>OU426962.1:15025000-16275000 GCA_911387765.1 Pyrgus malvae
TCGGAGCCTATTTGATAAACAAGAATCTTTTCTCTTTATAATATTATTAGTATAGAGAGAGTATAGATGATAAACACCTTTTTTGATAGTTTGGCACACAGCATTCAAAAACAGCGCTTTTATGGCATAACAGCAGTTTTGTTTGTTTACGAAATAAATCAATCAGCCAGCTAATTTGTAACTGCTATAGCATAGCCCGGCGATTAGCGTAGAACGCAAAACTATCTATGCAACTAAGCCAACGGGCGCGGTCAGGTGTGAGATGGGTGACCGCTAGTGGCAAAAAAAACATGCGCGTTTCCGTGCTTCGGAGGGCACGTTAAGCCGTCGGCTTAACAACTATCTATCTAACTTGTCGATAGATAACAGCCGTTAAACCTGGCCTTATGGGCGGTTTGAAAACATCCGACAGCGGGTTGGCCACTAACCCGCATCTCCACCAACCCGCATTGGAGCAGCGTGGTGCAGTGAGTTCCAGACCTCCCCATTAATGGGGAGAGACCCGTACCTACCCAGCAGTTGGACGCAAAAAGGGTTGCAGCCAATAGAGTCTACTTAAGAGCGCACCTCTTAAACTTTAGTTAGCCTAGTACTAGATTAGTACTCATAAACTATTAAATTTTAATAAACCTCCTCATAACTAAGGTTACACTACATACAAATCACGCTGACAAGACCGAACAATTAATGATCATTTGTTACAATGTCTTTAGAACAATCGAACTACGTATATATGTACATATATTATTATGTAGATACGTACTTAATAAGATTCCGCAACCATTCCCTGGGCATTGTTTACCTATCAGCCTGTTTTGACGACGATTAATTAATTATGGGTCACAGCAACCGTTGCCATCGACGCTTGGCGAAGGACATTACATACTTAAATAAGGATTTCTAATTATTGAACTTATTGATTTTCAAAATCTATAATTTCTAATGTCGTGGAAACTGAGACAATGAGATACTGACATGGCTGCAACCCTTTTTGCGTCCCACTGCTGGGCACGGGTCTCTCCCCTTTATTGGGGAGGCCTGGAGCTTACTCCACCACGCTGCTCCAATGCGGGTTGGTGGAGATGCGGGTTAGTGGCCAACCCGCTGTCGGATGTTTTCAAACCGCCCATAAGGCCTCCGACAAGGTTTAACGACTGTTATTAGGGCATGCAGAACCGGGTCCGGTTCTAGATTTTGCATACCCGGTTCTAGGGGTAGTCGGAACCGGGTCACCCGGTGCTACCCGGTTCCAAGCGACCAAATCGATTTTTTTATATATATTTTTTTTATTAATGATAATTTGGAGAGGAATCATAATGAAATATGAATAAAAACGAGATGGTTTTGGTGTCAAATCAACGTTTATTCAATTATTATATAATCAACAAAGACTAACTTTTAAAACTCTTATTAAATAATCTGTTAAATAAATTTTTTTTTTTTTTTTTTTTATAAATAAACCTAACAATAAGGCAGACGGGCCGCGTGATGTTAAGCGATCACCGTCGCCTATGGACACGGGCAACCCTAGGGGAGCCGCCCGAGCATTGCCGGCTTTGGAGGAGAACTTTTTTTACAGCTTTCTTGAAGAACCCCATGTTATAGTCCACTGGGAATGCCTCAGCTGGAAGGTTGTCCCATAATCTACACGTCCGTGGTAAAAAGGAGCGTGCAAAGCGGACTGTGGAGGACCGCCACGAGTCCAGATGGTGCCGGTGGAACTTTAACCTTCGTCTGGTGGTATAATCATGGAATGGTGATGTAGGCATTAGTCTGAAAAGTTCCTCGGAGCACTCACCATAGTAAAGTCGGTAGAACACGCAGAGCGAGCCTATGTCTCTTCGCAAGCTAAGCGGTTCTAGCCTGTCAGTCAATCTTGGGTCGTTGACGATACTTCGGTGCTCCTGCCCAGAGATGGGAGCAGTACTCCATGTGGGGTCTGACCTGGGCCTTATACAGCGTCAGGAGTTGCCCCGCAGTGAAGTACTGCCTCGCTCTGTTGAGGACACCAAGCTATATCTATTAAATAATCAATAATAATCTAAACAGAAACTTACTCTTAAAACAATTGAAATAATTTGGTTTGAATTTTTTTGGTTTGCGGACTGTAGAATAGCGCTAATGAGTTTCAGTTTACGCAACCTCAAATAATAGATGCTAAATACTTAAATACGAAATACTTACAACAAAACACGAGATCCATTGGATAGAATATGTAAAAAAAATAACAATAGTTTAGTCGGCAAAATTGGCTAGCGTCTATCAAGCTACCCGTGGACCCGCTACGGGAGTTGAGCTTTTTGGTCGCTGGCCAAGGCTGTGGAAGGAAATTTCTGTCGGTCGTCTCTTCCATCTACGCAAACCGGACGATACTCTGGCTCATACGGCAAAAGGGAAAGCCGATCTCTTGGGCACCCTATTTGCCTCAAAATCGACTCTGGACGATGGAGGTGCCACACCACCGACCATCAGGCAGTGTGAGAGCTTGATGAAGGACGTGTGCTTCACACAAAAAGCCGTCAGACGAGCTCTGCAAGCCGTTGATGTCAAGAAGTCGAGCGGGCTGGACGATATCCCAGCGATCGTTTTAAAGACGTGCGCTCCCGAGTTGGCTCCCGCCTTAACGCGCTTATTCTCGCTTTCCTACACCACTAGTAAAGTACCGTCTTCGTGGAAGGTAGCCCTAGTACACCCAATCCCAAAAAAGAGTGACCGCAGTGACCCGTCCAAATACAGGCCTATTACGATAACCTCCCTGCTTTCTAAGGTGATGGAGAGTGTTATAAACACGCAACTCCTTAGGTACCTCGAGAAGCACCTGTTGATCAGCGATCGTCAGTATGGCTTTCGCCAGGGCCAGTCGGCCGGTGATCTCTTGGTGTACCTCACACACCGCTGGGCTGAAGCCGTTGAGGGCAATGGGGAGGCTTTGGCAGTAAGCCTGGATATCGCAAAGGCCTTTGACCGGGTCTGGCACAGGGCCCTTCTCAGGAAGCTTCCATTTTACGGTCTTCCCGTGAGGCTATATAAATGGGTAGCAAGCTTTCTGTCTGAGTGGCAGATTAAGGTCGTTGTTGACGGATGCTGCTCAGATATGAAGTCCATTAACGCCGGTGTTCCCCAAGGCTCAGTGCTGTCTCCTACAGTATTCATTATGCATATCAATGAAATGCTGCAACAATCACGCGGTATACATTGCTATGCCGATGATAGTACTGTGAACGCACAAATACACTTGTCGAGCCAATGCCTCTCGGTCACAAGTGGAGGAAAGCAGAATCAAACCTGTGTCTGAAGTCGAGAACTCTCTGGAGCGGATCTCGGAATGGGGTCGATTTAACCTTGTTGAGTTTAACCTTACAAAGATACAAATTTGCGCGTTTACCGCTAAAAAAACCCATTAGTTATAGCGCCCAAGTTCCAGGGCACCGCACTCACCGTTGGTGAAAGTGCCGGTATCTTGAGTGTGGACATTACGAGTAAAGTGCGGTATCGTAGTCACTTGGAGAACAAGGCCAAATTGGCATTCAAAAAGCGTGGTGTCCTTAACAGGGCGAGGCAGTACTTCACTGCGGGGCAACTCCTGACGCTGTATAAGGCCCAAGTCAGACCCCATATGAAGTACTGCTCCCATTACTGGGCAGGAGCACCAAAATACTAGCTACGCCCATTTGACTCCGTTCAAAATCCGTTCAGAATCGTCAACGACCCAAAATTGACTGACAGGCTAGAACCGCTAAGCTTGCGAAGAGACATAGCCTCACTCTGCGTGTTCTACCAACTTTACTATGGTGAGTGCTCCGAGGAACTTTTCAAAATGATGCATACGTCACCATTTCATGAATATACCACCAGACGAAGGTTCCAGTTCCACCGTTCCACGTTCCAAAAGTTTCACGACGATTTAAATTAGCAATTTATGTAAAATTATAAAAATCTCATCAGAACCGGGCCAACCCGGTTCCATCGCTCAGAACCGGTTCCACAGACTTATCGAAATACCCGGGTATACCCGGGTATTTAAGAACCGGGTGTACCCGGGTGCATGCCCTAACTGTTATCTATCGACAACAACCGGGACCGACGGCTTAACGTGCCCTCCGAAGCACGGAAACGCGCATGAAATTTTTTGCCACTAGCGGTCACCCATCTCACACCCGACCGCGCCCGTTTGGCTTAGTTGCATAGATCGTTTTGCGTTCTACGCTAACCGCCGGGCCATGCGCGCTTCTACTACAAACATACTTACGTTTTGACATCAAATTCAGTTAAGTTATTCATACATTTTAATTGTGCTCTTAGAACAGATCGACACCTCAGACTGATAAAAAATCACAGTTTTTAATTAATAAAACACAATTGTAGAATGTATTATTAAATTTATCTTTAGGTTTGCATAATATCACAGCATTTAGAAACTTAAATTCTATTATATCACAAAATTTGTTCATAAAATTGGCTTAATACAAGGAACGTGCTGTATATACGTATCTTCCTTTATCTTCTTCCACTGCAGACACTGCAGTTACAGGCCACTCTGCTACAGGCGTCCCCAATAATAGGGAGAGAACCCGAGCCCAGCAGTAGGACGCAAAAAAGTATTGGTCCCAACCATTTCTTGAGCGCATCAGTGTGTTTTTATATTGCATAAGAGGCTGATCGGCAGTCACCTTTTGTCGGTCTGACCGGCACCCGCACCTTCTACGGAAACTTATTAAAATTGCTTCACTGAAGAAATTATGCGGTGTTGATACTAGTGTTGCCAACCGTACAATAAAAATTATACAGTATTGTACTGTATTTCGGGACTCCGTATTATATATACTGTTGAAGAAATAAATATATGGGTACTTAGTTTATATTTTGCAGCAACAAAACTAATAAAATAAAAATACGTCTTCCGTTCGACAGACGAAATAACCGAAGGCGTCCTTATCAAAATCGCTCGAAAAAAATTACATGTTATATAAATAATAATAAATTACGTTTTAATAAATTACGTATCATACTTATAGCCCCTAGTAGGGTAGATATACCATGTGTCGTGGGTACCATGGACACATACAAAGACAGAAACACAAACACCCAGACCGAGAAAATAATAAATTTGAATCTCATTATTCAAATTTCTGCTTGCCGGGAATCGAACCCGGGACCGGGTCGTTAAAGAATGAAAAAGTGCAAAAAAAATATAGTTTTTATAAAAAAAAACATTTTTTGTAAATATACTATATTTTTTGTAGCGTACCCACTAAATTTTTATATAGCTTTTATTGAAAAATACTATATGCAGAAAAAAACGTTATATGACAAATGACAATACATGTAGACCAGGGTCAATAATATTTGAGACCAAAAAAAATTTGTTGTAGAATGAAACCTATTAGAAAAGGTAGAGAATATAACAAAAATTAAAGGAAAAATAAATTACGGGCGATATGAGATCGATATGAGATGAGAGGCTTATCTCGATTTCCGGCAAAACAGCAAGTCCTATGAAAAAAATTGAAATGGCAGTTGTAGGTAATGAAAAGATCTACAACTTTTGCATCGACACTTTTTTCACATTACCTCAAAATTTATGTGAAAAATTTAAATAATCGAGTTTTTGGTTTTTTATTTTTATCTTTTGCAAAAATATATTTTCTCACAAAATTTGACATGTAGACCAGGGTCAATAATATTTGAGACCAAAAAAAATTTGTTGTAGAATGAAACCTATTAGAAAAGGTAGAGAATATAACAAAAATTAAAGGAAAAATAAATTACGGGCGATATGAGATCGATATGAGATGAGAGGCTTATCTCGATTTCCGGCAAAACAGCAAGTCCTATGAAAAAAATTGAAATGGCAGTTGTAGGTAATGAAAAGATCTACAACTTTTGCATCGACACTTTTTTCACATTACCTCAAAATTTATGTGAAAAATTTAAATAATCGAGTTTTTGGTTTTTTATTTTTATCTTTTGCAAAAATATATTTTCTCACAAAATTTGGTGAAAGATTTCCTTTGTATATATAACTAAATTGAACTGTGTTCTTGATAGTACGGATTACTAAGGAAACAATTATTTTTTTCGTATTTCGCCCTTTCGATTCGAAAATTGTAGAATTCCCACTTTTAATCAATAAATCTCTTCTACCCTTGAAATAAACAACGTATTCCGTCTTCGCGTACTTGAGTCGTTTTCCGTTGAAACCTATGGCCTCGGAAGATTATAATTATTACAGCGATTTAATCGAAACGTTTAGAATCGAATAAACAACCGTGATGTTTTTATTGGAAGCCAACAATACTAGCGTCATCATAAAAACTACAAATCATAAACCAAGGAATATTTTTAGTGCGAGGTAAGAAATTTGTAAAAATCCGCGAAATTCAGACGATGGACATGAAAAAAGGTATTTTTCTATCTCCCGTATTTACAATGAAGAGAACAATATTCGAAAATTTACATTTAAACTTCCTGCCCCACGGTCTTTAAAGATAAGATATCATTCTCGGTGTTTATTATTTAATTTAATAATAATATTAACGTTTACGTAATTCTTGCTATATCTCTTGTGCTCGTCCTCATTTCGGGGAAGTATCAAATAAACTTACTAGAGATCCATGAAAGCCTATTGACTATTCCATTGCATTTGACACTGTTTTACGGGAATGGTTTGAATTTTAGTCCAATATTTGCGTAGATTTACGTAATTCTCGAATAACTGCAGTCTCGCTTTAGAGAGACAAGGCCGTTAGCAAGGATGTACGTAAATTTTTTCACATTTAAACTGTATGTATTTGCTTACGCAGCAAGTGTCTGTAAAATGTTCATACATCTGTCCAATAAGGCATTGAAAGTCTGTAGATGGCGGCACACAGCACAGTATAGTGTATCAGCTACTTACGACGTTCACTTTAAACTTACGTAGAGCAATGTTACTTTTTAGAATCATGTCTTTCTCTGCATACTAGTAACACAGAAACTATCCAAAGTACGCTGTTTAGGACTTTTAAGGTAAGTTACCTACAGCCATTCAGTTTACTGTGTACTCAGTTACCTACCCCACTTACGCCACGTACCGCAACATTCGCGCGCCCATTTGTTTGTAGTATATGGACATAACTCACATTTATTTAGATACCTCGAGTGGGTCTTAATGTCGCATTGTTACCTACTAGCAAGCCTATTAACAGCAACAAACCTAAATAGTTTATATATCATTCACATGATATAAAATATATTATAGTATAGCAATATGTATGTGTTCCGTCCTTGGCCTCGATGTTAATTTACTTAATAGCGCAATTCGGCCGTCTTAAATCTCTACAGACTGATAAGCGTAATACTCTTCCGCAGAGCTTGACATATTCATATGGGTTTCATTTCATAACTACGATAAAATAAATTTAAGAAAAAATAATTTCTCACGACACAAAATCTGTTGCCAAAGAAAGCAATCAAGTTCCATTTATCCTATGCAGGATTTGGATCCGAAGTGAAATTGACTATTGAGAATCCTGTCACATCTACAAAATTACATTAATCGTGCCAAAATTCTACGTTAAGATCCCGAAAGAGCAATAAAATCTGGCTACAAATTGGAATTAGAAGAGAGGCTTAATCGTTATGACGTAACAAGAACGAGAATCCTTAGCAGTCGTAACACGTACAGTGTTGTCAACTTTCGCAATGGCACCTCGCCGTTCAAGTGGTAAACGGTCTCGAAGGCTGAAAAGCCGAGGTCAACAGATTGGCTATGACGCATGGATGCTAAAACAATAGATAACTTTATAATTTGATCCGAAAGACTTATATATTCTCATATAAGTATTTTAGTGCTACCATAATTCCCAGTCATCAGGATTTGGCATTTGGCTATCATTGTGGCATTTGGAGATTGGACGTGATTCAATGGATTGTTCCAAGACGATTAGTGCAGAAAGCACTTACTTACTTTATTAGTTTCGTGATGTTTGTCAAACATGTTCTTAATAATAAACATAACCTCTAAAACCATTACAAATTTATAAATTTAGGAGGCACTGAGACCTTACTAGCAACATTTCTGCTTTCTCTTTACATTATGCGTTTATTGGATTTATCACAATATTAACATTCAAAAGTGTCGTGCAAATTTTCCCACAGCACTTAAAGTTAATTTGTATTTAGAATGCGCAGGCGCCACCAAGGCTTAATCGTGTGTGTCACCCGCCACATCCTTAGCAGCAGCCGTTCACTCCGCCGAATTTCACCTTGCGTTTACGTTTACAGTTGTCCTGTTACTTGCTAGGACTTGCTCTTTATATCTTGTTATAAGAGTTAGTGCAGTATGAGAATAGGCACGTTTTCAGCGCTTTTTGATGATTATCATAGTTTCGTCAAGTTTTCTTATTAGTTAAAACATTGGCCACGCCTTTCCACGACTCTCTTTATTTGCTGCACGAAAACACGGAAAAAACCTGGAACCGAAGATGATGTCTAACGTTCACAAAGTTTAGCCCTATTGGTTTTTATTATTTTGAAGCATTGCCTCGCCATACTATTGCTGTTTGACGCCTTTGTCTCCTTTGGCTGTAGCATTATAGATCACAACAACTGCATGAAGCGATTATCATGAATATAGTGCCTGAAAACGGTGGTTCATGGCGGTAGTTGTGTACCATACCAAATGTACATATGAACTATGAGAAAAAAAAAATTTCTTTGTTGTCTTTATAATTATGCATCGGGTTGTTTTTATTTTCTAAAACTACATTTTTTACAAGATTTTAAAGGATTCCTGTCATTTACTTGAAATCAAGCTAAGGTTTCCGCAAGGTTCTGTATTTACTTTGTGCCACGCGGCCTTCTTGTCTAGCCAAACCACTCATAAAAACAATTTTATTTTCCTAGCTTCTTACTTTTTAGTAAACACAATGCTTATGATGGTTTTCGTAATCTTAGACTTAAGGATACTTAATAGAAAATATTATTAATGAATTATTAAGGAAAATTAATAATTGAACATAATTGGAAAAAGGTTATATGTTTTATAATAATTGACCTCGATAATCAAACCTTGAAATTTAAAATAAATTTCTATTGAAGAAAATGCAATGCACATAGGCTAAGTTTTGTTTCAGTTTTGAAACATAGCTCAAAAGATAGACACAAAATAAATAATAGTTTAAAAAAACTAAAAAACACGCTTTTTATAGAAAACCGAACTAAAAAATAGAAAATAAATTTTAATGAATTTAAATTAAGAAAATAGTGTTAAAAATTTCAATGAATATAAGTTAATAATAGTGTGAATAAAAAATATATTTTATTTTAAAAAAAGCGTGGGGTGCATGGTGTCAATAGTTATAAATATTTTATTGACAGATATGAGTAGAGTGATTATCATTTCGATAATATTTTAAAAAGCACCCCACGCTTTTTTTTAAATAAAATATATTTTTTATTCACACTATTATTAACTTATATTCATTGAAATTTTTAACACTATTTTCTTAATTTAAATTCATTAAAATTTATTTTCTATTTTTTAGTTCGGTTTTCTATAAAAAACGTGTTTTTTAGTTTTTTTAAACTATTATTTATTTTCTACTTTTTAGTTTGGATTATTTATTCTTTCCATACTGAGAACCTTCTTCTTTCTTTCAAAAATATCTTTATCTATCATTAGGCTTGTTACATAACAAGGTTACATATTTTTTTAATTTTTACGTTTTCATAAAATTTCACCTGTCTTACGACTTAACAAATTATTTATATTCTTTATATATCTCATACACGTTTTCGGTTACTGAGCACCAATAGTCTACTCCCCTACATAAATATGAGCAACCCAAGCAGCAAAATAGTCGAATAGTAATTAGATTACTCAGCCTTTAATCGTATAAGAGCCGAGTAACTGTTCTTAAAACACCCATTTATCGTGTAATAGCGGTTATCTCGACTATTTGGCAATATTTGCTAATGTGTGCTTTAAGGACGTCGAATAAACATTTACAGCACTATGTTTTAGCACTTTTACTCCACCTTTTAGCAGATGCTGAATTAAAGTGGCTAAAATACTCGTTATTAGATCGTTTGATCTATAACAGTCGTATAATAGCTGTAGCTCTATAAACGCAATCGAACAAAAATCATATTTTGCAAATTGAAAAATGGAATAATTTTATCAAATTAGTGTATTGTCATCGGTCCTCAATAAATCTACAAAGTTTGAACGAAATCTGGCCGTTTAAAGTGGGTCAAAATCGCGCCCAAAGAAGTCGGTTACAAACATACAAACATACAGGTGAAGCTAATAAAAAGCGTGTAAAAATATTTTTACCCAGTTTCAATTTCATGATAGACTTTTTCATCTGCTTTTAATTGCGTTGGAAAAATTGGAATTTGTGGAAAAAATATCCATAGCAATGAACTTTGATGATGTACATATTATATGCGATATGTATGTATATAGAATGATAGCAATACATTTGGTTCTCATACTTAAGATCTAACATCAAACTAGTGTGTTTTTTACACCATAACTTGAAATTAAATTTCTTATTTACGGTAAGCAAACTTTTGCATAAGATCACTAGATTGCTGAAATTTTCTAGGAATAATTTGGTTTAATCTGTTTTGTAATTAAAAAGTTAGTGATATCTGCTTGATAAATAAGGAAATAGATTCTTCTTTCCATTACTAATAGACTAAATAAAAACAGTTCCAGCGAGTACAACAAGAGGAAATAGATTAAACTAAGATCAATTTCAACTTTTGCTGTTGAAACTTTGATTGAAAACTAAAGCTCCGGCGTGACTCGAGAAACTTACACTAGGCTAGCTGACTTATTAACTTTTCAAATTATTTAAATGGACTTGTTCGTGATACTTTAACGTGTCTCACGATCGTCTTAGCATCTGAACCTTGACTTACTCCGAATGATTCTAGCAACTGTAAATAAATAGAGTTAATTAACACTAGTTACTGGGCGTAGTTAATTTAAACGTCTGTATTCATTTGCATAATATTAAAACGATCTGTGATTAGAACAGTAAAATATAGCGACAATCACCTTTGTGTTGTCGAAGTTCTATAAATAACATTGCCATGATGCGCAAGGTTGCAGGATTATTTGAAGCAGAACTACTTGTACTATTATTTTATTTATTCTGTGGCAGAACTAACAGAGTTATTTACATTATTTTGTAGGTAGTTGAAGCATAGCATACAATTATCGAAAAACCCTTTGTATCAAGGAACTGACCGCTAGTGGCAAATATTTCATGCGCGTTTGCGCGAAGGCCTTATGGACGGAAAACATCCGACAATGGGTTGACCACTAACCCGAATCTACACCAATCCGCATTGGAGCAGCGTGGTGAAGTAAGCTCCAGGCCTCCCCAATAATGGGGGCTGGGGGAAATCCCGTGCCCAGCAGTGGGACGCAAAAAAAGCTTGCAGCCATTCAGTCTTAAAGCCTTTCAAATATTTTTAATCCATAAGGTCAATTTGCTACGTACATAATGTATGTTTGTATATGGTTTTTATTTAGTGTTGTTTAATGTTTGATTACACTTAATTAATCGTATGATTTATGTTTAAATGTACTATTTTACGAAGGACGTGAGTAATAAATTAACTAACAATTCTTTTTTCTAACCTCTACCTTCTAATCTTCCGGATGATAACGGAATACACGTTTTTAAGTATCACTTTGAGATATCAATGGTGTATGCGCTGTGTTCTAAATCAGTGTGGATCCAAATAAATATTTATGTGAAGCGATTAACATAAGGCATGGTATTCCTATTGTGTGAAGATGTACATGGGATGAATATATTATAGTATGGACTACCACATCCTTGCCGTCAACTGTTGTTGGCTAGACATCCATTGTTAAACGTTTTGTATATTTTGTCTCATCTCTGTTCTAAATCTTAATTGTTTTACACATGTCCAAAACTTGATATAACTACTTTAAGTTTGTGTGATCACTCTCACATTTTCCAAGTTCCCGTCTCGTTTGAGGTGAGAATTAAAATTACAGTGTTTGTTTCTTATTCGTTGAGAGCAAGGAAGAACATAAAGAGGTCGTAAACGATTTTTTCAGATTTTGCTGATTACTAGATTTTACACATGAGATTTTGCAGTTAAAATACAGTATTCCCATAAGTTTTATTGAACAATCTGACTGATCATTTCAATAATAATCTTAAACATTAGTCACTTTTTTAGCTTGCGTCGACTTAATAATGCGAGTTTTAGGTTACTTTAAAATATTTGAATGTCAAATTTTATGAGTATTTTTTACAGGCTAGTAACGAATTGATGGAACGGAATAAAGTTTATTTATGTCATTAATTTCACGAATGATTGATTGATTATTCCATTTAGCCGAAATCAAATGCAATTTCTGGCCCATTTTCTCTCAAAATTGACTGACTTCAACATTGTTTTACAAACTTTTGCACAGCAAAAACAAAACATTTTTTTATCCCTTGAGGTTTCATAATGATCCGGATAAATATGTGATATTCCATTCCTATTACAGCAAAAATTCACAAAATTGGCACTGTGTTCCGGTCTATTAAGCAAAACAAAGAAATAAAAAGTAAAATTAATAAATAAATAACGCTTCACACTCATAGCCCAACAGTAGGGTAAATATACCGTGTCGTGGGTACCATGGACACACACAAAGACAGAAACACATACACCCAGACCGAGAACAGAAATTTAAACAAATCATTCAAATTTCTCTTTCACCAGGTATCGAACCCGGGACCCTTCGATTGGCAGTCCGGCATGGTTAGCGTTGCCAGGCGTCCGGATAAAGCCGGACCTAGATAGGCTTTTTGATTGCGTGTCCGGCCAAAATAAACGGTGTCCTCCTGGTCCGGCTTTTGTTAGGCTTTTTACATTTCGCAAACATGCGAGCGCCGAGCGTGGCCGAGCGCAGGCGAGTCGACTGTCGGTCGCTTTGGCATTCGATTTTATTTATTATTTTGTTAGAATTTAGCAAGATTTATGAAAATAATAAAAAAAATGATTTCACATAAAAAAAAATTGTCGTACATACCTATTAATACAGAGACACAAAATCCTCAATAATGTAGGGTGTCCGGCCTTTATATCCAAATGTCCGGCCAAACTGACTGATCTGTCTGGCTATTAGGATTGACGACCTGGCAACCCTAGGCATGGTAACCATTGCGCCACGCAGGTCGTCAAAGTAATGTATTACATAGATTATTATTGAAATGATTAGTCATATTGTGCAATAAAAGGAAGTAAAAAAGTAAAATCATTTATGTGCTCTTACAATTAGGTCTTATTTCTAATGGTACACAGCTTTGTACATAAAGTTTCTGCCTAAGACCCGTTTTTGTTAGAGCCTGTTATGGAAAAGTTATGGAAATACTGTATTCTAATCTAACTACAAACATCTCATGTACCTACTGTGGAAAATCAGGTAAATCAACGAAATTTCGTATACTGCTTTCAAATAATTCAGAAGTTTTTAAAAGCATTTTTGAACGATTTGCGTATTCACATAACCCTCATCGACGCATTTGTGTATATTTGACTAACAGTTCCATGCAAATGAGCATTTTTGATTTTAATGAATCGATTTGAATGATTCTTTTTTATTTTATAATCTAATCTATACATACAAATAAATAAAATTGGAGTGTATGTTTGTAATATTATAATAACTGCTTTTTACTACATGCATATGAATTTATATACGGTACACCGGTACATATACTAAAATAACTTTTTTTACAATTTTTGTCTGTCTGTCTCTTTGTTTGTCCCGGCTAATCTCTGAATCGGCTAGACTGATTTTGACGGGACTTTCACTGGCATGTAGCTGTTGTAAACACGAGCTAAGGCACGTAGCTAAGGCTAATTTTATTTTAGAGAAATTCTAAAACTAAAATCCACGCGGACGAAGTCGCGGGCGGCCGCTAGTATTTCAAATAAGTTTCGTCCGTTTACTTAAGTCTGGACACCGCCATTTTTATAGATCGCCGATAAAAAGATGTCATAAATATTGAATGAAAGCAGTGGAAGCTTTTGCACCTTTGTTAATTTACAAAGTAAAATATTAGAATTATAAATGACGCTCGAGTAATTCTGATCAGTGCAATAGAAACTAAAACAAAAGCTAAAATTAAACGAAAGAATGCCAGTAAAGAGTAAAGAAATAACGATTGTCCACAAATGCTCGGAATTGGAAGTGTTTAAATAATTTTATTATTGTTCAAGCAATCAATAAGTAAAAATCTTCAGTAAAAAAACATACCTAACCCTCCTTCTGGCACAGTCGGGTAAAATGGCCGATTCCTTATTTTGGTTATCATTCATATCATTCTCTCTTAAACGAGGCTAATTCAAAAGACATGTCACAAGCTTAAAAAAGCTTCAATTAAGTTTGGCCTGCTTCTGCAATTTTACAATCTAAACATACAATAATTTATTGTTGGCATGCTGATGAGCGCCTAGAAATATTATGTAAAATATTATGTTGTCAATTGATGACAAAATAATTCAACAAATAAATATTCATCAATTAATGCTTAGAATTAATTAATATCCAAGTAAGACAAAGAAAAGTTGCTTCTAATTTTTTTTTCCGTAAAGTTAATAAAATTTTGTCATCCGCCACATGACGGATATTCTCTAGACTCTAGATCGTAAAAATTCCACCAGTATTACGGGAAGCTTTTACGGTGAGATGAATTTTGTATTATGTGCTTTCAGTACCCATTTAAAACCAAATAAAAGTATGTATCTTGAAATAGTTAATTTCGAACTTTCAAATTTAATCATGAAAAAGATATGAAAAAAGGTACTTTTGAGATATGAAAAAAGATTATCTTTGTAGAACATAGAAATCGGTCAGTATTGTTACTGTAGATCTTTATGATGTGATGAATTTTGTGAGATTATGTCGTCGGGACGCCGCGCGTCAGTAAGGCGCGTTATCACAGGGCAGAAATTGGCGCGCGGGGGCGGGCGCGCTGGCTGCTCCGGCTCCCGACGTCAGTTTCGAAGCGAGCGACGTGCTGATCGACCGCCTCGCTTTACTCGCGACCGTCTCGCGAACCTACCCTTGCATGTGCGCCATCCAAATCCGCTGCTGCCGCGCGCTACCCGACCTAACCCTGCGTTCGATAACGACTCGTCTGCGAAACATTTTTTGGCCCTTCATATAAAAAGTTTATCGACCCTACCGTTACCACCATAACAACCCTTACTCTCTTCATTCAGCCGGTCGCTCCCTCTAATTATTGACTCCCCTAAAGCAACTCGAAAAACTCGGACGTTCTCGATCGCGCTTTACTCGAACATTTTTCATTGACGCTCTATAATTATCCGTACGCGTTGTAAACAAATACATGATGCGATGATCACGTTATTGGAACTTTAAGTTTACCATTGACCATAAGAAAAAATTGCCGAATTTTATCGATTGGTCATCCGGAAAAACTCGCAGACCTGTCGCAGACGTAATCCGGAGTTGATAAACAGTTTACGTCACCGTTATCTGTATTTAGGTCAATTAAGAGACGGTGAACCATGACACTGCGTTGACATTGGTGCGTTTACCCAGTGATAGTGGTGAATGTGAACTGGTGTTTGGGACGAGGTGTATACTAGGTGGCGGTGCATGGTAGCGTGAGCCGCCTCAGCGGATGTGCACGCCGCTGCCGCCCTGGTGGTTCGCGGCGGCTGGAATGCAAGCTGCTCTTGACCTAGCCAGGTAAACACAATCTCTTACAACTCAAAAGAGCCTGTCTTATTCGGATTAAGGACTTCAAGGTACTTTGAATAAGGATTCTAGAGTTTTGAGGAAAAATGATTTACTTTCCTATTTTATGGATGCTTCTAATCTATTACTTTTCATAACATGCAAGCAACGCAAGAATGTGCGATTCGATCGATTTGTACGACGTTTGATATCTGTTTTATAATTGATAAAATTAAAAGCAATGGTAACGTCAATCATATCTGAGCCCCAAATGTGTTCCAACTTCTTCATACGTGTTCTCTTTACATTCCCGACGTTCGACAGCTTAGATAAGCCATAGTACATTTAGAATTTGTTAGTGTAGAGGAATGTTTCTAGCAGTGAGTTTTTAGAAAAACTTTAATATTGTAATTGGTCACATTCACCATTTTAATGTCGTAAAGTAAGATCTCTTCCTTAAATTAGTTCTATATAGGTAAGTAACTGGTTTGTACATTGATGATGTTTATTGATACATGTTATAACGTAACACCTTAGCTGGTCTAATGATAACAAGTACGTTTACTTCGCTAAATTCAAATAACTCTATGGAATTGTAGGTTCTTGTTAAGAGGGCGTATAAAAAAAAATGCCGATTTACCTGATTTAACACATGAAATTTTACAGTTAAAATACAGTATTTTTATAAGTTTCATTGCACAATATAACATTATTATAATCGAATAGATTAACCACTGTTTAGCTTGCGTCAAGTATTATAATGCTAGCTTTTGGTTACTTTAAAAGATTCTTAATGCCATTTTCATTAGGTAATAATTCGGATAATTTGAAGAGAAAAAGTTTTGGCCCAAAAACATGGTCGGCTTCAATTCGATCCCAATAATGTCATAAACATAGCTAGGTAGCTGCGTTAAAGTTACTTTAATTAAATATTTATTACACTCCATTAAGTAAACACTTTTATCGGTCTATTAATGGCCGACGTCGTTTAATCACAATCAGTGACTAATCTAATACTACTACTACGAATAATTTTGGTATAAACCAATTCGCATGTTTTATTTTTTTCTAACGGTGTTTATGTGTTTTCTATATCTGTTTAACACTAGTCTCTTATCCAATCTGCATTTGATATTATATTGATACATTATCATGTTTGTTGTTCAGAAAAAATCCGTCTGACTCAAATGAGAAAGTTAATTTGTTTGTTCGTTGTTTTTTCGTCGCTGATTTTTAATGTGGATCACTAAGAATTTGATAGTTTTAGCTATTGACATTTTGGCTAATAAAAGTGGATTTTATTGTAAGTCTCATGGCTTTTACCGTTTTGGTTTACTTTTTATCTCCTTTGAGTTTAAACTCATCTCTTAATATAAATTTGTCCGTCTAAGACACTGCGGCTGTTTTATTTGTGTTAATCTTTATTTCTGGTTTATTTATTACATTAGTGCTATAAACTACTGATAGCCGCTCATGAACACTATCCTCCCTAACCTTCGCCACTCCATCCAGCTCTTCTGTTCTTCTAATATAGTCGAAAATCAATATCAAATTATTATGCAATTTCAAACAATCCGACGGCCATCAAAGCGTTATAATTCATAATTGAAGTAAATTTCCACTTGCAAATAATTATTAATTATGTCAACAGCATTTGCACTATAAATGTCCATTACGTTACATCCATTAGAATTGATAGATGTGACCGATCACAGATTGCTTCTATAAAACATATTAACTACTACATAACTACATAATAACTAATGGTACCATCTACTACGTAAGTGGACATGATCAAAAATGTTGTTATGCATTTAATAATGAATAAATATACGAATCACATAAGTGAAATTATTTTCTGCTTATATTAAGGATTACTTAATATAAGCAGAAAATAATAATGAACAAAAAATACTACACCTGTTCCCCGATCAAAATCGGTATTTTGTCCCGCGACAATGAGTTCGCGCGATATTCACACGTTACATCCACGGCAGTTCACGGCTCGCCCGCATTTTACGTATTATTTTCGGTTACGATGTATTTCCGTTATCAACCACCAGAATCTTCTTTTACGAGCCATTCTGATTTTGTTATTTTAAAAGTATAAAATTGCTTGCTACAGTAAACAAAGTAATTGCAGCAGTAACTTCCACGTCCATTTCGCGGCAAGTTTCAGTCAAGAATGAGTTAAAGCGTGAATGTGGAGAGGATGATTTGCGCCGTGAACCTACGGCGATAATGTGGAGCCGCCATTAAACTATATTTATTTGAAGCGCGAAAATCTGGCGTGAACATAAATGTGAATGGTTTTCACGCCGGTTCCCCGATCAAAATCGGTATTTTACCCCGCGACAAAGAGTTCGCGCGACGTACAATGTAGAAGGAACGATTTGTACCGTAAATACACGGCGATAATGTGGAGCCGCCATGAGATACGAATCCTTCATAAATCACATGACACTTCTTCAATTGGCGAAACAAATTGGTCCAGTGCATATACCAAACGAGCGTTATAAATTGGTTTAGTTTGCTGCTGCCAATTGAAATAGCCGCTAAGATACGAAAATAAAAAGTAGTGCATATAGAAAACTGGCTTTGGTGTAGGGTTTAGGTATTTTGCTTTTGTTATTTGAACAGCAAATGTTTTGAATACAGTGTTTATGCCGTCTAGACGCATTCAAAGTTACACGTGTTGCGATCAACGAGTCTTTGTTTTTAAATACGAGTATTATAACGTCACGTTTGCTAATGCTCTTACAATCTTTAGATTTCTTACGTCCTTAGATTCTTACATGCTAATATTCTTACATCCTCCAATGAAAGTAGCGTAAGGTTTTTGGATTAGGAGAGTCCTGTTTTTATATTGGTCCTGAGTAAATAAACTTTTGTCCCTCTAATTTTTGTTAGGTTTTTTGGGTCTTAAAAGTTTATTATGGAACTTTGTTTTCCGCAAACAAAACAATTGTTTACTATACCTATATTCAATTATCGGCAGTCCCTTTTAGAGGCCAGGTCTTTTGAAGGTAGATACAATGTCACATTATACATACATGCCATCTGGCTATGTTCATGTTTCGAAGCAATAACTTTACTTAATAGTTCTTATGTAACAGTAATAGTTGCAAGAATCCTACGTGCCTGAAGCCAAACAAAAGCAATTGACCTCGTGTTATGAACAAAATGAAATTCTTTTGAATCCGAGGGAAAGATAAAATAACACTGCAATTAATGTTTACTTCCATATGTGTTACTACGAATACCTACTGGAGTTTTTTCCTTCGTAATTTATAATGTGAGCTGGGTACGAGTATGTCGAATATTTTATTGATGTCGCAAGTAGCTTTGACGTAACGTACCTAAAAAAATGCAATTAAACAATATTTAATAAGTTTCACTTGTCTTACATATAAAACTTCTAATATAAACTAAGTTTTACATTACTTTAATTAAAGATAGTGAAACTGTAGACAAACAGAGCTAGCATATTTTGAATTCTGTCTGACCGAAGTAAGATAGAGGAATGATAAAACACGATAAAACAAAGAAAAACGTGGACGATTACGGTAATACGTTGACGATATACTAATATTACGTTAGTTTAAGTTGCCCTATGTTATAGGAAATGATATCGTAATGTCTATCGCTTAGCAATGTCGTAATTACATACTGCAAATGCAACTGAAGTTAGAATGTTAGAAGTTAGTTAGTTAGTTAGAAGTTAGAAGAATAAAATAATTTTAACTGTTAATTTATTAAGTACGAGTATGTTTTACTTTATTAACGACTAGTGGCCGCCCGCGACTTCGTCCGCGTGGACTTTGGTATTAGTCATAGCATGATGTTAAATAGCCTAAAGCCCTCTGGTGGCTCCTCTGGGGTTGCCCGTGTCCATAGGCGACAGTGATAGCTTACACCACGCAGCCCGTCTGCCTTTAAAAATAAGGCTTCCCCGATATGGACTATCCAATACAAAAAGATTTTTTCAATTGGAACCAGTAGTTTCTGAGATTAGTTCGTTCAAACAAACATACAAAAGAACGAACGAACTCTTCAGCTTTATGTATAGATTAAAAATTTAAATATTGATTAACGGGCTAATATAAAAAACATAAATAAGCCAAAGACAATACTATACTTTATTAATCTATGAAATGAAATAAGAAACATACAATTTTTCTTTTCTTTTAATATTGAATGGCTAAAAGTATTATTATACAATGCCGTAAAACGAATTAAAAAAAATAAGAAACATAAAAGACAGACATGACAATTTTGATAGCTGCATCAAAATGTAAATAAAGAAACAGAGAAAGTAAATAATTTTGTAAAGAAATAATAAAGGAAAAGCAAAGTATAAGAATAAAACAAACAGATATAAGTTATAAAATATTATAATCGACGTGAATAAAGTAAGTAATAACTTGTAGTGTATTTATAACACTACACGGCGCATTTCATTATTTCATTTGCTTCCCGTGGGAATGAGATATTTTCCCGCGGTAAAAAGTAGCCTATGTTCTTTCTCAACGTCCTTTCTATGTTTATGCCAAATTTCATCAAAATCGGTTCAGTGGTTTAAGCGTGAAAGAGTAGCAGACAGACAGACAGACAGAGAGTTACTTTCAAATTTATAATATTAGTATGGATGGTTATCCAATTAGCCTCCTCCTTGTACAATCTATTTATCCTCATTCGCGGACAGACTGACTAATTTATCATCGCAAAATCTAAATAACTCACTAAGCTTGAAATTATTTTTTTTGCCTGGGTACTGATTAAAAATGATTTACCCCTCACCCCTAATTGTGTAATGTATGTGATAATAGTTTATAAAAGGAAATGTTGAACGGCCTAAAGTAATGATCCCGACGTCCCGACAGATTGATAATACCTGTTTGCCGAAGAGCTGACAATCGCTGGAGTAGACTGCTCTTGGAGACTACGTTTAGGTAAACGGGGAGTGAGATGTGGCGAGGTGACGCAACGGCATGCTGGGTGGCGAGATACAAATGGATGCGCAGAGCCGGACCGGGCCAATTTTTCGCGACTTGAAACCTATGTCCAGCAGTGGACATATAGTTAGTTAAAAAAAAGAAGAAGAAGATTTAGTTTAAACTTGGTGTATTGATAGAAATATGCTAGAAAGAAAATGAAAGTTATTACCCAGTGGAGTATATAAGGACTATATAAGGCTGAAATACTTAATAATATATGGGTATCCATTTCTGTGAACAGAACTTGAAAATGTTAATCTAAGCCGCAGTTTGTCGCAGCTGCATCAGAGCAATAATTTTTGCTCGTAAGTTAAGCTGCAAACAGACGCAGACGAATGGACGGACTGCGGATCTAGCCATTCCGCGAAAAACTAGCTTTTTCCGACCTTAATCCGAAAATCCGTTTTTGTCTCTCGGTTCATATAATACCAAATCTAAATCGCAAATCACACTTAACTATCGAGATCTACAATCAAAGAAGTGACTGTATAATTCTGTATTTTGAGACTGATCTCAGATCATCCGAGTATGTATCCATAATTTCTGTCTTATATTTTTATTTATCTTATTTTATTAAAGTTTCTCACAACACAAAAATAATGTAGTTTAAAAAACTAAAAAACACGCTTTTGAGAAAATACGAACTAAAAACTAAAAAAATAAGAAGAAAATGTATATTACTGTAAATAAAGCGTGGGGTGCATGGTGTCAATAGTATCTTAAAAACCACCCCACGCTTTATTTACAGTATTTTAATATACATTTTCTTCTTATTTTTTTAGTTTTTAGTTCGTATTTTCTCAAAAGCGTGTTTTTTAGTGTTTTAAACTACATTATTTATTTTTAATTTTTTAGTTGGATTTTTATTCTCATATTATTGCATTGTCATCGGCCCTTGACCCCTATGCAAATTTTCAAGTTAACCAGAAAATTATATAAATTAACAAAAATCATATTTTGCAAATTGAAAAATGGAATAATTTTATCAAATTAGTGTATTGTCATCGGTCCTCAATAAATCTACAAAGTTTGAACGAAATCTGGCCGTTTAAAGTGGGTCAAAATCGCGCCCAAAGAAGTCGGTTACAAACAAACATACAAACATACAGGTGAAGCTAATAAAAAGCGTGTAAAAAGGAAAAGAAATCCCATTATTTTATTTATTTTTGTGCACAAATTCAGTCAATGACATAAAAGTAATCTATATTTTATCTCAGTAGTACCTATGGGTATACCTAGGTATTACCTAGGTAGACTTTTGAAATGGTAAACACATCCTACGATATGTTTTGTGACTCAAATTTCTTTCCGAACTAACTCGTAGTTGTTTTCATGAAGTAACCATTAATATTACTCTACTAGCTGACCCGACAGACGTTGTCAGGTTTTAACAATGAATATTGAATTGAAACTGGTTTAGTATTAAAATATAATAACAACTACCGAAGCATTTGTTTTAAATGATAATCAGTTTATTTTACATCCTCTTTCAAGATTTTTGCAGCACGCTTACTGTCATGTTATGTCAGACACCATAAGGTTAGAAATAAGATAATTTAATATGGTGGTGAGTTTTCCTAAATTTTATAATTTTTCGTGCAATTTTCTTAATTTTTTCTTTCATTAAAACCTCCTCCTGATAACAACAAACGCAACAAAAAAAGAATTAGCGAAATCGGTCCAGCCATAGATTGAGCCACGCGTGATGCCGTGACCAAGGGAAATGGGGATTCATTTTTATATATACACATACATAGATAGATTTCATTCTATCGATTATACATAAAAGCTTAACATCTATGTGTATCATGAATATTAATCGGAGTATTGTTTTACTATGTTAAGTAACCCGATCACCGGTCCGTCGTTCCACATCTGTCGTACCGAAATGGATCCTAATGAACTTGGGCTACTCGGATACTACTAGTTGTTCGTAAGCATATAATATTTACCGGGCGTTTATATTCAATGCCACCCGCGTCGTTCGACGCTCACGATCGCAATATAGAACCTTAAACGTTGATGACGGTCACGTTATGAATTTGATGTTCTGTCGAGTGTTTATTTTATCTGAACGAAGTAAATGACGAACATGCAGGCCAATTGATGTAAAGTGGAGCTGCAGCCAATGAACACCTACACACAGTCTCAAGCGAGGGCAGAATCTTGACTGAGGTCGTATGCAGTTGCGCTGCTGCTTTAGAAGCTGAATGCTGCCTCATTAGTCTGGCCGGCGGCAACGACACCTGTACATCGAAATTTTTTCAAGGCAAAATTGGTTTCATTGATAGTATTTCACCGATCTAAGTAGCTCATTTAATAGTTTATTATTGAAATGATCAGTCGTGCAGTTGTGCAATAAAACTTATGGAAATACTGTATTTAAACTGCAAAATCTTCTATGTAAACTCAGCTAAATAAGCGAAATCGGCAAAATTTCGTATATGGCCTCTTAAAGTGCAGTCTATGCCAATTTTAGATTAGGTGGCATTAAGTATAATTCTAAATACTATGTGACAGAAATTAAAGTAGTTCGTTGAGTTGAAGGTCGTTATACTGCTCTTCCTCTATTCATTCCTAAAAATATGGAAACCAACTGTTAAACCGAACAAAAAGTAAGAAAGTCTCAAACATTAAATGGCTGGCAATAATAAATCTACTTCAGATTAGTTGTTAGGAAGATGATTTGTGTTTTAAATCCGTACAATAATTCTCATCTTTCAGTTCTGAATAATACTATGCTTATGTTAATACATAAGCAGCAAATTCTGGCAAACGTTGTTCCTGCTTATTTCCCGGAAGAGTTTCCCACAATGACAATCTATCCCGATTCCCTGCGGTGTAGTCGAGCGCGCCGGCCGCCGATCACCCGCTCGCAAATTTTACGAAGCTATGACATTTTCTTAGAAGTATGTACCGTACCAGTGCCAGATACCGTTTCAAATGTTACATTTACCTTTTCTGCGTTAGCTGGAAATAGTGTGTGTATACAAATGACCGATAGCAAGTGACTCGTCGAAAAATTAGAAGAATACCTACGTTCTTCACATAATTCACGTACTTGGTGGCTCCCCTGGGGTTGCCTGTGTCCATAGGCAACGGTGATCGCTTAACACCACGCCTGCTTTTTTGTCTGGTTTATTTACAAAAAAGCTATCATGACTATAATTTACTAACTTTTTTTACGTTTCATTAAACGTACCTAATTTCATATTTATACGTAACAACAGGCTTATCGATTCTTTATAGTGTAATTTAACGTTTGTAAGTGGAGGGCAACACGCAACGGTTGTGTAGAACAATCTCTGAATCTGACGGCCCTGGGTAAGGTTATTGAAATTTAGTTTTGTTACTTAATATGCATTTAAAATATCCTGCAGTTTTGCACGATGCAATGCTGAGATAACGAAACATTAGCTCTCCCGTCACGAACGGTACGCAACTAAAAAGTTTGGATAACTAAAGTTTAATACAATGAAGCTAAAGTAACATACATTGTTATTTAATGACTAATAATGCTAAAGATTCGATCATGATCAAATTTTTCAGATCAAGGGTCCGATAATTCCACGATGAAGTGGAATTATCGGACCCTTACAGGCTGCGTTCGATACCTAAGCTAAATTTGAATACTACTATAATTAATCCGTTAATAAGAAAGAAAACTTCTAAGCTTATTTTACGTTTCTATTAGGAGTGCTTGTAAAGGATGGACGTCCGCTTTTGGCCCGTTTCCTGGAACCGGTAACATTTTATCTCTTGGAGTTCAGTGTACTGATACACATATATATGAACATGTGCGGAGAGTGCTAGAGAGACACTAAGTTTGTTGTGCAGTATAATACCTTAATAGTATATGTTCCTAGTCTATGTACCTTATGTACGGTAATCTATTCGGTAAGTGAAGAACCTTGTCGCACGTGGTACGTCATTACCTTGATTACAAATATGCTTTATTGGACTTCCAAGGAAAAAAATCAAATCATGAAAATAATCCAAACTAAGAAAAGTAAAGTCACTGTATAGTGACTTTACTTTTCTTAGTTTGGATGCAATGCAATGACTAGTATTAGTCATTGCTGCCCTTTGATTTTAAAACTGTTGTGAAGGCGCCGGACTCCCATGGTTTCAATTCTCTGAGTAGATTTTATTTCTGTGCGTGTTTATCTCTTGGTCCACTACGGTAAAGAAAATTTCCACCAATCTATAGTATCTAAGTGAATATTATTTATTATTGCCCCGAATGCGAACATTGGAAGGGTCCTAGATCAAGCAGTGTGCCTTAAAAGACTGGTAGCTTTAGAATTAAATATGTAAAATAAACGACTGAAAGGCTCACGAAGTATTGTAGAGTTACGAGTTAGCAAGTCCTCGCACTCTTGATGATCGAATAGAACAATGTCTTCCAATGCTTACAATGTTATGACGATACTAAACTTTATTAACACGCTTTTATTAATTTGACCTGTATGTATGTATGTAACGGAATCTTTTAACTTCATTTTCACTTACTTCTAGGAGTCTGATTAACTTGAAAATTTGCACAGGGGTCAAGGGCCGATGACAATACAATAATCTCATAACTTTATATTAAAGTCCTAACTAGGATCATCAGGATAAAAAATATATACGAGGAGCGGCTGATAAGTTCGTGGCCTAAGGTACTTAATGAAACAAATATAAAGTTTTATATTTTTAACATGTCTAAGCGTCTGATTAACTTAAGAATTTGCACAGGGGTCAAGGGCCAATGACAATGCAATAATATGAGAATAAAAATCCAACTAAAAAATTAAAAATAAATAATGTAGTTTAAAAAACTAAAAAACACGCTTTTAGAAAATACGAAATAAAAAGTAAAAAAATAAGAATAAAATGTATTTTACTGTAAAAAAA
This sequence comes from Pyrgus malvae, assembly GCA_911387765.1. Lineage (NCBI taxonomy): Eukaryota > Metazoa > Arthropoda > Insecta > Lepidoptera > Hesperiidae > Pyrgus > Pyrgus malvae. Next base: position 15,050,630 of record OU426962.1, read on the forward strand.
GCGTGGGGTGGTTTTTAAGATAAGTACTATTGACACCATGCACCCCACGCTTTTTTTTACAGTAAAATACATTTTCTTCTTATTTTTTTACTTTTTAGTTCGTATTTTCTAAAAGCGTGTTTTTTAGTTTTTTAAACTACATTATTTATTTTTCTTTTTACATACGTGTATAGGTACATATAGTACCAGTGTTACGGCATGCCAAAATAAAAAAATATTGTAAATGTATTCTACTGGCATTCGTACAAAATTTTTGAGAGAAAACGAGAAAATAATACAATTTTGAAACTAAAAATAATTGCCACGTTTTTGTACCAGACTAAGAGCGGTTTCAAACCAGCGTATTTTACGAGCGTAAAGTACTCGAATATTAATAATAATTATTACTCGAACAATAATAATGCTATAAAACATAGATACAAAAGTTCTTAACAGGTTTTCACTTTGCAGTCAAAAGTTGGCAGACAGGTACTACTGGACACTTCAGTTCACAACTTTAAAACGTCACGATTGAGTACAGTGTAACGAAGCTCAACTTAAATCGAAATTAAATCTTAATGTACTCCATGAATAATTGCTTAAATAATAAATAACGCTTTTCATTATTATGAGTACATAACCTAATTTACAAAAACAAAACTTGGTAAATCAATGTTCTTCTATTTTAATCATAATGCATTTAATTCCAATTTTTTTTCTAAATGTACTCCATGAATAATTGCTTAAATAATAAATAACGCTTTTGATTATTATGAGAACGTTAGGTAAATTACAAAACCAAAACTTAAGTAAATCATTATTCTTGTATTTTAATCATAATGCATTTAATTCCAATATTTTTTTCTAAATATGCTTCTACAATGTCACAGCCTTGCCAAATCTTGCTCTCTCTCTCAAGTCGACTTGCTTACTTAAATCCACATTTTTCATTAGTTGCATCATACACACATCATACTATTCTGGGAGACATGGACGGTCAATTATAATGTGGTCGCAATTAGATGAAAAATAATACTGATAATAAAAGCAATTCGTGCGAAATTATTCTCTAATCATTCCAAAATATCAAAAATGCACAACGTTAATGTTCAAGTTTTCAATTCTGCCGGGACTATCGGAGTGCAACCCGTTTTTTTTTTTCCTTGGTATCTAACGACAAAACTATTTATAATGATCTGCTTGGCATGTCCTCTGTCTTCTGCAAACCCAAGTGGTCGCATTTAACACATTTATTTTAATTTACAACCACAGTGTAGACCACAGTGGACGTCACGCAAATAGGTTAAGTACATAAATTGATTGATATCAAGAAACGCGGTCAATATTTATAGTTCAATGAATCGTTTGTCAGTTGAATACCTACTGGTGGTGTAGTTGAGTAGTACAATACTCGGAAATGTAAATAAACAGGTAAATGATAAAAAGGAACATTAGTTTGTGTTTGTTGTCTACATGTACTATGCCACATACAATAGGTACATCAGTTTATTTGCTTATTTTTTTACCAGAATGCAAACCCATGACGCAGAAATGAGAAACTGCACAGGCACATGCGGATTTCACGCTCAGTATTGAGCAATAAACTTATAGTTTACATTGACATTTTATTTCCATAAAAATGACATAGAATATTTTATAATTACTGCATAATTTTGTAATTAAAGTAATGTTAATAAGGCAAAACTAGTTAACCAAGTCTTAACTAGTAAGCTACTTGTTAACGACTATAATAATCACAGAAATACGTCACACAAACAATGTATATAATTTAACAGAATTATATTTTTCTCATTTTGTATATTGAGGATAACAACCAACCACATGTATATATTAATCTAATTATTAATTTAGTTGTGAGTAATTAATAACTTGTAACGAACGTGAAATGTAGCCTTCAATTCCATAAAATTCTTTAGGTGTGTTGGGTAGGTCGTGTTGTCATGATCATCAAGATTTTCAAGAAAATCAAGACTATGTATTTAAATCCAAATTATATATGTTCGATCACAGTAACCGAAAAAGGGGACAAAGTACAAAAATCTATCAAAAATAGAGTTTATTCGCGCAAAGCAAACATGTGATGTTTTTGTAATTCAGTGGGTAGCCGTTGCGGAATACTAACAGTTAATAGGAATTTATTTCTTCCATTAACAATGCTACATTTTTATAGGTGCGGACGAAAATCTGGATCGAGCTCCGACTCTCCCCGCCCGCAAACCCGGAAGTCCCCTTTTAGTCGCTTCTTACGATCAGGCAGGGGATACCGTAGCTCTATTCTTAATCTCGAAGCTACAGGGACTATTCTGGTATACCTATGCTTCGAGTAACTTATCGCTGAAGTTACAAATGCTTTACTCAGTATAACTACAATCCCAGAAATAATATGAAGCTATAAAAAACTTATATGATATAAGTATCTTGTAAAATGTAGCAGCTGAATTAAACTTTAGAAGAAATGAAATGAAATGAAAATACTTTATTGTTGACTGTTTACACACATAAAATAAGATGTTTAAAATTATAATTGGAGTTTTAAACAGTCTACCATGTTCTGGCATACAATATTATTAATTAAAATTAACTAAAAAATATATTTTGTTTTAAGATCCGATAAGAATAATCTTAACGGATCATCGGCTTTTGATGCCTACCCACCGCTGGGTCAATGAGAGAAAAAAAGCCGGCGGAAAAAAACTCTCAGGCATTGTTTAGAGTTACACTTATTTTATAATGTATTTTACGCGGAAGCTCCCCAAACTATTTTTATTGCACGTATTACGATGTCTTATCTTCAAAAAATTCGTTTATATTGTAATATGCTTTTTTTATAAGCCAATGTTTTAATTGTTTTTTAAATTTAGTATTTGGTAACTGTTTTATATCTATGGCTAATTTATTATATATTCTAATAGCAAATATGTATGTACTATTTCTGAAAATCTGACATTTTACTCGAGGTAAATACAAAGCGTCAATATCTTTTAGTCTCGTGGGCACATCTCTTATGCGCATGTTTATTTGCTTTTCAAACAAGTTTTTATTATTAAAAACGAAAGTACAAATCTCTAATATATATATTCCAGTTAATGTAAGGAATTTCTTTTCTGAAAATAGTGAGCGAATAGATTCGTCACCCGCTTTACCATACAATATTCTGAGACTACGTTTTTGCAATATAAATGTTCTACTAACATTAACAGAATTTCTCCAGTATATAATACCATATGTTAGAAGGGGGTAAATATTGGCATAGTAAAAACTTTTAGCTACTTCAAGAGTTGACGCATCTACTAATACTGAAAGAGCATAACAATTAGCCGATATTTTACTATTAATTTTATCAATATGACTTTTCCAATTTAAGTGGGTATCTAAGGAAACCCCTAAGAAATTCGTTTGCTCTACTTCTTCTATTTCAACTGCATTTAAATGAATATTTAGATTTTCTAAGTTCTGTTTATAATTTTTAAATTGCATTTTTTTAGTTTTATTTAAGTTGACCTTGAGGTTCAGTGTGTCTAGCCATGTTTTTATAGTTACTAGTGTACTTCTTATTTCATTCCTATAATCCTCAGCTGAAATGTTTTCATTGTAAAATAAAATTGTTGCATCATCAGCGAACATAACACATGGATATTTTGCTATAGTGGGTAGTTCATTTATATACATTAAAAATAATAATGGACCAAGAACACTACCCTGAGGAACACCTATTTTACAAATCTCGAATTTAGATTGAACCTCTTCTAACGTATTGTTCGATTTATTAAATGTTGTAAGTACCGTCGATTGTTTCCTATCATTAAGGTAAGATTGTAATAGCTTATAAGCGATACCTCGTACACCAATTCTTTCCAACTGTCTTAGAAGTATGTTATGCACGACACAGTCAAACGCCCTGGTCATATCGACAAACAGAGCGGCGCATTTTACTTTATTATTAATATGTGTCCAAACTTGTGATGATAAATAATGGTAATTTAAAAAACCCTATTGCACTTAATTTAATAATTGACTAATAGGGGTAGGTAAATTATAGAACAGGAGCTCATTGTATATTTAATAATATTTTTAAATACAAAACAAATTGTAGCAGTCGGGGCTCATTCTAAAAAAGTCGTCGTCTAAAACTGCAATGTACTATATATATTATATAGGTATGCGCTCTGAATTCACTAAGCCTTTATTTCCTGACTGGGTCCCAACTTCTACAATTTGTCTTGTATTTAAAAATATTGTTAATATACAATGAGCCCCTGTTCTATAATTCACCTACCCCTATTAGTCGATTTTTAAGTTAAGTGCAATCGGGTACGACGACTTTCTTGTTTTATGGTTTTTACATTTCCAAATTACAAGTAAACGCAGTCGGGTTTTTTAGTTTTTTAAATTACCGGTCACATAGAATAACGTGGATACTAGTCTGATGGAATTTTGCGGTGAAAGAAGGTCCTCATTGACAAGCCTGTCGGTAATCAATTTACTGTTAGAGTTATCATTATTTCGGTTTTGTGTTTTGGTCGATCTGAGTCTCGATTCATCGCACCCTGCCAAATGAAATGTGTTTTATTTTTTAAAGCAAGGTTTTCAGTTTCATTGATTAGATTTCAGTATACCTTTGATGCACTAAGCGTTTTCCACATAAAATAAGATAGGGTAAACATATCCAATGTTATTTATGTTATCCTACTGTAGTCTTTATTTTAGAAACGTAGCATTTATAAATGTATCTTTGAAGGGAATTTTGTAAATGATTTTAATTAAAATCAAAGTTAAATTTGAGAAAGCACCGGTTCTCAGCCACTAATTTCAGTTAAAGCACCAGTTATCAGCCACATGTTTCATAGAAGAAAAATGAAGGTTGATCGCGATGTCGAGGTAGCCTAAAGACTAAACAGTAAAAACAACGGGAAAGTTCTATCTGATCGAATGGCACGCAAATTAGAAAAGTGTGGCTCATATTAAACCTTATATTTTTTAAGATGTTCGCAGTGGTAAAAAGGGGGTTGCCTGGCAATCAGGTAGTTTTACCCTAATGTTACTTTTTTCGTGAAAATGTTACTTTTTGAACTGTCTTTTGTTACTTTTGACTAACTCCATCAAGCAACACTGAGGGTCAGCCTTCTGAAACTATCCGTTTTGTTTATTAAAGACCCCTTTTAAATCAACTTTTATAAGTAATATTCTTTTTTTTAAATCATCTTATTGCCCTACACGATCCCATTTCAACTAATTCTTATAACGCAAAGTAGTAAATCGCCAAGTTTTACGCCGCCACTTAATTCCTTTCAGTATTTTAAAACTTTATTCACAAATTGATCTAGATTTATAATGGTCACTTGTAAAGTCTTTTAGCATTTAAAGTTTAATGATATTTCTACAGAAGCTATTTATTTATTTATTTATTTTATTTATTAAATTTTGTACACAAATATATTACAAAATACATTATAAGAAGAATACATGTACAGGGTACTGCTTATTCCTATAAGAAATTTCTTCCAGCAGCACCAGGAATGGATAGAATTTGTGAAAAAATTACAAATTTAGTGTGCACTAAAATCTTTAATAAATAGATAAATAATTCTATACATAAATACCTATCATACTATAATATATATATAATACATATAATATACGAATATATATAAATATATATATATATATACATATATAAATATATAATTATGACATTTACGACTTAAAGTAATAAAAAACACTGTATCAATAAAATGTTAAATTTGGGATAGATAGTATTCCTTGACTTGTCTTTTAAAGGAACCAATGGTTTCAGCCTGTCTTATTCGAACAGGCAGCGAGTTCCATAACCGTACTCCATGCACGGAAAAAGAGTGGGAATAGAGGGAGGTTTTGTGAAGAGGTATGGATAGAAGAGATTTTATATGCGACCTACAGGGTGCGTGAGAAGGACGAGAGTAGGAAAAGCGGTCACGTAGGTAAGAAGGAGAAGATGGATTATTAAGAATATTAAAAAGGAGACAGAGAATTCTAGTATTCCTGCGAAAACGGATAGGGAGCCACTTGAGATCCTTGCGAAATTGAGAGACACGATCAAATTTTCGTAACCCAAAGATAAACCGAATACACAAATTCTGCAAGCGCTCAAGTTTGTTAAGTAGCTCCTCGGTGGCATCTAGGTAACAAGCGTCGGCATAATCTAATATCGGAAGAATTAGGGTTTGACAGAGAGAGATTTTAGTTACAAGAGGCAGGAAACCTTGAAGACATTTAAGCGAGTGCAATGTGAAATGAACTTTACGACTTACATCCGCAACATGAGTGCTCCAGCCTAAGTTACTATCCAGCGTGATGCCGAGATCTTTCACATTTTCCGAGAAAGGGATATGAACATTATTTAGGAACAATTTAGGTATCGTCGTAAAGTCTATTAAATTACGACGATACCTAGATCCAATGATTATAGCTTGCGATTTTCTCGGGTTGATTATCAAACCGAATGATTTAGCCCAGGTATTGATACGTGCGAGGTCATCATTCATGGCAGAAATAGCGCGATCGGCTTCATCAGCTGTAAAGTGACAGTAAATCTGCAAATCGTCTGCGTAGAGATGGAAGTTGGAAGTAATTACTTTGGAAACCGAATTTATAAAAACTGAAAATAGTAGAGGAGAGAGTACGCCACCCTGCGGCACACCAGCAGCAAGATCACACCACTCAGAGTTAAGATCATTATGATGGATCCGCTGCGAACGGCCGCGAAGATAGGAGTCGAACCACGAAATGGTAGAGGATGAGACGTTTAAAGAGTTGAGAATCCCCAAAAGGATGTCGAAATCTACAGATTACAGATTACAGATTACAGACAGCTATTGCAATGAGAATTGAATATTTACTTAATTAAAAGTCTTCCCGCGTTTTCATCCACGAATATAGTATAAAATATATTTCAATTATTTATGAGCAACTGACTGTATTAAAATAACACCGTCCTCTTACAATAAAAAAATATAATGTAGCGTTGAATATTTATAAATTTTATGTTTTGACTCTCGCGCATACCAAATGGGATATGTCAAACCAAAACAAAGAAGAAAAACAGTGCATAATACTTGAGGAAACACCTACTTACTATATTAATACTGTATATGTGATTCTATGATTGTCAAGCCGAATAAGTGTGAAATTCATCAATATAATTTCTTTCGATTACGCTATTTTTAATCAATTATTTTCCAAACTAAATCTTGGCGATAAAATGTTTTTGTTTGTATGTTATGCGTGTTTAAAAGGCAATATAATGTTTTAACCGTTCTGTTGACGCGAATTTATATTATTTATGCAAACAATTTATTATTTGTATCACGGTTATGGAGTTCCGCAACGTTAAGTCTTTTAAAAACTGAACGACAAATAGATATCAACAATGACCTTATAGCGAGTTACATTTACACGTGTCATTCATTCATTTATAGTTAATTTGTTGCATATTATTTAAGCAAGGTACATATTTCAACTAGGTATTATCCTATTGTGTCAAAGCCCAAATATAACGTTATTATATCTATATAGTAAGTGTACGCGACGAAACTAACACTCGACACTCGAGTGAATAGTTGAATACCCATAAAACTTAGGTAATACTAAGTCAACGGTTGTACCCATAAAACTTAGGTAATACTAAGTCAATATTACCCAAGTTTTTTGGGTAATACATACTAAGTTCTGTTCCGTACACGTCCTTTAATTTTAGAGTCGTTTCTGCGGCACTTGGGCCACGTGTATTTACGAATAATAGGTAAATACCGCGAATTTTCAATTTGTCCGTAAGTAGTTGTTGTTATAGCATTGTTGAATCTCAAACAAACGATTTAAAAACAAATGAAATTTACAAAAACTTTATTTCAAGTCTGTCAGAATCGCATTGACAACTGTCGTCAAATCGTTGTCAAAAGATATTACTGCGCTATTTGTCTGAAATAGTCTTACTTCGACTGGCTACAGAAATCAAACCTCGTTGTTTCATTACATGTGATATAAAAAATACAGTGTGTGGCTCGGGATGAAACAAAGACGATTTCAGACCAGGGCGATGACAGCCCTCGCTTCGCTCGGGCGTCTCGGACTCGGCTCGTCAGAAATGGTCTTGTTTCATCCCTTGCTACATAACATACTATTTCATATCACATGCATTGAAACAGCTAGTTTTGGTCTCTGTTTTGCCAGTCGAAAGAAGACAATTTCAAACCAATGCGAATGTGTCAGTCAGAAACAACGTTGTTTCTGTCCTAGGGGAGAAACAACGTTGTTTCTACCCGGCACCTTCATTTATTTATTATTTACGTCTTTATTTCAAGTCTGTCAGAATCGCATTGACAACTGTCGTCAAATCGTTATCAAAAGATATTACTGCGCTATTTGTCTGAGATAGTCTTACTTCGACTGTCTACAGAAATTACTCGTTGTTTCATTACATGTGATATGAAAAATACAGTGTATGGCACGGGATGAAACACGATTTCAGACCAGGGCGATGATGCCCGAGCGAAGTCTTGTTTCACCCCTTGCCACACAATATACTATTCTCAGCGAAAAAAATTTGGAACAAGTGAACAAGCGAACAAGCATCGGATTTGTTACCAGTAACCAACAAAAGTTTTTCGCGGAAACACTTGCTAGCAACAAAAAACTAACTTATTAAAAGATAACATCTGGCAGCATAGGCCGCTGGCATTTGTTGAGGTTACTGTAAATCAACTATTTGATAGCTCTGCTACTAATTTGTACTGGCCCAAGATGTTCATATTAGAAAAATAGTAAGTACGCAGTGACGACCCGTGTGGCGCAATGGTTACCATGCCGGACTGCCGATTGGAGGGTCCCGGGTTCGATTCCCGGCGAGGCAGAAATTGAAATGATGAGTTTTAATTTCTGTACTTGGTCTGGGTGTTTGTGTTTCTGTCTTTGTGTGTGTCCATGGCAACCACGACACAGGGAATCCTAGTGTGGGGCTATGAGTGTGTAGCGTTAAAAAAAAGTACTCTCTCCTTTTGGAAGTACATACGAAAAAACGTGAGTTAGCTGTCTCATCTAAACTTGTCAAGTGCTACAATACGGTCGGCAGAATATTTCCTTACGGTACGTTCGTATGTCTTTGTACACTTACAATACTATTGCTTCTATTGTAATATCATATGTTTTACAAATACATACCAATTAAAAACTTTGTTATTTTCTATATAAATGGAGCTTATAAAAAGATGAAGATGGGCAGAATTTTATTGAGTGTAAAAGCGAAATATTATGCGTATCCTAAATCCTATCCAAGGATCTATGGATTCTCATTAATAGTATGGTAGCTCTCTTGCATACGTTCAGCGAACTATTATAGAAAGGATACTTCATCCTCATACGTTCCTACGTATATATTCTTAATTTGACATTGCAATGCATCGTTTACCTACTGAATTCGTAAAGCTTGTAGGCGGTAGTTCGTTAGACACTTCCGCGTTCGTCAGCCTCCAGCCAGCAAGACACACGTCGGCAAGGTCATGCGAACCTCTTTGTCTTTATTTGAAGTCGTTACGATTGAAAAACTCCTCGGTTATTCACATTAGCATGTGCGCTCAACGCTCAACACACATCAATCTTACAATCAAAGCCGCCTACCATATCTATGCATTGACGCATGTAACGAATGATACTGCTTAAGTTGCATTCACTACAATTAGTACCTGGACGACCGAGCATTGCTCGGATAAAAACAATTTATTTTCTAGGTTTAATTTCATACGAAACACTCATTTGCTTAGTGTTACTTAACAACGCCATCTGAAATAGCTTCCAATAAAAAATATTTTCACAAAAAATATAAAATAAACGCAATATGGTTTTGATTTAGGTTTGAACCCGGGTCTCTAATTACGCAGTCAGCCCACGTAACCATTCGGCCAAGGAAGCTTTATTTCAATGAACGAAATTTTATAGAACTCTTTCAAATCGACATTGTCACTTCTTTAAACGTCGGATTGGCGGATGGCGTTTGACGGCGTAAAGACTGATACCACAGAAAATACGGTCAAGTTGTATTTGTGATCTATAAATTTTCCTATCCCCAACTTAAACTTGTTCGCGGAAACTGAGAAAAGTAGGTTAGCTACGTCAATAGTCCGAGAACCGACTTGTGAACATTGGCAATCGCTGATATACCTGTACTCTACACGTGCTTTGATCTTGAAACTTATCCGTTCGTACTGAAAGTTGTTTCAACAGTTTGAGTTTAAGATTATCTTTTGTCTCTTTTTTGAATGACGAAGCTTTGTATTTATGTAAATCAAGACCACATTAAACGTATAAGCATGTATGTGACATGACATGTACATATTTATATGCATGGTCCTAAAGATTATCCATCTTAGTGTGCCCGGAAACTCTTTCTACCGAACCGAACATAATTTCTTTTCAGGAGAAAATTGTGCAGCGCTGATAATATAATTAGTATAATTTGTTAGTTTATTCGTATCGCCTGATCTAGTATTTATCAAGTGGACGTAATGCACGCAGAACGATTGCTTAGTAGTCTTACACGTGCAAATAAATTATTTTATCTTGCAATTGTCACATTAGTAGGTACTGAACTCGTTTTTAAACTCGCTGTAATGTGTAATTCAAACCATAGATATAAATAAGTGAATATACATATACCACATAGTGAGCGCTGTCGAAATCGTTAGCTACAAATAAAAAAGAGGTAATACAAGTTTAAGGATTATGTAAAAATATTTTCAGATCTATCAGTTTATTTTAAATTTGGAGTAATAGGAATCCTTCACAAAAATTATGGGAAACTCGTTTCAATACTTTTGGAAATTCAACCCCTAAGGGTGTAAAATAAGGGAAGAGTAAGTAATCGGTCGAACTTAAAAGTTCCTCCATAAAAACTTTCATCCATAATTTTAGCTCCTTAGTCATCAGTTTCGATGATGCCCATTGTGCAGTATTATATTTAGTTATTTATACCTTTAATTTGTGTTTTGTGGTCTCTGCAGCTAAGCCAAACGGGCAAGTTAAGCCACTAGTGGCAAAAAAAATCATGCTCGTTTCCGTGCTTCGGAGGGCAAGTTAAGCCGTCGGTCCCGATTGATGTCGATAGATAACAGTCGTTAAACCTTATGAGCGGTATGCAAACATCCAACAGCGGGTTGGCCACTAACCCGCATCTCCACCAACCCGCATTGGAGCAGCGTGGTGGAGTAAGCTCCAGGCCTCCCCAATAAGGGGGAGAGACCTGTGCCCAGCAGTGGGACTCAAAAAGGGTTGCAGCCATTCATACAAAGTACAATTATGAGCCTTGTGAGGCATTGCAATTTGAGAAAAGATAGAGACACACGTTTTTGTTTATTATCTATACATATAATAAAACTGTAAGCAGGGTCAATTCTGTACATTGCATATAAATTAAAAAAAATACTTCTAGGGGTCTTTTTATAAGTAACAGAAGCTAAAAATATAAGTTTTGAAATTATTGTCTGTCTGTCTGTCTGTCTGTCTGTCTGTCTGTCTGTCTGTCTGTCTGTTGTTAGCTTTTCACGTAAAAACTACTGGACGGATTTTGATGAAACTTTTTTTGTTTTATATATATTGGTCCTCGCTAACATTTAGGTTATAGATAATTTTAAAAATCACCCTTTAAGGGTGTGAAATGAGCGATGAAAATTTGTATGGAAAACTTGGATTTTTTCAATAGATTTTCTTTAAATTTGGTATAAATATTTTCTAACCAAAATAAAAGAATACGTGTTTCAGCATTTCCCGAAATTCACCCTTTCAATGTCAATTTTCTTTGAAACTCTTTGAAAATTGAGTGTCGAAACTTGATGTACAGAAATTTTTTGTGCAAAGTAATATACTTATAATTTTGTATTTGTAATCTTTACTAACATAGTAAGAATTCTATTTAAGCTTTTTTCAAAACTACCCCTCAATAGCAAATAAAATGGATTCGAAAGTTGGTATCTCAAGCGTACAATAATTAACCTTAACTTAATATTTCATTCTCAAATTCTTTTCCCTTCTTTGAATGATGTGTTTACTGATATATTGTTGAATGAATTTCCGTAACATTAGTGTGTATTTCATATCAATCGGATGATAAACAAAAAAAGTTATGTTCATTTACACAATACGCGACATAAACTTAAAAGGCACTTTGGGGAATTTGTATGAAAGTTTCGGTAACAGCCCATTCAAAACCATAAATAAAAGTTTAAATTTAAGTAAAATTATTTTGAACTCTCACTAATATTGTCGACTATATTAAATATACTTAGATCAGCTTACTGTATTTTCTTTCGTTGGCCGAGTATGGCTAGACTATAGGTACCTAATAAGCGCATCGCGAGCCTTACCGCCGCCGAACCTTACATCACAGGCTCCATTGAGTTAGTTGCTCAGCTTATTAGTCTTCTTTTGGGGTGGAAGATTATGAACAGGCTGCAGCTGAAACGATTATTATCGCTACATTATATCAAGCTGCAACCTTTTTAGCATTCCACTGGTGAGCATGAAGCTCTCCCAATATTGAGGAGGCCTCAAGCTCCGATGAACCGAAATCCAAATCTTACAATCTCAATGCATCCAGCATTAAGGTTGTAAGATTCGGAATCTAAACCTTCATACAGAATGTAAAAAGCCTTAATAAAACGAGACTACTGCAGACATCTAGGTGACGAATAGTTAAACTTTTAGTGAACCAACTATCTACCTATTTGGTAATTTGACATTCGATTTATCTACCACAAAGTTTACATGCCATACGGTAGATGGCGTTATTGAGCAATATTCATTTCTTCATTTCTTCTACAAAGTGAATCGATGGAGATAATTTCAAATAAAAGCCTTAAGTCTAATAAAAGTAAGTAAGTACTTACATAGTGTAAAAAAAATAAAAAATAACATTTCACACGTATAGCCTCACATTAGGGTAGATATACCCTGTGTCGTGGGTGCCATGAACGCACATAGAGACAGAAAACACAACCACCCAGACCGAGAACAGTTTAAACTCATCATTAAAATTTCTGCTTCGCCCGGATTCTAATCCGGGACAGTTCGATTAGCAGTCCGGCATAGTAAACATTGCGCCACGCGGGTTGTCCCATCGTTGGGTGGTATACGTATGATGCTGAACATTGTCAATTGGACCAATGATAAATTAACTCATTTTTTGCGTCTCTTTATTGCGTACGGGCTGAGGGCTCATCCACACACGTTGGTTGATGGAGATATTAAGGATTCTTTAAAGATTCTTTATAAAAATATTCTTTATTTCCAAATACAGATAGCACACTGTGTAGAGACCCTGCCTTCTGCTTTAGTTTTCACAATGTTATATGAGTTATGACTTATGACCAAACTGCTGTCCGCAAATTTTAAACCTATAGTTTATTAATTGACCTTACAATTGTTTTTCCGATTGTTTAATCCTAAGCACGTGTATGTTAAGAAATTTTATCTCCCAACTACAAGTAGTTGTATAGTGCACCTCTTTTCTGCCTCTACATTATTTGCAGTATAAATTCACCCAATTTACTAAAGATACTATTTTTAACATAGATGAAGCCACGGGCACAGCAGTATCTCTTAACTTTAATAAACGAGGTACATATTTGTAAAGAGAATCTGATTGCGCGAGAAAAGCGAAACGTGAGAAAAGTGGATAGTAAGATCAGTACAGTAAGCATTCCTTACTGTTTTAGGTTTGAAGGATTTAGAAAAAATACATTAGGTTTCTTCTGAACATATGAACATTGTATTATAAGCGATTTCACTATATGTAAGAATAATCTACCTACTACTTATTCAATGCAAATAAATAATCTTTAATTTTTAATCAATCCATTTTATAAACGTCTTTATACACGCGGACGACGTCGCGGGCACAGCTAGTTTTTAATAAATGTTCTCTTTATAAAATGTATTTTTTATTAAATATTCTTATTTAATTCAATTTAATTTATTTAATTGCAATTACGTTTTATTTACACGGGACGAGAGTTTTTTGTTTTTTGTTTTAGTGCTGTCCTTTAACAAAACAATAGGTATTAGACGTCATGAAAAACAAAAGTTATCATCGAATTCACAACGATTTCCATTAAATCAAAGTCGCCTGTCTATTGTTCTGTAAGTAAATGAAACCCTTTACTATATTGACGGTATTGAATGAATAAAAAGCATCCCCACTTTAAATAGAAATTATCATCATTTAACTGTATTCATGTATGTATATTCTAACTTTGTCCTTTAAGCAGTAGCGGAAATAGTAACTCTGAATTTTATAGTGTCTTATCTATATTAACCTATACGATGGAATCGAGTAAAGTAACTTATTTTCAAGGCTGCACTGGCCAAATACTTTCAAATATGTATCCAAATACTTGCGTCGTCTCTCATCTCCGCTCTTCCATTCGCTATAATCAATTCACTCGTAATGTACTCAAAACGTGTTTACTATTAAGTCACTCAACTTGTTTATCTGACGGAAGCAGTAGCCTATTACATACAATCTACAACAATATTATTGAAACCATTAGTGGATCGCTTGTATCTTCGGCTATTTATCATGATTAGAGGTTGTTTTATTTGTATTCATAATTCCTTCTTACTTAGTTTTATTTTTAACGAACATTTAATCAAAATCGGGACATATGGTGATTAGTGCTCGCTGTAGCTCATGGACTACTAAATATAATAAACAAGCTCGATTTTTGTATATGTTCGTCTGAGATGTTCGTAACCAGTTATGCTAGCTAGCACTCCAAAAAATTAGTGAGTAACACTCAAATCTTATTTAAATTAGGTAGTAGGACTAGTAGGTACGTAGTAGTAATAATAGTGTGGTGCTACTAGTCTAGTACCAAGCATATACGTTTAGCCAACTATCACACCAAAACACTGAAGAATTGTGTATCGGTAAAAATGACCGTATCGGTGGTAGTTCCTCGGTCAAATCACACTATTGCTACCATCTACCGAACGATTATAGACCAGGTACACGTGGGCAGTAACCTTTTTTTACTGAAACATAAAACTCATCTAATACCTACTGCTATACTTTTAATCATCCAAGGTTTCCGGTACAATAAGTATAAGTTCTTAATCGTATGAGTTGAGTGGAGTTTGTAATTCATAACGGTAGTAGGTAAGCTGTGCACGGTCCCCCCTCGAGCGTTGAACTGATGGTTATATTTAACTGCGACAACACGTGTGGCGGAACAGCACACAGTTGGGGAGCTCTAGCTCACGGACTGTTTAAAATCAGAACATACACAACGCTCAGAAAGAGAATTTAGCTGGAACGTATAATGTATGTTTGAGTAGGTATTTATGTTTGTGCTTGAAATGAAATGCTTACAAATATTCTAGACTCGAATTTTGAATGTTGCGAGTCGTCGTGTTAAAAGTGTTGTCCCATGTTTGTAAATTCTATGAAGTCTTTATCGAATTACGAATCATCATCTGTTTTTGAAGTGAAAACTTCTTTAGCGGCGTTGAGCACTTTTTGTGGGATGGGTAAAAACTATGAAACTCGCGCGAGGTCACGTGTGCTGATCGCAAAATTTCGTAAGATAGTAGAGGAGACGAGGAAGATCGACCTTCACCGATCTGATAATTCGACGAGACTTAATGTTTACCAAATATAATTTATAAACATATATGCCTATGATAACTTGACTACCGAAAAGTGTTCATAGCTATTTTTAATTTAATTCATTTTAATCAATTTTCTTTCATATCACCTTCACTCTTGTAACAACCGAACGAGTGAATATCTTCACCGGCTCTTAGACCAAGACGGAGGGGTGACAGCTGATGACTGCTGTCTATACTTTTTTTCTTCAATTATGGCATCGCAAACTCTGCATATTGCCAGCGTCAAGTATAATTTTATCTTAAAATTCGTTTATATCAAGTATTTAAAATATGGACATTGAACAAAGTGCATCTATTAATGAAAAAAGTGACGAAGAAATAGTGAAAGAAAATGAGAGATTACTTTGTAAAAATACTAGATAGAAATTAATAGGTACTGATAATTCAAGTAATTCGTGCGGAATTATTCCCTAACGATTCCAAGATCAAAAATGCACAACGTTAATGTTTTCACTTCTGCCGGCACTCCCGGAGTGCAACCCATTGTTTTTTTTTTATACTGTTTCATTCCTGAGCATGAGTTTCCATAATCATTTTGGTAGTCTACCGAGCTGGCTAAAGGCAGAGTTAGGGTATAACGTCCTTTGAGATTTTTTACAGCATACATTAAAGTAGAATACGTAACAAATTATCGTCTCCATTAATAGGTGTTAAAACGTAGAACTGAGGTTCGTATATCGGCGCGCATCGTAGACAATTAGGCTAGGCATGAGACTGACTATGTCGAGCTAAAAGTAATGTAGCTCCACTTTTATAACAAAACTAGCGGCCGTCCGCGTGGACTTTGGTATTAGTCATACCTTATACTTAAAGCCTTCGTTCCCCACTAAATGGAACTACTCCCCACTATTCAACACAAAAATAATTTTTCAATTTCGAACCAGTAGTTCCTGAGATTGGCGCGTTAAAACAATCAAACGAACATTCTCTAGAGCTTTATATACAATATAGATAGATATTCTCGGAGGGCCTTTACTGGCCGCTAAATGACTTCTGCAAATCAGTTCCGCTTGTAATCTTTACATAATCTCTGCCCCAAGGAGCCATTCGGCTGACCGATAACTACGATGCAAGTACATCGTCGTTACATTGTAGTGCAGAACGCTGCAGGTCTGTCAAAAACGGGCGTGTTTCATTCACAAAAACGTCCCATTATAAAGTTATTACCTAACAGACTTGCAAAAGATAGAAGGTACGTAAATTATTACATAATGATTTTTTCTTCATCATCTGCCAAACAATTTCTCACTGATGGGATGGGATCTCCTTTCAGGATTGCAATAAGTCCTCCAAGTGGGCTAGACTTAAGTGGGGCTTCGCATGCCATTATAAAGATTTGGATTAGGTACTATCCAAAGCTGTATATTTACATGTACACTAGTGGAACGGCCCAGCTCCGCCCGGGTGCAGACGTTGTCCTGCCTTAAAAGTAATGAAAGAGGATTTGTTCTTATTATCTTAAAGAGATTTCATGTTACTGTCGAACAAAAATATAAAACAAATAGTGACATACGAACTGTCCAGTTATTCTGACTGTGTCAAAGTTTCGAACGACACGGCACGAAATACAAAACGTTTTATATGGGAAAACTAAATAAGTAAAAAAGTAATTAAAAAACATTTCCAGTGTCCCAAATTGTGAATCTAAACCATTCTCGAATCTCCACGAACACACACAATAAATTTCATCATAATCCGTCCAGTCGTTTAGGAGGAGTTCAGTCACATACACACGCACAGAAGAAATATATATATTAAGATATTATACATTTTTCAGTCAGAAGTACATCGAACACGAATCCCCCGTGTGAGGTAGTGAGTTTCTAACCACAAACGAAGTCAGTATTTTATTAAATTTAGAGATTTTAGTAATAAAATGCAACGCTATATTTTATATTGCAGGTAATAAATAGGAAAACGATAGTACTCCCACCCTTCTGAGGCGTCATGCAATATTGCATTTCCCATTATTACTTATACTAGTACTTACTTACCGGCGAAGCACGCATCTCCTATCCATTTTCCTAGCTTACCTAAACTTTGAACTTCTGTCGTGTAAGTTTCTATAAGGGTTATCATATATTTACGTTTAATCAATGAAGACTCAATACGATGTATGTTAGTAAGTTTTCAAAACACACAACGTACTATTTTTTACCGACTTCCAAAAGAAGGAGGTACTGTATTCGGCTGTATGTTTTTTTTTTTTTTTTTTTATATATGTTCACCGATTACTCCGCCGTTTGTGGACCGATTTTCAAAATTCTTTTTTTGTTCGTATGCTTATACTCCCGAGGTGGTCCCATTGTCAGCAAATCAGGATCTGATGATGGGATCCCAGGGAAATCGAGGGGAACTCTCAAATTTTATAGGCACACACATTGATTTTCTTATACTTTCTGAAGCATAAGAGATATGTGTGCATAGTAATGATCATTTCATGTTGCTGAGCTGATGATGGAAGGTACTGCGACGGTTAGGAGTTGAGAGCAAATTCTTTCAATAAATGGGTTTTTGTTCGAAATCTTACATTCCTGAGGTGGTCCAGCTGTCACCAAGTCAAAGTCTGATGATGGGATCCCAGAGAAATCGAAGGGAACATACAAATTTATAGCACAACAATTGATTTTCATATTTTTACTAAAGCAAAACAGGAATTTGTGTGTAAATATCATCATATCATGTTGCTGAGCTGATGATGGAAGGTACTACAATGGTTAGGAGTTGAAAGAAAATTCTTTCAATAAATGTTTTTTTGTTCAAAAACTTATGCTACCGAGGTGGTCCAACTGTCACCAAGTCAAAGCCTGATGATGGAATCCCAGAGAAATCGAGGGAAACATTTAAATTTTATAGCACATCAATTGATTTTTATATTCTTACTAAAGCAAAAAGACATTTGTGTTTAATTACCATCATGTGATGTTCCTGAGCTGATGATGGAAGGTACTACGACGGTTAGGAGTTGAGAGCAAATTCTTTCAATAAATGGTTTTTTGTTCGAAATCTTACATTCCTGAGGTGATCCAACTGTCACCATGTCAAAATCTGATTATGTGATACTAGAGAAATCGAGGGAAACACTGAAACTTAATAGGCACACACATTCTTTTAGTCATATTTTTTATCATAATACAAATATTTAGGTATGTCCGGTAGTTATCACCTAATGTTGCTAAGCTGATGATTGAAGGTACAACTCCTCAACGGTTAGGAGCTGAGAGCAAATTCTTTCATTATACGTTTAGGTGGACTGATAGTAGGTAGTATTCTTTCAGGCTATAAGATGGCTATTAGATAAACATGATTATAAAAGGTATCTCTTTAACGTTTAGAAGTTAAGTGAAAAAATTCCAATTATGCTTATGTGTGCAGAATTATTAAAATTACTAAAAAGAGTGAAATAAATTAAGTTTTTAACAAAAAAATAGAACCGACTTCAAACGGTAAAAAATAAAATTGTTCAGTACCTACTTCTTCTTGCTTATGGTAATGACTCTTAAAACTATTTTTGAAGTCGGGCCCTTAGTAAAATGTCCTGTCTTAGTAAATATAGTGTACCTTTCGTTCTGAATGGGCACCGACTCCAATATAGTTTTAACAGTCATTATCATAAGCAAGAAGAAGTAGGTACTGTCCCACTGTCTGTACT
This sequence comes from Pyrgus malvae, assembly GCA_911387765.1. NCBI lineage: Eukaryota > Metazoa > Arthropoda > Insecta > Lepidoptera > Hesperiidae > Pyrgus > Pyrgus malvae. The sequence continues at coordinate 15,069,972 of OU426962.1, forward strand.
GTCGGTTCCCATTTAGTACGAATGGTACGACATTTTAGTAAGGGCCCGACTCCAAAAATAGTTTTAAGAGTCATTACCATAAGCAAGAAGAAGTAGGTACTGAACAATTTTATTTTTTACCGTTTGAAGTCGGTTCTATTTTTTTGTTAAAAACTTAATATTGCTTTCGTTTCACATCTAAGGCACAAAATGTCGTTCAACTGAGAACTTTTTTACAGTTGTCGTTAAAATTTTTATCGTTTATGTGCGAATGGACTTCTCTTAGAGTAGCAAAAACATTTTTTTTTGTGATTCGTAAAATAAAATTCGAACTACAACGTATCCAATAATTGAGAAACAATCCAACCTGAACGTCCTGAATATATGGCACGAAAAACATTCAACCATTGCGCTTTTACCGCAAAGGCATGAAAGGATACAAAATGAAACTATCCCATGTCAGCGCCTACCTGAAGATCACAATGGCGTTCAATGAACCCCGTGCTACGCCCACCTATGTCATTGTGACGGTAGGCAAGCTCTTCTCCTTTTCCGAGAGCCGTACGACCAAAAACTGCAAAAAAAAATCTTTTTTTTATAATTGGTCTCATCAGTGGAATAAAGAGATATTCTTCTATCAGTTGGGTATTCCAGGAAAAAAATTCAAAGTGCTCAGTTGAAATGTAATGTCTATTTGCAGAACTTGAGTTATAATAAATGACACTTACAATCACATACATAGGTACATACATCGTACATTCGCGCGCCGTTTCGCCGATTTTTCTTAAACTTTACGCTGGCCTAAAATATTTACGGGACTTTTTTGAACGTCTTATTTGTGACGTATCAGTGACGACTCACGCTCGTAAGTACTTTTCGGACGATAGAAGATAACAATTTGAAATATAGACTTAAAGCCACTTATATTTCAAACGCTAAGGAATCCAGATTGACGCCAGGCTATACCTCTAATCCACCATTTTATCGTAATTTAAATCAGCCTTTAGGGATGCTTGTAATGTTTGCTTTCTCGCCTCTCATGATATCCATTGTTACTTCCTGAGGCACTATGCAGTGTGATAGTGTAGCTTCTAGCTTCCATCTCGTACTTTACTCGCCACTTCAAGTGTCGTGGCATCTCTATAAAATTGTAGTATCATCTAATGCTCAGTGGTATTATCTACTTAACTGTGCTCGTACTGTTAAATGAATTGTTATGTTAAAAGTAAATTTTAATGTTATTTCTTTCTGTTCAAAAAAAATCTAGTAGATTAGATATAATTTATCATATTATATAGTGTCTAGAGATATTTCAATTAATCATAGTAAAAAAAAATTGTCAATATGTCTTCGTTCTAATAAATTCATTTGGAAGAAATTTAATTAACATTTTATAGAATTTTATTAACAGGTAGAATGGTGACGGTGTCTTTAATTAATGCGTAATTAATTTCCAAAACCTCGCCGTCTTACGTTTCGACAGAATACTAATTGCAAATAGTTCAAGATTTATTAAATTACAGTTGAAGGAATAAGACCAATCGCTTCATAGAATTTCGAGCGAAAATGAATGAGATTTTATTCTCTCAAATCTTTAAAATAATTGTGTGGCTAACATGAATTAAAACGAAAACGAAGAATTAGCTAAACTCGAAAATTTTATGAATTTACTTCCCTGGGATCACCGCTGTAATTGGTTCTTAATTTCAAACACGTCCATAAAATGCCTAGTAGACGGAGTAAGTACTGAATAAATTTTTGCTTTTATTTTACAAAGAAAATCACATACCTACCTACCTAAGACTCGTAGACTCTGATCAAACGCAAAATAACTTTTACTTTCCAACAGTTTACCTTGTGTGTTTAACATTCTACACGGACTGTGCCTCCCAACCAAATATATTGGTAGTTATCAAGATTAATGCGCATGTTGGTTTTAATTGAACGGTATTTAAGTGGTTCATAAGTTATATTATTATTTTCCGTCAATGTGAAGGTCTTAAAAATTTTGTCGGAGTGCGAAGTCGGGACAGGAGATATTGATCGCAGTGCGCGCGCACACTCTGGCGAAGTGTACACAGATGATCGTCGAGGCGTTTCGGTGGCGCGCCGCAACAACTGAAGTGAACTCTTAGTCCCATCAGAGTGTCATCGACAGGTCTTATGTTAATAACGACCTCCTCCTTGATTATGTCCTTAAAAATCGGCGAACCAATTTAATTTGCTGCGAAAGTGTGTTATTTTTGGATCTTTTGATTAAGATGAAAATGTAAGAAGGCTCCAAAAATTTAGCAATTCGTAATGCTTCTTTAGTTTACCTGATAAGATTAAGTTGGTTGGTAATTGGTTCCAATCTTCGTCCCTATATACTGCATATCTGCATTGCTCTATAACTTTTTTTTGAAGCGTGTACTAAGCGTTATCTTTTTACAGAACAATTGATAGATTTTTGTGTTCTGAATAATTTTCTAACTTAAAAAAATTAAATACTCCACTTAGAGACTTCTGGTTTTGTGTCGCCCATCCACGATAGACTTTTATATAACTTTTCTGAAATATCGCTTTCCCTAATTTGTAACTGTCGTTAAATAAAAATTGAATATTTTTTCTCAATATAGAATAAGAGGTAAGAGGGAGATCTTACCTACTTTTCTAAAAGTCTTTTCCTTGATTATCCTTTTTTTGTTAAGATTTACTTCAGTCCCCTATTTAAGTAATGAGGTACAGGTGAGGATATAGAACACTTGTTTGAAAGTTTTTTTTAGTCTGCCTTCTAATTTTCTACACTATCAAGTCTTTATAGTCTTTATGAATTGTAAAAAAAAATTTAGTTTCTTTCGACATATTGTTCCCTAAGGGAACTTCCCTTATTTCATAGGTGGTTGAACTTGCATGGTTCATCCGAAGAAGTAACATCGCTGCACCAATTTCTGTTATGTTTATAGGTTGAATGATATAGTTTCAAAGTGCTGGATTTTCATGATACGACCATCAGCCTCCGGAGAAGCAGCGCAAAGTTATATTACCTCATACAAGATTCAGGTTTGCTTGAGGTTGTGTTTAGAAGTCCATGGACTGCAGCCACCACTTTACACCACGTGGCCATAATGCTCGCCATTAACAAAAACAATACTTTAGCTTAAAACGAAGCTTTAAGCTTTGCGCTGATGTAGAGTTGCACCATTTCTCTTGTAGTCGCTTATCTGGGGTCCGCCGCGAGATTAATAGTCCCCAGTTAAATCTCGGGTCCCGCCTCATGGACACCGTTCGCCACCGACTGATGAACCCCGCATCAGTTCCGCATTTGTCTTCTGACTGGCTTCATTTGTTCAAGTCCTTTAATCTTCCTGTTCATTCGAAAGATTCCTGTTCGTTACAATTCTAAATTAGTATTTTTATTATAAGTCTGTAAGAACATGATTTTAGTGTGATAAGATAATCCTGTTAAATGAAGAATTGCCAGATACTCCTTGAACAAAATTTAAATTGTGTCACCATTTCAATTGATTTCATTCTGACCAATATTATGCCATGGTTTCATGGCAGAAATTAGGTATCTGAATCTGCTACAGGATTAATAGTCCCTAGTGAAAATCTTTGGTACCCGTAGCACGGACAACGTTCGCCACCGACTGATGGGCTCCGTGTCAGTTTCACATTTGTCTTGTGACTGAGTTCATTTGTTCGAGACCTTTAAAGTATTTTACAAAAGACCTGCAATTTTACAATTTAATTTACATTTGCGAGTTTCGTTTCTGCGCTACTGTGACATCAAGCTTTACCTTGTCATTAGTGTAGGTACAATCAGAGTTTAAAAGTGGTGTAGCCTCTATTGGTTGATTTTCCCCTGCACACTTTCAGAATTCTTATGTTCTTAGAGTGTGTAATGTGTTCATGGAATAAGGTCATATGTGCGACCAACAAATTGACGCGATAGTATTTTGATCCACTGCAGCATATAGTACTTATGATCTTATATTGTTAGTAGTACAAGAATTACTCTCATCAAGTGTTATTTATGTATGAATAACATTGAATATTCTGTTATTTACGATAGTTCGTGCATTAACATCAGTTAGCGTGGAAATTAGATACGATATTAGCCATTTATTAGTTTGATTCGCTCGAGCTCTTCCTGCTAACTCATATAAATACTATTGTTATTGTGTTCGTATATATTTTAAGTGTGCATTTTATGAAGTGTTGCCCATTTTCAACCATGAATTTTACTAAATATTTATAATGTGCTTACAGAGACTTAAAACTCATTCTTTGGGCGTACCCAATAAAGTGGGAGGCGGACTCGCCAATATCCTATTAATTTTGATGCGCTGTATTTTGCATGAGAAAATATAGCATCGGAAGCGAAGCAGCCAATTCATCGCACTTAATTGATGTTCTCGACAATGACCATGTTTAAGGATGGACCCATCAATGACTAAAAGTAATTTTGTGCGGGCTTAACTCAAAACACCGGATACGGCCGTCGCCCGTCAGTTAGTCAGTATCTTTTTTTTTCAACCTTTTTTTATGTCCCACTGCTGGGCACAGGTCTCTTTCTCACAAGAGAGAGGGATTTAGGCCATAGTCCACCACGCTCGCCAAGTGCGGGTTCGTAGACGTCATGTTTTCGAGAAATTATGAATTTCTCTCAGGCATGCACGGCGATGGAGAACATCGTAATCAATTAAATATCACAATATTTTCCATCACCGTGGAGCAGCGATAAATGCGCACATTACAAATTTCTTTGGCAGAGGTGCGCGCCGAGGATTGAACCCGGGATCGGTCGCGTAAAAGACCGTGGCTTTTACCACTCGGCCATCGCTGCTCTATATATTATATATTAGTATCTAATCTATACCAATATATAAAGCTAAAGAATTGTTTGTTTGTTTGATCGCGCTAATCTCAGTAACTACTGGTTCGAAATGAAAATTCTTTTTGTGTTGAATAGTACATTTATTGGGGAAGGCTATATAACATTTTCTATTTTGGTGAGCAAGTGTGGTTGCTGGTGATGGGAATGAAGGGTGTATGAGCTGCAGAAGTTGCAGAGCAACTGCGTAAGACCTCAGTAAGTTTTGATATTAGTTGAAACATTTAAGTTATCCATGGCTGGCCACAACCAGTGCCAGAATTCCGATTTAAATCCAAGCGTTCCCGGTAATATGACGGAAGGTGTCATGATAAAACCTGCATGCCTGAGTCACCCAAATTATTAACAAGGCCCTGATAACGCTTCTAATACTTAGATGCTCTATTGGGGCTATGGCGTGGATTCAAGCCTAAACCCGATTGAGATGTGAAGCCTGCCAACAACAAAAACAAATAAATGTTTGATGATTATATTGATGATGTATGCGGTTGCGGCGTTGCGAACTAGGATATATACTTCAATCGCCTACGCCTACAAATTTATTTTTATTTATTTATTTATCTTCTATTTGATATAGCTTTAACAATTGGTGACCATCACCATTACGCTATTTTATACATAATGTTCCTGAGCCCTCAATGAGACTTTAGTAACCTTGCACCGTTCTCCGTTCGGTTTACTTTACTACCTCATTTACTCGTTATTCACTCTGCAAGGTCTCGGTTCGAGGATTGACATTCAATTGTGAATTTACGGCTGAACTTGGACCTAATGATGATTTCGAAACATTTCACCTAAACAAGACGACCTCTGAACTATTGCGCTACATACCTGACACAAGTCATTGTCGACGCTTTCAATTATACAGTTGAAATACCAACATAGAGTGCGAGTACCAAATATAGCACCTTTCGTTTCTGGAATGATACGTAGTTACCGTTAATTAGTAGTTGCAATTGAATCTAAATATTTCCAAATTTTAAGCATCCTGTGTATCCGTGTATATATGTATGATAGTATTTAGATACTTAAATGTATTTATTTATTTATTAATAAGCGCAAGAAATAAATTGGAAGAGTCATATTGATAAAACCCCCTAAGACATTCGTTTGCTCTACTTCTATTTCAACTGCATTTAAATGAATATTAAGATTTTCTAAGCTCTGTTTATAATATTTTAAATTGCATATTTTTAGTATTATTTAAATTGACCGGGAGGTTTAAAAATAGACAGTTATTTAGCCTTATTTGTATCTAGCCTTCCGCCAGCGGCTTCGCCCGCGTGGACCCCTTTAATCGGTCCCCGTAGGATAAAAAATAGCATTTGTGCTATTCCAGGCTTCATTGCTATATTAAAATCATAGGCGTTTAGCCAGTTGCTTCAACCGCGTTGACTCTATTACCCGTTTTCACGTAGGAATGAAGCATTTTCCCTCGGTAAAAAGTAGCCTATGTTACTCGGGGTGAGTGTAGCTTTCTAATGGTGAAAGACTTTTTAAAATCGGAACAGTAGTTTTTGAGTTTATTCATTACAAACATGCAAAAATACAAATCTTTCCTCTTTATAATATTAGTATAGACAAGCGTTACCTTGCCGATCTACATTGTTATAAAGTTAGATTAGCAATCAAGTTATTTACTGGACTCTATCACTGTTCATTGCGACTTTGCAATGTACAGTTTTAATTATTTTTTTACAACCTGTATGAGGTAAAAACGTCATATTCGTGTCTATAGACGAAATAGACAAATATGTAGAGAGCGGTCAAGCGATGCCAGTTATATACAACGCGCGAACTTGACCTCCTTACACAAAACATGTTTGATTTAACATATAATTATGATGCAATACAAGCACTGTCATACATTTTCGCAATATATTTAATGACCTTCTTGGTCAAGATGATTCGGTATTCGGTTATGTCTGTTTGAGGATTATCTCTACATTGATACATCTCTACTTAGATTATAAGTATGTATACAGTATTACAGTGTTGTGATGATTGTATACCATTACCATTACCATACACGTTAAAATTGTATGTGTGGTCTTCAGTAGGGCTGCCATAACCTAAATTGCCGGCGCCAGATAAACACGGCTAAAATCCGTTTTTGAGCGATCCGACATTTGAGCGAAATATGGTTTTTTTCCCCGGACATCTGTGGAAAATTATTTTTTGCAACAAAAATAAGATTATCCTTATTTTTTAATTCCATTCGATCGAGAACTATTTTGCCGAGCCTTCTTGAATGCGGGTTATTGTGGATTTGGGTTTTCAAAACCCCCTACCGGACGTCCCCCGGACGCCCTTTAAACTAGGACAAATCCGGGGAATTCCGGACGGATGGCAACCCTAGTGTTCAGTGAGCAGATCAGATAAGGGATTCACAGCCGTATTTAAGAAGCATACTTGCTTAAGTAAGCAGGCAACGCTATGCAAAGAGAGTCATTTGACGTGCGTTTGTTATGTCAAGCCATCGATTGATGTCGATTTTGACAAACGCGCATAGTAGCAGGGTTCACTCAAGTATCGTCTATGAATTCGTTTAGATGACCCTGTGCGTTGGCGAGCACTATAAGACCTCATAGTATTGTTTATGAACACGGGTGTCTGTGTCTAAAACTATCGAATATTTTGCAGTCAAAGTGTTTGAAGCAGTGACCAAAGCTTTAAAAATAAAATCTAATCTTAATTGCAAAGAAACGAATAACTATATGTACTTCTATATCTATGTTTCTATACTAATATTATAAAGAGGAAATATTTGATTGATTGTTTCTTTGCATTGAATAGGCTCCGAAACTGCTCCGAAACTAATCACTGATGAAGATAGACGATAGAATATTTTCAAAAACATTAGATATCCGTATTAAATTTTCGAAAATGTTACTCAATGTGTAAAATATACAAAAATAACATTCAGGGCAGAACATTGGAAGTACTTAACGTAAGTAACTTGTATGGATGTAGATGTATGGATGGTAGATAACGATTGTATAAGATTAACAGTTTTAACTGTACTTGGTACATTGTTGTCGGGGCATTTTGACATACCTGTATGTATAGTTTTTTTGTAGAACAATGACATATATAGTTTTTTGTAGAACTTGTAGGTCGCGGATACCACCGCCACACGTCATAGAAATTAGAACCACTATTTACTAACTACTTTTTCGTATTTCCGTAACGTTGTCATAGGCGTTATTGTGAGCCGGTCTTCTCTGGAGAAGAAACGTACCTATGCATGTGTGTAGATGAATGTCAATGGATTACACTACTGATTACAAATTATTTGATAAGGAATTGAATTTTTGTTGAGAGACTAGGGCTTAAGTTAACTCTTTGCGGAACATCACCTCTAGGCTTATTTACAGTCTTATAACCAAATTATTGTTAATATTTTATATACTTTTAACAGCTTCTATGTAATCATGTCAAGTGAATAAGAACTCGTGTCTGTATTTTGTACTGCTGGTCTTCTTGTTTTACTATCACTGACATAACGTTGGTTTTACCGTTTCTACAACTGTTTCACTATTTGTTTCAGGTAATACGAGTTCCGCTCTGGACGATCATGAGTCGCACTTGTTTCTTGTAAGTAGTGGGACAATTTGTTAATTTACTTTATATATATTTTGTAAGGGACAACAATATTTCGGAAAGAAAGAGATCTGTATACAGCCAGCCATTGTCCCTTCGATTTCGACATTTTCGAGCCAACATATTATACAGCACGGCCCAAACTTATAAATTCTATTAGGCTGACAACGAGGCTGAGTCACAAGGTTTTCTTGTACATTAAGTAAAAAATGTTTTGAAAGTCGTACGCCCGTATTCTGACTTGAGCTGGGTTTTAAATCGTATGGAATGCTTAAAGCTTTAATAGGCAAGCAATTATTTTATTATTACGACAGTAAACTTAATCGGGTAAAACTTGCAGACCTCCCTACGTTTATATTAATGCTCATGTTTTACGAACATGATTAGGTAAAAAGCTGGTAAACGCTCGATCAGAGTAGGTCATAGCGGTAATCAACACAATTGTTTATTAACCAAACAACATGGTTCTTATGAATGAAAGTATTTCTATTGATGTTAGATGTTACAGTTGCTTTTATGCTTTGCAAAATTATAAATATCTTTCTTTCTAGACTTTGATAACATTGCTTGATGCACCAAGATGCTATTTACACATATAGCATCTTGGTGTAAAGTAATATTACTTATTAAGGCAAGCCGCATACATGCAATAATATTTTAAATGTAAAATTAACAATATTTTTGATAATATATACTCGTAGCCTACACAATATTATTCTCAAATTTTTGTGGCAGAATCTGACTCTGTCGCGTAGTGTTACCTGATTCGTGTAGACCCTTTATATACTAATGGATAGAAAGAAAAAAGTTGTTGCATTGGTTATATAGTAGTAGTAATAAAGGTATATAGTTCACAGTTTTGACAATATTATTTCATGTGTATAGCCTAAGATTGTCATTGCATAAGTGCATATTCCAGGCTTCCATTATAGCTGGTGTTGCCTGAGCATACTAACTTAATATAGCTGTAATGTAGATATGGTTCGTTATTCTCTATTCTATGCCGTGCTCTTTTTGAAGAAAACCTAAATTGTTAGATTGAGTGTATTCAGATAATATTCAACGGTAAGGGGAAAGTGGTTGAAACGAAATGTCGAAGATCGGAAACTCGATGTAGAAGCCAACGTGACGATAACTGTCACAGCTGTCGGGACCGGTGAGTAACGGCCTTGCTGAACGACCAGCACGAATGCATTGGAAAAAACGGTTAAGTGTAGCAGGGCTTGCTTGCCGAGGATTCCGTATATGTAGTTTGTCTTAATATACACAGTTTCTGTATTGTGACAGGTACGTTTAAAAAAAATTAAGTAAATTATTTCATTCAGTTTAGCCTTAACGCTAATCTGCATTGCTTTATGCAGGTTTTGATCATTGATGTCAAACCACTTTATAATAACAAGAATCTAAACTTAAAGCGGTTTCAAACTAGCGTATTTTTCGGTGCGTACATATACGATCGTTTTGGAACACGTGCTTACACGCGTGCTACTTTTTGTACCAGAAAATGTCAAATCTCACTGTTTCGCGCGTACACGCGCTACATTAGACTAGGGTTGCCATGCGTCCTGGTTTCCCCGGATTTGTCCTAGTTTAGAGGGCGTCCGGGGAGCGTCCGGGCTGGACTTCTCATTTGTAGTCCGGGTTTAAAAAAATTAAGTCTTGGGCCGCCCGCGACACACGCACTGTGCCCATGTCGCGATTCAACCGACGAACCGACTCGCTAAATTCACCATCCCCCGCTGTTGACATGTCCGGGTTTTGGGCTCTAAAATCCGGGGTTTTAACGCGTCTTGTCCTGGTTGACAAATTTTAGAGATGGCAACACTACATTAGACAACCAAATGACCGTATACGCACCAATGATATTAAATGTTTGATACGGGCCGAAAAATACGAGAGTTTAAAACCGCTCTCTAAACTCGTCATATAACACGAGTGTCTAAGGTATTTTAATTTGCGTTTATATCGTTAATGAGAGTTACCACAGTATTATGCATTTCGGTTTATTTTTAAGTGACACGACAATGTCCTCCTAAAGATGGCACAACATAGGTACGGAACCCTAGAAATTGAGCGTTCATCTAACGGTTCACCTGCATTGCATCTCGCCCCACTGTACTGCAAGCATACATAGAGCAGATATACCGTGTACATATTATGCCATACTGATTATAACCGACTTGCCTACTTATGAAGCTTTCTAGTAGAGTTCATTTCATGCTTCAGTTACGTTATAAGTATTACATGTGTTTACCTATCCCACGAGATGAAAAATCTGTGAGTATCAATGCATTTGGAAAAATTAGTGAGATAGACTTGTGTTTAAAACCCACTTCAGAAGGGTTCCCACACAATGTTAAACTCATTTCTTTTACCAAAAATATGTTAAGTATAAGCGTAGGGTATCTAAGGTCACTTGCTCTACGACGTCTACCTTATAATTATGTACTATTTTTACGCTTGAAGCTTGAATTGAAGTCTAAGTTGGAATATACCTGATTCAATTCTGATAATATACTGAAAAAAGAAGTTTTTTTTTTTCCCTAAAAGTTTTTTAGTTTCTTTTTCGAAGCCATTTTTGATAGTCCTTTTTTGCTGACCCTAAGCTAATAAATGTAACATAATGTAGTTAGGTACATCTACAGTATTGTAGGTATAGCTAACATGTTTTAAACCCTCATGATAATGATACCTATTTTAAAACAATTTTAATGGCAATCTTTAATAAGGCTTTAACTTTAAAATGTTCTTCATTTTTCTTTTCTGTAAATGAAAGAAAACGAAAAGTTTAAAATGCGAATTCTAAACAACCATTCCTTCTAAGAAACATTAATTCAAAAATGTTCTACCGATTCTTGAAGTTCGAAAGCTATGTACTTCAAAATTTAATCACATCTCAAGAGTAATCTTATGAATTAGAGATTTAATTTGTGTCTCGTATTAAATTCGATTGTCTACTCTTAAATCGATTTTAAGATCTTTCAGTTAAGTACTTTTTAACTTTTAGGCAACTCACTCGAGTAAATCAAAATTTTTACTTTATATTATTATTAATTTATACTTAACAATCCAACAATTTAGAATTTTGTTTGGGATTACATTTAAATAAAGTATTATTTTGTAATATGTATCCGATATATGACCGACCCGCACTTGGCCAGCGTGGTAAATGCTGTAAAGTGCGGAATCAAAAAAGATTAAAACAAATATAAGGAAGGTTGAAAGAAAACGGGATATGATCCCATCATAACAACGTGTACCACGTGATCTGTATCCTCGTTCACTGTTTCATTTCTGTAAAAACAACAGCTAAATAGGACCATTCGTATGAATAAAAAATGATATAAACAACGTTAAAATACTATAGATACTTAAGAATTCCCCTAATACTGAGGTATAAGAAGTAATTCCACTTCCTAACAGACATCGCGTGCAAGGAAATAGGTCTTTAATAATTCTCTGCCGTCCGAAACACCTAAACAACCAACCAAATTTCTCCTACAAATTGTACATTGCCTGCGAATTTAATATTTCGGAGATAGAAAAGTCGTTAGGTACTACATAGATCGTTGTTATCATTTCTTCTATGGATGAAGGTGAAACATGATGCGACTTGCATCCCTGAGAGTTATCTACAATTTCTCATGACCAATCCAAAACCAATCAGCATTCAGCCAACATCATAGAAGGATACAGCAGTGCATCCTTTTTACGTACGGAACAACACGAACAGTTGATGTATGTAGGTATTTCGGGCACTTTCTATCTAATGTTGCTTTTACAGCGACTGAACTAATCCGTGATCTACACCCGCGGCCGTCGCAAAGTAAGATTGACAAGGTGCATTATGCACGCGTCTATGCAATTTGCAACGTGCATACGGTGAAATATAGAGAAATACACAGTCGATGCGACAAATTCTAACGGAGCAAGTTGCGTGGGGGAAATGGACCGAGAGGTTGTGTACGCGCACCGCTATAATAGATCGTCCGTCCCAGTTGGTTTCGGCGCGCTGATCCGTACACGTGTTACTCTACGGGTCGATATTACGGTGACTGCGAACTTGTATCGACTTTTGGTGCAATTTGTTTACATAGTGATACATATAAAACTGTGCTCGATCGTGATGCGCCTTGTAATGGAATACGGTGTTGCGTTGCGCTCGGCTACCTGAGGTAGGTCGTCCATCGCGACTGTTTGGTGTTGACACGTTTGTTTTGCTTTATTATTGTAAAATCTATTCGCTGCCAGCATTCAATAACGTTTTCGATGCCTAAATTTGCATGTAAAACGATTTATAAAATGATTTATTAATTGTCTCATGTCGCATCGTTGTTGCCTCACTGACCATAATAATGTGGATGTTTTTAATTTCATTACTCAACAGGTTTTTAATAAATAACTTTTGTTCCAAAATTTTGTACAATTTTCATAATATTTGATGCATTTGTGCAATCATTGGCCATCGTACCTACACCTGTTTATTAACATCATTAACAGCAATTTAGATTACCTAATGTATTTATGAGGAATAAGAAAAAAGTATTTATGCTGCTTATATGTATATATCTATGTTGGTAAAAGCTTTTTTCGGTAGGAATATTTCTGTTCTTTCACACACGATTACAAGGTTATGTGCCACAAGGTTGCGATTGGACTTAATTACTTCGTTAAATATTTATAAATAACCAAGGTTTTGAATTATACCGCTGTATCAGCTAATATTTAAAGGTAAAATAATTTTGCCTGACTACCAATGTGTTGAAAAATTATAATAATGACAATTACAAAAAGCATTGCAGAAGAGGAAAATCCTACTGCGCATAAGTGGCATAAGAACCTATTATGCTTATTTTCAATTTTCATTGTAATAGGTATGTGTTTTTGTCCCTCAAACGAATACTTTATGACTAGACTTCTACCTATAGAATTAGAATAGATGAAACAAGACATTATTCAGAAATTTTCGTTGAAGAAATTTTCTTTAATTAAAAATTCATAAGGGCTACAGAAATTTGAGGAAAGGTCTAACAGTCCGCGAAATCTTAATATTGACAGCTTTAAGTTATTTTATCAAAGCAATAGATACTTTTTTTTTGTCATTTCATTATCATTACCATTGACGAAAATTCTTCAGCTTTTTTAACAATTAGCAAAGCATTACTAAGAGCCAAGGAATAAGCTGAAAACTAACCTGTCACCGATTCCAAGGAATATTTCATTTTGCCGTAAATAAATATTGACCTGAATCATGCAGGCATAGTAAGTGAAGTTCTAATGCGTACCTGACAGTCCAGTATGACTTTCTTTTAATAATTTTGCGTTATAAGTATTTTATTTATTGATTGCAGAAATGATAGATATAATTATGCGGCACAGACAGATTGTGATACTGTGACATAGACATCACAGATCTTCTGCAAAATACCAACAGGTGTTTGTTCCGCCATGTAAGCGTCGAAGTTCGTCTTCGTTGGAAATAATATGAATTGTTTTGAAATTAAATGAAGAACCCGGAAACATACCCTTGTGCTCACAATTCGTAACGTAATAACAACAATAATTGCTAATTTTAAATCATATTCATTATGCTTACTACATTCACGAGCGTTAAATATTCGAGGTCGTCATTATGTTTCCAATATCTTGCACGGTCTTAAGAGGCCGTATACGAAATCGAAACGGGCCAGATTAGGTATTTGAAAGGCACACGGCGTAAGCGGGAGCATTTGGTCGCGGGTTTGTGTGAGTCCGGAATCGTCGAAGGCTGGTACGACGATTAAACGGTTTTGATACTTTGTACTTTCTTCGGTGTCTTTTCCTCAGTTGTTTTTTGTCAATTAGAATAAAAAGTCTGATAGTACACAACTAAGCATTTATTAGTGTAGTACAAGTAATGATCTATACATGTAATAAATCTGTAGATAATCAAAATCTGTACATTTAATTTAATTTAATTATTCTTTATTACACTATAAAATAAGCACAAAGGGCGGACTAAATGCCTAATGGTATTATCTGCCAGCCAACTGCCAACCGAGCTGTGGAAGGTGCATTAAACAGAATGGTATTGTGAAGGTAGAAGAAGAAAATATAAATAAAGAATAGTTCATTAAATATCTATATTGCAAAAAAATCATATCTACTTAATACATAAAATACATAAATACTTTCAGTATAACATACACAAAATGGTATTGCTTTGTTTTGAGAAAAACCATTTTAATAGTCATTATAATTATAAAAGGAAAAATACGGAATTGGTAGTTTTTGAAGAACTTGCCTGTGTGTCTGTGAAACTTTTTTTATGTTAACTGACTTCAATCAAAAAGGAGGAGGTTATCAATTCGTCTGTATAGTTTTTATGTTTGTTACCTCAGAACTTTCGACTGGATGAACAGATTTTGATGATTCTTTTTTTATTTCAAAGCTGATACTTCCCGTGTGGTCCCATTTTAATTTGGTCCAGTTCTGACAATGGTATCCATGCGAAAACCATATTTGCATTAAGTAGCTGCTCTACAAATGGACTAATAACTCAATATCACGCCAACCGATTATGATGATGCTTTTTTATTGGATTTTTTTTCTTCAAGGGTAGTTTATTTAATAAGAGTTTGGTTAGGTTCCGACTAAGGGATCCATGACAAAATAACGGGACTCTTCAATTCGTAGGAGTAAATTAATGATACTCGATCGAATCTTTTATAGACTAGTAATTGTCGTAATTGAATTTGATGATCAATGAAACTCCTTAACAGCTTACAGTAAGGTTGAAATCTGAGGTAGAACTGTTAACTGTTCCATTTAAACGGCGCTGTCTTAAATGAGCAGCACGTCTAGTATGCCTACCCACATTCAAACAAATAAGTTAGTATACATCAATTTTACTAAAATGCAAAAAATAAACTAAAATTTTAACAAAAAAAAAACCGACTACAAAAGAAAACTATTCCAAAACAAATGAAATTGCACTAAAAAGAAAAAATAATTGCTTATTCTTATACAATTAGATTTAGAATAGTAGACTTACATTTTCTACTCATCAATATGTAGGTACGATCTGTGTTTACGATAATAATATAATGTCAGTACAATTATTATTATTTTTGGAGTCAAGAAATCGGAACAGTAGTTTTTAAGTTTAATTAGGATAAATTATATGATACTGAGTTACATAAACAGAATAGTTTTCTGCTGTTTTGTATTATACAACTTAGGCCCTCCTATTTAATACCCTTATCATAGGGTTGCACAAACAAATGTTATCCGCCATTTTGGGATAGCGGCCATCTTGGATTAGTTTTTTATAATGTACTTTATTCTACAAATTAATCCCTTTTATTTGATACCCATATTGTGTGTCTTTTTGAGCAAAAAATATGTGATCCACCATTTTGCTGCAGCGGCCATATTGAATTAACGAAAATGTTACTAATAATTATATTGTCATTTAAAATAAAAGTGTATTTCAAACTTCAGCTCAATCAGACTCTCGAAAGTGGTTCAAATTTAGCTTGCAATATTTAACTAAGGGCCTCGTTTACCATCTTCAAGTAAAGTGTTGATTAGTTATGACCCAAGTAAAGTTAATTGGCAAGTTAAAGCTATGAGTACGGGTCAGTTTATCATTATGATTAGTGCTACTCGAACATTGTGAAATGGAAATTGAAGTTACGGGTGACTTTAACCGACAATTAGCGTACTTGTCACTTTACTTGAAGGTGGTGAAAGAGGCCCTAACACTAACAACCTTACTAACACGGCAAGCTTACCATCTTCAAGTTTAAAGCTATGAGTACGGGTCAGTTTATCATTATGATTAGTGCTACTCGAACATTGTGAAATGGAAATTGAAGTTACGGGTGACTTTAACCGACAATTAGCGTACTTGTCACTTTACTTGAAGGTGGTGAAAGAGGCCCTAACACTAACAACCTTACTAACACGGCAAGCTTACCATCTTCAAGTAAAGTGTTGATTAGTTATGTCCCAATTAAAGTTAATTGGCAAGTTAAAGCTATGAGTACGGGTCAGTTTATCATTATGATTAGTGCTACTCGAACATTGTGAAATGGAAATTGAAGTTACGGGTGACTTTAACCGACAATTAGCGTACTTGTCACTTTACTTGAAGGTGGTGAAAGAGGCCCTAACACTAACAACCTTACTAACACGGCAAGCTATAAATGCTTGTAAACATACTTTTCTACATAAGATACCTACACAACAATTAACAATGGAATTTTTACTACCCTATCACTTGTTGTATTAAGAAGATGGTAAATCATCACAACATAATATTTAAAATTATTAGCTATTCAAAGTGTCAAGCACACGCTGCGCGCTGTAGTCACGCCGCTCTGTAGTGGGAGCATCGAACTAACATTGCTACGAACTTGTGCGACGTCCAGGGCGCCGCGTGGCGCAGAGCGACACGTCCACTCTCTGTAAGCGCTTGGCGCGGTCTGCCTGACTCGTAGCTTGCGTCGAGTATTATAATGCGAGTTTTAGGTTACTTTAAAAGATTATTAATGCCAAATTTTTATTCACAATTTGATTATGTTTTTCAGAAAACGGATTGTTTATGAACTGAAGTTTATTTATGTCTATTAAATTTTATGAATGACTGTTCCAATTGGCCGCAATTAAATGCAATGTCTGGCCCATTTTCTCTTAAAATTGACTAATTTCAATATTTTTTTACTAGTTTTTTGTATGAGAGTGGTAAAATGTGACACACACATTTTATAGGCGATTCTTACAGCAATACACAGCATTTTTTTCAATCCGCTGAGGTTTCATAATGATCTAGAAATATGTAACATTCTGTACCCATTACAGCAAAAATTCACAAAACTGTCATCGTCTTCAGGTCTAATAAGCACAACAAAGTAATAAAAATAAAAATGTGGCTAATGTAATAGCTTATTATTGAAATGACCAGTCATATTGTGCAATAAAACTTATGGATATGTTGTATTTTAACTGCAAAATCTCATGTGTAAAATCAGGGAAATCAGCGAAATCGGCAAAATTTCGTATACGGCCTCTTAATGTAGCGAATGTAGAGAGCGACACACGGTGACACTCTACACGTTAAAATTTAAAAAATGAGATTTCGTATACTCTGTTTACTCCTTATTCTGAAATTTAAATTGGAATATAAAAAATAGCAAATGGAAATTAGTAATAATACTAAAATTTAAATGACCGTTTTTCCAAAGACATTGGTTATGTTTATATTACTTACAACTATAAGACACGTACGAAAACTATCTTCGATGATAAATCGATGTACCTGTCACTACACAAATAAGGAGATTGACAAGGTTAGTTTCATGTGAATGCTTGACTTTACCAAATTACTCATATTATTTTAAACGGGCTTGAATTGAAAGTGTTAGATGCTACTAGGTATTGCAACATTGTGTCGATTGCTAAAGTCGTCATGTGTCCTTCATTATACTCGCAGTTTTATTACAACTAAGTTTTTATGCGAGATTTAAAAAATAACTCACAGTGCGATGTGATATTGACATTTCGAGGAATTCCTTTATGCGCCAATTGCTACCACTCTCGAGACCACAGATATATATGCGTGGCTAAAAAAATTAAATTTAATAACTACACTCAAATGTTCAGTTTTTCTTGTTATTATTGTAATGTCGTGTGAGTGCAAAAGTTTCACGGCCTCTAGATATTTAATTGCGTGCTTCAATATTTTAGTTTTTTTATTCGATAACCGGTCCGAGCGGAGATACCTATCTAAAATCTGTAAGTGCGTAAAATCGAATGTCATCTACTGCCACGTGGTGTGTTTTATCGTTGAACTTAGTTTCGCTGGGAGTGGCATGTAACATAAACATGGCTACTGAAAGTGGAAAGCCTTGGTATTATCGAGTAGGGAGTTCATGCTTATTTAGTAATAGCCGTTCCAGCGGTTAGGCAAATATTTATGCGGGTGTCACCGTCGTTAGTGTATGTTATTAGGACTACGTCGATATCAATGAACAATAAAATCGTTTACCTTTGTTTACTTACACCACAACTGTTACAGCCCGCTTGTGAAACTTTTCGTGTTCAACTATACCCAGAAACGTTTCAGTACGACTTGAAAGTACATACAGTATGTTTCAATTTATAGGTAAAAAATATTGTGCGTAGGTATTATGTACCTGCTTTGCTTTAGCTCGACTGCTCAGAATTATAATATTTATAGCGTTCCATCTATTATGTGTACGTGAGATTTTTTATCCCAGTGTAATTTCTTAGTTCTTGTACATATTTGAATTAGGGCGTCGTTAGAATTCTTACATCTGCCTTTAAAAATGGTTAAACATTATTTTTGGGAATGTTCAGTATAGCCATTGATATCCCAATTGGTTGAAATACAACAATATCTAATCTTTCGACGAGCAACCTTTAAAAGAGCAATTTTTGTACTGTACAAGGGTACGCCATTGTGCTGAAAAGTGTGTTGGTGCTGCTCACGATCATGGATGTCGCACGCTTGCAAATTATTTGATTTGAATAAATCTAGTGAGTTAGAACAAATAAATTGGAACATTTCCACATGACTTGAGAATCGTAACAATAAATATTTCCTGGACTTTTGGCATTGGCATCCGAAAACTTATTTCCTTAAGAACAATAAGTAAGTACTTAAATCTTACGTAACTAGTATGAAATGTTTGTGATTTGTCTTTATAAAACAAATATCGCATCTGTGAGCAGGTGGAAGTGGGTTGATGGTGTCTCACACGATCAGCTGTCACGTGTGACCATTATCGACCCATAGCCATTCTGTTATCTCAAATATATTATTATGTACTGTTTTTTTTAAAAGAGTGCTGGGAGTTTTTTTCCGCCGCCTTTTTTCTCTCAGCTCAACACCTAGCCCAAACGGGCACTTAAAGGCGATGACCGGGAAAAAATGACATTCATTAAGCGAATATTTTGTATTCCTAATATGAAATAAATATTTTTTCTTTCTTTCTTTCTTTCATATGGTACGATTTATTTCTAGAAATGAGAACACGTGCCATACCGTTCTTAGGAGGTACGTGAAGCTGTGTTCCCGATATGAGAGATTTGACCTACTTGTCAACTTGTTACGCAAGACTAGACCACGACCCTTGGAAGACTTTTATTCTTCACTACTAAACTAGTGGATAACGGCCAAGCCACACTAGCTACTTTTAACATCGGCGACCGGCGATTTTGGGTATGCAAACGAATTTTCTTTCCACAACATTTATCGGTCTTTCTCTTTTAAATGTTTCAGATCACTTAAGCGAAATAGTTTACATGCGCGTAACTACAAATGATGTACGTATGTAAAATCTGTAGAAATACTTAACACAGGATTACAGCCTTTCAAGCTACGCTCATTATCCTTATTTAATATTGCATGCGCAAAATCGGTGACGGAAGAGCCAAGTTTTAATGGTTAAAAGGGGTTTACTGTAAAAGGTATCTCAGAGCGATGCGAACACCGGTCGGCGAGCTGAAGTAGCCTTAGAAGTTAGAGAAACGTTTCGTATTGTTAGCCATCATAGTTATTGTCATTTTTTTATATTTAATGTTGTACTTTTACTAAAATGACAGCGGTGGATCGCCTGGCGATAATTTGAGACGATGGCGTAAGCCTTGATGCCTCAATAGACGGCTCGTGTGGCTCAGAGATAAATCAAGTACATCTACGGAATCTACTCCGCAACACTGCAGCCACTGCACCTGTTAACAAAACAAACTTTTAGTACGATGTTAAGCTCTCTTCTCTAAGACCTTTTATACCCCCAGTCAGACCCAAGTAACTAAAAAGTTTGAATAGCTTTAGCAGTTTTTGTTTTAAATTAGATAAGAGTTTCCATTTGAAGTTTTTTTTAACGCGCACTTTTTACAGTTTGTTCTTAAATGCCCAGAAAGTAATTGAAGCCAGCAACGTGTAAATGTCTGTTCTGGTTTTGTAAATCTATAAGCTGCGATGGTCCCTTTCATTCAGCAGTAACTACAGAAATTGCAGAAATCATTTATTATATTTTGTATTTGCATATTGTATTTTGCAGTCATTCTCTTGATAAAATACACAGGGCCAAACAAGCTAGGTTGTTTGTAGTTTAAAAAGGACCATCACATACATACGAAGCTAACAATTTAATTCATGATAAATCTTGATTCAATTCAACATCTGCATTCATCAAACGACGTTTTTCGTGACCACGTAAAAATTACAGCATTGAATGTATATTTTATTGCACAGAAAAGCAGCAAATTATCCATATTATTACAAAGTCATGGCGTACGGTCTTAATATTTATACGTACAATTCACAGCATTTACCACCACCAAACGGCAATCTTAATACCAGAAATAATAAGCACAGGTAATGTATTATAGAGTAATTAGCGTGGATATTTAAGTTAAAATTGTCCGTTGTCGTATCTTTAGTTGAAACTGAAATTACGTAAATTAAACCTGCCTAAACCTAAATAGGCACTAAATACTAAGAAAACCTGCCTAAGTAACAACCCCTGGAATGCCCTGGACAATGTAAGTGCAAGCTTATTACCAACTAAATAGTTAGGTAATTAAATCGATCCTTTAGTCACGTTTATAAAATTATTATGAACGTGTTGTTTTAAGATTAGCTAATTCCGGCTCAAGGACTAATTTATTGTAGATTTTTTTTTCATTGAACTCGTGGATGAGCTTGCAGACTATGTGTTAAAGTTGCTGGACCCTGTACTTCCACACAAATCTCTAGTAGGTACGTTTTTACACATTACCGCGAAAGCTGATGAGATGGTTGTTTCGTGTAAATATTCCCCGGAACGATCGTAGCCACTTATAAGGCAGGCATCAAAATACCGTGCTTACCCACTGTTAAATAAGTAGGACGTCTATGTACGAAATTACTATAAATAAACCGTACAAAAAGGCAGACGGGCCGCATGGTGTTAAGCGATCACCGTCGCCTATGGACACGGGCATCCCCCAGGGCCAGGGGAGTCACTCGAGCATTGCCGGCTTTGGAGGAGAACTTTTTCACAGCTTTCTTGAACAACCCCATGTCATAGTCCACTGGAAATGCATCAGCTGGAAGGTTGTCCCATAACTTACACGTCCGTGGTAAAAATGACCGTGCAAAGCGGACTGTGGACGTCTTGTGGGATATTCATGAAATGGTAACGTACGCATCATTTTGAAAAGTTCCTCGGAGCACTCACCATAGTAAAATCGGTAGAATTACTTTAATTCGTTATTTTTTATGGAAATCACGTATGAAAGAATTTGTGTGGAGAATATCTACCTGTCTCAATTTTCGCGCAATTCCGTTTGCTACTACCTACTTAAACCCAAATAGCAACCGAGTTTCAGATCAAAGGAACGCTCTTAGCTCTTATATTTTAATGTTACATATAGAGCTTTTCCAGATTTAGAGCATAAATAATGTTACACTTGCTAACATAATCTGTGAACCAGATTCTCACAGTACAATTTCCACAATTTTGTATTAATATTTTTGGACTAGAGTTTATCTTGCCTATCAATAAGTAGCAAAGATTTTCCGATGGTAGTAATTGTAGCCTCCCCAATAAGGGGAAAGAGACCCGTGCCAAAAAGGGTTGCAGCCAAAATGTTTTTGTGCCTTCTCGAGGACAGGTACTCAGTGATATAATAATGTTACACACTTAAAACTCACGACCTAGAAGACATTATTTAGGGAAGAATCATAGACTTATAAGTCTATGGGGAGAACACTTAATGCCCTAATAATTCCTTCAATATCATATCCATAGACGGTATGTTTTTACTTTGCTTGTTACAAAAGTGCTAAAGAATTTCTATTTTTAATCGGGGATTCCAATTTAACCTAAAGTTAAATTTAAGGCATAAGCAATTTTTTTTTTTTTTAAATGAACCTTATATCCAAACGTGTTCTTAAATAACTTTTTCCTATTACGTTTCATTATCTATGTCAAGTTCAATATTTTTATATCTTATGACGTCAGCGTTGGTTCTTTAAAGTATGAAAGGTAAACAAGAAAGTATTTCATACTTGTAAACGTATCACGAGCAAAGAGGACATTATTACAGGGAGAATACTTTCCTGCCGCCATTGTTAACGTTTTTTGGCGCGGTCTCGACGACCTTGTTGCGTAAGATACATCATTTCCTCTTCCTAGATCTGCATTCACAACGGCCCGGACCCCACTTCCGCCGACCAACAAAAAGAACTTTTCTTGCGTTTTGTTAGTTACACATAAAAACTGTACTTCTGTACGCACAGCGACTTTAGCATCGTACATAGCGGAGGCCCTGTATTGTTTTTTAACAGCAATAGTGCCTCGAAGTGCGTATAGCCCGGCGGCTGGCGTAGAATGCAAGTGATCTACGCAGCTAAGCCAAACGAGCGCTATTGGGTGTGAGTTTGGTGACAGTTAGTGGCAAAAATTACTTGCGTGCTTCCATGCTATGGAGGATACGTTAAGCCGTCGGTCTAGGTTGTTATGGATAGATAACTACTTAATGTTATACTTTGTTGGACGCCTATTGGGCGGTTTGAAAACAGCCGGCAGCGGGTTGGCTGAAACCCTTCTTGAGTCCCACAGTTGGGCACGGGTCTTTCCCC
This sequence comes from Pyrgus malvae, assembly GCA_911387765.1. Taxonomy (NCBI): domain Eukaryota; kingdom Metazoa; phylum Arthropoda; class Insecta; order Lepidoptera; family Hesperiidae; genus Pyrgus; species Pyrgus malvae. Next base: position 15,093,071 of record OU426962.1, read on the forward strand.
ATTGTTGGGGAGGCCTGGAGCTTACTCCACCACGCTGCTCCAATGCGGGTTGGTGGAGCAGGGGGCAGCGGGCTAGCGACCCTCATCTCTTACATCTCTCATATTGGAGCAGCGTTGTGGAGTAAGTTAGAAGCCTCACCAAAAGTGGGGAGAGACCCGTTCCCCGCAGTTGGACGCAAAAAGGGTTGCAGCCAGCCAATCGTGGTGTTAAATGGTCAATGCAACCCACAACGTCTATATCCAATCTCGAGCAAGAACGTGTCTTGTCTGATGTCGTATGCAGGTGCGCTTCTGCCTATTTCGGAGTATGATCTTATGGTATAATTGCTTCGTGATATAAATGAACGCATCCACTTTTTGATACCTACCTGGCTGAGGATATGTGTAGTTTTAGAGTATTAATTACGGTCTATGAATGTTATTTTTTTTTTTGTTGCTTGCTCCTAGTGGGTATTAGGTACCTATGCCATATAAAGCGTAGTATAAAAAATTGAAACCAAGTCAGTTTTAAATTCGATGTGTTTATTACCTAAATTATTATATTTTGGTGATTAGTATTTTTACTTTGGCGTAAGAAATGCAATTTAATTATGGAAATAAATGTGGAAAATTTTCCACCAATATTAGTTCCAGTACCATTTGAATTCTGTCATAAATTCTAACATTACCGCAAATTAGAATTAAACTACTTACCTATCGCATTTTCAAATTGTAGGCAGATTATTCAGATGCTATTAGTGGAATTAAATTATTGCACATGTTAAATTCGTAACAATGCTGGTATTAAATGTATTGGAAAATGAAGTGTGGTGTCTGGTTTGCTCGAATTTATTAATATCACTATTCACCTACACTTCACATTATCAGGTTTAACTGAGTAATGAAAATATGTGCATCACCCCCGCTATAACGGTAGATATCGATCGTGCTAATTGTTGGTTTCAATAATATGAGGGACCTATCTGTAAAGTAAGATAAAGCATATATGTAATTAATTTTAAACTATTATGAAACTTTTCAAAATATACAAATTCAATGCCAATCGTACTAACGCGTTAGATCACTGAAAGCTTAGTTATAACAACTTATAACACCTTTTACTTCATCTGCAGTTGATTTTTCTAAATGCATAACGAAACTTTAGATTCAGGTAACTAAATACCTTCTTTTTTAAGACCGCGTGTATATTTCAGATCGCACAAACTTATGACCTACTACAATTTATTTAATAATATAATCTTCATAAATACAATATAAATATTTTATCAGAGACATCTTATTTGCTTTAAGTCTTAAGCATTTTATGTATTTTGCGACGTAAGATAGTGCATCTCGCATGAGATTTATTTAAATTAAGAGCTACCTTGTCTTTGTCTTGCTCTGAAAGTCTGAAAGAGCAAAAACTTAAATCAGTAATAACTTCCATTAATTGTAATAAACCATTTTTTACGTACCTAATACATATTAAAGCATTATAACAGCGAGTAATCTAGCAATAATTCACAAAAAATTAATTCGCTCCGTTTCATAACAGTCCGTAGTTACATAATGTAATATCAAAGGAGCGTTGGATCTGAAAATTTATGCGCGTTTTTTATCTTATAGAAATTCTGCAGGCGGCCAAAGCTTTCATTTCGCTGAAAAGCGCAATTTCCCCATTCAGTGCGGACGCTCTGGAATCGTTATAGAGCGCGTGAATTTAGATTTTTATTACAGGCTAAGGTATCTGCAGTGCAAAAAACTACATACTACGTGTAATTATTATGTTTCGCAACTTCTTACACTGTGAAGTGAAAATTCTGAATTAAATTCTGTAAGTTACATTGGTACAATATTCTATTGAGTACACAAAAGTAACGAGATTCTGTAACTATGGCAAATGTAGGAAGGAGTAAAAAGTGGCCAAGTGCGAGTCGGACTCGCCCATGAAGGGTTCCCTAGTAGCAAGCATTATTATTTTTTGTCAGTAAAAATAACTTTGTTTTTCATAGTGTTTGTATGAACGACAAAGTTATATTTGCGGTTTTTAAAAATTTACTATATCTCAAAAACTGCGTACTATATTATTATCTCGTTCGAACCAATTTTCGTTGAAAGTTTTTATAGAGATCTACAACATATATTTTTGATAGATGTTTCACTTTCTTACTTTAAAAGTTAGAGGGGGGAGGGGACACACATTTTACCTTTTTGGAAGTGTCTGGAATCTTTCAAACGATTAACTTTGAGAAAAAATGATTTTAGAAACCTCAATGTCATTTTAAATGACCTATCTATAGACACCCTACACGAATAGGTTTGATGTAAAAAAATTTTTTTTGTTTGAGTTCCATGTACGTAGAGCCCCCACTTATTTTTTTTTTATTTTGTATGAAAATCGTAAGGTTCAGAGATTACATCTACCTACCAAGTTTCAACTTTGTCCTAATAGTTTTGGAATGAAGTGGCTGTGACATACGGACGGTCAGACAGACAGACATGCCGAATCTATAAGGGTTCCGTTTTTTGCCATTTTGGCTACGGAACCCTAAAAATGAGTTGAGAACTGATCAAAAGAAAATTCCTCGGATAACTTCAAACATATGATGTATGTTGTATGTACCTCTGATAAAGGAGTGCAGGCTGCGCTCCAAACAGATGCAGAAATCAGACCTAACTTAAGAAGACTGCAAGAAGCCTAGATACAAACATAGGACGCGAATTTGAACGAAGCGGCTACAGATAAAAATATTCTGCTTCAGTATTGGACGTATAAATCATCTTGCTCTAATCATCCTGTATCAACCGACAAAAACGTAGTCCAGCTTTCCTCAAAAATTCAGAATTCTGGTGATCTATTAAAAGCTTATCTCAGTCAAAGTGACTATGTAATGTCCCTCTGCACTGTACTATGTATTACAACTAGCCATAAACATCCAAATGTGTGAAATCTCACTCCAACTCGCAGTAATAGGTTACTTATTTACCCGTATCAGACAGAAGAAGCCTTATCAACCGCGCCGGCCCGCCCCCTCTAATGCTGACTTCGCGTGTATTTAGATTTCCATTACAAATCTAGCCGGCCGCGATTGCCTGTTTCCATTACGCCATTCTACTTAGCGCCTAACGAAATGCTTTTGGGCAACACCCATCCCATAAAGACTACATTTTGTTCCGAAAACGTGTCTGAATGCTTTGAAATCACTCCAGTAATAAGTGAAAAAGCCATATCGACCTTATAGTTCACGAATAAAATTTTGTAGCATGTTTAAAATCTTGCATTTGGTTTATAAACCTTCATTTCCTATTAACTCTGTCTTTAAAGATCTATCTTATTGCCTACGCCTATGTGGAATTCGCACAACAATTAAACTGACCCGCTTAAACTACTGAACCGATTTTAATGAAATTTGGAACACAGATAGAGTGGACCTTGGGAAAGGACATATCACATAGGATGGTTTTTATCCTACGGGAACTTTTTAAAAGAGGTTCACGCGGGCGAAGCCGCTGGCGGAAGACTAGTTTATTATAAGGCTTACTAACATTGCGTAGACCATCTTAGATTTGTTTACAACCTACAAGGTAATGTGATATTAATTAGACCTTACATCATTATCAGTACCAATAAGGTAATAAGTATTTTTTAAATCGCTTAGTCTTAATCTTAATCTTAACTTAATATATATATGTATATATATATAAAGTAAAGGGTTTTCTTTGTACGTAAAGACACGGTTTTTTAATTAATTGAAAATATTCGAGAAAGTTCCAGAAACTTCACAAATGATCTGGCTTTTTTAAATAATTGTAGTTATGATTAATTTAGAATGTTTAAGAATAATCCAGAAATTTATGGAATAATCTAAAAAGTCCCCCTGAGAGTGCTATAATTGATCAAAAAAATCTAAATTGAAATGATATAATCCTGAATGTTCTATACTGATCTGACTGAATATTTCGATGTCCAAAGGGGCAGTGTCATCATCGTTACATAATTAAGATGTTTCTTGAAATTATTTCCATTCGTTAATTATTCTGTCTGTATTCTATTAAATGTGTATTATATACATCGTATGTTTAATGAACGAATCTCATATCTAGGACAGAAATCTATTACACCTACCTACGTTAAAGAATAGATCCTTACATATTTTTACACGATTAAACATGCGATGTATTTAACGATCAACGCCGGGTTTCGCAGCTAGTATTCAATAAAATACGAACAACATCCACCTGTAAATGTCTGTTTAGCGTGCAATTCACAGCTTCCTTCTTTCTTCCTGCTAAAGGGTGCATTCACATTATACATAATGTGAAATTAGCTCATCTTGAGTCTGAACTGCAACATTTCTGGGAAGTGGATATAAAATACATCAGAATGAAATTAAATCGGGTCGAACCCTTTACACGCCTAAATTTGCTGGACAAAATACCTCCATGATGTTAACTGGAAGTGACTACACCTAGTCGGATTGTTAGAGGTACGGGCTGTGTCTAATCCGCTGCCAGATGGTTCTAAACCTCCTAAAAGCTACAGACATGGTGTAAATTGGACACTCATTGTGAAATTGACCCATCCAACTCTCTATAGCCAACTTGCTTCGCCAAGTACCTATATTGCTTTGTTTTAATATATTTTGCTTGGATCTCCGAGAATTATCAAGCACGTTATACAACTCTTCATAGAAGTCAATGCTTTTATTGAACTTAATGAGAATCCGTATAAAATATCGCGGTATCTCGGCGGAAGCATTAGCAATTTCCATAAATATCGTATTCGCGATAGGCTATCGATTCGTGATGTGGTGGTGAGATACGTAATACGAATATCTTGCTTTTGCGTTCGCGCTGTCAGTTGGCGTTAGGGGCCTGTAGCCTGTACACATTCGGGTGGGTAATAATCGACGTTGGGGTAGGAATTGAACGAGTGCAAAGAAATAATCGATATAAATTTACATATTTGATGAGTTCCCTTTTTGCTTTCATATTATGCATAACTGCGTGGAATTATTGATAGTGACAACGATGTTCGTTTCAATGTACATAATTAACGGTACTGATATTATTGCAGTCGATTTATAATTTAGCAAATAGTGATCGGACTGTATCGCAGACGCAGTGAATTGACTGTAGTACTTAGTATCTTTAATACTGCAGTAAATAACATCTGAAAATCTGTATATTATACATATATCTAAAAACACTATTATTATTTATCATTATTAAGTGCATTTATACATGTTTTTTAATTTTTACTTGCTTTCCAAGTTTTCCAGAGTCAAATGAAATCTAATTGTCTGTCGCCAAACCCTAATTTGGTCAGCATGCTGAATACGAGATCCACGCCTAGTGGCGAAGTGAGAAAATGTTAACTATCCGTGCTCAGAATTTCAACGTAAAACTAAACTCGAGTATCTTCACTTGTACGTAAAATGTAATTCATAGATCAAAGAGTAGCTGATGCGAGAAAATCTCAACAGAAGCAGTAGCAATTTTCATTAGCGCCGTATTCGCGATAGGCTTATCGATACTCTACATTAGATAATGTAGATTGTAGAGCTTCTCAGTCACTGAATACAGCTAATTGCGACATAAAACTATTGAAGAATTTGCTGGATTCAAATTTATTTTAAATTCAATTTTTCATTATCTCTAAACATGTAATAAAAATAAGAATATCTCACACAACTAATTAGTTATGAGATATTCTTTAGCAATAACAATCTTCCATGAGAATCAAATATGTTTGCCACGAATCTCTTTGCTTTACATATGACAAGACAAGGACAAACACATCCAGACCAGAAATAGACATCATTTAACATATATCCTCCCTACACCCCCAATACGTATATCTTGGCTTAATTTCAAAGAGCAGGTACGGTACAAGTACATCCTGTAACCTATTTTTTTATAAATCGTATTTGGTTTTGTTACTACTATCCGAGACAAAATCCGTAAACAGAACGAAATCGCTTCTGATATGTGTACAAAACTTGCGTTACGTACTTTCTTTGCTGCAGTGGATGAATCAATAATATATAAAATATTTTTTGTAATTATTTCGACTGTAAATTACTAACCTTACTATTGGTTGATAATAATCATCGTAACCTTTCTCATCCCTCTTGTATATAGTGTTGCTAAGCATAACAGCATAATCTATATGCCTCCATCAACTAGAAGTGCTTGTTTAACGCTGGAGGGAATATGCTACGTTTACTACTCATGCGATTAGGTGCTCCTTTGCCTTGTATTTCTATCACGTCAGCGCATACATATAACTGCTAACGCACTAATTCACTGCAATTATCAGAAGATAAGCTTATTTTTATTGTTATAATTAAACTTATTAATATTTGTGCCCAAGACGTCGTCCTCGTGGATAGTGATTTGTAAATCAAAGATGGCCTAAAACCTTTCTGGATAAATCGATTATCCAACACAAAAGGAATTTTTAAATTCAACCTGGCAGTTCCGGAGATAAGCGCTTTGGAACAAACAAACTCTTTAGCTTTATAATTACAATAAATATGATTTAGTATAGATGTAATGTTTTTGTTAAGTATTTTAAATATCACTACCCAATCCACGAGACTTGAGAATCTATTTTATCGAACGATTATATTGTGTGCCATGTACAAACTTCTTATGCCGATTACCGCAACTGAGAATTACTAGCCTATTCTGTATTGCTCATTACTTTTTCATTCTCCTCATATATGATTTATCTATAAATGAATGCCATATGCAGCATTTACTATATTTCTGAAATAGGTGTTGCCTTGCCTTGTAAGTTTCTACCGCGTCAGATCATAATATAACTGTTTTGGGGTGATTAGTTAGATATTAAGCAAATATGTTCAATATTAACTTGAATATTCATCTGGCCACATCCCACATCCATCACAACTTTTAGAAGTCTTCTGCTGGACGTATATAACATGATAACTTTCAGTCCGTCCAATCCTCTTTTGGTAAAACAAATCTATCAATGAAGATAATTAGATGGCTGCTACGCCTGCCTCCCGACTTTTTGCGTCCAACTGCTGGGCACGGGTCTCTCCCCCTTATTGGGGAAGCCTGGAGCTTACTCTACCACGCTACTCCAATGCAGGTTGGTGGAGATGCCGGTTACTGTCGCTGTCGGATGTTTTCAAACCGCCCATAAGGCCTCCGACAAGGTTTAACGACGGTTATCTATCGACAACAACCGAGACCGACAATAAAACTTCAATATTTTTATTAGATAGGTACTATCTATTTATTTAACTGTAACCGTAGTACACGACACCATATGTATTTTGATTTATGATGATATAATTATTAGTATTACATTTCATATTAGTATTATAATTATGTATCTCTCCTTATAGATCACGGGTCGAAGATGTTATTTGACCCGGTCATTTGGAAGGCTTGCGTGGGGACATAGGTCCAACACGTAAAGGTCCCTTTGAGACACTTTAATGTTGTTATGTGGTAACACGTGGCGGATCCTTCCTCGGCCGTATCATATAAAAAGTTAAAGATAGTCCCCGCCAGGTGCACAGGATTGCTACAAAAGGGGAGACTAATATTGGGTCTATGGGGATGAACGAACGAACGATTTCAAAATTTTACATATTTTTTTTATTAATTAATTCATATTACATACCCACATTTTATTAGGTACAACTTCTATATTATATGTATAGAACTAGCCTTCCGCCAGCGGCTTCGCCCGCGTGGACCCGTTTTATTGGTTCCTGTAGGATAAAACCCATCCTATGTCTTTACCCAAGGTCCACTCTATCTGTGTTCCAAATTTCATTAAAATTGGTTCAGTAGTTTATGCGGGAAAGCGTAGCAGACAGACAGAGTTACTTTCTAATTTATAATATTAGTCGGGATGATGTCAGATATAAGTAAGAATTTAGTTAGACGCCAGCGTCGAAGTTAAAATAAGTATGTGCTGGCTTCTAAAAGTGATTATAGTAAAGGACAAAGATAATGTTATAAACATCAATAAGAAATAGGCACATTCAATTCTGGGTTTCCTTATCGCCGCGCGAAATGTGTTCTACTTACCAGTTCTTATCAGCAAACATAACTTATAAATAATTACCTAGTTACAAGCCCGCAGCTGTAGTCGCAAATACGTTAAGTATACGTCAAAACCGTTAAAATGAATCCATACATTAATAGTGGTGAAACCATTACTAACGTTGAGCTACACCGGCCATTCTGCTAATACGGCGGTCATAATGAACACCGTGGGCATCGAGCACAATACCTAAGCAAAGCATGTCCTGCCTTTCTCAAACGTTACTCTACTAAAAAGCGCCGTTACCCTTGTAGAATCTCTTAAAAAACCGACGTTCCAGAAAAATTGTTGAGCGTGCTCTGTGTCTCTACAGGAGTTCGACTTCGAGCCGATGACAATTCCTTGCTTGGTGATGTTAATGTCGTGAAAAGTCAAGTCAAGTTTGGCCCTAATCTAATTGCTCCTCATCATTTCAAGCTCATCATTTTAAACTGGTGAAAAAATGTTTGTTTTCGAGAGCGCGAAAACGCCGCCCAAGAGGTTAGTGTCTTGTGTAAAATAAACTAAATTACTAAGAGAACGGAGAGCGGCAACAATGATATTCCAGTGGAGAAAAAACAAGAGGGTCGCTTGGGGATCCGGCGGGAATTCGCGTTCCGTCGTTTCATCCGAGAGGTAAACGACTAAAAACTACAACTACCTATTTTGCAGAACTTGATATTTTGCAATTAGTGCATTCGTGATTCGCGTGTGGAATTAAATTAGTACATATACACCGTGAGGGTGAGGGATATCCCTCATCATCATCATGTTTATATATATAAACATCCTCACATACATCGTATGTAAATACATACATTAAATTCGGCACGTTATTTAGACCATTAAAATGGATATTTTTCATTTTGGGCACAATTATCAATAATTTCTTAGTTTTATTTTATTTTCAAACTGAATGCTTTTTACGATTTACCTAATATGTACTAGCCTTTACCTGACTGGCAGCGTTGAAGTCGATAGATTAAAATTTCTATCAAATTGACAAGTCAATTAAACAGTGAAGTGACATTTTGTTAATAGCAGCTTCGATAAACTAAATAAACAAGTCTACATTACATCTTCAAATATGCACTAAGTGGCAAAATCTCACAGATAAAGCTTAATTCACACTACGCAAACCAATTAACTAAATGAAACTTAAATGGTCAATAACTTCAGAACTAAGCTCTTCAAAGAAATACTTTCTTTAACATTATATATTCCATGAGCTGTAGAAACACTGAGTAAAATTAATGTTTATCCTCATGAACACGATGTACATATATCATGGCAGTTATGCAAATATTTTAAGCGTGTTGGTCAAAGTCATGCTGTGTTCCTTGTTCTTCGTTTCATCGCGCTGAACGCGTGCAATGGCGCCCGGGGCGGGGTCAGCCGTGGGCCCTCGCAGTTCTTTATAAATTAACTCGACATACGGACCTTACACAGTGCACACGCTGGCCTATATATTCTTGTGAACGTATTAGATTACAGTTCATATACTACAACTCGTGTTTTATTAGTATCTGGGCCCCCAGCGCAACCTGGTCCTAGATCATACATTCGTGCGGTATAGTCAAAACAAGTATTATTTTAAAGAAGTACACAAAGTTTCTGATTTTAAAATGAACATAATTTTTTTAAGTAAAACTTTTATGAATCGTCATACTACCTACCAATGAATTTTCAATTTTATAAAAAAACACATTTTCGTCAAATCTATTGAATTCATCGAATTGACGAAAGACTAAATTTTTTTAATCACTTGCAGTTTCTAGTCGCTCAGCTCTCGAAAGATTCTGTCCGCGGCCGCTGCGAGATGAGGGTGAGTATAAAGTACACGGGAAGCGTTCAGGATACTCCCATTATACGCTTTTTACATCGTAGAGCTACTGTGACGAGAGGTTTTTCGTTTGCGTGCCATCCAATTAGACTAGGCTTTATTCATTCGTTGTCCGTCCCTGTGTAGTGAACTGCGCCGTTTCTTAAATAGGTCTTGGGCCTTTATAATAATGTGATGTATTTTCTAAACAAAGAATTATAATCATTATAATCTCCTTAACCTTTATCAATGGATCCCGAGGAAGTTAAATAGAATTTTGTCAGTTTCCATACCATTTCTAATCGCTCAGTTAGCTCTATTACTATCACCATTATTATACCATTAATATCATTATAACTCGGTTTTTCTATAAACACAATGTATTAAAAAACTTAAATCTTATAGACCAACGTTAATACCGTTTGTCCATCGCCGTTGTGACCGTCACGTCACCGAGAACGAGATCAGCGCGCCGAAGAAGTAGCGGTAATACATTTACTATGCTCCGTCCACCTCACGTCCGTCACCCGAGCGCCGTCATCCTGACCGCCGAGATTTCGAATAGATAGGCGTGACCCCTATCTAGAACGGGGCAGATTTTGACGGGCCGATGTGCCGGCAATACAAAAACACATTTGAACTTGACCACACACTGCCGTCGCACCGTCACGTTACCTCGGTTTTTATTGTCTGCTATAAATTTATCATAACATGATTGTAATAAAAATGGCAAGAAATTTAAATACATACTATATTTATTTATAAAACAACCCTGTGATGTATTGTTCACGTATTAGTGGATGAATGTAAAATTTATTGCATCGCCAGTACAAAAGCAGCAAAAGAAGTTGTCGCCGGCTTAACCTAGCCATCCCTCAAAAACGCGACGACCACGCATGAATGCTGGAAGAAACTATACCAGCGAGATCGGTCGCGATGGACAATCGATCGCCGTCACGTCATCTTAAAATCGGTCTTAAATAAACTCGTTCTCGTTGACGGTTTGGCGACGGCGGCGGTGGACAAACGCTCTAAGGAGTTTGAAACTTCTCACAAACTTATCCATTTGTACCTTTCCGTTACCAAACAGCTGAATTTGTGCGTTAGTTCTACAGTCTGACGAGTTATTGGTAAAGGAAACTTGGCCCTTCGCCCTCGGCCTTCCTCACCCCGCCACGTGTAACTTGCAGTAAACTCATTGGTAAAGAAATCTAACCCGTGCTAGTTCGATGACGGTCCCATAAACAGTGATTATGTCCGCGCCGCGCTATGGGGGCAACTCCGTAGAAAGTATGTACATCGGAAGCGATCACGATACTCCCATTATACGCTAGGTATTTACATCATCGGGCTACTGTGACGAGTTTAAATTCATTTGCGTGCGATACTGCGATCCAATTAGATTATGCTTTTTCTTTCGTCCATCCTTAAAATAGGTCAGCACCGTTCCTTGAGTAGGTCATAGGTCGTAGGCAACAATATAACATAGTTAACTAGTTTTTAAGTTACAATTAATTTATGACCAAAAATGCAAAGCATCCTATTATAATGGTTTCGTGGAGTTTTGTCGAACTTGTGCCATTTTTGAATTCAAAGCCATTAAATAGCACTTCCACCAATCCGCACTTGGCTAGCGTGGTGGACTATGGCCTAAATCCCTCTCACTTGTGAGAAGGAGACCTGTGCCCAGCAGTGGGACATAAAAAAGGTTGAAAAAAAAATAGCACTGTTTTCTTTTCCATCTCTATCCCATTAATTCCATATTCTCTTTTTATAGGAAGATACTACTCTCTACTTGTTAATGTTTAATTGCAACTTTTATCAACACCTTAACTTTTGTTAAAAGTCTTAACCCTTTCAACTTCTCACCAACTTGTCCATTTGCACCTTACCGTTACAAAGTAATTGAATCTGGTGCGACAGTTCCACTATTTGACATGTTATTTGCAGCATAAGAAAACTTTGTTCATCGCCTCCTCCGGCTCCTCTGCAATACCGCCTCGAGTAACTTGCAGTGATCTCGTTAGAAAAGAAATCGAACTAGTGCTAACTTGGTGATGGTCTCATAAACAGCACCTTGGATACGGGGAAACTTTGCTGTCAAACACTTTCAGCTCAAAAATTTTGAGTTGATTCTACTATTTTTCGATTATCTTTATTCCGTTACAATAAAATAATGACATAAGACAATAAAAGACACGGAAGAAGAAGTAGTTATAGCGGAGTAGTTAGAGACTCTGGAATTTTTTACTTACTTACTTGAGGGAAGACCCACACCATTAAAAGTGTTGCTTTTAATGAGACAATTTTCTACAAACCTGCACGCTGCCGCAAATGTGATAAACAACAAATACAATTTCGTGGAAAGTACAAAGTTACCTAACAAAACTCGAGATACTAACGTGTTTAGCCTATTAGAGGACTATGAGTCCACTAACTTGAAGTGAGAACAATATGTGCAGAAGGAAGCGAGAGCATACATTTGCTTGGTTAATTATTGGCGCATGAGCCGGTGAAAGTTGGCCAAGCGTTTGGGAATGACTCATATTTCAACAAACGATATTCACATGTAAATTAGGACCACGTACCCGACTCCACTTTTGGAGTTTCTCTTCCATTTTCGAGAGATCGCCGACTTTTTGCTGGAAAAGAGAAAAAAAAAAGTATTTTTCGCTAAGAGTGAGTGTGTAGTTGTTTGGTATTTTTATTTTTAAATGATCTCGAGATAAATTTGGGCAAATATGAAGATGTTTATATTTTCTTCAGTATCCTATGTAGCTAGCTCATTGCTGATAACATTGGCAATATAATTCTGCATTTATAAATACGCTAACAAAACAGCTGTATAAATAACTACAACAAGTTAGATTTACAGTCATTAAAAAGTTACGACAGGCGTCCACAAAGAATACAAATAATATAAACATAATTGTTTTCCGACACAATAATGATGCCGTGGGAATCTAACAGAGATGTACAGTCAGCAACATAATTGCCCTTGCGTTCACAATAAACTGTGTCCACTTGATTATAATGGTACCTAACTTAATTATAACCAGGCGTAGCAAAAACTATTGTTGTTGCACTACTATGTACTGATTGCTTTTATCTTCGGAAAACATGTAATATTTTTCTTACAATTAACAATTTTAATTAAATGGTATTCAAACATACATAACCTATAAGAATCATGATAGCAGAGTAATAATTAAAAACCTACAGTCCAATTGGGTGAAAACTTCTCTTGTGAAGTCAGTAGGTATATAACAGAGCATAATGATCGCTGTAGTGCTAGGTATATGTAGTTGAATTGCTAATTAGTGTCAAGGATCCTCAGAGGGGGCGTGCGAGTGGTCTATTTACAAATTGGACGGGGCACAAGTGGCTATAGACGATGAAGCTTTGCGGAGATCGGTAGAGGAAAGTGAGTGAGTACCCCACCTTTCCCTATAGTGCGCGACAGCGAGCGGTCGCGTACCTGCTCGTGCGCCGCGATGCGCACCTCCGCTTCACCTCGCCGCGGAAACGACGGGCAGGTAGATCGCGCTTCGGCGAACCGAGCCTCGGTGTCAGTGGCTCAGTGCGCGCGTTCTCTCGCCGCCAGTGGTAGTGTCCGAGGTGCGCGGACGCACGCGCGCGAACCGCGAGCATGGTGCCTACGCCCCGCTGGTGAAGTGACAATACTGTGAATCGACCGGCAGACGACATGTCCTGTGAAAGGAGAACGAAGGCCGCACGTTTCCTCGATCTGCGGTGAGTTCGCTTCGCCGCCGCGCGCTTGCTTCCTGTCGCGGCTCACCGATCTTTTGTTGAATCCTCGCACCGAATGACATGTGTCCGTCTCTTTTCAACGCGCTCTACCTGCTACGAAGCAGATGCTTGTAGTGTTTAGTGTCGTGTCCCGGTAAAAGAATGTTTCCTCTGCCGTAAATAGTAAAAGAAAATCTTACGATTGCAGTGATATCACCTGGAGATGCCCCGGAAAGTGCTTATGTGCACGACTTTGGAGAATTTTGCTAAAATAAGGAATCACATCTTAGGTCCTAAGTCGATAGCTTTAACATTCAAGTACAAAGCCATTGATGGGCTACCTTGACAGAACTAAGTTACGAAACCGACACCCCGAGCACATCTAATCCCAAATAAATTTAGCGTCTAGTGGTGATTTTGTATTGAATTCCCTAACAACAGCCTCCTGAGTTTGTTATCAGACGCTGCTTTTGAATCTGACATTGACGTTTATTTGAATTAGAAAAATTGTTGATACATGGACTTAACAAAAATAATGAAGTTATTAGAATCCCTTAAGGAAGTCTTGTACAACATAACGCGTCTTCAGCGAACAAAATGAAAATGATTTTCGAATCGACAATCGGTTAGTATCTGGTGGAATGCAGATAGAGCAAGAGTAGCCCAGGCGCAGATGTGGGGCGCGGGCGCTCCCCGCCTCGCCTCCCGGCCTTGAAAGGCTCTTGACCAGGCCAGAGCCGCCGATGTCGTATTTATTGCAACCTCCACGATCCGTACCGCCGAGGTTATTGACGCCTCGAGACTACTATTCTTTTCAACTTGAGAAAACCTCCTTAGGTTCTTACAAGGGCACCGAAACGCTAATGGCTGGCGTTTCCTTGAGCTGATCGTTCTCACGTCGATCTTATTTTAATGATTAACCACAATGCATATTACGTCACTCCCTTGCTAGTTTCCGCCTTTAGGTTCGGTACCCACTGATGTGAGTCACGCAACCTACAATAGTACAACATACAATATTTTGAGCTATCTACCTAATGTTACTGACTCAGTCATATTACAAGGTGCATTGTCCTTATTAATGGTAAGCAACTGTCGCAGCGATACAAAGTTCGCGCTAAGTAAGTTGATTTTCACAGTGTCGAGCATATCTATAAATATACCCGTCAGGCAAGCACGGACATACTCGTAGGATCGATGCCCAGCCAGCCCTAGGTGAAGGCCGATTGTTGTGGTTCCTCGCCCTTTACCTACAACATACAGATCTATCACAGAGATGTTTGTTCATTGTTGTGATCCACGTACCTCAACCTACAAATGCATCATAAAATATTTAAATTGTACTCATAAACTATATTTGCATACTCGTTGATACAACCTAGTTTCAAATTTTAAAATCGGGATTATTGATGACCTAGTGTGTGCACACAATATACCATATGGCGACGAGATCGACACATTACAAAGCGAATGAGGCCGGCATATGTTGCCGCTTTCACTCCCTACATCACAATCGTTGTTATGTACTTTATACGTATGTACGGAAACTGTTGTGACAACTTCGAATTGCCCATTTGTATTCATCTTTATGCCGTATGATGTTTTCACGATTGCTAGAAACTCTCAAATAGGCACTCATTAGTTGGCTATACCGCTTTTTATATTATTTAAGTATTTAACTATATTCCTTCACACAAAACAGTTTTGTTGTGTTCCTTAGGTGGCCCGTCAGTAAAAGTCGTGCCTAGAATTTAATACATTAGCTACATCCACAATGTTTCAAGTTTTTTTAAAGTATAATGTGTATGTATTGTTTTGCATAGCATGCGAATGTGTTTACTTGATTAAAATTTAGAGTAAAGAACAGCGCATGCAGCAACACGCGCAGCCGAGGGTAGTTTTTGCCGACAGCAGCTGGTAACCCCACAGTGAGTCACGTCCTGTATTTGTGCCCCACCATGGGCCGGGGTGCGTGTCGTTGACCCCACTCGCAGCCCCATTCGCCTTTCACATATACGCCACACAATTTATCCTTTGCTCTTTGTGTTCTATTTTATTTATTGCTTTTTATTCATATAGTGCAACTCTAGCATTTTGCACGCTACTGGATTATCGTCTATGTTCAATAAACTTCGCATTCGGTCTCTCGTAGTCATTTCTGCCCCTCGACAATAATTTTATTCACGAATCTTCCGTACTTGTTTTATTACAAGTTGTGGCATCCGTATTGATTCTGGATAAGATCAGCTTGTACGATATCATTATTATATATTTTTTATTAAAAACACAAACGGTGAGTTAAACTCTTAATTTAAAACTTTTATTTTAATTGACTTTGGTGGAGTAAATCTTTGTAAAGTGTCCTTTATATTCCATGGATTACGCTTTCACTTTCATCGCAGTCTACGGCGGCTAATTAAAAGTTATGCCATTGCCATTATCAGTATTTTGTATACTATCCTTATGAGTGATGGTTTATAAAGTAAGATTACGCGTTTATAATACAAAAGATCTTTTGTATGTTAAATCGTTTTCTTAACTATTTGCAGTACAGCAACCCCGAATTCATTATAAACATCCTCAAGTCTTTGTTTAAACATACATTAGTGTCGTTGGCCATTGCACTCTCTGTCAGCTGAA
The DNA here is from genome assembly GCA_911387765.1 of Pyrgus malvae. Taxonomy (NCBI): domain Eukaryota; kingdom Metazoa; phylum Arthropoda; class Insecta; order Lepidoptera; family Hesperiidae; genus Pyrgus; species Pyrgus malvae. Next base: position 15,109,333 of record OU426962.1, read on the forward strand.
CCTTTCACTTGTTAGTAAATGTTTTGTGTCATATTTCAACATAATCGATAATCACATTGATAGTACCTATTAAAAAAAATTCAACTAACTTCTATCAGAATAGTAATTATAATCACATATTTCTTAATGTAAAGTTCTCATAATATTCAAGTTGCTTAGTGGTATAGATGATGTATGGCACATCCCTTTAAGAGCCTACTTCTTCAATACCGGTTTTGAATGCAGTCGGACCGCATCGTTGATATTATCCAAGGAAAACAAAACAGCCGCATGGTGCTTTTACCCCGCAACTTGATACATTGTGTAAACTGTGTTAGTAATACTAACTATTCTATCTATTTCTATTATTGTATTTAGTATTAGGTTAGTATTGATCGTTTGGGTCCGAGGTGACCACTTCCCCGTGATATGAAATTCGAAAAACTATTTTTATAATTTAAATACTAATAAACCAACTGTTTATAATATTTTAACATCATCGTATTGAATATTATCCTCCTTGGTATTTGCAATTTATTCTTCAATACTTATTAATACTTTTAAATGCCGCAGGAAAATTTACGAATCCAGTAGTTCATAATTCTAAATTACGAGTATGTCGTTGACTGTACCCTGTGTCAACTGTCTCTCAAGCCAGATAGTCTTCATGAAATAAACTACTGTTAATTTTCCATCAACCAACCAATATCCCATCAACTAACCAACATCCCATCAACCAACGTCATTACTACAATTTTACTCAATCTTTGAGAGGTTTTTCTGATGGTTTTATATAATAGAATAAGAATATGGGCATATTATGATTTATGGTAAAATTGAATCAGACTTTGTATGGTTTAGTTTCATTGGTAGGTTTTCCGACAGAGACCGCCGTCGTAGCATTACGATCTGACAGCTAAGGTACGAGTACATATATGAATAATTCAGACCGACGCCGCCCTTCGCCGGCTCGCCCGCAGGAGTGGAAATAATTACTAAACGGGCTTCGCAATTGTATCTTTCTACGTTTTCCTTCATCCGACGAATGTTCCTTCATGTATACTCTCGTTTATCTTCATGAAACCACCTCGATAATTTATTGATGCCTTTGATTCAGATCGGTGAGCTCTATTATACAATAATTGGTTTGTGGATTTGACTTCTGGTTACGTAACTATTTTTTTATAGATAACTAGCCTTCCGCCAGCTGCTTCGCCCGCGTGGACCCGTTTTATAGGTTCCCGTAGGATAGAAACCATCCTATGTCCTTTCCCAAGGTCCATTTTATCTGTGTTCCAAATTTCATTAAAATTGGTTCAGTAGTTTAAGCGGGAAAGCGTAGCAGACAGACAAACACAGTTACTTTCGAATTTATAATATTAGTAGGGATATAGCAAAAGTATATAAGTAGGCAAATATTATTCAATATTTTCTTTTGACGCTCACTGCATTTTTTAAGTTGCTTAATATTTTTTCATTTATGCAAAACTATAAATATCGTTAGTTCACTTAATTGTAAAATATGTCGTTAATTATGCAAGTGGCACTTAAAATTAAAAATTACCCAATTTGCTTATAGGTCTGAAGTTAACATTTATCGAGTGGATCGTTTTACTCGAAGTATGTACGGTCGCGGATATGAACTCAAAATTAACATTGTAAGAGTTTTAAACGCTTTCACTCCTTCATCACTTGAAATATGCAGATATAAATATTTCGGGCTATATATATCAAGAAGGATGAGTTTCGTCTCGTCATCTCTACGGGTGGTATAATCGTTTATTTTGTTTCGACTGGTATTCTCATATTCCTGTTGGAGTTGTTACTTATCGTTTTATCTAAACATTCTCGTAATTAATTTTATTAGTGCATATAAAAAAAACCAATGGGATGGGGGATGAGGACAATGAGGATCAGTAACGTTTTTAGTTGAGAATGCAGATTTATAGAGCTATGAAATCCTTAACGTACAGTGCAAATTTTTTTGTTCTACGACAAAAATTGACGAAGTTATGACCAAATTACTAACGAAAATACATTGAGGGCCGCCGCGATAGCTGTGACGTCACAATTACCGTTAGGCTTTAGCAGCGGTAAGGCGCGCAGTGTTTTGTGTGGTTAATTTTGACTTTAAAAACAAATAAGTGTCCGATTGGTATCTAATTCACCTTTTCAACTATGTATTAATATTGTATAGTGTCAAATTTAAAAATACGATCGTTAAAATGCCAGAAAAATATTTGTTAACGTGCCGAGAGACCCAAAACTTCGTAAAAAATTTATTTCTGTTGTAAAAAGAGATGATAAAACTACAGCCTCTACCATAATAAGAATAATTATTTATTCTTATGCCTCTACCCAGACTACAAGACACTGTTGTAAAGATTATTTTAATGTACTTTAGCCCACTGCTGTACATAGGCTTCTTAATATTCGTCACTACGTCCGACCGGTTCTGCGCCCTCTGAATCCAGCGGCTTTCCCCTGTCTTCTTCAGGTATTCAGTCCAACTGCTTGGAAGGCGGCTTGTGCTCATTTTGCCGAGACGTGGTCGCCATTCGATGACCTTTCTTCCCCATAGATTGTACTCACTAAATATATTTGTCGGTGGTAGAACTATTATGGTTCGCCCGGGGAAGTACCACCGCTACACCCACTTCTGCCGTGAACCAACTCTATTGTGTTTCGGTGGAAAGGTGCAGTTGCCGGCTACACTTACATGAGGCGACCACCAGCCTCCGGAGTAGCAGCGTAACTGCATACGACCTCAGACAAGACTTACCTATGCTTGCTAGAGGTTGTATGTAGATGTCCATGAGCTGCAGCGACCACATAACACCACGTGGCCTGCATGCAAAAAAAATGGCTAACTGTATGGCAATCAGTGTCAATTAATACCGTTTTGATATTATGAATAAAAAATACATTACGCTTACGACTTGCGTAACGTTGTATTCATGAGATCTATGAACGAGAAACCACCTTGGGCCCTCCCGGTGGATCCCTTTATGGACTTCGGAACTAGGTATTATATGAGACTGGTTACCATCGGACTGCCGATCAACGGTCGGGTGTATCGTGGGTACCATGGACACATACCATCCATCCATCAGCCTTTTATAGTCCACTGCTGGACATAGGCCTCCCCTAACGTTCGCCACTTCTCCCGGTCATGGGCCTTCTGAATCGAGCGACTACCCGCTGTCTTCTTCAGGTCATCAGTCCACCTGGTTGGAGGGCGGCTTGTACTCACACACTGCTCGAAAACTTTCGACTTCAGGCACTGAGGTATTCTGGACGAGAAGACACTTTGTAATTTCCCGAACGCTGCCCAACCGAGTTGAATTTGAAGTTACCTCTCTCTCGAAGCTGGACTTACCCATACGGATCGCTTGTCCTAGGTATATGTACTCATCGACAACTTCGAGAGTAGCGCCATCAACAACGACAGATATACACATGGACGTTAGGCATGATCTTCGTCTTGTCCATGTTCATCTTAAGACCCACCCTTTGTGAGGCACTATGGAGGTCACCTAGCATAGTGCTGAGCTCTTCCAGGTTCTCCACCAAGATAACTACATCATCGGCAAATCGAAGGTGTGTGAGGTGTTCGCCATTGATGTTAATACCCAGCCCGTTCCACTCCATCAGCTTGAACACGTCTTCCAGTGCAGCGGTAAACAGCTTCGGGGATATAACATCGCCTTGTCGTACTCCGCGCTGCAGTGGAATAGGTCCAATGCTTCCGTCGTGGACTCGGACTGTCATAGTTGCGGCTTTGTACAAACACTTCTACACCTCGATATACCGATAGTCAATCTGGCATCGCTGGAGAGACTCTAGTGCCGCCCAGGTCTCGATAGAATCAAAGGCTTTCTCATAGTCCACATACGCAATAGCGGCAGATTATACTCCTCGGTCTTTTGTATAGCCTGTCGCAGCGTGTGTATGTGGTCCATGGTACTATAGCCTTTTCGGAATCCGGCTTGTTCGGGAGGCTGGATTAGTAAGAACCCTTGAAAACAGCTTATAGACGTGACTCAGAAGTGCGATGGGTCTATAGTTCTTCAAAAGGGCTCTGTCACCCTTTTTGAAGAACAAAACCACCACGCTTCCGCTCTTCGCCTCCGGGACAGTTCCGCTACTGATGACTAACTGGCTTTGCCCTACACTCAGATCTCTTGTGAACACTTCACGGTTGCGCTCAATAGTGTTTTTGACGCACTGTGTGTTGTGTATGACCTTCAGCGAATACCGTTTTGATATTCTGAGTATAAGGTACGCTACCCTTGCGACACACTTTCGACTTTCGTCACATTGTTGACGAGGGACCTGTGGACGAGAAACCCGACACCACCTTGGGACAGATGTTCGCCCTCCCGGTGATAGAATAAGTTACCGGATTTAAGGGTTACCGTGTCCTCCCCCTCTCTTCAAACTTCAGATAATCCTATGATACTCCAGCGTAACTTATCTATCTCTGCTTCCAGCTCATGTATCTTTTCGTCGGTCCTCAGTGTCCTGGTGTTGTATGTAGCCAGGTGCAGAGGTCATTTTCACATGGACACATACAAAGACAGAAAAACAAACACCCAAACCCAGAACAGAAATATAAACTCATCATTCAAATTTCTGCCACGCCGGGAATCGTACCCCGGGCCCTCCAATCGGCATTCCATTACGCCACACAGGTCGGTTGTCAGTGTTGTCACCGTCACGGGTCTCGTCTCGATAAAGAAATATAGGTGTGAGGTATGTATGAATATTTTTTGGATAATATTGTAACGATAGCCTGTGGTTTAGTTAATTTACAGGATTTTTTGTTATGTACAAGGTAATACTTTATTTTTATTACGATCTAGCCTAAAAGTGTTAAAATAAAAATGCTTTCGTTTCTTTTATAAAGTTTTATTTCCACAAACTTCCGTGGGTAGGTAATCAAAATTAAAAAGAGATGAGTAATTTTTAGTCTCAACTAGTTTCAAAAACACAAATTAACGTGAATTTCCCTAAAAGATCAGTACAATATGTACAAGTAGGTAGGTACTAGGTACCTACCTATATAGGTATTCGGACGTTTATTTGATTGAGCTTATACAAAACTTCTACTTTATTAGCACTAATATTAAGTATTAAGGTAAGTTTTATACATTTATTACAAAATTACATTCGAACTACACTTTAGACTCGAATCTCAAACATCCGTCTCGTTGAATCGTATGCCGACTGCGCTCGGTTCGGTAATTGTGACGTCACACGTGTACTTTTTAGCGAGAGGCACGGCACAACTTTATTACTTAATATCTTCGTAAGTTATGGACCGATTTGGATAATTCAAAAAGATATATCATTCTTATGTCATATAGAATAAAGTGGATTGTAGTTTGATTGAATTTGCTATAACTTTACTGGTCCTCATTGGCTAGTTGTCCATTAGTGGACTATATTTCTGGTAGGAAATATAAATACTAGCCTTCCGCCAGCGGCTTCGCCCGCGTGGTCCGTTTTATAGGTTTCCGTAGGATAAAAATCATCCTATGTCCTTTCCCAAGGTCCACTCTATCTGTGTTCCATATTTCATTAAAATTGGTTCAATAGTTTAAGTGGGTAAGCATAGCAGACAGACAGACAGAGTTACTTTCGAATTTATAATATTAGTAGGGATTTGAACGTTCAAATCGTTTCTTCAGAAAGCTTCTATATTGCTGAATAACACTTATGTAGCTGCAGTCATTGAGTGGCGCTAAAGGCATTCAGAGGTGGAGGGTGCGCTTATCTGGCGGAGGGAGAAGGACGACGGAGGGGGCGGTATTGTTCTCGAGCCAACATCGCGCCACTTAGAAGATTGCTCGGCTTTGTCTTCGCACATACTTCTTTGTGTCTCATGGCCTGTTTTCAACCCCTGGGTACATTTTGTATTTCTAATGATATTTCCTGAAATATAGTTTTTGATCTTCTATAGAAAGAGTCAATTTAGTGGTTTAAAGGTCAGTTGTGCTGAAAACATTGTCAGATGGAGTGTTCGCTTATCAGATGGACTCTGTTTTTGATCCAACATCGGGCCACTCAGAAAATTGCATGACTTTGTCTTGTCTTCGTTCTTTCTTCTTTGTGTCTCACAGCCTGTCTTTAACCTTTAGATTTAATATATTAAACAACCTGTTCCTATTTGCCTTTGGAAGTATAGTGTGTATAATTTCTGAATAAATATTTAATGTAAAGGCCTCCGGTTTTATTATAAGTATGTGTAGATGAGACATCCCTATTAAGTTTACGATAAAATTGTCTTTCGTTTATTCAAGTATACAAATTATAAAAATTAAATACCCAATAATTAACCGTATGAATATGTTGACATATTTAAGCACTGATTTAGTGTTGTAAGGACGACGTGTACAAGATAAAGCCTATATGCATGTAATCACGTCAGACGTCGATGCACCGTCATCGTATGGGTAATTCATCGGACGCGTTTAAACCTACACAACTCCCCGGCACGGAGGCCGTGTTTAAATTGTTTTCGCCTTCAGCGTGTTGTTATAACCTATTGTGTGCCAATGTTGAGCCAAACATTCAATGACCTAGTTTCTCCTTCACATTGTCACTGTTTTGTTTCCTTTTGTGCGTTTTTTCGCAAATTTCGTATTTTTGCTGCAAAACATTATTACGTTATGCAGGCAGCGTTAAGTTTTAATTTTGAGGCATAATGATGAATTTGGAACTCATTTGCAAGTCGCTCGTCTGAATGGTATTACGAAATGTTATTACAATTAGTTACATAGACGGGTAGAGTCTGAAGTGAATGAGCTAAACGTTATTGAGAGAATTAGAGCAGTATCTTAGTACCCGTAATGATTCGGATTGAATAGTTGTAAGCGTACAATAAATAAATACACTTACGTGACGACATCTTTTAGTTTACTCTTTTAGTTATATAGGTCATACGAGTATCACATATTACAAAGTACCACCCAAGTCAATTCGTATTTATGATATGACTGAGGCAATTTTTGGGTTTGTTTTGTCGTCTTTACATCCAACACAAACATCCTGCCGTCAAACAACAAACCGTAAAAAAACGCATGCCTCAAGTATCTAACCAAATTTTCTTAAATGCAAGTAAAATTTTCATTACACTACCTACACCCTTAACACAATAGCACTTCTAGGCCTGCAATTCAATATTAAGGAGTATTATTAATGCTTTGTTTATATCTGTTGTCGTCTATACATCGAACGGTGTCGGGTGTACTCTAATCTAAGGTGTGTTTATTACCGACTTCCAAAAGGAGGAGGTATTGTATTCGGCTGCATTTTTTTTATGTACGATATGTTTACAGTTCACCGATTACTTCGCCGTTTGTGAACCGATTTTCAAAATTTCGTGTTTTGTTTATATACTTATACTCCGGAGGCGGTCCCATCCCATTGTCACCAAGTCAAGATCTGATGATGGGATCCCAGAGAAATCGAGGGGTACTCTCAAATTTTATAGACACACACATTTTATTACACTTTCTGAAACATAAGAGATATTTGTGCATATTAATCATCATCTCATGTTGCTGAGCTGACAATGGAAGGTACTGCAACAGTTAGGAGTTTAGAACAAATTCTTTCAATAAATGGTTTTTTGTTCGAAATCTTTCATTCCCAGGTAGGTGGTCCTGTTACCAAGTTGGATCTGATTATGGGATCCCAGAGAAATCGAGGGGAACTCTCAAATTTTGCAGGCACGCACATTAATTTTCTTATACTTTCTGTCTGATACATTAGAGATATTTGTGCATATTATTATCATCATCTCATGTTGCTGAGTTGATTATGGAAAGTATTTCGACGGTTAGGAGTTGAGAGCAAATTCTTTCAATATATCTTTTTTTGTTCAAAAACTTATACTTACTCACTCCTAAGGTGGTCCAACTGTCACCATGTTAAAATCTGATGATGATGGGATGCTAGGGAAATCTAGGGAAACCCTGAAACTTTATAGGCACACACATTGTTTTAATTGTATTTTTTAACATAATACAGATATTCATGCCCAATAATTATCACCTCAGGTACAACTCCTCAACGGTTAGGAGCTGAGAGCAAATTCTTTCAATAATTTATACGTTCAGATAGACCGATAGTAGTATTCTTTCAGGCTATTAGATGGCTATTAGATTAACATGATTGTATAAGGTAAACCTCATTAACGTTTAGAAGTTAGGTGGAAAAATTTCAAATTATGCTTAAGTGTTAAATTACTAAAAATTAGTAATTAATTATTAAATTACTAAAAAGAGTGAAATTAAGTTTTTAACAAAAAAATAGAACCTACTTCAAACGGCAATAAATTTTCAGTACCTACTTATTTTTGCTTATGGTAGGTAATGACTGTTAAAACTATTTTTAGAGTCAGGCCCTTCGTAAAATGTCGTTCCTTTCGTTCGGAATGGGCACCGACTCCAGAATAGTTTTAAGAGTCATAATGCTTACCATAATGACTGCCGTGCAAATTCTTTTAGGTTATATCAGTTGAGCCGAGGCTATGTAAGCCTGCGGCAGGCGTGGCGGCGAAAGCAGCGTTCACTCCCTTGACACGCCACGGCGCGCGCACATTGTAGTCAAGGCCCCGGCGCATGTGCTGTGCCGGCCGGGCTTGCACCGAACGAACAATATAGCCCGCCGACTATTCATTTAAAAGGCCGTACTTATGAAAAATTTTCCGTTTTCGCTGATTTAACTGATTTTACACATTAGATTTTGCAGTTAAAATTCAGTATTACCGTAAGTTTTATTGCACAATAAAACTAATCCTTTTAAAAACAATCTAGTACATTAATTAGCCCTCGCTAGTATACAATGATGTGCCTGAGAAACTTTTTTTTTTCAATTATTGCATCGCAAACTTTGCATACCTATTATTAGCATCAAGTAAAAAAATTTGCATAACTTTTTTGCCAGTTTCGTTAAAACTGAACGAGTAATAATGGATAAAGTCAGTAAGTCGTCAGTCAAGTCAGTCAGATATTTAAATATCTACCAATGGAATTTAGGAGAAAAGCTAAAAAACATATTTTCGCACTGTTTTTTTTTTTATCTCAAAACACTCTTGCACCGTAATTAATTAACCTATATCGAACAAAATGCCATACCCGTATTTCCCGCCAAAAACCTGAGAAACTACTGTACAACTCTGAGGCAAAAACGGCCATGGGAAAAATATCTTTGCAGTGTGCCACATCATCAGTGTGGTTTAACAACGTTAAAAAATAACTCGCGAAAACGCGTGAAAAGATGGCGTGCTACGTTCTTCGGGAAACGTTCAACAAATAATTCGCGTAAATGTGCGATAGTTAACTCTTCAAACTCTCCATCAATTTAACCCAGTGAGCTTCCAACCTATTAGCCAACAACACAAGCGCCGGCCATTACTCATACATCATAGTTCATACATAACTGGTCTAATCGATACGCTCTATTTCCTCCGTTATGGTCTAACACAATGCATGCAGTTGACATTAATATTTATTTAAACACATTTAATTTTCGCAAATACAACTCAGAATAAACCTCTGTGCATTAGAATTTACTAGCCAACATAGACAAAAACTAGCTATTATTCATATCATAATGAATAAAAAAGTCACGCAAATAACCGTTAAATCGTTCAACTATTTAATACGCAAAACCGAGCGATAGTTAACTCGTCAAACTCTCCATTAATGTAAACTAGTGTGCATCAAAACTATTAGCTAACAAAGAGACAAGCGCTGGCTATTACTCATACATCATAGTTCATACATAACAGAACTGCTCTAATCGATACGCTCGATCTCCTGCGAATTGGTCCAAAACAATGCCTGCAGCGCTAATAATAATCGCGATCACGTATACCTAGTTGACATTCGATATTTATTTTACTGCATTTATATTTGAACACATTCAGAGAGTATAAAATATCAAATAATTTAACTAGGAGTTAGACTCATAGCGTCCGTTCAAAGGTAAAGCAAAGTAGGTAATAGTTTTTCTGAATTTGAAGAAGAAGAGCACTACAAAGTATTGAGTGCTCTGAAAGACCAACTTTTCCAACGAATTGGACAGTAAGTAAATGATACCTATTTTACAAACCTTTCTTTACTACCTATTCGATTTTTTTTTGTAGCCGCGATAAAGTTAATTCGCACTATTAATTAACTTTATTGTTAATTTAACCGTAAATTCTTTTTACTTTTACGCATCAATCGTGAGAAATCAACATAAAAATAGAATTTAATTCTTCTAGCATTTATGGACCATGGGTAAACTCAATTCAACATTTAGATGAAGCCGAAGCAAGCGCATCCTTGACACGAACACAGTGATGCCGCACGCGCATTTGTCATCATTATGTAATCTTCACCCACTGCAGCTGGCATTAGGGTTGGTGTAATAATTAAAATGACATGTAAGTCAGCTTTGAGCATGAAATCGTTTTATTATGAGCGACCATAGATAATATCAATTCAGCAACATTTAGATGAGCTGAAGCTAGCGCATTCTTGACATAAACACAGCGACACCGCATTCGCATTCGTCTATCTAATATAATAGTCACCCACTGCAGCTTTCATTAGGGTTGATGTATTATTAAAGCGCGATATAATGCTTTCAGCATTCAGAAATTTCAAAATGAAAGACTATGGCTTAACGTCTACTTAGCGACATTAAGGTGAGCCGAAGCCAGCGCGGCGCATCCTTGACACGAACAAGGCGATACCGCACGCGCACTTGTATTCTTATGTGTATGTAAGGTTGGTGTTGTGATGGTTAAAGAGGGATGTAATGCAGCTTTTAGCATTCAGTGGTTTCAAAACGAGCTGCCATGGTTTAACGTGGTCAAGAGGAGTCGTAGAAAGTACAAACTGTGATACCGCATGCGCAAACCTCATTGTTATTTACATAACTCTAAAGGATTAAAAATGAGCTCAAAATGAGCGGCCATGGCTTAAAGTCAACTCAGCGCATTAAGGCGAGCTGTAGCCGTCCGATCCTTGACACGAACACAGCGATACTGCACGCGCACACGTCATTATTATGTAATCCTCACCCACTGCAGCTGCCTTTAGGGTTGGTGTGATGATTTAAGTGACGTATAATACAGCTTTCAGCATTCATTTCAAAATAAGTGAGCTAAATCGTGTACGCTCATTTTGAAATGTCATATCGGCGACTATGGCCGGCGCATACTTGACACGAACACAGCAAAATGTTTCTTATGTAATTCTCAGTAACTGCAAGTAGCCCTAGGGTTTATGTTTTTAATATGCAAAGTAAATCCATTATATGCGTGTTTATATGTCTATATATACCGCCACAGATATAATAATAGATCAACATTAAAACGAGAACGTTAGCGAACTAAAGGCAATAGGGCGAGTAGCAACCGGTGCATCCTTGACACGACGAACAACTCTCGTGCGTACGTCTCTCTTACGTCATGGTAATCCTCACCTACTGCAAGTGGCGCCTACATTCAAAAGTATTTGGCATTTATAGAAACGTACAAGTTCTGCTATAAAATAAAATAGAATTACCTACCTAAGTGAAAGTTGTGGAGTGCACGAAAACATTGAGAAAACATTCATGGTCAGAAAGTCTATATATAAGTCTAAAATATAAAACGTGGCAAATCCTTATAGCAGCTTATAAAAATTCCAGTTTCAGGGATCGTAATGTTAGCGTTTTTAGAACTAGTCATAACTTCGTGTTAAATTAAATTCACTAAAATAATGCGTATTCTGGGTATGGGTCAACTGAAGTACCTATTCTTATGACTAAACACCGAATCGTTTTTAGAACTGGTCATAACATAACTTCGTGTTAAATTAAATTCACTAAAATAATGGGTATTAATAATACGTTACAAAAGGTTAGACTTCTGAATGTTAGCTTAATTGATAAGTATATCTGATTAGCCTTTAAAATGACTTCATGGAACTACCTGATTCTTAGAATTGTATATTAACATGTTACTCAAGCTATGAACTCATAGGGGCGCCTAATTCATAGAACTATAGCTACGAACTGGAAAACTTCATCAGCTAAAGTGTTGGTTCAGGGCCAGGGAAACTGTAAAGTGGGTTTTCCTTGACACAAGGCCCTGTTGCAACGCGGCAACTGACACAAGGTTGCCGTGACACGCCCTAGCGATTATTTAATTGTTATTGAAACCAAAGACAGTCGATGATAAGACCTATTTGAAGATTTGAGAATTTATCCGCGATTCACCGCTATCCTATTTCCGTCAACTGCAAGATTGATTCTTTCTTCCGTTTGCATCATCTACTTAAGCGCTAACGTTGAAGTCCTTGACAGTGATTGAGGCTGACAATGAAGAATGTAGTTTTTCCTTACATTCAGGATTTTTAATTCAATTTCTTTTAAGAGGCTTGTTGCCGCCAAACTTAACCTGTTTATTATATTATGACACCTTACTTATGACCATGCTGCAAATATTATTCTCCTATTATAAATTGTTTCGTTTTAGAGTCCAACTTGGATCTTCGCAACACAAACTAATATCTTATCGAGTTACGACTTGCAAGTTCTCATGTATATATAAATAACAAATATTTGCGAAACGATAAGTTAACCCACACAAAGTGAGCTTATCTTTTGCAAAGAGATTACGAACTTCGACTATCAATTTTGACGAACTTTCCGAGTTCAAATTTAAACTGCGATAAAGGAGTTCAGCAAGTCGTTCGAAACGTTATAATATTTTAATATACGATTTTCCCTTCTAATTCAGTCGAATATAAAAGCTATCAGCGTTCTACTTATTTCTTTTAACATTTCTTACAGTGACAAAAGGTTTTTTTATATACATACACATAATATTTGGATATCCGTTAGTCGAAATTCTAAGTATATAAAGTATAGTGTAGACTGGGGTAATGACCTGTAATGGAAATATATAAATATATAAATAATACGTATGCGTCAAACAAGTTAAAGTAAGGTCGATCGACTGTATCGAAGCTTCAAGGTAATGATATAGATTAGTCCTGCCTTTAGATATTTCTGTATCACTAAATAAAATATTATTATTAGCCATCACGTTGCCAGGTCTAAAGTTCCTTGCGTGGGTATTGGCACAAATAGTATCGTGTAGTATATAGATTAAAACTATTTTCAACAGTGATTTTATATATAAAATATGGAGATAGTACCTATGTTATAGTCCCTCAACAAATTGCCACTTCTAATCTGACAAATGCCATATTTGTCCTCACGAGCTAAACGCGTCAGCTCTCTTGCCATCTTGACGTGTTGCGGATACTACATTAGTTAAGTCATCATAGCATCCTAATCCGTTTAAGAAAAGCACAACTCGAAGTCTCTTCCTTAATTTCTACTAAATGAGACTTATTTTTTAAACAGTAATTTAAAAGTAAGACAGAATAAAACATGTTATTATTGGTCAGATTTACAATACTTCACCCTATAAGGCTTGCATGCCCTCGCATTTTTACGAGAGCTGTCAGTCGAGAGGCAGCCGCTTTCTCTGACCGTTTTGGATAATGTGAAATTTTAATGCGACACAGCCTTAAACCTTTTGCACTTATACCTATTGACATTAAACCTTTCCACCCGAATATACGCGAACAATAAAAATGCCTTGTTAAAACGACACTCCAAAAAACATGCACGGGAACTGTTACAAAATTTCGCACTTGTTTAAATTTTTTATAACTGGTTTCAAAGTAATAAATATCACCACAGGCGCTCTCGTTTCTATTTACTGTGCTCAAACATGCACTGTTTTTTTTTTTTTTTTATGATGAACACTATTGATTGATAGTCTAGAAAACTATCTCGCTTACTCTAAAATATTACCTAGCTAAATAATCTCTCGTCGATCAAAGATTTAAGAGCAATGAATTTTGTTTTACTTGCATTAACGCTGGTCAGTAAACAAGGCAAATGCATTTGACGTTAGTAATTTGTTCAATTACCGTATCTGTATTCCCACCTGTCTGGGCGTTTAGGTTCGATTATATTATTTAGAATTAGATGCGGCACTCCGCACGCAAGGCGTCATCGATCCTGCATGTTGTACCAACACGTGTTCTCAGTAACTCGTCAATTGTTGTAAGACAAGCCGATGGAGGAAGTATCGACTGACTGCATACGCATGCAATAAAACATCTTAGGAATCTTAGGTACAGTGAACATTTTTAGTTTGCTCTGTACTACAAGTAGCTCCTTACTACGTGTCCAGCTACTGGACAATTATCTCCGCATAGCTCTTCAGCTCTTTCCACGTAGTGTTGGAAGTCCTAATCTGTTCTAATGCAGATGCAAAGGACGCTTACCGATAGCAAATGGGATTGAGATGTAAGTACTCATCTAAAATTCCTCAACACCAGATTTGTTAATTGTCTAAGATCCCACAATACAAATTCATTAAAAAAAACATATAGCTGCAATTTACACCAGCAAATTAATTATACTAAAATTAATTGCAGGTAATTGCGCCTAATTTTTGATAGGCAACCTATCCCTAATCCATTGTTTATTTTATAAACATTCATTTAAAAATAGTTGTATCAAAAAACAGATAGCTGCATAATCGAGCAGTAGAATCTTGTACTATAAGCGTTGTAGATAACCTGTCCTCAACACCTAGCGCTTCATATGGGGCTGAATGCCATACACCAGTAATTATAGAGCAAACGTGATCATGTCCTAACAGACTTCCTTAGTATCTTGGAAGCTTATATATATATATATATATAATAATGCATATCACGTAGCTTAATTCCATTTGCGATAAGCGGCCATGAATAAATTAGGCTATATTTACATATACAGACTTCGTTAGGGATTTCCAGCATAATGATCATAATCCTCGGATCCTACAAGTTAAACTATCTGCATTCAGAAAGGATCGCAAATCCGACCCATGTCGGGCTTAAGTTGCTACTTCGAATAGTTTAGATCAATGTTACTATGTCCAATCGAATATTTATAAGGAAGTTACGATAATCCTATTGGCATTTGCGCCATTCATTTTGTGGATAGCAAAAGGGACTTGAGTTCAAACCGAATGAGATATGCAATTAAGCAAAGTTTCAATATCAAACATTTACTTACTTATAAGATTGTTTTCTATTTTTAATGAACGTTTTCAGTTTTACAAAAGTATATATATACATTGTAAGAATAGTAATAAAGTGATTACTGGATAAGTAAAATTTTTCGTACAAAGGCATTAAAATTGTTGTACCGCTTTTTAAATGTAACCGAAAAAACAAATCATAAATATATATATATGTATCTAAGTGCTGTGATCCAATTAATAATTAATCCTCCCTCTGCCGGCCGCGCGGCGTTCAATTCAGTTTTTGGGACGTTTCAATTTCATTTGCGAGCGTTGTTTTTATTCGTTATTCGTATAAAATAAAAATGTTGCCAATCAAGTCGACGTTTTTATACAGCCATTTGTCGGCTAATGTTGCCCTTATTAATAGTAATGAAGGCTAGTTTTTACTACAAAACCGCATTTTTTTCTTCGGACATAGAATGATTTAGTTGGCTATTCGAGGCTGTTGTAAATTCATTTATCGGCGGGAGCACGTCAGGCAATAAGTCAGTCGATAAGCTTAAGCCAACCAAATATGGGCTGCGCGCTACCCCTGAGCTCGGGCACGTACAATGTAGTCTTGGACTATTAGAACAAATCTCTACATGTTACAAGCTAACCTGTATAAAAATGGATTGACGAACTTTATGAGTGTTGAATTTAGTAAAACCCCGTCTAAAGTTCTATATTTACCTAAAATTAATTTTAGTGACCTAATTGTGTAGAGTCCTGTTACACATTAAAATCGTAACGATGCCTTATGACTTATGACACATTCGCTTATAATTAATTATGTGTCCATATGCTACTTCATGTTCATAGGAATTAAAGTAAGAAACAAAATAATATTATACTTAATAAACGGGCACACGCAAACCTTCAAAACATAGTTGAAGGCCAGCATGGCCCTAACCAATTTGGTGTAAGACAGGTTTAATCTGAACCAAAATTAACGTTAGCTCTTAGTATAGGTATGATGACCATTCTTGGAATAGATGAAGTTTACTTTTACCGAGTTACCGACAATTTCTCAAAGCAATTGAAAAATAAGTAACCTTAGAAGGTCAGAAAACCAAGAAAACAAGTAGAAGCTTGCAAAAGTAGACAGGAATTACACTGAGAGCCAATCTCAGTGAGCGGCGTGAGTATGGGATGTAATATTTACAATGCCGGCGTGCACCAAACGTACGTCATTTGTCTAGTTCATTGTTCGAGCGCGTTGGCACACGCTAATGTAGTCGGCCTAGCAACGCTCGCCGGTTCCATTCACCTCTCACCGCGCGTGAACGGTTATAATGTTCACAACCACGCTCTATCTTTTGCTTGACAACTTTTAACACACCAGGTAGCTGCCAAAAACAATGCCTTCTTGCTTTAAAATTCCCTAGCCTTTTAAGGCAAATGGCAGCTCATGAATAACGGATGAAAGTAGACCATTAAGCCAAACTGCAAATAGAGTTGCAGATGAAATTTACTGCCCAGTTAGTAGCGCGGAAACATCTGCAATAGTGATAAGTTTTACGGAGCGACGTAAATATGTTGCCGTGAGCGGCCGTCACGTGTCTCATGTCGGTTTGTTTACCGACGGCCATGTGAACTCGCCAGATTACCTGCCAATATCGACCGTATTGAGCAGCTATGCCGTTCACCTATTTGTAGAAGTTCGCTAATTAACGTGTATTTTAAATATTAGTACCACGTTCGAATTATTTGAGTTAAGTACTGAGTAATCGATACAACACGGAGATTTGTAGAATGTTTATACATGTGCGACTAGCAAAGTTGGTTTCCAGAAGCGGTAAAATCGATGAAGAACTTCGCTTGGTCGGAGGTGACGTGACGGGAGGGGACGCATTCACTGCCTTTCACTTCCCGCTTTTGTCATGTAGTCGCTCTAGGCGACGGAAAGGCAGACGGCCTTGTAACTTGCGCGCCTTCTAGGCGTCCCTTCCCATCCTACATAGTATACGCAGAGTTCCACCATCAATGACATCATGCACAATGGTAGTCACGTCTAATCAATTAAGCAAATTCGTACTCGAAGATTCAAGCATCATTAATACCATTTGGAAGTCTGAGCTTCCAAAGCACGGAGCCGTTGGTGCCTCGTACAATTCAAGATTGGCCGTACAATTACATGACATCATAGTGGAGAAAAAAACAAACCCAAATTGTATAAAGCTATTATAGATGCGGTCATGTAATATTCGCATGTGTTGTTGGTGCGAGGTTCCAGGGCCATGCTAACCTTGGCTTTTGAGCGGCGACTTTCACGGTTAGACGGTCGTTTGTTACATAAGATGCGCGTTGGATCCGCCGACGCCCGCACCGGCGTCTGCTATGATGACATCGTGACCACTTACAAACTACTCAGAACCAGTTTCTTTGATACCAACCACAATATTAAGTAATGAATTTGAACCACTTACAGACTGTAGGAAGAGCTCTTCCTACTTATCAATATTTACAATTTAAGTGCCGATTATGCATTTCTAAGTACTCTTACTAAGTAACTTAGACCTAGTTGAAATATTAAAGTTAAATGCTCTAAAGATTTTAAACGACTATATAAATGAAGTACACAATCTAATAACTTGCTTGTTGTCAACGGCCAAAACCTAACGATTCGTTGGTGTTTAATTTTAACTAGTGGCCGCCCGCGAAGTCGGTATTAGTCATGATGTTATATTAAGTCCGCCTATGTACATCTGTATTTTTGATACATGAAGAATAAATAAATAAATAAATATAGCCTTAAGCCCTCGGGTGGCTCCCCTGGGGTTGCACGTGTCCATAGGCGACGGTGATCGCTTAACACGAGCGGGCCGTCTGCATTTTTTTTCGGTTTATTTATAAAAAAAGCCTTCCCCGATAAATGGACTATTCAACAAAAAATATTTTTTCAATTGGAACCAGTAGTTCCTGGGATTAGTGCGTTCACACAAACTTACAAACGAACGAACGAACAAACTCTTCAGCTTTATGTATAGATTAAAATATTGATTAATTATTGTCGACGTGTGGGAACTGTACGAAAAAGCGTGATCCCTATTTCGTACAGTTTACCAAATTATTGCTAGCTGATCTTATGTTGTTTTTTTTTTCTTCTATGTACTATCTATTTTTCTTTTCATTTATAAGTTTCATGTTATCATTTAAGGGACTGTAAATTATAAAACTTCAATACATTAACTGAAGTTTTAGATAAATCAACAACGATACTTCCAAACATTGATCGATAAATTCTTGAAATGGACGTAACTTTTTTATTTGTGAACCGATTTAAATAAAACAAACACTAAATGTCAATCCAAAAAAATACCAATACATCAATGGAAACCGCATCCTTCTACGTTAAGCCGTTCGTGAGATTAGAACAGACAAACAGAAAACAGACAATAATTCAAAAAATCATTGTTTTGGGTTCTATTACGCTAATAAATAGCCCTTGTGAAAGTTTTTCTCAAATATCTTCAATGTACAGAAACCGACTTGTTACAGATTTATTATATATGTATAGATGTATAGATGTATAGATAACAAAACATTTACTTACGTCACAAAGACAGGCGCTCCTTGTATTGTGCTTACGTGTAACATCAACATTGTATGATTTCTAAAATCAAATTTACATTTGTTTAATGTCTTATGTTGAGGGTATTGTTATATTATATAGATATTAGTGGACAGATAAATAATTTCCGAACACAAAAATTTCACCCAGATTTTTTTCAGAAGTTTCACCATGCATCCTGATTCAACATTTTAAGCCGTGTCTATTCGATTTATTGGTTTACACGCTTTGCTAAATTCTCTGTTTGGGTGAAGATTAAGTGCACATTTCAAACAAGCTTCCAAATGGCAAGTCACATCCTTAAACTTATCAAAAATTGTCGTTTACGTCTGTCTAAGGCAAAGTTCTAAAAAGAAACTAGCAAATCGAGCTTATTTAAAAATGATTATTTACATTTTCTTCGTAGAATCTGTAGGTGTCGTCATTTTGTGTAAGCACCCCTTGTTCTATGCTTAGCCCCTTTCTGAATAAAATGTAGGTACAATTTTCGATAACAACGCTTATCTTTTTAGACTAAAAAGGTTATAATAACCTACACCTCCACCCTAGAAAAACCAGCATAGGAATACTGCATTGTGCAAACTGTTGGTAATCAGTCCACATTTACATCAAATGCAGGTCATCAATCGGGTCTCCCTGAAAACCAGCAGCCATAACGGTCTCCAGTTATAGCACAGGCTGAGGTGACCTTTTTCAATTGGTCGTTTTATATAAATAAATATTAATATCTAGTTTAACGCCATTTTTTGTTGTTTCTAATTTATTTTGTTTCTTGCTTGATTTTTTTACTGGCTGATTGTGTTATTTATTTATTTATTTATTTATTATTTGTAGCTCCTTAAAGTATAAGGGTTACAGGGTAAGACTTAATGCCTAATGGCATTCTCTGCCAGTCAACCCTGGGTGATGGCTAGAAGTTACGGTAGGCAGGAAAATATTTACTTAATTTAAAGGATTATTAATTAGAAAAAAAAAGAAATATTAATATGTAGATAAATATACCTAAAGACTAAATAAACACATAGATAGATAGACACATACATACAAACATACATACATAAATACATACATACGTACATACATACATACATTATTATAGATTTATCGAAACTATGAGTTTTGACTGATATGTGAGATGATATGTTGACTTCCGCAAATGATATTCTTTTTTAAAGGATTATTTATTTATTTATTATTTGGAACCACCTTAATCTAGGGGTTACAAGGTAGACTTAATGCCTAATGGCATTCTCTGCCAGTCAACCCTGGGTGTTGGAGAGAATTTTAGGTAGGCGGACGAAGAACAGTGACATTAAGCACGAAAACTGATATTTTATTTTATTGCCAGAAATTATTACATAAAAATATAATTAATAGATATATATACATATATAATACACAACAACATACATAAATATACATATATACACACATACATACATACATATATATATATATATATATAAGTATATACATATACTATACGTAATATAATATTTTGATGTGGACTCATAAGCTCGTAGTGACTCATGTATTACTCGATAACAAATGTCTGCGTAGCAGTTTCTTGAATGTGCCCTTTGTTGGCGCCTTTCTAATATTTTCGGGTAGGGTGTTCCAGAGTAGTATAGCCTGAACATTATAGGAGTAACGGAAGAAATCACTATTGTGAGGAGGCGTATAAAGTTTAAGGTTATTAGTAGAACGGAGCTCTCTGTTATGAACTGAACAGAGGTACTGAAATTTTTCCTTAAGATAATGTGGAGAAGATGGATCATGTAAAATCGAATACAGGACCAGGAGAATTCTAGAGTTACGCCTCTGTCGAATAGTAAGCCATTTAAGCTGACTTCGAAAACTTGAGATGTGATCATACTTGCGTAGATTGAAAATAAATCGGATACAACTATTTAGAAGGCGCTCTAGCTTATTTAGAAGTTCTTCATTCAGGTCTGGGTAACACACGTCAGCATAGTCTATAATGGGTAGAACAAGACTGTGAATCAACATAATCTTAGTGCTGCAAGGCAAGAATTTTCTAAAACGATGTAATGACTGTAATGTTCCGTTGACCTTACGGCTGATCTCAGTCACTTGCACTCGCCAGTTCATACAGCTGTCAATGTGTAGACCTAAGTTTTTTACACTAGTCTTATAAAGAATAGTATTTGCAGCATAAACCAGCTTTGGTAGACTTGTAATATCGATCCTGGCCAACAGTCTTGAACTACCCACTACGATTCCCTGGCATTTCCCGGGGTTAACTGCAATCCCATACCGATCACACCAGGTTCTAATGGCTTCCAGATTCTTATTAAGAACATGTATGGCATTTGGAAGATTTTCAATAGCAGAATGCACATACAGTTGGAGATCGTCAGCATACATATGGTACGAGCAGTCGATGAAAGAAGTAATGGAATTTATGAATAACGAAAATAGTAAGGGAGAAAGAATACCGCCTTGCGGAACGCCAGCAGGCAGGTTAGCCCAATCAGAGCATTCCTGCCCAATATGAACTGACTGCTGACGATCGCGAAGATATGAAGCAAACCACTCTACAACTTTTGGTGAAAATTTGAGATACGATAAAGTGGACAGGAGTAACTCGTGGTCGACTGTGTTATTTATTAATTTTATTTTATTTTCTCAAGGTGTAATTAATAACTTCTATGTTATCTATTGTATGTGGTAGTTGTATATGGCGAGCTTTTTGCATCCCACTGACACGGGTCTCTCCCTCTTATTGGGGAGGCATGGAGCTTACTCCACCACATTTGTCCAATGCGGGTTGGTGGAGTGTGTCGTATATAATATAATCTAAGAGCTTGAATATAATATTACAAATTAAAGTGTACATTTTTATTGTTTGCAGGTACAAGAGCGGGGTGCGCTCAGTGAGGAGCGGGGGCGGCGGTGGCGCGGAGGAGGCGCGGCGCGGCGGCCTCAAGGCGCTGCCGAAGCGCGCCCGCACTCGCTACAGGGGCATGAGCATGGGGCAAAAGGTATGGACTATAATACAACACCTTACTATCATAATAGCAGGTACAAGAGTGGGGTGCGCTCAGTGAGGAGCGGAGGCCTCAAGCCGAAGCGCGCCCGCTCTCGCTAAAGGGGCACGAGCATGGAGCAAAAGGTATGAACTACAAAACCTTACTATCATATGTATAGCAAGAGCTGTTTATAGGGGCGCAAATGTCGAAGCACACATAAGGTATACTTTATTTTGCTACATTTTGCTGCCTAAAAATGCCATAAGCATGTAGTGTTAACCACTACTAGCTGTAGCAAACGGCCAACTGCTTTTGGAGTAAAAAGTTTTTAGTGTGACCTACTGTGATTTTACAAACATTTTTCACTCTTATCTTATTAGACTAAAACGCGGATAAGTAATCACTTTTTCGCTGCTTTACCGCTTAACAATTGGTTGATGCATCAATAATCCTCGACCGCCCGGGACCAATTTTAAAGGGGGAGCATACTCCGCATTAAGTACAATAGCCCTACTGCTGGCGTAGAATCAGGCCTAGCAGATGCCTCGCTGAAGTTTCGCATGGCAAGAAGCCTTATGTGCGGTTTGAAAACATCCGATAACGATCCTATGCCGAAGCGGGTGAAGCAAGCTTCAGGCTCGCCGAATTACTAATAATTCAAGATAAACCTAAATTAACCTGGCATTCGTGTATCTTTCCAGCTATCCGGCGGTGTAAAGGCGGTGTCGCGCGAGTGCACGGCGCCGTTCAAGGCGGTGGTGGCGCGGGAGCTGGCGCCGGAGCCGCCGCGGCCCGCGCGGCTCGATGCGCTGCTCGACGCGCCGCCCGCGCATCCAGAGCTGCAGCTCAAGCACGCGTGGAACCCAGATGACAGGTGAGACGTAGTAGGTGACATTGGGCGTAGCATCCTGGCATTATTGTTGGAAGTTAGTAAAGAGTCAGAGAGAAGTCTGGATAGCGAGTAATCTTGCAGAAACAGACTAGGCTAGATTTAAAATTCTCCCAAACAAGAAGGAGGGCAAAAATTCGAAGTAGATTTTTCTCCCAGTTTTTGTTTGGTCTCCTGCCGTAGCCAATAAATAGGCTACGATATTAACACAGTAATGAAATAAGCGTTCAAGAAAAGAGATTTAAATAGCTGTACTCAATGCCAATTAGCAATAAATAAATTTGCAAGCTAATTTATAAAATAAGGATTGAAATTATTAATAAGCGCAATCAACTAAATAGTCGTAAATATTTTTAAACGTACCGCTGAAACACGCCTGTAACTCAGGCAGGCGTTAATGTTAAGACATTTCCCTGTTGTTGGCCATCGTCGTATGTCCAATAAATGAAAGGGAATCGTTTCGTGGCATTTTGGGGATGGGTCCGTAGTGGGCGTTGCGCTAGGAGGACATAAAAGTTCCATCTCGGGGTCCTCCTTGAGTGCATGAGGAAGGTCACTGAGACAGTTTTAGTGAGGTCAAGTCCACACATTACCCGGCGTCTATCTCCGAATTACCCCTATTACACCGACGGGTAAACGGATAGTGATAGGGAAGCCTATTGTTGCAAGGGAGAAGTCGGGGTAGCGTAGGTATCTGGGTCAGTAATCTTGCAGAAGCAAGTTATTTTAGAGGACAACCGATCTACCATTTCTACGGTAGTTATAATGCAGTTGTTACCGGGTATTATTAGTCAAGCTTCTATTATTGTTATTATTAAACAAGCGCTGAAGAAAGGAGATTAGCGTAGTGTTATCCAATTTTTTAAATAATTCAACATGAGAATATAATTTTATTACAGTCATAGAAAGAGAACGCATGTGTGTAATTTGTAATAGGCCATGAAAGTCCGAGAGAAATAAAATAATGTATCCATACAGTAAATATAAGTCTCTCAAACAAATTGCAGAAATTCTATAGAATCCAAGATACAATATAAGCACAGCTTAAGTTGAGCTTATTATTATTGAATATGCTTCTAAATCCTTTTAAGAAACATTAAATCTAGTAAAATCTATAAAAATTAAACAAAATCAATTAAGTAGTACAAAGCAAAGAGCAAGCTAAGCTGTGAAAATAAAGGTTGAAATTATAAATTTATCACAAACAGGGATATAAATTATTCAATTCGAACTATAAAAACAATTCTCAATATGCCAACTTATGAAGCAATCCTTCGAGAATGCGTAGCGAGATATTTTTTTATCCTTTCATTGTGACTGTGACGAAGACAATATTAGCTTCTGTAGAAAAAATTTTGCGTCAGCTACAAAAACACAGATTAGAAAGGAGAAAGCATAATGAGCGACACATAAGAATTCCTTGCGACACCCCATTTACGATGTATTTCTTGTGATTGATTACGTATTTGGTGAGACAAGGCTGTTTGGACGATAAAAAGCCGGGTCATTAAGATCGCATCGTACGTTTATGTAATAAAATGTATGACGTTATTTTATATGAACCACCAACGTACTTACTGGTGTTTGAGCGCACAGCGCAGCAGATAACCTTGTTGACGTAATGCTACGCAATAACATTTAAATTACTGTTATTAAACAAATAAAACGTTGCATAATGGTTAACACACTTCTATCTTAGTTTGTCGCTTTAACTTTTTGACCAATATTAATTCTTCCATTTTGCCCAATATTTCGGTCTCTTTAAGGAATATATATTGATTGACTGAAGCAACCAGTCCACACTGTGCCAAGTGAATTAAATTATCTTCTTCCATTTACATACTTAAAATTCAAATAATCACTATAATCATTATTCATCAAACATACATAAACAATAATAGGCTAATATAATAATACAAACTTTACAACTGCTTGTGTTGATCTGTTAATTAAGTTTGTTTATAAAACAATGTTTTAATGTTCAATTCTGTCAAAAAAGCGTGAGTGACATATTCTCCGCATAGGTATTCCTCGTCACTAACGGATCCAGGGTGGGGCTAGGAGGCTTAAGCTCCCCCCCCCCCCTGCCTAGGGCGAACCATTACTGCATCTTTTTCTTATCTGGATACTGTCCAAAGAATCCAAAAGAAGAGCTGGTGTATGTCTCCCTCTATCAAACTAATGTTAAAAAAATTACATTTCAGATCACTAAACATATTCGTAAAAGAGGAGGACGCGCTAACGTTTCACCGGCACCCCGTAGCCCAGAGCACGGACTGCATCCGGGGACGGGTGGGGTACTCGCGCGGCCTGCACTGCTGGGAGGTGGTGTGGCCGGCGCGGCAACGTGGAACGCACGCGGTCGTCGGAGTGGCAACAGCGCATGCGCCGCTGCACTCAGTCGGCTACCAGAGTCTGGTCGGCGCCACCGACCAGAGCTGGGGCTGGGATTTAGGCAGAAATAAGGTGAGAAATGTCAATGTTTATCACTGCACTGCTAGGAAAGGAAATGGTAGGGCTACCATTTCCTTATAAATTTGAAGTGATTATGAATTGGACTACGTTATTATTATCTATTACTAGCTGACCCCGCTAACTCCGTACCGCGTTTAAACGTTTGGGGTGGGCCACCCTTATCACTTAGGGGGGTGAAAAATAGATGTGGACCGATTCTCAGACCTACCCGATATGAACACAAAATTTCATGAGAATCGGTCGAGCCGTTTTGGAGGAGTATGGTAACTAACATTGTGACACCAGAATTTTATATATAAGATATAACGTGATTATCCTAATCAGAGACTCGCTATAAGCACTGAGGGCCGTTGGTACGAATATTTACAATGCGAATTGGTTAAAAGAGGGTGTTGCTTGTGTCCCAGCAGCAAGTAAGCAAGCAAGCTTAGCTATCTACAAGCTACGGCCCTTTTTTGGTATCGGGGGAGAAACCTTCAAAAGTTACCCACCACGGATACCGGATTATGTGGGATTTGTCGCGCTTGGTTAGGACTCCGGGATCTCCAGTGGAACGCACTGGTGTTCTCCACGAGGGGCGCCCCAGTACGGGCCCATCTTCGGAGATTAGATGTGCTCTCTTGCACCTTCCGATGTTTACGGCGGCATGCGGCCACGCACACACCGCCGCCTTTCCCGAGCGAGCTCCCACTCTCATCGCCAGCTACCCCGGAAGCCTGGTCGTCCACGAGGATTATGTAAATCGAAATTTCCAGAACAGAAACGTTGAAACCAAAAACGCACCGTTCGTTTGTAAGCAGTGTCTGGTCCATACCCCTTTCAGCACGAGAGAAAAAAATTCCGAAAATTCTTATTCCAATGACTTTTTTCTAATATTAGGACACCAAAAGGGCCAGGAAAAATAAAAATAAATTTTTTGTTCTTTTACTTTTTTCAGAAAAGTACCCTCACGATCGTGCGTTTTCGGTGTTGAGACACCACCCGCACGATAGTGCGTGTTTAGGGAAAATTTTAGGATTGTGTAATTAAAACCCATATAATTTACATTTTTTATTTATTTTTATATAGAGATGACAACAAGTAATCAGTCTTTACATTTACAGCTCAGTCGTGTTAAATGCTGTATTAACAATTATTTTAAACTCTAAAAACAACAAAAATGAGATCATCTCTTTCTCCTTTCTAAAATTTGTAAATCACTTACAGTAAAAAGACATTATAATATGTAACATTTTACATACTACATTATATGTAACATTTTACATAAAATAAACAGTAACTATCAATCTTATGCTTTAATGATTCATCATTATTGTCCCCGTTACTGCAATCGTTCCAGAACACTAGTAAAAAACCTATCGAAATCCAGGCAACTATTTGATGGAACAGATTTAGCTAACTGTAAAAAACTGATGCACCCACGCCCAAATTTCGTTCTGTAAAAGGTCGAGGACTGCTCTTAAATAGATCTCGAAATCCAGCATCAATCCATTGCTGATAGTCAAAACAATTTTTTTTAAACCAACCGGGCGTGGTTTGTTTCTTACAGTCTGGCGTAAAGCACATCTACCAGTAAATGGTATCATCTATAGAATAAGTAGAAGGTACCCTTTCCAATTTGCGACATGCTTGTTTAACTTGATTTACCTTCCATTGAGGGTTCCCTCTATCCTCTGCAGATGTAGCGTAATCTTCAGGTACAAAGTGAAGAGTGCTTCGTAATATCACAATGCGATCACGTGTTAATACATCAGCAATGACAGCCAATCTAGTACTTTGACGCCAGTATAGGAATAAACGCGGAAAATGAAATATTCCCATGTATAAATGTACTCCAAAGAATTTCTTGATTTCATCAGCTGTGGCATTTAAAACGTTTCCAGTCTGCCTCATGTGATAATTATTGGTATAATCTGCTCCTAGTTTATAGAAATCATCGGCAAAATAATCTTCGAAATACTCAATTGGCATCCTAATGGGGTAGAATAGATGGGGTTGATAATTGTAATCTTTATCTGAATAAGTTAATTGTTTCCAAATTCTACCTTTCGTTTGGCCTCTTCGACTAGGAACAGTACTAGGTGAACTTACTGGTACGGAGGACTGACTAATATTGAGACTCTCGGCATGAGCAGATTCGGGTGTATCTTCAACTTCATCTACTAAGCCCTCCTCCACGTCAGAAGCTTGCATCAGGAAGTTGTCGTCAAGAATATATTCAATCCGAGTCATTTCAGTCAGCTAATATACTTATAATAGCATTATAGGATAAAGGAGCGCCTGTGAAAAGAGAAAACTCTATATTGAAACTAATATTTTTGTTATTATACCTAAAAAACAATACGCACGAACGTGACATTTTTTCCCAAAAAATGTGACCTAACACCGGACTGCTATGATCGTGCGTCTTGCTATTCAAGTTGGAAAAATCCTGTGATAATATTCGAATATGAGTAATATTTTTAATTTACAAGGTAGTTTGAAATATCAGCTTTAATGTAATAATGCGTTATAACCATAATCATTCTGAAAAATACACTGTTTTGGTACTTACGTTCCCGCGAGTTCGCGCCAAAAACCGCAGCCATCTTCCTCTGGCGCTGACTCGTGGCACACTGGTTGCGACCAGTTCACGAAATTATTCTTAAAACGTCACTAGACGAACGCTCGATGCGTGTCGGTTTCGTTCCGCAAAACAAAACTTTTCCTAATAAAAAAAATTTTTTTCGCGGAGCGCACGCTTGTTTAAGCTCGTGCTGAAAGGGATACACGTCGTTAATTCTTCGAGTCGTTTCTGCGGCACTGGTGCCACGGTGAAACTCGTATTCGTAAATACCGAGAACATTAAATTTGTTCGTAGTAGTTGTTATAGCAATGTTTGAAGCTCAAATAAATGATGTGAAAACAAATGAAATACGCTTTATTTCTAAATAAATTTGAATTTGGAATTCCTAATGAAACGCAAGATATTTGATTTTGAAGTTGCCAGTATTGAGTATCGGCAATTCCTTATCTCTTTCTTTGTGTTCCAGGTGTATCACAACGCGAAGGGCACGGGCGGCGGCGGCACGACGTACCCGGCGCTGCTGCGGCCCGACGAGCAGTTCCTGGTGCCGGACCGGCTGCTGGTGGTGCTGGACATGGACGAGGGCACGCTGGCCTTCTGCGCCGACGGCCGCTACCTGGGCGTGGCGGCGCGCGGCCTGCGCGGCAAGACGCTGCACCCCATCGTGTCCGCCGTGTGGGGCCACGCCGAGATCACCATGAAGTACATAGGCGGGCTGGACCGTGAGTATCCGTCACATTGTGTACTGCATACCACCTTCTGTGGTACACTCATACTGTCGACCTGCGTGACGCAATCGTTATCATGCCGGACTGCCGATCGGAGGGTCCCGGGTTCGATTCCCAGCGAAACAGAAATTTAATTGATGAGTTTCAGTTTCCGTTCTCGGTCTGGATGTTTGTGTTCATATCTTTGTGTATGTCTATGGTTCCCACGACGCACGGTATATCTACCGTACTATGACACGGTATGAGTGTGAAAATATTTATTATCATCCCTATCCCTACTTCCCTACTATAATATTATAAATTCGAAAGTAACTGTGTCTGTCTGCAACGCTTTCCCGCTTAAACTACTGAACCAATTTTAATGAAATTTGGAACACAGGTAGTGTGGACCTTGGGAAAGGATGTAGGATAGTTTTTATCCTACTGGAACGTATAAAACGAGTCCACGCGGGCGAAGCCGCTGGCGGAAGGCTAGTTACTTATATATTAAAAGAATATCTCAATAACCGTATCGTTCGTCCACAGCGGAGCCCCTACCGCTGATGGAGCTGTGCCGGCGCGTGATCCGGCAGCGCGTGGGGCGGCCGCGGCTGCGCGCCGCCGCCTCGCGCCTCGCGCTGCCGCCCGCGCTCACCGCCTACCTGCTCTACCGCGCGCCCTAACGCTCGCCTCCGCCCCCCTCGCCCTCACCCTCACCCCCCTCGCCCCCCTCGCCCTCACATGCCCACCCGCCGCCGCTACCCGCGCCCACCCGTTGCCGTAACGTTCTCCATGCGACAGCAGCGAACGAATCCTCGCCGAACTGAACTACTCGGTACGGACTCGGACACACTAGTGAGTCAAGAGAAGAGCTTCTCAGTTGACCATCGTTTACACACCACGTCCGTGCCACAACTTCCTACACCCGTTTGCTGATGGCGTCCAGCCGTTGCCATAACGTTCTCCACGTCACAGCAGTGAAGGAAATCTTGCTGAACTGAACTATTCGGTACGGACACATTGGTGAGTAAAGAGGGGGTACCTTCTGATTGGTATCTTCGCCCGCATGTACACCCCGCCGGCGTACTACCACAACCTACTGTATCGAATATACTTGACAGCGAATCGTTGTAAATCAGTGATGAGTTGGGGAAAAAAACAAGAAAGGCCACAATCTATTTCCCGAAAGTATCCCTCCGTCTAGATGTGCGGGAAGACTCAATAAAAAGCGGTAATCGATGGGTGTGAGCCAAAGTTATGTGTTGGAAGGGTGGCTTCTAAGTCGATGTTTACATTACCCGCGTTTGCCGCCTACCTTTTTTAGGACTTTCAATCCTCGAGTTAGTCCTAAATTTCGCACCATGTTAAAATGAACGATTATAAACAATCTAAACTGACATTGGGATTAAAACTGAGCGTATGGAATATAGACTTTACCAGTGGTATTATACTGAACTATTTCCGAAAACAGATTGCTATACTTAGTATGGATAAATCCGATAAACACAAGAAAGTTTACGAACATCAAGAAAGTACCTACGACGACTTATGAAGCCGATAACTCTACATCGGTAAGGAGTTGAGGTCGCATGCAACGAATTACAAGACATTTGTCGTCAGCAACCATTTAGAAATCTATTGGTTAACCAAAAAATCCTTATCGTAAAGGAGTAAATCATCAACCCAGAGTGACTTAGGATTGGCGTAAATCGGAATGTAAATAACCTATTTACATTCCGATTTTTGCAACCAATTTGAATGTATTTTGGTTTTGCTGACATTTTTTTCCTGACATTTGATGGATAAAAAAGGGAGATATTATATTTGATATACGTTTTGTTGACACTATTATTTCGTGAATTTGGGTGAGGCGGCGCATGCGGGCGGCAAGATAATATTAAACATTACGTAAGCGTACTTGCTTGTGTCTGAATCAAATAAAGTTAGTTTTTTGGACTATTATTTTATGTTATCTCTCGTAATGATTTTTTATAAGTAAGCAATAAATGCCAGTCTATGCGTAGAGTTTACGCATTTAAATAGTTATATGTAGTTTTGTAATTAAGGTTCTGAATTGTAACCCATTAAACGTAATTTACGCGAACATTTGGAAATGAAATAAACTTAGCCCATAAAGTATTATCATGTTGATAAATCAAAAGCAAAGCATCGCTTCGGGTCTGAACACTGAATTTAATGGATATTATATTAGCCTCGTGATCCAACTTAGCACATATTCCGTCCGACCCGATCTTTTAGCATCACTGGTTAGTCATATCCCAAAGACTTAATTGTGTGTACAAGTCAGTACTTAAATGGTTCGGTAGAATATTACCCAGATAAAGAATAATATAATGGTCTGAGAAGACTTATTGTAATAAAACCCACATTGCGCCTTAAATAGCTTATGTCGACCGAAATTATTATAATATGTAATAGATTAATGGATTTATACACAAAACACTAGTTGTCACCTTGACGCCATTATTGCTCATCCTTTGTCACAAAGTTGAGGACAATATTGCAATATCAATTTAGCTAATAGCTACTTACTTTTTATGTATATGTAATAACGGGATTCAGTGGAGCAAAATATACGCAACATTTACAATATACGTGCATTATTGAAGTTTATTTATTGATTTACTTGTAAATATTAGTCCCTGGCTTTGTGACTAGATACTTAATTTACCATTAAAACTAGTTATATAGTTGGTATTTTTTAGCATTGAATTTATTATGTTTAATTGTCCTGCAACAATCCCGTTTCATACAACATACTTTTATTTAGAATTGTCTGTGATAATATAATTATACTTTAATGGCAAATTATTTCTGAATTTTATGTTATATCGGAATCTGTCGAATGTGTTGACATGGATTTTATTTTGTGACAAAACCCATCTGTTTACACTTGTACTAAAGGTGGGCATGAATAAGTTGTGTTGTGACGATTGATTATTATTTTATTTATGTAAGAGTAACTGACTAAGAAAAATTGAGATAACATCGATCAGCTCTAAAACAAGCCACACATGTTTTAAAGCCATATTGATCTCTTAGAATATGATTTCATCCAATCGTATTTTATTTGTTAAGGCATATTTTAGAATGAATGACAACATTTTATGCATAACTCACGAGCCTCAGCTGTTATTAACTATTAGAAGAGATGTCATAGTTCTCATAACAATAGCTAGCGAGGGCTTCGTCGCTCGCGCTCAGGCCAGTGTGTCGTTGGCATATTTCATACTATTTTATAGCTCATTAAGTGACTGGTTTATTTAGTTTAGGATCCTTAATTCCTATTGTAAAAACGTGTGATTGTGTGATGTATATATCGGCTAAACGCGCTCGATTATCACTGGGGAATAATATTATGTAGCTGTACAATACAAAAATAATGTAATTAAAGTTCTAGAATCATTCTCTTTAAATCCTTGTCTCCCGTAAGTCTTCTTTTGCAATTTTAGATCGTTAAATTTATATGAGAAGTATTTAAAAGCACTATTAATCGATGTCAGCCATTTTTTACCCTGGTTTATTGTATTTAAAACATAAGTACTTCCATTTTAATAAGATTTTGTGTAGTGTATGGCATGTAGACTTCTGTGAAGCTCACGTTTAATGATGTTAATATTCACATTTTAGCTCCAGCTCGTATAAATGTTTGTAATGTCTTGCTTCAGTTTTATCAGTTAAAATTTTTTATTTAGTCTAATTTCATGTGAATATTGACATTTGTGAGACTACCTATGATAACTGCCAAATGCGATGTATGAATGGAGATGTCAGCGGTGCGAATGGCGCGTGAATGACCGAGTGTATGTTAGTGGTATGTGACGTGCATTAGAGGTATATTTCCGTTGTGTAAGAAATACCTATGTATAATCATGGTAATATAATAAAATACACCAAGCTGGATGTGCTGGACGCGGTTCTTTACGATAAGCCCCAAGGAGTGGTGGACACACAATCCTTTTATTTCCCAAAATTAGCGATAAATTATTTGAATGAAATTGCTGGTATGTACTGGGGCTCGTTGTAAAGAATTAGTTTAATTAATTATTAGTAAAATAACCACTTAAAATTCTATGAACCGTCAAATTTAGTCCTGTATATAAAATATCATTTTTGCGGTGTTTAATGACTTTATTATTATAAGTGGATGGAAATGCATTTTAGTTTTATAAGTTGTAGGCAATATTTTTAAAGGTCGTTTCTAACAGATAACAGCGATTGTCAGTCGAATCTCTTAGATACAATGATAATAAAAAAAATAGGAAAACGATTGGAATAAATATAACTGGTTAAGAAAATAATAAATGATATGAATTAAATTATTGAATTTTATTTCATTACTTCTATAACTTATCCATATACATTACACAGTATCAGCATTTAGTATTGTGCTATTTCATAAAGGACGGACTGAAAGTTAATTTGAAACTGTTTATCAAAGGACTTTTCTTTTATTTCTCTGACCTTTTTCAACTGTAATGTTCAGAGGTATTTGGATTTAGGTACATTGGAGGATGAGGAAATAACACAATTGAATGTTATTTGTTATAGCTAACACTAAAATCAAAAGTATATTTAACTTCATTGAAATATTATGAGAAAGATTATGAGATTACTACCAACATTCAAAGAATATCACCCAATCATCACATTAAAATACTCTTCAGTCTCTTTGTTTTATAGCAATAATGTATATCAAGTACATGTTATGTTATTTCACTTCAAATAAACTACATATCTAAATACTGCTTTAAAATATGAATAGCTAGTCGCAAAGTGTATGATGTTCGACCACTGTGTCGTCGGTGATGACAATGGTGTTTTCCTCGGCAAACTCTTGTGGTAGATCAATCTGAGCAGTTAGTTCTTGTAAACTTTCGATCAGCTCATTCAGTGATGCCTAAAAATGAACAAGAAGCAGTCAGTAAAACAGCATGAGGTAAACTTCATATTATTATGTTCTCAATATTATGACACTATAATATTGAGAACATATTTTATGAATTCGAAAGGAACAACACTTATAATTTTGCTAGATGCTTTCCTTTTCTATTTAATGTCACCAGTCATCTATTGATTGCATGAGATTGTTTTCATGTGTGAGCACCATCGATATAATATAAGTAGGTAGATTCACAGTCGCCGCATAAAAGTGGCACCGGCAAAAGAAGGCATAACGGCAGCAATATGCCTTCTTTCGCTTTCATTTGTGAAACCGCCACGCACGTGTCGCACGTCAGTGATGCCAAAGTCCGCAGTAAAAATTTGTAAAAATTACACTCTAAAAACGCAAAAAAAGTATGGAGTATCATACTTCCAGTGAGTACATCCTTATCTTAATTTAATAACGCATATTTATTATACTTTAAGACTATTTATTATTATTTTAGTAAAATTTGTTTGGTGGTGTAAATATGGCGGTAAATTAATCTTGTAAACGAATTTGTGCTTTATTGTAATGCTTTTGGTTTCATTTCTCAATAAACTCCTATTTCGTAAGTCTAAAGTCTTAAAATTTTATTGCCGTATTATAAACATCGAACCAGAAGGTGATAAGTAACAATTTAACATGGACTTATAGTCTTACTTATGTCAGTACCATAAGGTTTAAAATAGATAAAAAGTAAGGTACCTTAAAATATTTTTTTGTTTAGAATACTTGTATACATCTATAATAAGTACTTTTTTACGCGGGGCCACCTTTTGACTCAATTTTGTATGGGAACCTTGCATCTACCTACTAATATTATATCGATGGTGAGCACCATCAAAATTCGACCAATTTAATTTCAACTTGGGATATAGGTCTTGCCACATTGGGCACTTGTTACAACCAACTTTTGTAAAATAAATTCTTAAAATTTACGTTATGATTTAATCATTAAAATATTAATAGAATAATATTAAGCTGATCAATCCAATGTCAGAATTATTATTAATATACAGGGTGACTGGTTGAACACTTGAGATACTCGAGGACACAATTATTTACGACCAAACTAAACGTTTAAAAAAAGTTTTAAGAAAATATACTAATTATTTTCTAAGAAAACTTGAATTGAATTAATCCGAAAATATCCTGAAAGTGCGGACACATTGTACGTAGGTTTTAGGCGGGCGTTTGATCTCGACCGCCTGGCCAGTGGCTACTACAATACTACTACTACACTACGCACTACTACGTAATTGTACTACCTATGTACATCGAAAGTTTTGGTATTTTGTAGAGAATGTATGATCCATATTCACTTCGTACTTTACCTGGCTTAGGACTGACAAAAATACCAAGATAAGTAATGTAATAAAATTCTTTTTGAAATCATTGTATTAAAGTGATTTTGAACGTTACGTCATAACAGCGACACAAGATGAAAACTGACTCCTTTAAATGTACCTACCGAAGTACTTTTGGCGTACTTAAAAATTGAATTATACCTATTTAAAACAATTGATTGTTTGAATTATCTATTTACAGTGATCGACAATTTTATTAAATGACACATATCGTAATAATTTTTCAAATTGCTCACCTCCTCGTGTAATATGTACACAGTCAACACGTTTTTGCACTGTTGCTTTAACACTGAGTATCACATCGTGACATCACACATGGTATCACATAGGGCGTTGGATTCTTCTTGGGGAAGGATTCGCGGTACAAACGTTTAGCATCTCGGACACTGTCATTCCTACGAGCAATACGAGCATGCACGAATCATCTCCTACTATTCGTCATTAGAAAATGACCTATGAAAATGACATTGTTGTTATTGAAATAACACCGCGCAATCGAGTGCCTAAGCACGGATAAAAAAAATGACCGGCGCGTGCGCTTTGCAAAATAAAACTGGATAGTAAGGACAAACGAGGCGTGCGCGGGACGCGCCAGGAGAAAGTGCGTCAGCCGGCCGCGCGCGTCTATTGTTCGCTCGGGCCCGGCCGGCTAGCGCGGCGTTATTTACCTACCAATAAACGTGGGAACTGCGCAAACCGTATGCGTCCACAATTAAAGAATTTACTGGATATTTATCTCAAATTTTAAGTACCTATTTTTTTACATATTTAGAACGAGCATCGTTTACTGAGTGATCTCTATCAATATCTCAAGTGTTCAACCAGTCACCCTGTATATTATCAAAGAAAAATTATGACTTAATATTTGTTTACCTTTGTTTCCCTGAAATTTTCTAACTCTTCATTCAGGCTTGGGTCTTCTCCGTCAAACTTTTCAGCCAAAACTTTAAGATGATCTGGTAATAAGGAAGTATCCAGCTCCCCTGTAGGTGATTCACTTCTTAATATTCTGAAAGATTTCATTACTTTAACTTAGATGTGGAAAATAAAAAAAGTTATACCTCACTTACCACGAAAAGTTTTACGTCTAAATCGAAAGCATGTTAGGTAGATACGATCACTGTTTTTGTCTAACAGGAGAAAAAATATGAATGAAACATTTCATGAATATGCACACCCATTTGGCTACGGAATTCCTTGAATACTCTTGCCTGAATGCTAGTTTGCTACATTTTTTAAAACAGTCAAAAAAGGTAAGAAACGATGTAATGCCACTCCTATGTAGACGCTAAAAGAGACTTTCTTCGCGTGGCATAGGCGTCTTGCTCCTATGAGTACGTAGAATACGAGTTACGTTGCATCGCATTCGCGTCATGGCTATAAATGGCACAAATCGCGTGACAAAAGCATGTCTGAGAATGCTTTTTTTCAGGTAAGGCATCGCACAATCTGAGCATATTCAGAGTATTAGGCAAAACATTACATTCTTATCTGTTTCGGTGAAACTTGTCACAAAGGATCTTTGTCCCTCTGAAGTTAGGTGCCAGAAACGACTGTGTATGTACTGCTGTGCGGAAAAGAGTTTTGGATGGTTCAGAACAATTTTTGGCTACTGCGCAGCAATTCGCGCGAAGTTCCGAGAGACAGAGATTCGTTGTGACTACTGTATTTCTAATGGAAGTTGTATAGGCGTGAAGCCATGTTTTACACTGCCATTAACTGTATCCTTTATGACCCTGAAATACACTAAGAAAATTTAAATAAAAAAAGAATGGACTTACAGTAGGTAGAACTAATGAGGTTAAACTGAGGATTATCGTTATCACTGAAAGAATATTCTATTGTGTTTTGATGGAAAGGCGCGGTTTTCAGACGGACTTAGGTGGGGACCATTATCTTATTGAGTAGGAAGTTAACTTCTTGGGAAAGATTCATGCTTTCTTGAGGTATGGTGAAGATATTCATGAGCTGTAGTGAGTGATCACATTAAGAAAAATTAGCGCACATAACACTACGTGGCCTGCATGCTCTGTAATATTTCATTTGACTGCAACTATCTCTCTCCGTAATTTTGGAGTACTGGAGTTTACTCCACTATGCTGCTCCAGTGTGGGTTGGTAGAGACGCGGGTTAGTGCCCAACCCGTCTTTCGGTGTTCAAACTGCTTACAAGGCCTTTGACAAGGTTTAATAGATGCTCTGTCTATAATATGAGACACAGCCGGGCGCGGTGCTCTCCGATTAACGTGCCCTCATCTCTGTGCCCTAAGCATGGGCATGAAATTTTCTACTAGCGGTCACCCACTTTACAGTCTACCGCACCCACTTTGCTTAGTTGCGTAGATAATTTGGGGTGGTACTTTAGCTACTGGACCACGCACGCTTCATTTAAGTAAACAGCTGCAGCCGGAGCTGACACTCACGTGAGTTATTGATTGAAAGGTTTGTCATAAAAAACGGCAAATTGTTTGTAAAGTAGGTTTACGATCGAGATGTTTACGTGATAACGTCCGCACGAGAAAATCTCCATTCGTTTGTATGCCGCTAGAGTGAGAGAGACGGAAGATCGGTCCACTCACTCGAACGCTATGCCAGCCTCCGCTCGTGAGGATTCCGCGTGACAAGTTTCACGGAATGACTGGCAGCGCTCGAGATGAGACGGGAGATCGGTCCGTCTCTCTCTCGTTATACCTGCGATCGCGCTCGTGAGGTTTTGGTGTGACACAAGTTTCTGAACATGTCACCCGACTAAAACGATTTTAAAGACGTTATCACGTCAAAAATCTGCATCTGGGCTTCGCGCGAGCCGCCCCAGCCGCGCCCACTCGACCCGTCGCGCCAGCACCGTGCGACTTGCCTGCGACTATGCGACGACTGCCGATTAACCGCGCGCTCGGTGCCAGCCAAGAGTACTGGCTCATGTACTACAAGGATAGAATAAGTACCTGAGTATCCTGCGGCGCGTGACGTCCGGGCCGGCCAGCACGGAGAGCGAGGCGAGCGCGGCGTCCCGCGGCGGGCCGCGCGCGCGGCGCTCCAGCTGCGCCCACTCCACGCGCAGCGCCAGCACGGCGCGCGCCTTGCCCGCCACGATGCGCCGCCCGCCCGCCAGCCGCGCGCTCGGCGCCAGCCACGAGTACTGCACTGGAGCACCACAAAAGGTCGCTGCATACGTAACGCGATAAAAACTCGGACGGAACGTGAACGGGACGAGGACGTGACTGTCTCGTTCAAACGCCCCGTGAGTGCCACGTTCACGTCCCGTCCGTATCTCCGTGACATATGCTCTTTCATATACATTTTGTATGAAACGATTTTTCCAAAACTTCCCGTCCCGTCCTGTACCCGTCCCGTCCGTGTAAAAACCCGTCACGTATGCAGCGACCTTTAATTGTGTTAAAATACAACAACTTAATAAAGTCTTGGACACTACGCACAGAAAAATTCAAAATCCTTACCTTAAAAAGGTTGCACTAAATCACGCTCGGAAAGCAATATATTGTTAATTCTTTTTTATACCTACATGATTTTTATTACCGCTTAAATCAATAATAATGAAGTCATTTGACTATATATGATAAGTGACGTCACTTATCATTTTCTCATACAAAATGTATGGGGATATCAGGTTTTGACAGCTCATTAAAAGTATCTCAATTGACTTGGTAGTCCAAGACCGGATTGTTGTGCTTGTAACACAATGGGGGATGAATTTGGAAGGTCCTCGAAAGGTGACTTTCCCTGCCCTCTTATTTAAGATATACAACATGCGCTATACTTCTGCCTACTTTATCGGACTGTCTGCAGAAGACGGCGATCTTTTTACAGAAATCTCTGCCCTTTATTATTATTATTATTAGGTTTGGTAAGGGAACCCTAAAGCCACTTCAACCAGTATAAATATGATCTATTGAAGCCTATCCCCTCGTTTATATCTTATTCCCTAGGCTGACGGTTGTTAAAGATGCGCTTGAGATCTACAATTTGACATCTTCCAATGTGACTAGGCTGCCTCCCAGTATCCGTACTTTTTTGCACTCACCCATAGCAGAAGTCGGAACTTCTGCTATGGGTGAGTGCAACACAGTCACAGAGGATGTGCATTCCGGATTCCTATTCGCCATTGTAGAATCTGCATACAACAATGGAACTGAGGATCTGCCCTTACCTAGAGGAGAAATACCATAAACTACACAGTACAAATAAGTCACGGACAGAACCAAGGAGAACTAGACCTACCATACCCAAATGTTGAAAATGAAAATATTTTATTTGCACAAAATATAAGTGAAATAAAGTTTTACAAAATATTTAGATCTCCATATATACCCCTTAGGGTGTACAAATTAAAATTTAATTAATAAACTAATTA
Source organism: Pyrgus malvae (assembly GCA_911387765.1). Classification (NCBI taxonomy): domain Eukaryota; kingdom Metazoa; phylum Arthropoda; class Insecta; order Lepidoptera; family Hesperiidae; genus Pyrgus; species Pyrgus malvae. Next base: position 15,148,326 of record OU426962.1, read on the forward strand.
CATTTAACTTATTAAACTTAAATTCTTAAAATGACCTTATTACAGGAGGGAAGAAGTAGTTTTACATTTTTATAGTTTTAATTAATTAGACAAAACCCAAATTTGTGCTTTTATAATAATTTATTTTATATGAACCATATGAGGTTCGCCGTCATCAGCTTTGAGCACCCACCAGATTAGATTTTTTTAGAAAAAAAAAGGCGATATATTTCCAGATATCTCGGCCCTTAAAGAAGGAAAGCAATAAACTACAAATTACAAAATAACTCACGGTTGAAATGCACGCGGGCCGCGATGAAAGCGCTCGCTGGAGACTTGTTGTACAAAGCGAGCTCGATGTGTTGCCGCGGCAGCGCGCGCACGAGCGCCGTAGCGCCGTACGTCACCTGCCCCGCCCAGCGCAGCGCCGGACCGCTCGCAAACCCGTGCAGCTTGATCTACGTACAAATTATATTTTTTTTAATAATGGCATCGTAAACTCTTTGCATATTGCTAGCGTCTAGTATAATTTTTGCATCACTTGGTCATAGAAAAATTCAATAAATCTTCAGTAATTAGTCAGTCTAGTCAGTCAGATGTTAGAGAAAAGCGAAGGCTACTTTACCAGAACGTATCCGATTGAGTTTTGGAGTGCACTGTCACTAACCTACTTATATCTAACAAAATGCCATCAACTTAATCCAATATAGCAGCCGCCAGCGACTTCGTCCGCGTGGACTTTCGTATTGGTTATAGCATGATGTTATATACAACACAAAAATAATTTTTCAATCGAACCAGTAGTTCCCAAGATTAGCGCGTTCAAACAATCTCTTCAGTTTTATATATTAGGTAGTATAGATAACTCAAAAATACACCAAGAAAACAAAAAAAATAAGGGCACAACTTGTCCTTTCCGACTTCCCGCCAAAAAATCCCAAATTGTCATTTTTAACTCTGTATAGCAGCAGTAAATGGCGATATGAGCAGCGACGGCCGAGCGGTAACGACCGCGGTGTCTGGCACAGAGATATCGGGTTCATCTCCTCGGCGCGCATCTCCGACAAATAAATTCGTAAATGTACGTATTTATAGCTGCACCACGGTGATAAAAAAATACGTGATTTTTAATTAATTCCGATGTATGGATGAATTCCAGCCCTGGCAGATCTATGGAGATGACCAAGAAAAAATTACATTCACTAAGCGAATATTGAAGAAGAGAGAAGACCTGTGGCCCGCAGTGGGATATAAAATAAAGTTGAAAACAATATAAAAAAGATAGCAAAAATTTATATCTATCTCGTTATTTATATCTATGCATTTATATTTTATATCTATGGAGATGCGGGCAATGTGGAGCGAAGGAGTGTTTCCTGACCATCAGGCTCTTTTAGCTGATTAGCTGGTTAGATAGGTTATTAGCTGGTCAGATAGCTGATTAGCTTGTTAGATAGCTGATTAGCTGGTCAGATAGCTGATTAGCTTGTTAGATAGCTGATTAGCTGGTTAGATAGCTGATTAGCAGCGCAACTAGAGACTGATGGTTGCCTCATCCAAAAACTTGTTTCATGTTAGAAATGGATGCAACAATGATGCTTCTCAGATAAAACCATAAAACTTTTGCGAACTATAAATTTACATTTTCTTTTTGTATAGGCGTATTCAAGCAGCTGCGTTTTTATAATTAAACAAAAGTACAACTTTTTTTTAAATTACAAGAAATATGTTCTTAAAATTTGTTAATATATTTACCCTCCTCAACTGTAGCTTATTCAACATACTGATCCACCACTGGTCATGGAGTCACTTTGCTATTGGTAGGTACCTATGTAGTTAGCTAAAAATTCAGATCAATAAGATCCACAAGTTTCTAACTCTGTATTGTGTAACCATAAAAACAAATTTTATTTCTATGGATCTATGGAGGAGCCATCTCATAATATTTGGCACAGTATTTGCACTTTCTTATTTCTAAAGTTCTTCAAGCTGTGTTCAGTAGGCACTTTGTGTTGTCTAACCATAAAAACTATTTTAATTGTATGCAAAAAAAATACATTTCAATAATCTTACCTTTCTAGAGAAATCGTTATTTTTATCGAAAACTATATGAAGCGCAGCAACGTATGGTTTGTTTGCCGTGGGCGTAAAAACGATCGGGAGTGGCCTGCACTCACACGGCCCAAATGTCAAGCAATAGATGCCACGGGATTCCAGGCCTGGCAGATCTATGGAGAAGCCTTCTCCTAATATTTGGCACCGTATTTGCACTTTCTTGTTGCTAAAGTTTTTCAAGCTGAGCTCCTTGCGGCCCTCGCGCACCCACGTCATGTTGTTGAAATTCGTTTTGATGGGGAATATCTTTGGTTTGTCTGCTCCGCCGAATATGTCGATGAGCTTCTTGTCGCCTGTGGTGACGTCTTCTAGAATTATTGTTCTGAAAAATAAATCGGTTCATGAAAATTATGAATATTTTGTCGGAAATGTTCGCTCGGCGGTCATCGAATACAATATTATGGACTTCTTCAACAACGTCCTTTAGTAGTAACTTCGATTGGGCGACAAGAGCATTGAGCATCAGATGTGCTTGACCGACCACGTTTAAAATCATTTCTCCAGTTATAAACAGTCTGCAACGTTGGTGCGCGTGCGTTAGTGCCAAGAACAGAATCAAGTTCAGTTTTTATTGTGGCAGCACTGCAACCCTTCGTATAAAAGTGTTTTATAACGGCACGAAATTCAGATTTTTCCATAGTTGTTGAAAATTTACGAGTGATCACAGTTAAACAATGGTTAAAATGACAAAAACTCGTTTTTTTGATGAATTTTTGACATTTGAAAGATTGTGCCTGCAAGTAATGCCATTTACCAGAAAAAAGTTTTAGAAATAGTTTTTTTAAAAGAACTTATCAAACAGCCCATAGTGGTTTTTGTATAACAAATTTTTGAATTTTTTTCACTCTTTTGAATCTCCAAACATTCTAAGAAATTTCAATCACTGTGTTAGAACAGAAAAGATTGTTACTTACGCTTCATTCAAAACATCCTCTGGGCCAGTATACACCATGTTCAACTTGGCAGTGCATCCAGGATGTATTTCAACCTTACAAGGAAATACCCTGAATGGGAAGTTACTCTCAGTGTACACTAAACTCTGGAATTTCACCACCCACGAGCCACAGATTGATCCAGTGTTACTTAGAATTACACTGACTGGTTCTGAAATATAGTAAGGTAAACGTATTATAAATTACGTGACTTTTTAAATGACAATTCTGTAAAATAAACCATTTATTAATTAATCTCCTAGACATTTATAACAATTATTAAATAAATTTTCATAGAGTGACTGATATTGTATTGCAAGTATAATTCATTTAATAGAAAATTGTATTTCACACAATTTTTTATTATAATATTGTTCATATTATTGTATGCCCATTTGAGGCGGGAATATGCAGGTTGTATAACCTACATTAGATATTGTATTTTAGTCATATTCTACAATAAAAGTGATATGATTTAATTTGAAGGTATTAAGTTTATTTTTTAAAATGCAATAAATCCTTTATTATATACAAGGGGCAGAAAATATTACAGCAGTATGTTATGGGTTTTTTTATTTGAATGGGGTATGACATGGTAGACAAGCATACCGGCCACGTGGTATTAAGTGGTCGCTGCAGCCCATGGACATGTACACACAACCTTAAGCAAGCTCAGGTAAGTCTTTTCTCAGGTCATATGCAGTTGTGCTTCTACTCCGGAGACTAACTGTCGCCTCATGTAAGTCTGGCCAGCAACTACACCTTTATACCGGAACACAATAATATGGATTCACAATTTAAAACTACTTTTTCAATAACATTCATTAACGCATGAATGTGACAAAAATTATGGCTAAACCTTGTTTGCGTCACATTGCTGGTCACGTGTCTCTCCCCATTATGTGCCCACTCTACCACGCTGCTTTGATGCGGGTTGCTGGAGATGCTAGCTAGTGGCCAACTAGCTGTTTGATGTTTTAAAACCGCCCGCACGGAACCGCCAGCACGGAAACGCGCATGAAATATTTTGCTACTAGCAGTCACCCATCTCACACAAGACCGCGCTCTCCAAAATATATAAAAAATTAGAATGTTACTATAAGCAAATGATAATAATAATTTATCATTAGGTACCATTTGAAAGTTGTAACTTCTCCGATTGTGTTTGTACTACAAGATTGGTGGTACCAACTGTGCCCATAATACTGACTTTCTTTAAAACTATGTTAGCACCAATCAGGTTTACATTAAGGGAGCCTTTGAATGTCGCCATTTTATCACCTGAAACGAAATGTGTGTTTGGTAATCTTAAAAACACTGAGGAAAAAAACTAAACTCCCAGTACTTATAAAAATTAAAACTGGATAGACGTTCTACAAGTATATTTTTTCATTAAACTGTCTGATGACATGCAATTGGCAAAACAGAGCAATATTTTTTTGCGGCGCGGCGATACAACACAGTGACATCACTAAACTGTATTCTTCTCTCTATCTAGTTAGATTTACTAACATGCATTATTATTTATTATAGATGACTAGCCTTCCCCCAGCGACTTCGCCCGCGTGGACCCGTTTTATGGGTTCACGTAGGATAAAAAGCCGATGATCCGTTAAGATTATTCTTATCGGATCTTAAAACAAAATATTTTTAGTTAATTTTAAAAATTAATAATATTGTATGCCAGAATATGGTAGACCAGTGTTTCCCATTTGATGGGTCCTGACCCGGCACCGGGCCGTCAAAATTAAATACCGGGTCGCGGTCATTTCCGCGATCTGAGATTCTTTAGTGAAAAATAAGCACCAGGTCCATACCTTGCACTAAAATTTAGTGACTAAATAGGCCATACCAAGAATGAAGAATTAATAAACCATGTGTACTATTTTTCCTAATGAAACCAGCCTGGGCTTAAAAGTATTAAGTGGGTCACGAAGGGGAAGTGTGAAAATTACCGGGCCATGGCAGAATAATGTTTGGGAAACACTGTGTGTGTTATTCTATGTATGTAAACAGTCAACAATAAAGTATTTTCAATTCATTTCAAAAACTATCCCATGTGCTTTCCCAAGGTCCAATCTATCGGTTTTCCAAATTTCATTAAAATTGGTTCAGTAGTGTAAGCGGGAAAGCGTAGCAGACAGACAGTTACTTTCGAATTTATAATATTAGTAGGGATTATTATCTAATCAATTGAGGCAATACTTACAAATTTCCAAGTCTGACAGTTTTGGAGAGTAAAATGTTATTGTTACTTTAATAGCGTTATCAGTGGTCAGCCTGCACAATTGTTTGCTCAAGCCTTTTCCTTTCTGTCGGCTAGCCGGCTGCTCCTCCGTAGAGCTCTGGCGATCCATTAATGCTTTACTAACTTCATTTCTCTTTATTTCCTGAATATTTTTTATTACAAACATGCTCTCGCCTTCGGCAATAGCTAATTCTAAATTCAAGTCTACTGGACAATCGCTTATTAGCACGAAATACTTTGTAGACGTACGCTTTTCTTGTATAGTCGGAAAACAAACTTTGTTCACACCGTCACAAGAAATAGCCTGTAACGTAGGCATTTTGATGTTTACTTCCAAAAACCCTTTTTGCTCCATCTCTCCGTCTATTGATGCGTCTTTAAGGTAGACGGTAAATGGTAGTTTCGTGGCCATTTCCACATTGCACGTTAAGTGAATCGTGAACTGTTCTGTTTTTCCTGGTGGTAACAGAAGCGGTATACGAGGCAGCTCAATAGCTAAATCGTGACCACCGTTGGGAAGCTCATCAAAGAGAAATTTGGCTGTCAACCAGCTATCAGTTATAGTCGAAATAGTAATAGGTGCTGTACAGTTTATGCCTGAAAAACAGATATGATTCCTGATACATAATCTTTAAAAATCATGTGAATTAAAAATACATATATTGGAGAAATGTAATAAACAAGCAAATGTTTTGTAGTGCTTTACTTACCAACGAAGCCATTGACTGGTGTTGTCAATATTTCAACCCATAGCTCTGTAACAGAATGGTACAGAAAATGGTAAAATAATTATTTCAGCGCATATGAACCTAGTTTTCCAAAAATCTTGGTGATAATGATTAATGACTTATTTTTACTAAAAAATTATTTAGGTTTATATTCTCAATCATTTTATAATTTAAATAAATGCAATCTGATATATTTATCAGACAACCAAGTTTTTTTTTTTCATTGTTCATGTAATTTAAATGTGTACTGTCCAGCATGAACACACTATTATTCAATTTTCAACTGAGACAAGTGTGGTTCTGATTGATCTCTAAAATAATGTACGATTATTATAAGAAAATATTTGCAATTATTATAAAGTAAACTACAATTGGTATAATTTTACGCATAAACGTTATGTAAGTGACCTAAACAGTACAATTAAATAATGTACAAATAAGCTTTAATCAAAAAATAATGAATTGTTTCTTCATGCTCTGGAAATACAAAAGAAATTAGCCCAAGAGTTAGTAAATTGCATCTGCATAATAGGCTTTGTTGTTAGATTCCCAATTAGCTTCAAGCTGGCCCACAAACCTTTAGCTAAGCAATCTTCTTTCGAATGTTTCTGTTGCAACACTTCGAGCCAATCTACTGACTTATCTAACTCTCTATAACCAATATTTGGGGAAGGAATATGCGACTTGTTTTGACAGCTTTTGCCTGAAAATTTCAACTACTGATCATCTGTATCAAATTAAATATCACATTTATATAAATCCTTATAATCGCAGTAAAATTTGAAGTGTCAATTATGGTGTATTTTATTTTTAAGATGAATATTATTTTAAGATAACAAAAGTTAAATTTTGATGAAATAAACCCTTTAGGCCTGCTACAAGCCACAAAATTAGGTAACAGCATTCAAAATTTACAAATTTCTTTTACATAAGGATGTGCATATTATAACATTACAAAATACTTAAAATTACTTATTCTACTATAGTGTATTTTTATTGTTGTACTCCCACCTCTAATAGAAAGCTAAAATATGCATAGTATTACTAAATATGTACTTATTTAAACTTTATCATTACCAGAAAGCATGGGACTATCTCCAGATTTGCTTAAAACATTTTCCTGCACTGTACTGAGAGTGGACCGACTCTTGCTTGAGGGTGATTTAGATCTTGTTAGGCTTGGAGGTTTCACATCATCCACATCACTATGTATATCAGAGTCCTTAGTTACAACCACTGTAGGGACTTCATTTTCGTCATTAATCTTTAATTTATCTAGACATATAACAGTGTTGACAGTTCCTGAAGAACTAGCAGTTTCTGCTTTCCTAGTATCCTTGAGTTGTGTCACCACAACATCTTGGTTCATTCTGTTGTCATCTAGCATGTTAAGTTGAAGCTCAGTTAGCGGCTGCTTTTTGTGTAGATGTTTCGTTTTATTGCTTAGCTTCAGCATATCTGTCACACTTACGTTAGACTGTTTTCCTACAAAAATAAACGAAAATATTTACTGCTACCACAAAATTAATATCTCACTGATTTCTTTAGTAGTACACTTCTGCAACTAGAACTAAATCTTGAGTAAAATGTAGTTGTATCTTACCTAAAAAGTCTGCAATTTTGGAAATACTCAATGAATTTTCCAAAGAGCTTTCATCGTCTTCTGTGACCATTCTCAATGAAGACTGTAAATTTCTTAGTAAGACATCTGTAGGTTTTGATGTACTCATGAAAGGTTTCTGACTAGCAGGAGGGTTCATTTTCTTAGCTGAGCTTGGTACTATGCTGATTGAAGACATATTAAGCACTTTGTTCATACGAGGAGGATCCATGCTTCTGACACTTGATAAATTCATGGTACTATTAACAGGCTTATCTACTATGTTTGCTGTGGTATTTAATAACTTCTCTGATACATTTTCATTTTTAACAACCTTTGGCTGTCTCACGGGAATGCTGTCTAGTGTGTTATCTAACTTGAATGTATGGTTAGCAATCTTTTGAACTGAATCAGCAGGTGCATTTGATGATACTGGAAATAAGTTTGGAATAAAAGTAGTCTACCTATATAGATTTAGTAATTGAAATCAAGATTTTAGAAACAATATTTACCATCTGTTATGCTGGGTTGCATAGATCTATCAGGACTATCAGTTTTCCCAAGTACTCTAGCAAATTCTGGACATCTGTTTTTGAAATATGCCCCAACAGACATATTTTGATTCAACCTAAAAAAAAGGTTTGATTATTGATTCCTGATGATACAGTACAGACAATAGAACAGCAACTGAATGGTTCAAGATCCCACTAAAGTTTAAAAAGTTTTCAAAAAAAATTTTACTTGAATACATCTAAGTTTAATAATTGTCTGAAAGGGAAAAAAGGTCAAATCTATATGTTAAAATCAACTCACGACAAACTATCTTCAAAGTTCAATTGACTACTATTTGTTACTGGCAGAGGAGCTGCTCTGATGACAAGAGAAGCTTCATCAGCAGTCAAATCTCTCTGAAAAGTAAAAGCACTGTGCTTAATTTGTTGATCCAAAATTACAGTGAGTAGTTGATCTCTGCCATGTTTTAAGAGAATGAAAATGGAATATTAATAATAATATTATATACAATGGGTATAGTTCGATTAATTTAAGCTGGCACCGACATTATACCCACACCAATATAAAGTTACATAGTGTCTTTATACCTAGCTTAAACTAAAAGAAAATATATAGGATAAATGAATATTATTTAGATTGCCATAAAGCAGCATAATTAAAGAAAAAAAAATTAAGATATATTTGTTTACATATTCTTAGGGCCACCCTAGGACACCATCTCTTGCCCTGCCTTAAGCCTTAAGGCCAGATTTCTGTATTTAGTAGTTGAACCAAATTTGTCATGTAAATTTGATTAGTCACAGGTTTTAATGTAATTTCTAGGTGTATATTTATTTTATTGAGATTACAAATAACAATATAAGATAACAACTGGAGCAGACAGCTTAATGTGCCCTCTGAAGCACAGAAACAGACATTTTATTTTCCTACTGTGTATGAATGTATAGATTATTTGATATATTTTGATTGAATATTTTGCATGCCTCAACAGGCAGAACGTAGCAGATCAATATACCAATTTTGTAACCATTTCCTACCCATGTTCATGCAAATAAATAATTTGACTTTGACTTTACTAGTTGTCATCCATCCCACACCCCACTGCACCTAATACACTTAGCTGCGTAGATTGCTTGCATTCTACACCAGCCGCCGGGCCATGCATGCTTCTGCAAAGAAAACATGCAGAGAATACTTTCTAAGGATAACTTACTTTAGAATGAAAGGAATAATTGGTTGCTATGGAGTGTCTCATGATGTCATTTATCTCTAATGTCTGCTTATCCATATGGCTCTGAAGGCTATCTAGGGCTAAGGAATGGCGCCCATACTCATCACATGCCTGATTTCCTTGAGATGTTGAAGGCTTTGTAGATATCTCCTCAGTACCAGTGGATCTCCCAGTCATCTCTGCTGGATTAAATGCAGTCTGCAAAATTGTGAAATGAAGGGAGGTTTTTATTATAATGTCCATACATAGCTTAGCAATAAAGGGGCATGGTAAGGATGTAAATACATACTTGCTAAATACGCTTGATAACATCAAAATACTTACTGATTTGCTCAGTGATACATTTCCAATGCCAGATTCACCAAATCCTGTTAATATAGAAAGGCACAAAATCATTTACTGTTGCTGATGGTTAACATAATGGTAATGATTGTTGTGATTCAAAACTTCTCCTTAATGTAAGGAGAATTTTTCTAAAATTCTCATTTATTTTTATCATTTATTTAACTTTAAGTAATGTTCGTTAAAATAGCACTGAAATAACTGAATAAAATAAATAGTGTTAAAAATTCTTACCTTCTACTCTTTCTAAGTCGAGAATGCCTGAAGATGATTCCAGATTTGTATTTGTACTTGACTTGCTCATTGTGGCTTGATGACATACTAAACTGCTTCAAAAAACAGGTAGGTTAATAAGCATTTATAGATTCTATATATTTAACGAGAGAAAATTAACTTAGTAGGAATATTCTATCTACTTAAAATATTAAAAGAACTTGGAATACGTATTTATTAGGTAACAATGCCAACGAATTTTAAACGCGCTGAAATTCTTTGATATACTAAGATCACTAAAATCATACATTTATACGAAAATTATTACTGTTTCAGTCTTTTAGTTGTTTGGTATGTTGTTTGTTAATTATACCGATGTAGATTCTCAGTGTACAAAGTAGTAAAAACTTACCGTTTTACATCCTCGTCATTCAATAACAAACGTCTTGGAATACTGAATGACTTGTCTTCTGCCAAGTGCATCAATCTCTGGATTTTATTGGGAGTTAAGGGATTATCCATTTTATGAAATCATGAAGAAATAGTTAATTGGAATAGATAAATCACCACAGGAAATCACAAAATATTACGTTAATTTACGTTTCCCGTTTTCTTTCGTTAAAATTTGAAAGTGACAGTGACGTCGTCAAAGGCTGATTTTTTTTTTCAATTATAGCATCGCAACCTTTGTGCATATTGCCAGTGTCAAGTACAACCCGGTTACAATGTCAGAGCGGCCAGCGCTGTGGTGTAGTATTATTTATTCTTATGGCTGTGGTACTGTGCGCAAAACAAGCATCATTAGAATAATATTGTAAACAATACTTATGAACTAATTTTTTTCTCTATTATTCTTTTATATTTATTATTGACTAGGGCTCCGCACGGGTAGATAGAAAGATAAATTATATTTATATATATATATATATAGATAATATAATATTTCAGGTCCACAGATATTGTAACCGGGTTGTACCTATAATTTTGCATCACTTTTCTGCCTTTTTTTGTTTAAATTGATTAAAATAAAATCAAAAAAATCAAAATCATTATTTATTTCATATTAGAAATACAAAATATAATAAATGAAATACATTTTTTCCCGGTCATCGCCTTTAGGTGCCCATTTGGGCTAGATGTTGAGCTGAGAGAAAAAAGGCGGCGGAAAAAACTCCCAGCAGCACTCTTTTAAAAAAAAAAGTACATATAATATCTTAGACTAAGAATAATTATAATATAATAATTGAGATAGCAGTATGGCTAGGCTATGGATCCATAATGGGCACACGTGACAGCTGATCGTATGAGACAATATAAATTGATTAGACAACAATTACAGACATCATGAGTCAACACAATTAAATAACATAAGATTTGTTAATTCTCTGCTTATGGTTATTATCGATCTTAGAGCATTTAACTTAAAATTAATATAGACATAGATGGCAGACTATTCATGAAAATTTTACTGCCATGAACTTAGAGCATCAAAGTTGACTGATTCACCCTTCAGTAGAGACGGCATAGCGCCTCGCTTCGATAGATAATTTTTGTGCCAAATCTGGTGCGGGGGGAAAAACGTACACATTTTAATTTTGTCACATATTCACAAATATTGTTCCATAGCTACGGACGCATACATTTCTATATATATGTCAATTTCAATTAACAACGTCATTTTCTTTGCACCGACCGACATACACAGACACACTAGTTGTATATCTAGAAGGCACATTGTGCATGGACGTTGGGACACTTGGGACAAGGTGTTCGCCCGTCCACCGGCCCGGCCACTCCTCTGACGGGTGTCATACCTTGATGCTCTAAGGCCATGAAGAATAAAATAAGGAAAATATTTTTTTTGCTTTTTAATTGCACTGGTTGGAAGAAATGATAAGTCAAAAAAAACTGAAAATTCACAGAACATCTAATTCCGACATACAAACAGTATAATAGTATCAGACACCACAAGGGATGCATTAGCATCTTAGACTAAGAATAATGTACTAACGTAATTAGCATCATTGTGTCTGTGCCCAAGACATTCTCTATCTCTTTGAGACCCCCCCGGCCCCCGTTACATTTAAGTCTACTGCAAAAATATTTAGCTGATAATATGAGCTCCTCCTAATATTTACCATGCCATGATTGTGAGAATAAGTGTTTCAGGAAACAGGTAGTGCTCTACCTCTCATCTGGGCAGTGCCCCTAACTTTGCCCCCCCCCCCCCAGTAACAATTTTTAAATATTTAATTGAAAGAAAAAATAACCAATGGGAGTTAATTAACTTTAAGGAATAACTGTTTTAAAAAATAAAACTACTGTATATTTAGGTAAGTTTTATTAAGGCAAAAATGAATGGATATAAAATTATATGGTTTATAGGCAATGAACTACCATTTAGGTAGAATTACATGGAAATCTTGATGGCATTATTTAAAACATTTGCTTTTGAATTATCATAGCAATTAGAACTTTTATAATACCCATTAAAACATTTTGCTATGACTGGCATTGCTGAATAAAAGAACCAAGTAATGATTTATTTAGCTTGTGTTTGGTCCTGTTAGAGGTAAAGCATTAATTTCCTTATTTAGTCTTATCTGTTCGTTGATTGCTCTCCAAGCATCGTCTTTTTCTTTTTTAGTAATAGGTCTCTTCTTTTGTTTAGCTGCAACCATCTTCTTATATATATCTATGCATTCCATGTCTACTTGATCCAGTTGCTTTTTCAAGTTAAGTCTTATCATTTCTTGTTTACATAAGCCTATTAAATTTTTAAGGTTACGACAGTTGTCTTTACGAACTGCTGTTAGTTCAGTTTGGCATTTTTTAATTTCTGCTAATATCTCATCATCTGCAGGGTTAGTGAGTGGAGGTAAATCTTCTGGATCCAATATTCCCTGTTCTACAAGCTCCTTTCTAAGACATTTTTCTAAAGTCAGAGAATTCTTATAACTATTCTTTGCATTTGTAGTCTGCTTGATTTTAATGTCAGGGACTTCATAGGGCATTACATTCTCTTCCATCAAAGCTGACACTAATCTTTGTGTTAATGGACCAGTGATCATATTCTCTGATTTATCCAATTTTAAACGTAGGTTTGCAGCTTCTGGTGACATTCCAGATGATTTTAGCTTATTGGGATTTGCTGCATTCTGGTCTTCTGAAATGTGCTCATCAGCCCATACTTCTGAGTAGTGTCTTCCTAAAGGTGGGATAGGAGGTAGAGTGGTATTGCTACTTTGTGCCAACAGGGATTCCAAAAACTTTATATCATCCAGAGTAACTGGAGCACAGTAAGGTTCCACTGAATTCCAAAACTTGTATGGAATATTATTCTTTGGTAGTGAAAATTGAGAAAGTTCTAATTTCACAGAATTATCAGAGTTCATGTTGTCATTAGAGTAACTGTTGTGTGATCCAGAAGCATTGCTAAAGTTTTTGAATTTAGGCACTTTTGGCTGGTTTGAGAGTTTGATGTAGTCTTTGGTCTTAGCTAGTTTATCATCTTGAAATTTTCTTTTTACTGGAAACTGAAGTTGCTTCCCAGCTGCTTTACCCTTTTTCTCTCTCTTAGACTCATTAGTATCAATGCTTTCAATTTCGCCCTGAAAATATCTAATACGCAGGGCTGCATTACACAGTAAAGACTCCAGTTCTAGCTGTAGAGCATCAAGCTCATCCATTCCAATGGGTTCATCTGGTGATCTTGCTGATATTGCAGTAAGTCGTGGTAATTGTGCAGCATTATCTTGGAGTCTAATGTATGGTATAGGACACATGTCAACTTTGGTTTTACCAACAGATACAGTGGTTCCCGGCAGTTTGGCAGGTTTGTTATACGGCGAAACTCCAGGACTAGAAGGTTTACCATTGTCATGTCCTTTGCTTGCTAGCCTCCCTTTACTGTTGTGATGCATTCTTTTGCCCAACATAGTTTTATAGTAGTTAAATTTGCCCGCGAAAATATTGACGTATACATAGGGTCAGGTGTATCTATATTTCTTTCATAGTTTCATGTCCAATATACCATAAATATTGTGCAAAATAAATTTTCAGTTTTGTTGAGCACTAAATTAATCACGTTTTATGAATATTTCTATTTCAGGCACGAATAGGTATTTATCTATTTTCCATTGAATCCAATCTAAAGCAACTTTTACAAAATGGCGACAATCAATCACGTCACCAGTGTGACCATCTCTAAATTGGCGAATCTGCCACAGGCAGTGTTACCAACTTCCAAAAATATTTATTTATTTATTCTTTATTGTTACAACTTTAAACAGTGTTGTACAAAGGGCGGACTTAATGCCTAGAGGCATTCTCTACCAGTCAACCCTGGCTGATGGTGAGAATTTTTAAGTAGGTGACAACAATAGAATTACTTCTACAAGAAAAACAAGGAAAATCTTTCTAAAGGTTTGCTTGTATCTAAATAACTAACTGTAGTAAGCGTAAATATATATAGTAAATTATATAATATATAAATATTACATAATACATAAAATAAATTACAATTAGTGATGCAACGGATCTCTGTTTCTGTTTCCGCAAGTGCGGAAGTTCCGCGCGATTTTCAACATCCGTTTCTGCTTCTGTTTCCGCAACTTTTATAACGGAGATTTAAACGGAAGTTTACAACCGACGGCTGAGAGTTACGCATGCGCGGCACGAGGCGCGTGCGAGTCGCTGGACGGTTGAACGCGCGGGGGAGGGGTCAGCTAGCGAGCTGCGCAGGCACTTGTCACATTTGTTTGTTTACGTACTTTTTTGTGAATGTAAGCGCGTAATATTTTCTGCTGCTGTTTGTGTGTCAATACTTTTGTGTCATGTGTGTAACAAAAAAAAGAAAAGACCTTTAAATGAAGATTCTCTTGTGTGGTGGAAATTAAATTCACACAAATACCGTAATCTTTTGCCATTAGTGCGCCAATATTTGTCGGTACCCCCCAGCAGCGTCGCCAGTGAACAATTATTTAGCGGAGCTGGTCTTATATACAAAGAACACCGTGCAAAAGCGGCCAAATTACATACTTTTTATAAAATATAACTTGCCACTACTAAATTTTGAATATTAATAAAATGTTCAGTTGCAAAGTTGCAATATTGTTTTCTATAATAGATTTCTAATATATCTATTTCTAATCTAGATTTGGTGTATTTGATACTTAATAAAAATTATATTTGTAAATTTGTTTTTTGTTCCATATTATTTACACTTCCGTTTCTGCATCCGTTTCCGTTTCCGTTTCTGCTAAAATTTACTTTAGACATCTGTTTCCGTTTCTGGTTCCGCTAAGACACTTCCGTTGCATCACTAATTACAATGATTACATATTATAATACATGTATACATAGCTACATACATTATATATATATATATACATATAAATAATACACAAATATAAACAGATGATAAAACAGACTAGTTGATTATTGACTTCTGATAAAATTCCCGGACCATTCTTTTGAAGGTGTTTTTGGAAGGCGCTTTTCTGATTTCAGTTGGCAGGGCGTTCCATAGCGATATTGCCTGACATGTAAATGAATTTTGATAGAAACAGGTATTGAGAGATGGGATATCCATTTTTAAGTTTTCAGAAGAACGTAGTACTCTATTAAGGGAATTGTAGCGATAGTGAAAACTTTGCTTTAGGTAAATGGGAGCGGTTGGATCATTCAAAATAGAGTACAGAAGAGATAGTATTCTAGAATAACGCCTTTGTCGAATTGGCAGCCATTTCAGCTGGTGTCTGTATTGGGATATATGATCAAACTTGCGTAAGCCGAAGATGTACCGGATGCAACTATTAAGAAGGTGTTCTAGTTTATTGAGAAGTTCTTCTGTTAGATCAGGGTAACACACATCAGCATAATCGATTATGGGTAGCACAAGTGTCTGAATAAGCATAAGCTTCGTATTTAATGGAAGAAAGTGTTTTAGACGACCGAGTGACCTGAGCGCTGCGACGACTTTACGGCTAGTTTCAGCGATATGTGGCCGCCAGCTCAGAGTACTGTCGATGTACAAACCAAGGTTTCTAACCGACTCACTTAACGGTATCTCGTTATTGTTGTAACAGATGGAGGGTAAGTTTTGGTCCTTAGCCCTGGCCAGTAATCTAGAGCTGCCCATTAAAATCGCTTGGCATTTAGTGGCATTGACAGACACACCGTATTGGAGAGACCAACTTGAGAGTGATACAAGACAAGCATTGATAGTGTCAAACGCAATACGGAGACTATCAATGTCGGCTTGCACATAGAGCTGAAGGTCGTCAGCATACAGATGATACGAACAGTTGGTGACAGAGGTAAGAGAATTAATAAAAATAGAAAATAATGTCGGAGAAAGGATTCCGCCTTGCGGCACGCCGGTTTCCAGATCAGCCCACGGCGAGGACTTTTGTCCCACTCGGACTGCCTGTTGACGGCCGCGAAGATAAGACGAGAACCAGGTCAATGCTGAGGAATTGAATTTGAAGTGAGATAGGATGGCGAGAAGGATGTCATGGTCAACTGTGTTAAAAGCATTAGAAAAGTCGACAAGCACCACTAAAGTTAACTTCCTGCTATCCATGCCCTTTCTGATGTCATCTGTCACTTTTATCAGGGCAGTAGTAGTGCTGTGACCAGAGCGAAACCCCGACTGATAATTACTCAGGAGGTTATGTTTAGATAGAAATGAGGATACTTGCTTATGTACACAGGCCTCTAGAACTTTGGATAGGAATGGAAGTATTGAGATCGGTCGAAAGTGTTGAGGTAAAGTTGGGTTTTGAATTTTGGGTAGTGGCTGGACAAAAGCTTTTTTCCAAATTGAAGGATATTGTCCTGTGTGCTGTTAAAAGTTTATGATATGCGTGATTACAGGGAGAAGGAAATCCAGGATCATACAAATCATATCTCTACTTACTTCATCGCAACCTACAGCTTTAGACCTGATAGACAAGATCGTCTTTTTTATCTCATCCTGCGTAACAAGAGAGAATTGAAAGCTTGAAGGAACAGAAGCTTGCATTGAGGCAATAGAATTCAGTTTTTGAGAACGAATTACGGGATCGAGTGAAGTAGAAGATGCGAAATGACGATTAATGTCATCTAAGGATGTGGAGGGCCCATAATTCAATGTTGGTGGCTTTCTAACACCAAGAGTTTTAAGGAATTTCCACACATCGGCGGGGGAAGAGTTGATTATATTATTATGGATATATCGGCGTTTCGCTATTCGTATCATCTGATTGCATTTGTTTCTGGCCAACTTAAACGATAACCAATTTACTTCCGATCGCTCTTTTTTAAATTTCCTGAAAGCACTATCCCGTTTAGTCATTGCAGCGCGTACGGCTTCAGTCATCCAAGGGGCTGGTGGACGCTTCAGCCTGACAGTATGTACCGGTGCGTGAGCGTCGTACAACCGAGTAACAGTGTTGTTAAAGAGATTGATTTTGTCATCCATTGTACCCGCATCAAACACCGGACCCAAAGCCAGACCTGCAGCATCCATCCGGAGCCTCTCAACATCAATTTTGGAGAAATTGCGCAATTGCAAAATGGTTGGGCTATACTTCAGAGGTTTCAATTTATATGAGACGTATAGGAGGTCATGCCGCGAAAAACCAGATGCAGAAATCTGACCGTGCGTATCTACACGATCAGGCGAGGCGGTAACGATAAGGTCAATCCAAGAGTCTTCAGTGTCAACATTATGATGAGTTGCTGCAAGTGGAAGAATACTGAGATTGACTGACTCAAATATTGACCGAAGTTTATTAGCCCGAGAGGAATCCTTTAACAGGTTGGTATTAAAATCGCCCATGATTATGTAATGAGCATACCCAGATCCAATATCATCAAGAGCTGTTTCTAATGCGGTGAAATAATCAGTTGAAGGAGGACAATACATTACTCCAAGAACAGCCCTGGACCCTTTAAAATTCAACTCTAAAAACAGATACTCGGCGGAGGCAGAGTAGCGTGATGGAGATTGACAAATTACTTTAAATGGTATGCTCGCTCGCAAGTATATCGCTACACCGCCCCCCCCTTTTTCTGTTCTGTCGTTGCGAATAAGTACGAAATCCGAAAGAGGATACAACGCCGAGTTCAGAGATAGTTTTAGCCAGCTTTCGGATATTAGTATAGCATCGACATCGGTGGAGTTAAAAGTAGCTTCAAGATCGCTAAAATGGCTCGGTACGCTTTGCGCATTAATATGGCAAATATTCAAAAACTTTTTACGCGAATCAAAAATAACGCCCAATTGATTATGTAATGAATGTTGCAAACTATCCTCAGAAGATCCGTCACAGGAAGCATAAGAACAGTCAGAGTCAATGACTGAGTGAAAAGAGTCATCCCTAAAGTTTGTGTCAAAAACCCCTAAAATCACCTTAATTATTGAGTTGTCCCCCTAAAAAATATATAAATATAAATTCATAATGGTTTGGACGAAATAATATGCTATAATAGGTATGTTTCAAAAGTCTTTTCATTATAAATTATATAATAACATAAACTATTTCGTCTTTATCTGAAGATTCAGATTTTTTGAAATCATACATGTTGACATTGTATAAATTTAACATTTTATTGGATGGATTAAAAATGTACAAAATCCACCATTTCGATTTAATGTAAATCGGACCATCATAGTGACTGCTAATGGCAGGAGTGGCGCCAGTATTGTCGCCAGTCACCATAGAGTGGTTGTAGAATTATGTACGAATTACGTTTAAAAATATTAAAGTCAAAAAATCCCTGAAAATACCCCTTAAATTTCAGACCCCTAAAAAAATCCCATCTCACTTATTTACCCCCTAAATCTGGGGGGAAAACCCCTAAGTTGGTAACCGTGGCCACAGGCTGGGCCTAAATTCTGCCAAATCTGCCATAGGCTGGGCCAAATTCTGCCAAATACACTGCCACTTGAGTTTTTCGAGCCCTGACATGCTCCTCAAGACCTCAACCCTTCTGTTTTTGCAAGATTGAGAAACAAACATCCAAGCTTTTGCGTTTTAAAAGCCCTTCTACACGGTCGGGACCAACCGCCGACCAACGGGTCCTTGGTCGGGCCAACCAATTTTTGTATTCGTTCTACACGGTTCGTGGTTGGCAGAACTTGCCAGTTTTTTCAGGTATTCAAAGCGTTAAAACGTATCCCTATGGCTCTTTGCCTTTTAAAATAAGTTGGTTTAGAAATAACTTTTTTTATGCTTGAGTGAAGGAGAAAAACAGAGAGAAAAAAGAAAATGTATTAAAAAGTGTCTCAAAGAGTGGATTACTTTGAGCCACCTTAATATTTTTAGAATTCTTGATTCCGAAGACTTTCGAAATTTCCTAAGAATGGATCAAGACACTTTTAATGTATTACTAATTGAAATCAACATTAACTGACAAGAGCACACTGAGGCTCGCGTCGGCCGACAGCGTTCCAAACGGTCAGGTCCGACTGCGGATGAAGCCTGTCGTGTCGTGAGGGATGCGCTCGCGACCAAGACCGTTGGGATCGGTCGGGTCAACCGATTTCTACACTGCCCATTTTTACATCAACCCGACCAAGGACACGATGGTTGGTGGTTGGATCCGACCGTGTAGAAGGCTTTTAAATATTACGTTGCCAGTTCGGAGAAATCATTTTAGATCTACGTTATATTATACCAAATGTTACATTTATAAAAAAAATACTCATTAAACATTTAAATTATGAGATTTTATGTCTCAAAATATCGTGATTCCTAAAATCTTCAAAATCTGCCAAAATCTGCCATTTTTATAATTCGTCACCATAATCTGCCAGAGTCAAAATTTAGGAGTGAAATCTGCCAAAATGGCAGAAATCTGCCACAAATGGTCACACTGCACGTCACGCACTCTGTGTCACGTACGTTCCCATAGAGGTTTTTTATTTTTTATATCAATAACTTTTTTCAGACTACTTTTTGCTTAATCTAATTCCATTGTTTTGGCACACAAATTGTATAATGCTTAGAGAATTAATGAGCTGACTGCTGTCTTTTATTTGATTGCAATTTGCATTCCCATGGTATCATTCGATATAGTTTAATATTGCTATTTGCTTGTTTGCCTCTTTATAGTCTATGACTCTGACGTTGACGTTACATTGGTTGGTTGAATGTATAATCATAAGAATCTTATGGTATAATTTCCAAAGCTAAAGGTCTGATTACATTGGCTAACCTGCAGGGGCCGACACGACATACATTGCTGGTTATCTGAGTACATTGTAATAAAATACTCAAGATAACCAGCAATGTATGCCGTGTCGGCAATTTGCATTCCCATGGTATCATTCGATATAGTTTAATATTGCTATTTGCTTGTTTGCCTCTTTATAGTCTATGACTCTGACGTTGACGTTACATTGGTTGGTTGAATGTATAATCATAAGAATCTTATCCATAAGATTCTTATGATTATACATTATACCATGGTATAATTTCCAAAGCTAAAGGTCTGATTACATTGGCTAACCTGCAGGGGCCGACACGACATACATTGCTGGTTATCTGAGTACATTGTAATAAAATACTCGAGATAACCAGCAATGTATGCCGTGTCGGCCCCTGCAAGTTGGTCAATGTAATCAGCCCTTAAACTAATATTACATTACAAAATCAAAATGACTGCCATTCTTTCTACACTGACAATGCCTGCCTATTTTTTTAGTGATTTGGTGTGAAGTTCTTCAAAAATAGCCAGCCAAGTGCTCAGAATTTAGATACAAACAAGATAATACTGTCCAGTGTTGCGATGGTAAAAAATGAAACTGCCGTATCTAAGAACTAAAATTGCCGTATTTATGAAAAAAAAACATGAAATTGCCGTAAATACTTTATTTCTACGAGTAATTAGAAAATATGTTACATAATATTATCTGTAATATCTTCACCGTATAGGTTTCTAATTGATTCGAAAACCTCACTATCTTTTTTATGCAATGAATATTTTTCTTTACTTTTCATTTTCTTACACATGTCATTTGACGCTTGAAATTTTGTACAACCTCCTTGATTTTTAACTGCTTGTCTTGCTAGTAGAGCTCCATTGACAGTGGATGTTATCAACTTATTTCTAGATTTTTTTTTCATATTGTTTACTTCACTGAACACTCGTTCACAGTCTGCATTGCTATGTGGTAGACATAATACGTCAAGCGCAAAATTTGCTAATAGGGATGAAACGATACCACTCTTTGTTCGATACTAGTACTGGAAAATAGTATCAAATCAAAGTATCGATACCGTATTCAATACCATACTGAAGTATCGATACTTGTGAGTACTCAATCAATTTTTAAAAACATATAAATTTTTAATTAATTTATGATAATGCCAGATATGAGCAGAGCAGAACAAAATGAAAAAGTTGTTAAATTAATGCTTTATTTTGTATTAAATATATGTAGTTAAATTGAATCAAAAAATTCTTTATGTGTAGCTCCACCTAAGAAGAGAAGTTTATCTAAATGCTTGCTTGTAAGCCTGTTCCGATTTTTAGTCATGATTGCCCCCGCTTTAGAAAATAAACGTTCACAGGGAACAGAGAAATTCAATCATTCCAAACCTTTTATGTAGTTCATTTAATAATTTCGCTTTCAAATTAATGATTATATTATTATCAGAGCATACTGCAGTAATCTGTGTTACCAAACAATTTAATATTGGAATAATAGAAGAAACAGTAATGTAATTTTCTCCCGAAGACTCTTTTGTTACAAATTCGTTTGGTTTGAGTAATATAATTAATTGCTTCAAAACTTCAAATTCTTGTGAATAAGGCATAGTAGGAGAATTAGCATTATCAATTAAAATTAAAGTCACAATTCTGATCATCTCTAAAAATCTTTGTATCATATAAAATACTGAATTCCATCTGGTACTGACATCTAAAATCATTTTCATTACTGACCCTTCGGGAGTTCCATTTTCAACTTGAAATTTATGCAATTTTGTTTACACTATTTTTGATAAATTTCACAATATTGCGCACTTTAATAATTAACTGTTTAATATCTGCATCACCAAGTATTGCTTCAGTGACTTTGGTCAATCAATCTACTCAACCGACAAGCCCGGGCGGGGCGGGTGTGACGATGGTCGACGATACGATACCAATACCATTGTTTTCGTTCGATACTAATACTCGGTATCGAATGTTGATGTTGTTCGATGCTAGTAGTAGTATCGAATGAGAAGTATCGATACCCATGAGTACTCGGTAATATCGTTTCATCCCTATTTGCTAATGTTTTGCAATCTGTCTCATCGTGGACATTTGCCCAAAATTCATGTACTTTCCATGTGCCTATTTCTAATCCTGTAAATTTGTTTATGTTTGGTAGCAATGAGAGATGACAAAAGCGAAAAAAAGTCGATATCGATATAGGTATATTTATGTTTTTACGTGCTGCATTTCATAATCAATCAGCCTACTGATTAAAAATCGTTTTGTTCATAATTTTCCATTGTGATTTGTCGCAAAGCTGAATTGCCGTATTACTTGATACGGTAATGAAAAGCCTGCCGTATGCCGTAAAATCTGAAAGAACATCATGGAATGCCGTATATTACGGCAATTGCCGTATCAATCGCAACACTGATACTGTCAAGTAAAGTTGTTCCAGATTCCGATTGATATGTTTACAAAATGTTGCTCATCAGATAATAGCCATATGTCTACTTTTTATCCTTTATATTTAATTCCTTTCTTCGATTGAGTGACTTCATGCTGTATCCATAATGGGAGATATAATCTTACGCTGCCCTCTATGTTGTAATGAAGGATTTGATTCAAAAAAATCTCTCGCTGAACATTTGTCCCGCGCAGCAAATAATATATCTTGTCCCATTTGCACCGTCAAATTTCTGTCTATTGAGCACCTCGCTCAACACTTAAGTGGAGAAAACTGTGAAACAACTATTTTAATAGATAATACTCAGTTTAGTGAAAAGCCAGGAATTCATGAGAATGATATTCAAAATGATGTGTCCAATAAAGAAGCCAATGATTCAGTTGTTGGTAAGGTTTGCAATACTCAGTATAATAGTTCAGTATAATATTTTTATGTGTATTTTGTAACTCTGCCATTCATTGACAGCTAGTAAAAATGGTGACCTAGGAGCTGAAATAAACTCTGATTGTATAAAATTTCCATCTGAAGTAAATAGTGGAATCAACAAAATGTATGTGGAGCTGCTCAGCAAGCAGTTATTGAAGCCCTGCCTTGAAACTCAAGAACTGAAGTTGGTCATGCAAGATGGTGAAAGCCGTTATGTGGTTTTATCCAACAATACTATACAGAACCTGTCAACTGAAAATACTGTAGTTCCTAAGCAAAACAATGATGGAACTATATCATTAACAACTGCTAAAGGTAAATTTTATGGCTTATTGATAAAGATTTGTGATACTTAATATAAAAAAAATCTTTCACATAGCTAAGGCAGCTATCCCACTGACATTTTACGAGCATTGGTGTTGCTCCAACATCTGTGCAGAGTCAATGCTACACAGATGTGATGTTAACATTGCGTTTGCACAGCAATAACATTGGAAAACACTAACCATCCTATTATAATGCCTGTGGGATGGGTTAAGTCTTAGTTAAGGCTAAGTTTTATTCTTTGTTTTTAAAACATAACTATCTTTAGTTTTGTCATAGTTGCATTAAAAGAATAGCGGAAGAAGCATTATCCATGTAATGTGACTATAAGTGAAAAGTGACAAAAGAAAAATTCATATTGTTTTTGCATGTGTATAGAGAACGAAGAGCGCTTTGATAATTCTGTATAATATCTGGATTTTGACAATTGTACAGGAGGAACAAAAAACGTAATAAACTTAGCCATTATTCAAAATAATGCTCTCCAAACTTGATGGCTAGTTTTTTGCAACTGCAAATAAAGAAAAATAACATCAATTTACATCTTACTTGTTTAGTTGTATTAAATCACTCAGTTTTGCAGTGACAAAAAAATTGTGTACAATAAGTGGATAAGCAGATTTGAAAAGCATATTACCTAAGGTACACATATTTTATTAAATAAATAAAAAAAAAAAAATTTTATTTTAAATATTATACTAAAGTATTAATCTATTATAACAACTTCAAAGGGACCACTATAATAAGTTGCAATAGTTGGTTTGTTTTAATAACCAATGTAATTCTATAAGCAACATCAAAATCTGCTCTAATTTTCTGTCATTATAACCACTATGTCATTATAAATGGTGTTGTTGTAAGGTGTTTCAACTGTATATACATATATGCATGGCTTGTAACCTGGAAACATTTTTGCTCTGTTATTTTATTCTACAATACTTTGTCACTGCAATGAACCAATATCAAGCAAAGTGCCATCCACTTTATATTTATATTTAATAAAACTCAAAATACAAACACTGACTAAGACTGATAATCAAGTTTCCACCGAAACTCAAATTCAATTTGATACTACAATTGTTTCAGATGAAATAATCTTAATTATTTTCCATTTCAGAGCCCAACTTAGGCCCAGATTCTAAAGGAGCTCCCCTGGAAGCTCCTCAGGCAGAACCTGAAGAGAACTCAACAGAAATTTACAGCTGCAATACTTGTGGGGTTTGCTTTTCATCAGTTATAGATCATATACAGAATTATCACAATGATCAAGATGTTGTTGTTGAGGTAAGTAGATACTTAGTGTTTAGATATAATCACTTAGTTTTGTCTTTGTTTTGTCCTGGGAAAAGTTTAAATTACTGACTTATAGGGACACTACAAAGTGCTTCTTCAAAGCATATTTTACTTACAATGATTTAAATTGTGCCATAATCTGTTTAATTTTGAATTTTATTAAGATTCTTTTTTTGTGACCAGAATATGTTCAACATTGACAGATTATAATGTTTAATCTCCATTTCAGTACCTATGTTACTTATTTAAAATCATAATTTTGGTTTTACTATAGTCCATACATTATAGCTCCAGGATGTGACATGACTTTGACACGATGGCTACATAACACCAATATTGCAAATGCTAAAAATACACCTAAAATATAAAATATTAAAATTATTTTGACTATATTTTCATTCACTATAATTTCAATTGTCCTCAACTACATGAAATTTAGACACCTAAATCTTCCTTAGCCTAGCCGTCCTAGAGTTTAAAAACCATGAAATCACATTGTGTGGCAGTGAACACAGTTTGAGCAAGGTAATGGCATATTCACTAGGTCTGGGACAAAATTAATAGGATCAATTCTATATATATATATAAAAGCTTCCATTTTATTTATATCAACAAACAAAACATTTTTACAAATTGACAGGGCTAAATTATAATACACTAGATAACTCAGCAGACATTGTCTGTGCCTTAAAGTATCAGATATAAAATAATATTGCGACTTTAAATTGAGATGTAAGCTATCTTATTTTTCAAGTTGGATCAAACTGCACACAGTGTGCAAATTTTATTAAAATTGGTTAAGGAGTCCATTGCTGACAAACAAAGTGACACGTAATTTATATATTTATGAAGTATGAAATCTGTATTGTCTAACAAATTCTGCATTTCTGTTGACATTTTAGATCTGTATTATTTCTATTTTGTGCTGCCTTGTTATTTTTGGATTTTAGCTGGGATGTCTTAGGCAAAGAAAACTGTGATCACTGCGTGTAGTGGCGTGTACTAATAATGTGTTGTGCATTTTGTAAGAAATAATTTTTATTTTTATCCTCAGTATTTTCGTTATTGCTGTTGCAGTGGTACTAGTAAGAGTAACAGTGTCAAATCTCTTAAGCAATTTTTTTACATCTAGGTATTAAAACTTCATTTCACAGGAACCATTAGTGGGACCCAATATTGATACAGCACCAGAGCTAGAGACTCATGAGGCCACTGACAATAATGAAAGACCAACTTCTACTTTGACACTACGTCGCATGATCACTGAGACTGGTGATATTATAGAGGCACCATTAGACCTCAATGAGGTCTCCAAACTGACAGATGATTTGGGTAAATTTGTTTTTATGTACCTGTTTCATATTTTATTGATGTTTGCTTAATTTTAGGGTTCCGTACCTGGAAAGGAAAAAACCGAACCCTTATAGGATCACTTTGTTGTCCGTCCGTCTGTCTGTAAAGACCCTTTTTCTCAGGAACCCGTGGAGGAATCAAGCTGGAATTTATATCAAATACACTGGTCTCCCTTCCCTTGGAGTTGTGAAAAAATCAAACTTCTAAGCCAGAGCAATCGAAAGATACAGCCGTTTATACCCCAAATTTTCGACACGCAAAGTAATCAAAACCTACAGGGGGCTTAGACAAAGTAACAATTTAAAAACGATAACGAAGTTAGAAAATACTAAAATGTATGGGATTGACATAAGCCGCGTTAAATCACGTGGTCAATCGACATCGTTATCGCAAGTTGGTAGACAATGTTATAATTCGTAACGAAAACATAAAAGTATCGAATCGTTTTCGTGTTTATCCGATATAAATGCGTAGACAAGCAGCACTTTAAGTGTTCGCCTTCGCTTCGATCGCGATCGCCAAGAAAGATGACGAAACGAATGGTAAAACGCTGTAGTTATCGAAACAATATGGCCGGATTTCATTCAGCTGATTTTTGACACAGAGTGATTATTTCTCGTATCCGTATTTATTTTGTGTTAAAGGCGTTGTAGATTGAATTGCAGTTCAGTCCATAGTCGGTCTGATCTTACCCGACCTTGTGATCCAGCAAGGGGCCTCGCCAGGTCACCATGACTGTAACATAAACAAACAAATTTCAATATAAGTGTTTCATTGTTAAGTTCGCGTCATTGTTTACATTACATGCTCATGAATAAAACTTTGATTTACTTACCTACGTTTCCATATACTCAAGCAACACTGAAAATTGTTCGGGACTTGCGCGCACTCTTGATTCCATGTTTTATCACTAAAATTAAAATAAAGATCACTCCATCACCGTTTGAACATCCGTCACATAAAACTGAATCTATTTTAAATAGCATTAAGTTTTGGAGACCATCTTAAAGTAATACTTAACACTCTTTTCTCTTACCACTTTCAAAATATTGTTTTTAATTTAATCTGAAAACGATTATACGCAACACTCACTTAATCTTAACATTAAAACCTTTTAAAACAACAAAAAAGTTCGCGGGTTTGATCCAATTTGACACTTATTGACTTACTGACAGCTAAATTTTCGATACCATAGCCAATATTTCTGTTTTTATCGAATAAACAATTCGACACAACGATCGCGACATTAGTGTTACATTGGCTAGGAAATTGTTTTCGATATCTCGAAGACGATGACGAATTTAGATATCGTTTCGCTACGAAGCGATGTTACTTTGTCTAAGGACCCAGGGTACTTCCCATGAACTCAGAATCTTGAAATTTGGTACGAAGCAACGTCATATAGCACTGATAAAGCATTAATGGCGAATTTGCGATTATTAAATTAAAAAAATATTTAACTGAACCTTCAGTGCGCGAGTCCGACTCGCACTTGGCCAGTTTTTTTTAAAGTTAAATGGAGTAGCAGATAAGCATCCAGGCCTTTTAGTGTTAAGTGTTTGCCGCAGCTCATGCACTGTCTACACACTGCCTCAAGCAAGCCTGAATCTTACTTTAGATTAATGCATTTGCGCTGCTACTTTAGAGGATAATGGTTGTCTTATTTATGTCTGGGCAGTAACCAAAGAAAAAAAAAATGTTATAGAGTTATCACAACAACCAAAACATTTCATTTTCGTTTCTTATACTGACTGAAGTAAGTGTGTTTTGTAATATACACCTTTATCTTTTTTAGTTAAAGCAGACACAGAAGTTCCAACAGTAAAAACAGAAATGACTGATAAACAGGGGAAGGGCAGGCGATATGTTCAAATAGATAAATTTTGTAATAGTATAGTTAAGAATATCAATGAGGATGGTGAGTTTAAACAAACCTTTTAAGTAATAATAGTATAGTTAAGAATATCAATGAGGATGGTGAGTTTATTCATAACCTTTTGCCTTGCAACTTAAAGCAATCTTTGTGATGCTGCACTTATTAAATTTTTAAAGGTAATTGCTATCTTATTGATTGTTATTATATTGGCCTAAGTACATTTTTCCTTTTGTATGCCCTAATTTCCATATAAAAGGCGAATTAATGAAGAAATCTTTTGTGTATACAATGGTATTTTGTGTTGATAACTATTTATGTACTTCATCTTTCAATCTATACTAATATTATAAAGAGGAAAGATTTGTATTTTTGTATGTTTGTGATGAATAAACTCAAAAACTACTGTTCAGATTTCAAAAATTCTTTCACCATTAGAAAGCTACAGTCACCCTGAGTAACATAAGCTATTTTTTACCGAGGGAAAATGCTTCATTCCTACGTTAAAACGAGTAATAGGGTCAACGCGATTGAAGCAACTGGCTATACGCCTATGATTTTAATATAGCAATGAAGCCTGGAATAGCACACTGCACATAAGCTTTTTTATCCTACAGGGATCCATTGAACGGGTCCACGCGGGCGAAGCCGCTGGCGAAAGACTAGAAAGTACTTAAAACTGTTTTTGTTGTGGCACTCCTCATAAATATTTCGACCAATTATTATTTCTTTGAAAAATGTTTATATTTGGTGGGCTATTCTTATATATATTTCATGTAGTTAGGGTAGATTAGACTTTAGAGTGTATCCAGAGTTTTTTCTTCTTTATGGTAATGATGCTTTCCAATGTGGGGCACGATTAGTATTGCCTTAATCAGCATTTTATCTTTGTGGTGTGAAAACTTGCTTAGTTGTAAGTGAAATAATGTTACCCAAAAATTTTAATGAATTTAAATTAAGAAAATAGTGTTTAAAAATTTCAATGAATATAAGTTAATAATAGTGTGAATAAAAAAAAAATATTTTAAAAAAAGCGTGGGGTGCATGGTGTCAATAGTTATAAATATTTTATTGACAGATATGAGTAGAGTGATTATCATTTCGATAATATTTTAAAAAGCACCCCACGCTTTTTTTTAAATAAAATATTTTTTTTTATTCACACTATTATTAACTTATATTCATTGAAATTTTTAACACTATTTTCTTAATTTAAATTCATTAAAATTTATTTTCTATTTTTTAGTTCGGTTTTCTATAAAAAGCGTGTTTTTTAGTTTTTTTAAACTATTATTTATTTTCTACTTTTTAGTTTGGATTATTTATTCTTTCCATGATGTTTCCACGAGCAATGGACTGGTTACTGAGAACCTTCTTCTTTCTTTCAAAAATATCTTTATCTATCATTAGGCTTGTTACATAACAAGGTTACATATTTTTTTAATTTTTACGTTTTCATAAAATTTCACCTGTCTTACGACTTAACAAATTATTTATATTCTTTATATATCTCATACACGTTTTCGGTTACTGAGCACCAATAGTCTACTCCCCTACATAAATATGAGCAACCCAAGCAGCAAAATAGTCGAATAGTAATTAGATTACTCAGCCTTTAATCGTATAAGAGCCGAGTAACCGTTCTTAAAACACCCATTTATCGTGTAATAGCGGTTATCTCGACTATTTGGCAATATTTGCTAATGTGTGCTTTAAGGACGTCGAATAAACGTTTACAGCACTATGTTTTAGCACTTTTACTCCACCTTTTAGCAGATGCTGAATTAAAGTGGCTAAAATACTCGTTATTAGATCGTTTGATCTATAACAGTCGTATAATAGCTGTAGCTCTATAAACGCAATCGAACAAAAATCATATTTTGCAAATTGAAAAATGGAATAATTTTATCAAATTAGTGTATTGTCATCGGTCCTCAATAAATCTATAAAGTTTGAACGAAATCTGGCCGTTTAAAGTGGGTCAAAATCGCGCCCAAAGAAGTCGGTTACAAACATACAAACATACAGGTGAAGCTAATAAAAAGCGTGTAAAAATACCAAGAATTATGAAATATTACTTAAATACTTATCATGTCATAGCATTTTCTTTTGTTTAAGAAAAAGGAGGTCCTTATCACAGGGTGGTTTTGAAAGAATTAACCACCACAACAGGAAGCAAGATTAAGATTTACAACTGTATTTCATGTAACCTGTATGTACCAACAATAGCTGATTTTAAATCACGTCCTTGTAAAAAACGTAAGTATGTGTATATCTATCTGCTATATATTGTTTAGCATATTATAATTTTCTATAAATACATTATTTTGATATACTATAAATATAAATTTAATATTGATTTCAACAATTTATTTTCATGGTTATAAAAAATGTTTTTGACATCTGACATAATAATGCATAATATGTTTTTGCTTCTAAATCATATACATTCAAGGGCTGATCCAGAGATTATAGTTTTAATAGAGTCATGGGGGTCACAGGTAGGCTTTATAGTAGGTAGAACTAGATATCACAGATAAGCACACCAAATTCAATTTACTGTTAAACCATGAAGTATTGAATATGCATAATATATTTTATTTGCCGACCAATTAAATCTTTGTTTTGCAAACGTAAGTTAAAACTTATCAGACTCAACCCAACCATAGCGGCTTATGACCCAAGTCCTACGGGATCCGCCATTGTATACATTTACCTAAGTAAATATATAAAAACAGATTGAGACAACAACACAAATTTTTATTAACTCAGTCTTTCACAATCCATTTTCTGCCTTCTCTTAGTTTTTGTTTTCTTTTTCAGTTAAATATCCATGTCCCCACTGCCCAGTGGCTTACGAGAATTCTAAATCACTATGTGCACACATGAAAGTGCATAAAACAAAACCAGGTTTCATGTAATTCAATATTCCGTAGGAATTTAGGATCGTTGTTAACGTGGTCTTTATTGAAATATTTTTTTCATTGCAGAGGTGTTTGCGGAGCCTGTTACATTTGAATGTACTGTATGTGGCACAGTTTTCCCAACAAGTAAATCATTAAAACTGCATAAAAGAATGCATGATCCTATCAAGTGAGTTACTGAGATATTTATGTATGTAATACTTGCTTTTTATTATATTTCTTTTATGATTTTTATCGATTTCAATAAAAGTAGGTTGTCAATTAACGTCTAAGACACATATGTTTAAAATTTTGCAGACATATCTTTATATGTTTGCATGTAGTTTATTAGTCCCAGCTTATATAATAGTAGTCTATGAATTTCTCCAAATCTAATAGTCTGATTTTGATTGGATTGGAGTAAGGAACAGTGGCATGTTCCCCACTTGATTCTCCAGGCTGACAGTTTTAAGGAACTGAATGAAGCACTTGGTGTCACAGATATTTGACATCTTCCGATGTGTCCATGCTGCCGCCCAGTATTCTACTTCTGCCACAAGAGAGTGCAATACAGTTACACAGTATGTCTAATCCTGTTTCCTCTTCATCATCGTAGAATCAGCAGATTGCAGAGGAACTAAGTTTTAGCTGTAATGTCTATCTGCAAACTTTGCTATGCTAAATAAGATTGTTTCCCCTTTTTAAAAGCTAGCCCTAGCCCTAGCTAGTTAAAAAGCCCCTTTTTAACTTGCAATGTATATATGTTTGTTCAGGTGGTCTTCCTACTCAATTTTGAAACAGATATCTTCAACCGATTGAGTTGGAATTTTGTATACACGATTAGTTTGGACAACAATTGACAAACACGATAAGCTGTGTGACGTCATTCTAAACCCAATATGGCGGACCATCCAAGATGGCGGAATACTTATTTTTATGCACTTATGCAATATGGATATCAAAATGAAAGGGCTTGCCGAGAATAATTAGAAATAACTAAAGAGTAAAACATAAATTAAAAACAAAACACTACAATATGCGGAACCAATTCAATGGTGTATAGATAGGTTATTATGATATTATTCTAAATTAAACACTGTATGTTTTCCTAATAAAAAAAAACTTAAAAGTTTTATTTAAATGCTCTAAACTCATATAACTCTAACTTATATTTTCGCGAGGTTTGCGTAAGTACCTATAAGTATTTAAATCGCGCGACAAGCTTTTATGATCATATAAATTGTGTATAATTGGGGTTATAAGTTGATAGTTGAAATTTTAAAGGAAAACTTATTTTCTTCTTTTTAAAGCATTTAGACAAAAGTTTTTTTAAGGTTTTCATTTCCTTTATATAATTTTTTTAAAATAAAAAAATTGCTTTTACAGATCCCGTCCGATAGATCCCCCTGTAGAAACAAAACTGGGGACGCCCGTTAGCGAGGACAAGTACTTGTGTAGCGTTTGCAACAAGTTTATACCAGTGGACTATAGAACAATACACCAAAACTCGCACAAAGGCAGCAATAAGATGAATTGCCACATCTGTAATAAGAAATTCAATTCTAAAGCATATTTAGAAATGCATATGGGTGTGCATAATATGGATAAGGTAGGACCCATTGTATTGTTAAAAGAATCGAGAGTATGAAAGCAAAAAGTTGTGGGATTCAGAGGACTCAGGACTGGATAGAATGGCGAAGATTATGGAAGGCCATGTCCAGCAGTAGACTACAAAAAGAATGCATGGATGGATGGTTTTTTACGTCGGGTTTTTCGGGTTTGCACAACTAGTTTCGATTCTGCCATAGGATATACGTCATATACCACTTGTGTTGCCCGACTTATTGGTTTTTTGGCATCACTTTTTAGTTTTGGGGAGGGTGTTTGAATTCCAAATAAAACTATAGGTACCTCTGGAAAGTGACTGATCTTGTACGCTAGATCCTAGATCCATAGACCATACGATTGAAGCCTAAAATGAATCTCTACGTCATAATATCATAATAAACTATTATATGACAAAATTATTAGCTTCTATCATAATGAGTTACTTTAGTGTTACCTACTAGTGGGATGAAGTTAAAAACATTATTTATTTTTAGATAGTTGTAGGTAAACAGGAAAAAACTCTACCATACAATTGTGTTTACTGCAACAGACAATTTGCCAGGCCACATGAAAAAGTTAAACATGAGAGAATACATACAGGTATGACATTTTTATTTATTTACATAAGCACAAATTTTTAGAAATAAATTGTGAATTAAGAGTGAAAAATCTGTATGTTTTATTACATTGATTTTGACCCACCAAAAAAATCATTTATTACATATTTTAAATTTTGTCATATTCGGCAAGTACGCGAAATCAGGTTATTTTGGGTCAAAAGTAGAAAAAAACATATTGCAAAATGTCATTTAATTTAATTTGAACAAAATTTTAAAATTATACTATTTTCTAAGAACAACACACTAAATTGACATACCTATGTCAATAGCAGCCCTTAAGAGAAAATACAAATCAGCATAACTAAAAAGACAACTTGCTGCGGAGAATTTGAAACACGTCTGCCACAAGTCATTAAAACTAAAAGACCTTTGGACGGTTAGCAACCGCACACCAGCGGACACGCCCACGCAAGCAGACACACGCGCGCGTGCACACACACACACACACACACACGCGCCTTTCTTAGTAAAATATTTGTAAGATTTTTTTTCCACAATTAAAATTTGCTTATCTGCGGTCAGTTGGGGAACCACAGACTTTCTAATACCCGACTAAGACAAGGGAGCGGCTGAAAAACGGCGCTGCGCGAAGTTAACACATCGCGTCATTAAAAGCTGAGCCGTCTCCTTTTGCCCCTTTTTAGTGCTTTTGTATTATGTAATATTTTTTGAAGGCAATAAATGGATTATTATTATTGATAAACCAGCGGCCGCCCGCGACTTCCTCGGCGTAGACTTTTGTTTTAGATTTTTTCTAAAATAAAAATAGCCTAAGTTACTCCTTATTACATTAGCTACCTGCCAAAGAAAGCCTCGTCAAAATCGGTTCTGCCGTTATCGAGATAATCCGAAACAAACAGACAGACAGACAAACAATGTAAAAAATATTTTGTTATATGTACGGTATATACATTCATAATAATATGCATATGTTAAAAAGCGGTTATTTTAATGTTACAAACAGACACTCCGATCTAATTTTAATTATTTGTATAGATAAAGTAGATTTTGGTCCTGTCGCAATATTTTTATACATATAACTATTTTATATCTACGTAACACATTTAAAATGTGCAACATAAACTTTGCAAATGGATCTTAATTTTTTTTAAACCTGGGAACGGGGATTTTTACCGATAAATCTGTTTCGCAAGTTTTCTGCGACAGGTGCTACGAATGTGAAGCGAAATCAATAGTTAATTGCTAATGTTTGTCAGGTGAGAAGCCGCACTCGTGCGAGATCTGCGGCAAGTCGTTCCGCGTGTCATACTGTCTCACGCTGCACATGCGGACGCACACGGGCGCGCGGCCTTACGCCTGTCCGCACTGCGGGAAGAGGTCAGTGACGGGTGTTTCTTGTGAAACTAGATGTCACACTACTTACAGGTGACAAGTGAAAAGTGAGATCTTCGGCAAGACGTTCCACGGCGTGTCTTACTGCCTCACTTATTGTCACACAATATTTATTTATTTTCAAAATGTCGATCCCCTCACTTCCCTTTAACCTGTGACATAATTTATGGACAACCTTTAATTTTTTGCTGTATATTGTTTTTTTTTGCCCTTTTTACCCAATGAGTAACGAATCCCCCAAGTTTTTACCCTACAAGAAATTATGAGTAATTTAAACTCTCAGGTATTCACGGTAATCGAATGTCGTAATTGAAAATCACAACTTTTTCAGAGGTGCGTGCCTGGTTTTGAACTCGGTTGTCGAAGACCGCGGTTTTCACCGGCCGCTGCTCTTTCGAACCTCTAATAATAATATGAAAAAAGTGAAATATGTAGTTTTAAACCCTGTGAAATTAACACATAATTTAATATTCACTTGTTACGTTTGTCCTCAGGTTCAAAGCACACAGTGTATATAACCATCACCTGCTGACGCACTCCGAGGTCCGCGCGTACAAATGTCCCTTCTGCCCAAAAGCGTTCAAAACGTCCGTCCAGCTAGCCGGCCACAAGAACTCGCACACGAAACCCTTCTCTTGCCAGCAGTGCAATCGGTAAGTTGTCTAAAAACCTTACAGTACGATTATGCTTAATTTGATATCCTGCATAATTCGCCGTTCACATCGGTCCCTTGGGGCACATTTTAATTTTAAACCTTTTAAATTTATTAAAAAAATCTTTGTTGTTTGCATGTAGTCTTCCATGAATAGGCTCAGGTATATGTAGGTATTTATTTAATTTAAATCAACATCCAAGTTCCAATAAAGAGAAGTCAAGAATTGCCAGATAATTCAAAGAGTTTTGATGTATTCCGATTTAAAATTAAACTAAAATATATTTTAATTAAAAAAAAATACTATAGTGTAGATAATTATTTAAACGATGATGTACATGTAATGTAAATTAGATAATAATTTTGACTGACTATTTATTCATCGTTATATCTTAATAATTTGACCTACTTAAAATAATAATGCTGACATTGTATTTAGATTAGGGTATTTTTCTATATGACATTCTGGTATAATTTGACATTTTAATTTGACTATTGTTCGATAATTTAAATATGTTTGTTTTTATTTAATTTTTAATTGTAATGTTTTATTATGTAATTGATATGATTTTTAAATTACAAATGTTATTGTAATTAATTAACAAAAAATTGCACGCCCAATGGGTATTTACAGAAGCACTTGAATAATTATTATGTAACACCACCTGTAAATCCACCTGTAAAAAGCAATTAAATATGAATGAATGAATAAATGTTAACATTGAATGAATAAATGTTAAAATTATACATATGAGTAATATCTCTGTCAAAAAACATTATTTGGTACTGATAATTTTAAGGGAGATTTTTTTGACTTAGTTTCAATCAGGAAACATAAATATTACAATATATTGACAATATTTCACATTACACGCTCAATCTGGATCGCGATCAATAGATCGAGATATTGATTTCAAATAGATATTTTCTGATCCGATGTCGCAATCCGTCAATCTACGTCAGTCAAACACGTTACACAGTCAATCTGGATCGAGATCACTGATCACGATGACGGATCGTGATCTGGACTGTGTGTGTAATGCCTGCCTTACAGAATTTGTAGTATGGAAAATGACATATTTTGTACAGTATATTGTAATAATATTGTTTTCTAATAATTGGCTGCCTTACAGAATTTGTAGTATGGAAAATGACATATTTTGTGCAGTATATTGTAATAGTATTGTTTTCTAATAATTAGCTAACAGCTAGACACCCATTCGATATACAGTGTGCAACGGACTTTAGCGTATCATTTTTTATTTAATTTTGAGAAGTGATTGTTCATAATATAGAAGTAATTTTTTGATTCAGGCCGTTCGCGTCACTATACGCGGTCCGTGTGCACATGGACAGCCACGCGAAACAGAACAGCTTGAAGTTTTCGTGCACGCTGTGCGGCGCGAGTTACGCGCGCGCGTTCGCGCTGAATGACCACGTGCGACAAACGCACCAGGCTGATATGGAAGCCGCTGATGCCTTGGTAGGTTAACATTGCTTCCGTTGTTTTTCCTATTCAGGCCCCATTCGCTTCACTATAATATGCGGTCCGGGTACACCCACATGGACAGTCATTGCAAGCAGAACAGAACGCACCAGGCCGATATGGAAGCCGCTGATGCCTACCAAGGCTTACATTGTTACCATTATTTTAGGGTTCCGTACAAAAAAGGAACCCTTACGTCTGTCTGTCTGTCCGTCCGGCTGTCACAGCTAATTTTCTCCGAATCCACTGGACGGTGAAATTTGGTAGGATAGTGTAATCCTATGATCCATTTACAGATATGCATTTTTTTTAAATAAGGGTCATATTCAGGGGACATTGATTAAAATAAAATGAAAAATACAAAATACATTCTTGTAGATTACAGGAAAAGCTATAAAAATTAATCAAGTGAAAACAAATTTATTTATTACCTATAGATAATGGTACAAACCTTCGTGCGCGAATCTGACTTGCTCTTGGCTGGTTTTAATTTTTATTTAAAAAAAAACTATATAGTTACTAATTTGTAGGCCCTGGGATGTGGTCATCGTATACTCAGCAACAGAACCACAGACTCATGATTACACTTTGTGGCGACCTCCCCCAACTGGTCAAGAAATGGCGTCACACGCTAACGAAGTTATCCAAACATCCTGAATATGTACTTACAAGGTCCGATATGAAACTGTGAGAGCAAGTCCGCTTCCCAGGCATATCCCCTTGTATGGCGGGAGATCACTCTTTGCTAAAATACCATTTCATGACTATACCACCAGACGAAGGTTGTTCCACCGACACCATCTAGACTCGTCTAGACTCTAGGCGGTCCTCAGCAGTCCGCTTTGCACGCTCATTTTTATTACGGACGTGTAAGTTATGGAACAACCTTTCTGCTCAGGAATTTCCAGTGGACTATGACATGGGGTTCTGGGGTGGCTTCCCTGGGGTTACTCGTGTCCATAGGCGACGGTGATCGCTTAAAACTACGCGGCCCGTCTGCCTTTTGTACGGTTTATTTAGAAAAAAAAAAACTTCTACAAAGACTTTTATTTGCATAAATATGGGTGTTTACAAAAGGTGGTTTTATACATTTGGTTGTATGAGGTAAATATGGCGTATTTACCTCCTTCCTGAGGTATGCAAATATTACAATAACTAGCGGCCGCCCGCGACTTCGTCCGCGTGGACTTTGGTATTAGTCATAGCATAATGTTAAAGCCTTCCTCAATAAATGGACGATCCAACACAAATACCATTTTTCCATTCGAACCAGTAGTTTCTGAGAGTAGCGTGTTCAAAAAACTTTAGCTTATATGTAGATTAAAACTAAACTAATAACAAATATAAAAATGTACATTGAAATAGATTTCTTTTTATATATTTTTTTTTCGGATCGGACCCGATCGTCGGCTATGGGCACCCCTACTGCAGGGTAGATGTGGGCGCCGCCTTAAAATTTGCCGGCGGCGGCGCGCTGACAAATTTTAGTCGGCGGCGGCGCGGCGCCGGCGGCGTGGCTAGAGCGTGGCTACTACTATCTTGTTATTTTTTAATACAAGTAATGTACTCATCTACACCTACTTTGGATTCAATTTAAACAATTTGCTACTAATAAAATTTCAGACGGAATACAGGAAAACGTCAGTATATTACAAACCTTGAATATAGACATATTAGGTACACAAAAAAATATTTTACAAATGAATATTTACTTTAATAGCTTCTTAAACAGTTTAATTAATTTTAAGGTTTGGCATTTTAATATTTTTTTCATATCACATGCATTGAAACAGCGAGTTTTATTTGATTTCTGTTTTGCCAGTCGAAACAAGACAATTTCAAACCAATGCGAATGTGTCAGTCAGAAACAACGTTGTTTCCTAGTTTCTTACGTACTTAGTTTCCTTGTTTCAACGTTGTGCCCTAGGGGAGAAAATGTTGTTTCTACCCGGCACCTTTATTTATTTATTATTTACGTCTTTATTTCAAGTCTGTCAGAATCGCTTTTACAACTGTCGTCTGTGAGAAAGAAGAGTGAGGATAATATTACGTTTGGATCGTGAGTACCTACTTGTCATAATTTTTTACATGTTGCAAGAAGCACCATATAAAAAACATAACCTCTACATGTTGAATCTTTGCACCATTTTGTTCCACGCTGATAATTTTGCACACATTCATGATGCGATTCAGGACATAAAGAAGAGGTTTATATAGGACGGCAAAGAGATTGTGGCAGTTACAGTTACAGATGCTGGAAGTGATGTGAAACGAGCAGTTGTAATGGCAAATTTGACTCACCATCTATGTCTAGGTCATGGGCTTCTCAATTTGGTGATAGTCGATGGCATAAATTCAGTTCCAGAAATTGCACTAATACTTCAGAAATGCAAAAAAGTTGTCAAATCTGTGAGATATTGCGCCCCAGAGTTGCAAGCTGAAGCCAAAAAGGTACAGCAACAGCTAGCGTTTTTGGAGAAAATAGAAGACGTCGTTGAAAGATTAGAAAGCGACGAGAGCGACCTCAAGTTGATCTAATGCTAGAAAATGCCGAAGAAACCGAAATCGAAGACAGGGCTTTACCTACAGGATCCGAAAATTACAAACATATACCAACAATCTAAACTGCAACCCCAACTCGTTGGCACAGCATTTTAGAAATGATAGAAAGTGTAATTCACGTATGCAACCGAGACCCTATCAATAATATGTTAAGATAGATTGGTCAAGAATAACTCAAAGTGATTGGATTCTTTTGGAAGATCTAGTAAAATTTTTGGGAAGCTTTCGTGAAGTACTTGAAATCTTATCGTCTCAGAAAACATGCACAATGAATGTTGCTCTGGTGTTCCGATCTGAGATTATGGACGTATTAAAGGTCAATCAAGATGATGAGGCACTTATAATGTTATGCTTACAACGAAACATGATGGAAAAATGAATAAAAGATTCCCAGTAACAAAGCTCATTGTCGCAGCAGCACTATTGGATAACCGCTTTATGAATCTGAAGGAAATCGATTCATTTCTAGAAAACCACAATATGACCAGAACATCCTTCCTTTCCTCATACATAAGAGAAGTCATAAATATCAATAACGAGCCAGAAGCTTCGGCAGAAAATGCAGGCAATTCAGAACTAAAAGATGGCGGTTTACTATGTTATTGGAAGAGTAAAAAAAGCATTTCCTTATTTTGCTGCTCTTACTAAAGCTTTACTCTGTGTGCCTGCCACAAGCACTCCGAGTGAGAGGGTATTCTCGGTAGCCGGATTAAACGTTACAGCGAAAAGATTTCTCTTGGGTTCAATTCGGGTAAATAATAGTGTATTGTGTGGCAAGGGGTGAAACAAGTCGATTTCCGGGTAGAAACAACGTTGTTTCTCCCCTACAGAAACAACGTCTTTTGGTTCTGAAGGATCAGCGCTAGCAATGTAACGCCAACATTTTTGTTCTATTGAATACCTTGGTATAAACTAATATTGTGTTTTCTCGATAGTTTGTGCAAGAATGATGTGTCAGTCACATTGCTGGTACTGGTATTGCCTGCATTTTCTGCCGAAGCTTCTGGCTCGTTATTGATATTTATGACTTTTCTTATGTATGAGGAAAGGAAGGACGTTCTGGTCATATTGTGGTTTTCTAGAAATGAATCGATTTCCTTCAGATTCATAAAGCGGTTATCCAATAGTGCTGCTGCGACAATGGGCTTTGTTACTGGGAATCTTTTATTCATTTTTTCCATCATGTTTCGTTTTAAGCGTAACATTATAAGTGCCTCATCATCTTGATTGACCTTTAATACGTCCATAATCTCAGATCGGAACACCAGAGCAACATTCATTATGCATGTTTTCTGAGACGATAAGATTTCAAGTACTTCACGAAAGCTTCCCAAAATTTTTACTAGAACTTCCAAAAGAATCTAATCACTAAGTTATTGCTGTACCTTGTAGCTGTTGCTGTACCTTTTTGGCTTCTACTTGCAACTCTGGGGCGCAATATCTCACAGATTTGACGACTTTTTTGCATATCTGAAGTATTAGTGCAATTTCTGGAACTGAATTTATGCCATCGACTGTCACCAAATTGTGAAGCCCATGACCTAGACATAGATGGTGAGTCAAATTTGTCATTACAACTGCTCGTTTCACATCACTTCCAGCATCTGTAACTGTAACTGCCACAATCTCTTTGCCGTCCTATATAAACCTCTTCTTTATGTCCTGAATCGCATCATGAATGTGTGCAAAATTATCAGCGTGGAACAAAATGGTGCGAAGATTCAACATGTAGAGGTTATGTTATTTATATGGTGCTTCGTGCAACATGTACAAAATTATGACAAGTAGGTAATCACAATCCAAACGTAATATTATCCTCACTCTTCTTTTTCACAATAGTGAGACATGCAGAAAATAAACATGGTCCAAGTCGAGAATTTTTTTCTTATTGGCTTCATTCAATATCAGATATCCAAAATATTTCCAGCAAAAACTGCTTCGGGTTTTCGCATCGTAAAAAACCTCAATCGTTAGTTTATGTACACTAGTTTTGATATTTCAGTCATTTTTATTAAGAGTATAAAGAAAAGTTCACAAAACAAACGAACGTCTTAACGCCACTCACGCCACGCGGTAAATGGCGGCGGCGGCGGCGGCGTGCGGCGGCCACACGGCGGCGCCGCGCCGGCGCGGCGCCCATATCTACTGCAGGGTTTATGTACATTGAGAGGAAAAAAGCCGACGGAAAAAACTTCCCAGGTTTTTATGGAATTCCTTAATGCCGCTTTATCGTTTAAAAAATCAGTGTCCGAGTAATACGCCTTTTCTAGTAAATACACACAATCACAAATAATTAGTCTTTGGAAAAATACAATGCGTGTCTTCAGAACTTCAAATTAAACTCAAGCTGGCTTGAGATTTGGTGTTGGTGTCAAAAGGCTTATTCCTAACGATATGAATTACTGCTTGTGACTCATTGCTCGCTCGTGGTCACATAATTTCACCTAAATGCTAAAGATTCTGAATAATACTAGCACAATGTTGTGAATTTCAATAATTTAGTAGAGCCAGATTATGAAGCATTTAATATCTAATAGGTCACAATTAAGAAATAATATTTGTGTTTGTTTCAATTAAAGAAGGGCAAGGTGGTAGGAGTTAAATGGTTAGACCGGGGAAGTACCACCGTTACACCCATATCTACTGTTATTGTGTATTGGAGGAAAGGTGCAGTTGCCGGCCACACTTACATGAGACCACAGGCAAAACTTAGGCTTGCTTGAGGTAATGTCCATGTGTTGCAACAACTATTAATAACTACATATCACCACATGACCTGCATAGGGTTACCAGGGGTTGAAATCGAAAAGCCGGTTGCAAGTGCTAAGAAAACCAGATGACTTTAAAAAAATACGAAAATACTTAGACTATAACTAAGCTTTATTAACATTTAATAATTTTAACATTATATCCTTATGAGTAAATACATATTGAACAGGCGTTGCGTCACGCTCGCTTGCACAGCGGAGCCCACCCGCGGGCGCCTTTCGCGATTCAAAGGGATAGTGCCTATTTAGGTATTTATTAGGATGACTAAAAATCGGGTTTAGAACGAAATCCGGGCGGCATCCGGCTTACACCTTTAAAACGCGGTCTAGACTGGATTTATCTTGTCGGTCGATGGCAAGATGGTAACCCTACCTGAATGCTCGTCTGTCACTTCATTTAAATACAAAATTCTGCTCACTTAGTTTGTTACTATGATTTGTATGTGCTATTGTGTTTTTTCTTTTACAGTCGGGTCTTAAGGAAGAGGAATGGCTGGCACAGGGTCCGGAAGATGATGAAGAAAGCATGGAGTCATTGAATGGTGATCTTAATAACGAGGCAAACTATTGTGAGGTAGGTACACCATGCAGTACGGGTGTAGTGTCGTCACCACACGATAGTCAAAGAAAAGTATATAATATTTATTGTTATATTGTAGTGTAGGAACCGGGAACCTATGCCCGTATTACATAAGTGTTGTTAAAGCGACTGCCCGGACAGTCGTTTCCTGTCCATAATAGCTAACAGTCGTGCCTATATTGGCATAGGTTCCCGGTTCCTACAGTATATAGGTATGATAATGTAGTTCTTATGAGTTCGCACGCTATAAGTTAGTTTTCTGAAAGCAAACTGAAATGAAAATGTTATCGCGCGCTATACGTAAACGTGCTGACGAATGGTGTACGGTTACACCGTGCATTCCGACCGAGCAGATGAGATCAGTGAGATACATTTAAGATAAAAATCAAGTAGCATAGCAGTGTATTCATTCGTGGTAGCATTAATATGCTTAATAGCATTGTGTGTAGCCGTGAGACATATGACGTATAAGAAGCGTGGTTACTAGTTAGAACTATTCGAACCGTCGTCTCTGAGGTAAAACTTATTTCCCAAGCGTATGACGGTAAAAGTTCGAAATTAACTTAAATTAATTGATTCCAGAGCAATTCCGACTTTTACAACTATGGGTTAGTAAATCTTAGGTTTTACTAAAAAATCTTAAATATGCCGTAGTTCAGGATTTTACAGTATCATATTTATATGACAGACATTATAGGTTAATGCACAATAATCATAATGACAAAATAAAAATAATAATACAAAATAACAGTAAAACAAACAATGGGCGGCCTTATCGCTTAAAAGCGATTTCTTCCAAGCAATCCGTAAAAGTAAAAGAATATATTAGTAGGGGGCCAAGAGAGTATTTTCGCATTTACTCGAGCGCGTCAGATTAAGATATGGGCTATACCTTGCATCCTGTTGAGTACTACCACGATTTAAGATATGGGCTATACCTTGAATCCTGTTGAGCACTGCCACCTTCTATATAGGTACAGTATTTTTTATTTTTTTATCTTACTTCCCGTAGCCATTGAACCATGACTTTTTAAATAATAAAATTTCGAACTCTCTCGAGTTTGCCAAAATGCCGTTTTTTTTGAAGTGAAAACTTTCTTAGCGGCGTTGTGCACTTTTTTTGGGATGGGTAAAACATGTTAAACTCGCGTCAGGACACGTGGCCTGATCGAATATTCGTAAGACGGAGGGGTGACAGCTGATGACGGCTTTACTGTCTATACTTGTAAAATTCGTTTATATCAAGTATTTAAATATGGACATTGAACAAAGTGCATCTATTAATGAAAAAAGTGACGAAGAAATAGTGAAAGAAAATGAGTGAGTACTTTATAAAAAATACTAG
This sequence comes from Pyrgus malvae, assembly GCA_911387765.1. Classification (NCBI taxonomy): domain Eukaryota; kingdom Metazoa; phylum Arthropoda; class Insecta; order Lepidoptera; family Hesperiidae; genus Pyrgus; species Pyrgus malvae. The sequence continues at coordinate 15,192,034 of OU426962.1, forward strand.
ATGAAAACCTACTGAAAATACTAGATGAAAAATAATACTGATAATAAAATTAATTCGTGCGAAATTATTCCCTAACCATTCCAAAATATCAAAAATGCACAACGTTAATGTTCAAGTTTTCACTTCTGCCGGCACTACCGGAGTGCAACCCGTTGTTTTTTTATTTAGCTAATTTGTCAAAATCATAAGTTTACTGAAATATGAGTGAGTCACTCATATTATATGACTAATATGACTTACCGTGCATTTCATTTATTCTATTGTTCGATATTTGTCGTTATTTTACCTGTACCTTTCGTATAAATTTTTTGAAAACCTTTAGGCGCTCTAGTCTAGTAGGCGCTTAGTCTTCCTACCACCCAACCTATAAAATGCACCAGGTCCGGATGACGCTCGAGTAAAAAACAATTAGCATCGTGGGCTCTCTTACTATACCGTATGTATACCTACCTACCAATAACATACGAATATACGTACGCATATTTTTCATATCTACAGATGTAACGTAATACTGACGTTAATGTTTAGCCACATGGCCCTATTATTGGCACATAATAAATTACAGACCACTTACTGCGCTTCCTAGAAACAATAGAACTGTTTATACTGTCAGTAAATTTAGTCATAGGAAATTAATGTCATATTTAAGACCCTCTTCATTACGGTATTTTTAAAAGTAATGTACTTATTTTTTTATATTTTTTGTATATAAATATGGTTAGGTTCTTTAAACGTGCTAAGAACTAAAACGTCCTATGTTTAAGGCCGCTGTCTTTCTGGCGCTTTGCGAGTGTTGACTTTCCTCCAACGTTGACGTTGCGCAAACGCGACGTCTCTAATGACAAGCATACATGCTGCGATTTCTTTTCTTTAGACGATTCTCTAATTATTATTTAGCAAACTGGTAACAATCACGCCATTTCGCTTTTTCCGTGATTTTGAGCGAGGGCGGAGTTACGGAGTTACGCGTCCAAATACAGCATGAGCGCGACGTTAACGTTGCGTCTTTGGAGACGGTAAATAATCGTCAATGCTCTTAAAACGCCAGTAGGATTGCGGCTTAAGGTACTGTATCGTACCTGTGCATGTTTGTGTACGCGCTATATCGCTAAAAACGTAATTAAGTTTGAACTGAGTTCCAAAAGCACTGGCAAAACAAATTTTGGTAAGTTATTGAAGTGTGCATGACTAGGCGTTTAGCGTAGTACGCAGTTATCTATGTGACTAAGCCAAATGGCCGCGGTCGGGTGAGAGATGAGTGACCGCTAGTGGCAAAAAATTTCATGCGCGTTTCCGTGCTTCGGAGGACACGTTAAGCCGTCGGTCCCGGTTGTTGTCGATAGATAACAGTCGTTTAACCTTTTCGGAGGCCTTATGGGCTGTTTGAAAACATCCGACATCGGGTTGGCCACTAACACGCATTGGAGCAGCGTGGTGAAGTAAGCTCCAGGCCTCCACAATAATGGGGAGAGACCTGTGCCCAGCAGTGGGACGTAAAAAGGGTTGCAGCCATTAACAAAAAAAACCGACTTCAAACGGTAAAAAATTAAATTGTTCAATACTTGGCATATGACTCTTTTTCTTGCTACTGGTAAAATGACTCTTAAAACCATTGAGGAGGATATTATTACTACTTAAAACTACTTTTTCGTGTTACTCTTTGTAGTACTTTTCATTTGATAATTCTATACTGTTAAGCATTCTTAGCAATTTTCTACCTAACTTCCAAATGTTACTGAGATTTACCTTTCATAATCATGTTAAATTAATAGCCATTTGTGTCGCTAGAAGACGAAAAAGGAAACAAAAAGCATTTTAGGTACATACATTCTCTGAATGAAGTTCAGTTTGTAACACTGTATCAAGATTTGAGATTATATCCAGTTAAATTCTTAAATTATTTTCGAATGTCAATAACAGCTTTTGACGAATTTTTGGAAATAGTAGAACCTCAAATAACATTTCAAGACACCATTAAAGATAATCTGATTTATGTTATTTCCTCCCAGGTGGTATTCTGAAATATTTTATTTGAGTATTCTGGCAATCATATTGCGTAAAGAAGTGGACAAGACTCCACTTCTATTCTCTATTTCTACGCTTTTTTAACGTCCGCTAAAAAAGCTCCCGTGCGAATTAGGCATTAATGTGCAACATTATTTATAGTTAGCATTACTGCAGTGAATAAAACTCAACAATATTTTATTTTTCTTTCAGATTAAGACACTGGAGATGAATGCAACAGACGAGTTGATAGTCCCTTAGCAAACAATGTAAATATGTATGTACATTACTTATTGTAGGTAAGTAAGTGTAAAATTTTGCGGCCAATCGAGCATAAACGTGATGGGCAGTTCTTAACTTTATTTGCCCGATTTCTATCACTTCGATAAGAAAACGTTTTCTTGTAGCCTACATTATAGTTATTGTAAATAATATGCCGGGTATTCAAATGTGTTTTATGATATTGTACTACCAGTAAAAAGGTATTTTTTATCCATGATGTTCTACTGAAAGACTTATAATTCAACAAATTGATATTTAGAACAGCATAAACTTTTATAATCTATCTATAGTATTTATGGATTGGTTTTTCGTGGTATATATTAATGTGACGACCCTCTTGTACATTACTGTTTTTTGGGTTGTGTACTATTCAGCTCGTGTGGAAAATTCAGTTTTTGTCGAACATTCATGAAGGGGCAATAATTTAATTTACGATGTTGACATTTTAGTAGACAAAAGTAAAAATCGCTTCAAAATTAAATATACCTTTGAATTAAAAGTTTTGCCAACCACTACGTTTAGTTTGTCTTCCATTTTAGTCCAGTGCAAGAATTAGACATTGCTAGTCATTGGTGAGTGTCTTTGAATTATTAGTAGAAGACAATATTTAGATCAGTTCAGTAGTTACAAATTGTAACTCTCTAATCTCCAGTCTTTAATTTTGGCCTGAAAGTCAGTGATAATGTTCTTAAAATGAGCAATACCTTTAATTACTCATATTAATAGTCTCACTAGCCAAAATAGTTAAATGCAATTGGCTCAAAAACTATATTTTCTTTCTGGAAATTCAAATTGGAATTCAAATTTGAAAGTTTTCTAAATTAATTTTTACGGTGTGTAGGTCTAAACTCTAAACGCATTTTACTTTTTTTTATTGGGAATAAGTTTTTCGTGGCAGTTTTGATCATAATTTGTACATAATATTTTATAAACTTGTATTTAACCAATATCACATTTTTTTAGACTATACTTACTTTTGTTTCTCATCAATCTCATCATGTATAATATTGTAAATGGTCCAGTATAAAATATGTTATATTTTTTTTTCTACCTTTTTTTTTATGTCCCACTGCTGGGCACAGGTCTCCTCACACAATTGAGAGGGATATAATAAGATTAATATGTATTATGTTGATATTAACATATTGTTTAAGAAAAAAAAAACATAATATTTTAGTTTTTCATTTTGAATACTTTACTATGGTCTCTTAAATCAAATGAAATGTACAATACATAGTCAATAAATCAAATTAATCAACTTTGAATGCATTATTATTTTGTGACCTTATTCTAAGTTTGTGACATTGAGTGAGCGACAGATAAACATGTTGTGTTTAAAAGTTAAAATTAAAATATATCATAAAATCTTAAAATTGAGGTCAGAATCAGAGAGTAATTACTTTGCTTTTATTATTTGAATTTACAATGTACTTACAATTAAATTCTTATTTTTTGGCATGAAGCTGTATGAGGTATGTACCATACAATACCACTTAACACAAAAGTTTATATCAAATTAATCGTACTTTTAACAATATACACATATCATTAAAATATATTTTTTGGTACCGTAACTATCACATTTTGCTTATCATAAACTTATACAACCTAGTTATAAATCTACCTATAAACTTCTCATTTATACGAAATAATCAACTGAAATAAAATAATGGAATTTAAAATAGTCTTTTGCGTAATACTGTATCACGTTTGTCCATTGGTCCACTCGCCTTCCATCCGCCACACCGAGAAGGCATAGCTGAGCTTGTCCTGCGCAAGGTACTTGCCGTGCTCACTGCCCGCGTCACTGGCGCCGTCGCTGCTCGCCGCGGACTCTCCGTTCGATAAAATCTGATACAAAAACTCTATGTACTGCGTCGCCAATTGTAACGTTTGTATCTTTGATAGTTTGTCGCTCGGCAGCGATGGAATGACTTGACGCAAGCTCGCAAACGCCTCGTTTAGGCTGTGCGTTCTTTGCCGCTCCCTCACGTTAGCCATCACCCGCTGGATCTGCATCTCCTCGAATGACTGTGCTTTCTTCCGCGAAGACTTTGAGGCCCGCTTTCTCGATTTCCTCTGTTCGTCATTATCGTCGCTTCGTTCCTCCGTCGAGGATCGATATACGGTTTCGCCCATTTTTGGCGTTTCGTTACTTTCGTAGTAATTTTCGATCCTATCTTGTGAGTTCGAGTCGTCGAAATAAAAGGATCGCGGGAATTGTTTCTGTCGTTGTTGCTCGGCGATATTGTACATTTGGTCGTAATGTGGGTAATGAGGCTGCTGGTATGTCCTGTCTTCGCTGTCGAACATCACGTTGGTGAGCCACGCCTGTTGCATCTGCGAAGGTCGCTCGGAGTTGCTGAGATCCATCAGTCGTGTGGGAGAGGTTGGCGCTAAAACTTGCATTTCTGCACTATCCCGTTTCACTTCCACCGGCGTGTATCCGTAGTAGTGTTCGTCCTCGTCTGGACATTCGGGATCTTCCCGTTTAATGAGCACTCTGTTTTCATAAGCGTCGTAACTCATAGTTCGGATTCCGATGGTAGAACTCCGAGTCGCGTTGTCGTGCAACATTTGCGCGTGGTGAGCGCGGGCGCCTGCTGCCGTAAACTGAACTGAACTGACTGACTGCTGACTGAACGAAGTCCTGCGACGCCGCCCGCCCCTACCCGTCCCTTCATTGACAAGACACAAAAAATAACCATTTCCACCGCGCGTCGGATCCGTTGCGCCTCCCGCCCGGCGCCGCCTCCCACAGACACCGGCAGACTTAACGTGCGAGACAGAGACGGCTACATAGATGCCCTGTTGACCGTCTCCTGTTTATCTTGTCCATCAGCCCAAAACGTAGATATGTGCAGCACATAGACCTATGTACAAGAAATCGCGGTCGCCATAACCGACGCATCACTGGGATCGCATCCTGTGAGACATGAAATGCATGTGAAGAATGCATCTTTCTGAAGCAATATAATAACATGTAATTAGTATTGTATCGGCCTTTACATTCTTGTGATTATTCAGTATGAGTTTCATCGTAATAGAACAAGTTTTAGGTACTTAAATGATCTTATTATGATCTTGTCCGTCACACTGATGAAAAAGACAAAACTAATACATAAAAATTTGTTTAATAACCCGCTACTCTTCCTACCCAGGACGAAATAATCGGCGCCACCCTTGCATGTTAAAGTTTTTATGTCGTCGCGTCGTCGTTACGTCGAATGTTTAAAAATATCCTTGACGCAATCGGACCCCGGAATCCCGACCGCCGATCCCACGGCCAGACCCGCCAGATCATGCCTTACTCAAATAATATAAATATTTAATTTATTTATCTAGCACTCCTTCATAGCCATGCTTATGACGGGTAGTCTGGACAGTGTTAAGAAATATAATGTAATGTTGTTTTTATACTCGATATTTATGAAATGTAAATGTTAGAAGGAAACAGTTTTTGTTCTGAACCATCACGTTGTTTTCGTGTAAGTTAGTCGGATTTGTTATAAAAAGAAATGAGTACCTACTTCAATACAATTATTTGAGACTAGTCTAGGTACATGTACCCAAAGTCGCGGCGTTCAAAAAATCTTGTTATTGAATTTGATTTACGTAGCCATATTTTAGACAAATATTAAATACTTACAGCTTTTAGTTCATTTTATACTAAGAACTGTTACGAAATATTTTTTTTTGTTATGGACTAAAAATCACAAGATATTTGCCTAGAACTAGGGCGATAACTTGCGGCAAGCGAACATTTCTACTATATAAACTATTTTAGTCTAAAATTGTTTTATTAGAATAATTATAAAGTAAAATAAATAAATACATGAATAAAAACGCTACACACTCATAGTTCCACACTAGGATGACCTGTATCGTGGGTACCATGGACACACTCAAAGACAAAAAGTTTCCGAATTGGGTGGTTTTTAAATCGGTCCATCTGAACGTATAAATTGAAAGAATTTGCTATAAACTCCTAACCGTTGAAGAGTGACCTTTAATCATCTGCACAGCAACATGAGATGATCATACCTCTACACAAATTTCTGTATTGCTATAGTAAATATATAAAAATATACTGTGCGTGTTTATAAAATTTGAGAGTTCCCCCTCCTTTTTTGGGGAGATTTCCTTGGGATCCCATCATCAGATCTTGATTTGGTGACAATGGGACCACCTCGAGAGTATAAGCTTTCGATCAAAAAATTTGGCTCAAAATGGCGCTGTGTGCCATATTTTTCGTAAATCGAGCAACCCACACTTTAATTTCACAATATTTCTGTTCATTATTATTTTTTGCTTTTAATATTAAGGATTATTTTACACTCACTTTTATTTTGATGTGCTTTTAAGTTTAATTTTTTCGTCGGTTAAACTGCAATCTATATTATTAAACATCAAGATATTTATTGAACAAAAAAATGTATTATACATTAATTCCCTATCAACTAAAAATAGAGAACGCCAAAGGCGTAGGCGTAAGTAGATTTTATTTTTATTTTAACTTTACTATATTTATGATATCAGGACTGGTACTATTTCATAAATTTTCCAATATATATTCAAGAAAAAACTACCATAAATTATATTACATTAATGAGCACACGTAATTGTTTATTCTGCATATTATTACCGACTTCCAAAAGGAGGAGGTACTGTATTCGGCTGTATGTATTTTTTTTTTTTATATATGTTCACCGATTACTCCGCCGTTTGTGGACCGATTTTCAAAATTCTTTTTTTGTTCGTATGCTTATACTCCCGAGGTGGTCCCATTGTCACCAAATCAGGATCTGATGATGGGATCCCAGGGAAATCGAGGGGAACTCTCAAATTTTATAGGCACACACATTGATTTTCTTATAGTTTCTAAAGCATAAGAGATATTTACGCATAGAAATCATCATCTCATGTTGCTGAGCTGATGATGGAAGGTACTGCGACAGTGAGGAGTTGAGAGCAAATTCTTTCAATAAATAGTTTTTTATTCGAAATCTTACATTCCCGAGGTGGTCCAACTGTCACCATGTCAAAAATCTGATGATGTGATATTAGGGAAATCGAGGGAAACACTGAAACTTAATAGGCACACACATGCTTTTAGTCATTTTTTTATCATAATACAAATATTTATGTCTGGTAATTATCACCTGCTGTTGCTTAACTGATGATTGAAGGTACAACTCCTCAACGGTTAGGAGCTGAGAGCAAATTCTTTCTTTAATTTATACGTTCAGGTGGACTGATAGTATGTCTTTCAGACTTTTAGATGGCTATTAGATAAACATGATTATAAAAGGTAAATCTGTTTAAAGTTTAGAAGTTAAGTGAAAATTTTTCCAATTATGCTAATACATACAGAATTATTAAAATTACTTACTAAAAAGAGTGAAATAAATTAAGTTTTTAACAAAAAAATAGAACCGACTTCAAACGGTAAAAAATAAAATTGTTCAGTACCTACTTCTTCTTGCTATGTTCGCAATCGTTTTCTAAATTTCTTTGCCGCAATAAACTTATTAGCGAACTATATATAGTTCGCTTTGCTTTTTTGCACCCATTCCAAAAACTAACCTAAATGTGTATGCTTGTCTATAATTTAATTTTTTTAACTAAGCATATTCAGCCAGATGGGGCAGAAAATCACTAAATAATATTAAGTATATGAATTTTCCGATTCAATAATCTGTTATTTTCATACACCAAGAAAATGAAATAACGGTATGACATGCAACTTTCATGTTCCTTTTCCAAAAATTCCTAATTTTAAAAAGTACTGTTCATTATATGAATCGAGGACTTTTTGAGGATCGAGGGTTAAACATGTATTTTAGGAACAACCACCAGCAGAGGTGTAGTTCATGGTGGCATTAAGAATAGATATGGAATTCGTTTTCACCATTAACTTTTTCGATGTTTGGTTTGATTACAATAGCTTACAACTGAGATAAAATTATAGCCTAAAATGGTCTTTGGGAGAGAGTATAGGCATTTATTATTTATTCTTATGGTATAGGTATACAATGTATCATCGAAAATCTATGGGTAAAAAAAAAACTAGTGGGGGTTGTACATTTTTTTGGATAAATTCCAGTTATAGATATGTTGCCCAAAAAAGTTAACAAACATTAAGAAAGAAGGTCCCGGGTTCGATTCCCGGCGAAACAGAAATTTGAATGATGAGTTTAAATTTCTGTTCTCGGTCTGTGTGTTTGTGTTTCTGTCTGTGTTTATGTCCATGGTACTCACGACACAGGGTATTTCTACCCTTCTGTGGGGCTTCATAGCCACACTCATGTCACATGTGTGAAACGTAAAAATGAGGATGTGAAACGTAAGTTGCGGGCGTTGCGGCTTTACTTCATAGTACGTAATGTACGGATTAGTGGATATCTACATCTTATCCACTAATTGAGGGCAAAAAAATATTTTAATTTATCCGATATTCAGTCACCAAAATTTTTATGTCTATGTATGTAATATAATAACCAAAATAACTACGGCAAAAAAAGGCGTAAGGCTCCGATTATGTAGGAACATGTTAGTTGCCTGACATAAATATTATATATTTTATTTTAATATTATATATTTATGTCAGATGCAATTAACACACATATTAAGTTTTTTTATGTAATATATAAAACACAAAAAGACGCAAGGCTCTAAAATATACATTTATGTAGGTTGGTATGTGTTAGTTGAAGGACCTACCAGCTATCACAGAGTAATATCATAATGTATTTTAAGGCAGATTATTCAACAAATGGCATCTGTTAAACAAGTGAGACATTAATTGGAATGTGAAACTAAAATACGCATTTTTATTAAAACATGCGTATTTTAGTTTCATTCATAAAATCAACCACTTATCGTTATCTCAACGTAACCACGTTCCCACGCAATGCGGCTCCTTTGGAGTATAGAGTACGTAAACCATAAACGTAAATGAATCTCAATTATAAGATCAACTCCATTACTAACAAAAAACAATATACAATTGAAACTTAATAAAACTTAAATCAATTTCAAAAATTGCGCTTCGGTAGGAGGACCATGAATTATTATTATAATCGTGAAAGACGTTTTCGAATGGAGGTTTTCTCGTCGTGTAGGTATACAAAGAGGGTTTAGATTACTTTATATGATTCGAGTAAGTTTCTGATTAATTAAGATTAAAATTTGCTACTTCATACATTTTCGTGTTAATAAATTTTCTGACAAATTTAAATAAATTCAAACAATAAGAAAATGCTAAGCTGCTTATATTAATTGAGTTCTTAACTTTTCTTGCATTTAGTACACAGTACTACAGTAGTCTACTGTAGCGAATTATAATGGAATTTCAAAAACATGTCTTTGCGGAACATATTTTATTCTTAGTCATTACTAAAGGCAAGAAAAGTTGCTGGAATCTGAGGCTGGAATAGGTAGGTATATATATCAAACGATTATATTATTATGTAAGAATTAAAAAAAAAACGCCTACGTATGTCTGAAAACTCCTTGCAAGAATTAAGTTAAGCCAGTACTTTTTCTAACTAGGCAGGTATGCCTTTTACGTTCAACCCGGTATGAGTCAAGTGTAATCTTCACTAATGCGAGGTAAAGATAAAACGTTGTCATCCCCTTGTTGTAAGCGGTACAGATGTTTTAACTAAGGGATTAACGCCTTGCTAAGTTTATTTTGTTAAGAGTTTTACGACAATATGGTTTATTTTCAAACTTTCCGAGTTTGCGGTTGAAAGTGACACCTGCTTTAGATAACGAGACCATGTCTTTAACCAATTTATGAGGGCAATTCCTATTCATATGCAAGTTTATGCAACAGAGTGTAAAGCAATAATTTAGTACATGCACGACCTGGCTATCCAGATAATTGAGATTTTTTTAGTGAATATAAAATATATTTTTTAAATTGCTAACATTGATTGTTAAGGAAATAGGAAAATCAGAATGCAATCAGTCTGCTTTTATACATTAGGTACCGATTTAGGTATCTCATTTTATATTTTATTATATCAGCAGATTTTGAAAGTCTGAAAATAATTGTAGCATAATTATATTAGGTAAAGAAAGGAGTTTGCCTCAAAAAATAATACTTATCTATACATTTAATTTATATTTCTATACTCTTATTTTTATACTCTAAGTTGTGCTTTCATTTTTATGCTGTACAATAAAGAATATTTGTATTTGTATTTTCTTATTTATAAAAGTTAGATAAAAAATAATGAATTACTGACTTTATTAATGTTATCCATTATTTTGTTTCTTCTATTATTATCTGTACCAACTTTATAGCTTTTTGTAAAAGTTAAAAATGCCTCCTCGGGGGTACCAAAGAAAGTAGTGTAATTAGTTGCCGTCATTAGGCGGTACCTAAGGGTTGTTTGAAGTTCGAACAATACAGAGAAAACACAGTTTCCCACGCGGTCACCACAGCTGCACTCCGTATGCCAAAAATAACGTTTAGCCACGATGACCATTGTTCCTCCTGAATAATAAAAACGGAGATTAGGTTCTAAACGGCAGTTTCGTAATAAATAAAGCGTCTTGGAAATGTTCAGTGCCATAAAACATCTGCGAAGACCTCCACAGCTGCGTTTAGAGGAAAATACGTCACACGTGTGCCCAATCCATAGTCCAACCAACCCACTACCTGATGAACTGATAACGAACCTTTTGTTCTTAGAGTTTTTAATTCAACTTTTTACAATTTTATCAATGTTTGCGAACACCTGCGCTGAAAGTATTAGTTATAATAAGAAGTTTAGAGAATTAATATACAATATACTTGTATGAACCTGTTTTGCGCGATTAACAATTTGAAAGACCGTAATGACTTTCCGAGAAAACAATGGCGCTGTTTATTTCTAACCTTAAACTTATTTTTTCTGAGAATATTAAATCTTTTATATAACCTATCTAATAATTTAACTAATATCCGGCGTTTGAGGCTTATTTTGTACTAGCATTTAACAACCATATAATATAGGCTAATAGCATTGAGATATTATATACTTACTAACGTACTAGTACATAATATCTCAATGGCTAATAGGTAAAAATAATAAACGTATATAATTCAGTAAAAAATCTGCCATCTTCAAACACCTAATTATGTATTATTTTAATTATTTACTACATAGGTATTATTTTGAATCGTTATTTTACAATAATCCATACTAATATTTTAAATTTGAAAGTAACTCTGTCTGTCTGTCTGTCTGTCTGTCTGTCTGTCTGTCTGTCTGTCTGCTACTCTTTCACGCTTAAACCACTGAACCGATTTTGATGAAATTTGGCATAAACATAGAAAGGACGTTGAGAAAGAACATAGGCTACTTTTTACCGCGGGAAAATATCTCATTCCCACGGGAAGCAAATGAAATAATGAAATGTGCCGTGTAGTGTTATAAATACACTACATGTTATTACTTACTTCATTCACCTCGATTATCATATTTTATAACTTATATCCGTTTGTTTTATTCTTATACTTTGCTTTTCCTTTATTATTTCTTTACAAAATTATTAACTTTCTCTGTTTCTTTATTTACATTTTGATGCAGCTATCAAAATTGTCATGTCTGTCTTTTATGTTTCTTATTATTTTTTTTAATTCGTTTTACGGCATTGTATAAAAATCCTTTTAGCCATTCAATATTAAAAAAAACAAAAAATTGTATGTTTCTTATTTCATTTCATAGATTAATAAAGTATAGTATTGTCTTTGGCTTATTTATGTTTTTTTATATTAGCCCGTTAATCAATATTTTAATCTATACATAAAGCTGAAAAGTTCGTTCGTTCGTTTGTATGTTTGTTTGAACGAACTAATCTCAGAAACTACTGGTTCCACTTGAAAAAATATTTTTGTGTTGGATAGTCCATTTATCGGGAAAGCCTTTTTTTAAAGGCAGACGGGCTGCGTGGTTTAAGCTATCACCGTCGCCTATGGACACAGGCAACTCCAGGGGAGCCACCAGAGGGCTTTAGGCTATTTATCATCATGCTATGACTAATACCAAAGTCCACGCGGACGAAGTCGCGGGCGGCCACTAGTTATTTATATTATTAATATGAAGTCAATTTCAATCATTATTTTATCATTTCACACACTTCAGCAAATCAGCCATTTTTTTAAAGCATTTGCTTGTATGTATTTGTGTAAGGCAGTTTATCCCTTCAATGTTAAAAACATTTAGCTTGCAACAAGTTGTTCAAATTTTCATTTTTGATCCCATCCCATGCAAACCCATTTGTCTTAATTTTCTAAATTTAATTTCGGCGGGATTGCTTTTAGTGCGATTGCATGCATTTTACATATGTCTATATAACGTTCAAATGTTTCTATTATAAAATTTATAACTTGATCAAAGGAAAATAAGCAGTAATATCTAGATATTTTAACTGCAATAATCAATGCTGAACGCTGATGGATGATCCCATTGAGGTATAATATAAAATAAATCAATTTAGTATAAAAAGTTCTCTGAAGGTATCTACTATAAATACGCGTTTCAGGGTACACCTCCAGCGAGCGCACAGATGCGGCCCATGTGTGGCGCTCTCTCCTTTGCCGCCGAGGCCCGCCTACAAGCCCCATGACGTTGAGCCTTCATGGACAGTTAAAATATTAGAATGAAATGTTTAACGATTTACGCTCTTGCTTCCATATAACACGTATCTTTTGCTGCCTTGCCTCACACTAATATTCCTTTTGTCGTAAACACAGATAAAGCAAGACCAAATTAATCTAATCTGAATTAATTGCAAGACCCGGACCCCGGAAACTTCTATGATCATTTACCATAACTTATTATAACAGATCATACATTTTTCTTTTTAAATAGCAACTCTTCTAGTTCTGAAAGAAATAAAATTCCCGGTAGCTAATAATATAATATTTTAAGTAGCTACCACGAAATTTTCAGAAGATTAAGACAAATATGTAGTTAAAAAACTGCAAATACTACTAACTATCACAGATTCTACGGTGTAACCAGAAATAGCGTACCTACCAAAGTACATAATACCTCAATGTTACCTACTTAAAATTTTCTTCGCCAATTTCGGAAACATTATTTTTAATAATATATGTTGTAAAGATGATTCCGTAGTTTAACGTTAAATTTTGTTTATCATTAACCATTAATTTTTTTTCCTGTTTAAAAAGTTTTCTTATTTTTGTGAAGAAAGTAAAAGCTATCGCATTTAATTAATAGATAAGTACTTAATATACGCTCAGATTGATCTGAGATTATAAGTACAAAATATTATGTTAGCTAATTGGCGACGTAATTTATACTTAAAGTTACTTTTCAGTTAGATCTGTGTTTTTTCAAGACAGATCAACTATCGATAAGCTGTAATGTATATCGACAGTTAAATTCGTGGTTCGAGGCAACACTGTTTGCCAAGCACACATGCGCTTCACACGCATATTGTATTCTGTTTTTGATCTCGCCTAGTTACGCTTCATCCAATCTATAAATAGTATAAAAATAAATGAGTACTTATAAAATCTTTGGTAGATACCAAAACAAAAACTTGACTATAGGAACGCCAACATTTAAAAGTGAGTAAAACTAGGTAATAGGATACACCAATTACGATCAACCTTATTAGCATAATCCTAATGAGAACTTCCGATATGGCCACCATAGCGTCATCCTGCATTGTCCGATTCACACGAATTTGTTTGTTTCAACGGTTTCAACGCATACCAGCCATCTCTACCTATTTGGAAACTAGCCAAATAATTATATTGCGGGTTAATACATTAGAATATTATGCTATTTACCAACCGATTTGTGAATTACCTAGAATTTAGGACGACAAACATCTACGAAGTAAAGATAATAATTATACTTGCATTTGGTGATTGAGAAAAGCAATTACACGCGCTCTTCTAGACCCGCTACGTAAGATTCAGGGGATCCAGGATAAAATGCAAGGGGCGAAAGCTATTATTTAGTATGCCTTAGTCTAGCTGTAGAAAAAGGAAGGCTATATTACTACCGATTGACGAAAAAGTTTTATTCATCGAGATACTATGTACTGACGTTATTTGTATTTCATTCAGTCTTTTCTGTTCACGTTAGAGCCGTCAGAGGTTCGTAACTACTAACTATGTAGGTACCTGAGGTAGGTACACATAACCTGCCGCTACATCACTCTTAATGTCTTATTGAAAGGGACCAACGTACCATTTATCAACGGAATTTATATTTTACATGCATTGGAATTGCATAGGAAAGTACCTATATGAAAATTCGGATGTTGTTTAAAATTTTAAATGCCATAAAGAAAACGAATCATAAGTATAAGGTTCAATCAAGCCACTTTTAATCGATAAGGGGCAGGCGCGGATCCAGCCCTCAAATAGTGTTGTGGGCACAGCCACTCAAAAATCGGTCAAGTGTGAGTCCGAGTACGAACTTATTAATGAACAATCATAGATTTACCAGTACCAGAACGATTTTTCGATATTTTATACATCTTTAAATAATAATATTGATTACAAACTAAATTACCCACCATTTTATTATATATCAAATATTTTTTTCAAAAACTAGCAACATGTTCCAGCTTCACACGAGTGGACTTTTACTTTTTAATAGCTGACGGCAAAAAATTATGAAATCGATCAATATATTTTTTTGTATATTAAATGTACAAACATCCAAATAATACATTTTTTTAATTTTATCTTATTACAGAGTGTTAGGGATTTTTTTAGATTAAGAGCTTATTAGACCATCAATCTTCCCAAAGAAACCACATACCGGATATAGTAAAAAAAATCTTCCCAAAGCCATTTCTATTTTCTGCCACATGAGCCATTCTTTGAGTATAAATCTGATTAGCAATATCAATCTCAGGTTTATGATAATATTTTTGATAACATTTTTGTATATTATACGTCAGCCTATCGATCTCAATAGATCGTGGAAGTTAGACTTTTCCAGTTAAAATTAGTGTTATGGGCATGCCCATAGTGCCCATATGCGTGGATCCGCGCCTGATAAGGGGCGAAAAAATAAACTATGAAAATATTAAATTCTCATTTTTAAAATAGGTTACGTTATTTTCAGTAGGTACAGTAAACATATTAGCGGCGCCTTCGAAGTTCGAGTAATATTGTTAAATTAAACAGCAACGAATATGAGTAGGTGCAGTTCGCCAATTGATGCCATTTTGCATGTGTGTAGGTATTTTAATATGACCGGACAGTTTGCTAATTCTGGGTTGTGTGCGGGCTCGTTTCCTGTATTGATTCCTTTCGTCTGTCATCCTGTAATAAAAGGCTATGGGTTTCGATTGAAACCAGTGAGCTTGTTACGATAGTAACATTATAAGTATCATTGATTAAAACTCTTGTTACGATAGTAACATTTAATATCATTGATTGAAACTGTCTTTTACAAAATGCTGAATAATTACTGAATGTAGGAAAAACCGGTGAAAGAATGTCTCAAAGGAATGCTAATTATTATCTATTTTTAAACATTAACGTGTCTTATGAAGAAGTAAAAAAAATATCCGTGACTCCGATACAGATCGACAGAATTTGATGTTTTTTTTTCGCAGTAAGTATAAAAAATTACTGATAGTAACATCTAATATCATTGTGCATACAAATATTTTCAGGCACTTCAAGGAAACGACCATTCTAACGCAAGTGTTGATAGGAGGATAGCGGGACAAAGAAATTGGTATCTATCTAGCACTCAAATACTTTTTTTATTTTATCTGAGATCTAGCATATTTTACATCTTTTGACAACATCTTTAGCCGTGCTAACAGGCCACAGGGTCCTGGATGCGATTCCCACAGAGGGAGAAATTTACATAATGTATTTAGGTACACTTCTGTTCTAGGTCTTGTATGTTTGTGTGACTTGAGTGTGTCACTGACATCCACGAGGTGACGAATACGACCACGGAGTTCCAAATAACGCGCTCACCCCAGTACGACACAAATATAATCGTAGTTTTATTTTTATGTACCCAATTTATTCTTAACAATATAATCCTATTTTTAAATACATAACAAATGAAAATCATCTCGGTCGTATCCTGCCAAATTAAATGAAACAAAGGATGGAAAATACGTTTATGTCGCTATAAATTTATGTATGTAGGTCTATACGCAATTTCTGTGTTCTTTTGCACTTTAATTCTTTCATCGCTAAATAATTCCGTACGGTCGCTAAATACGTATATTTACTTTGAAAGCAAACGCTGTTGATACGTTTAGTAGTCGCTTCCGTTCATATTTCGCATTAAATTTCTCGAAATTAATAAAGTGTTATTGTTATTTTATGACATACTAAGATAATAAACTGTAACACGCCTAAGCTCTATGAAGATATTATAGTATTTAATCATCGGGTTAGCCACCTATCGTTACCTCAGTCAGACCAACAAAATAAAATCGACACAATGAACATAATATTATAAACTTATATAAGTATCTAAGAAAGGAACTTTTTGTAATGTGCTTTCTTATAGGTACCACATACCTACAAACAGGTACTTCAATGGAGGATGCAGGATTTTAGTTTGCGGGGATATTGATTTAAGTTTGAGGGACTTAACCAAGCGATATTTTTACCTAAGTACATGTTAACCTAACATAGAGTGTATATTATAGACCTAAATTAAATATATATATATATAACAAAGTCGTTTCCTATATAAATTTTTAATTGTTAGTAACAGTAACTGTCAAACATTGTTTTTTCGCGCCTTTAGCGCTATCGTCCAGAAGTTTGACATAGTCCGGATAACAATTCAGCTGTCAATATTTTCTTTAAATTTTTTATTTGACAGTAACATAAAAACTCTGAGATGATATGGAAACTTCTCTTTCAATACTTTTAAGGCAGGACAACGTCTGCGGGGCCCACTAGTAACTAAATAAAAAATGAAATAAAAAAGCGTTTATTTCGTTGGTTGGTTGGTTGGTTACCACTTTATTGTATGAGGTATTAGGTACTCGGCTCGAGAATAATTTACACTTAAACAGAATTTGACTGATGACCTCATGTGTCATTTATTTCATTTGGCATCGAAGTTTGGTAACTGTCAAAGCGGGTAGGTAGGTAGGCTTTTAAAATACAAAACGTAGTGGTTATATCCTCTTTGTACAGCACATGTAATTAATTTCTCGTCCGAAACGTCTGGCGTTATTGGGATTGCGTCACTACTTTAAGAAGACTGCTGATTTCTGCACAGTGACTCTCTGAATCGATATAGTGCTGTCTTGTCTTCGCTTTCAGATCAAATTACAATTTGCTACTGGATTGGGCTTTGAGTGTTAATGCGCCGCAATACCTACTATCGTACGTACATACTCGTATCTCTGTTAGTGTTACGTACCTACATATATTCATACGTAAGACGCTTAGCATAATCTACCCTCGAAATAAAATTATAGGAAATTCTTAATTTTTTTGGAAATAATATTAATTAATATAGGATCTAAAGCTCTGAGAGATCTGAAGCGCGAATGGCTCGGCGGCTGGCGTAGTACGTAAGCGATCTACGCAGTTAAGGTGTGAAATGGGTGACCGCGCGTTTCCGTGCTTCGAAGGGCACGTGCTCTCCGAAGCACGGAAACGCGCGTGAAATTTTTTGCCAATAGCGGTCACCCATTTCACACCTTAACTGCGTAGATCGCTTGCGTACTACGCCAGCTGCCGAGCCATACGCGCTTCAGTTTTTCAGAGGGCGGATTTTGTAATTCTGACAGAAATTGTTTCAATTACTTTGATTGAAATAATTTCTATCAGAATTACAAAATTGGCCCACGATTGGCTGATTTTTAATTCTGAAAGAAATTATTTCAATCAAAGTAATTGAAATAATTTCTGTCAGAACTACAAAATCAGGGGGCAGATCTCTCAGAGCTTTACAACGCAGTCACATTAACTTGACGCATCTGTGGAATGTGAGGCCCGGCCCTCTTCCCCCCGCATTCCCTTAGCTCGCCCGGCAAGTGTCAGTATGGTCAGCACCATTGGTCAGCGTCAAAATGACGTCATCAACGCCAAGCGTCAAGTTAATGTGACCGAGTAGTAGGTCCCGGTTTTTATCGATAGATAACAGTCGATACACCGAAGGCCTTATGGGCGGTTTGGGAACATCCGACAGCGGGTTGGCCACTAACCCGCATGTCCACCAACCCGCATTGGAGCAGAGTGGTGGAGAAAGCTCCAGGCCTCCCCAACATTGGAGAAAGACCCGTGTCCAGCAGTGGGACGCAAAAAAAGGGTTGCAGTCAGTATCTAAAGTTGCGTGCCAGACTTAGGGTTGCCAACCATACTGTTAAAAACAGTATTATACTGTTTTTCACTGCATTACACTTTTTACTGTTGAACAAAAATAAAGTATACAAAATACTGTTTTCAGTATCAACAAATCGGAAGAACATTAAGTTAGTGCAGAGAATTGAGCGTTTCAGAACAAATCTGTCAAATATTTGAGATGCGACTGACATTGACACTACACATACATACATAAGATATGTAATACGAGAATGCACGTTGCGTGGCGCTGGCGCGCGTAAAACTTAACATTTTTTTCGTGTACACCTTTCTCGCCTTTGTTTTTACACGCTTTTTATTAGCTTCACCTGTATGTTTGTATGTTTGTAACCGACTTCTTTGGGCGCGATTTTGACCCACTTTAAACGGCCAGATTTCGTTCAAACTTTGTAGATTTATTGAGGACCGATGACAATACACTAATTTGATAAAATTATTCCATTTTTCAATTTGCAAAATATGATTTTTGTTCGATTGCGTTTATAGAGCTACAGCTATTATACGACTGTTATAGATCAAACGATCTAATAACGAGTATTTTAGCCACTTTAATTCAGCATCTGCTAAAAGGTAGAGTAAAAGTGCTAAAACATAGTGCTGTAAACGTTTATTCGACGTCCTTAAAGCACACATTAGCATATATTGCCAAATAGTCGAGATAACCGCTATTACACGATAAATGGGTGTTTTAAGAACGGTTACTCGGCTCTTATACGATTAAAGGCTGAGTAATCTAATTACTATTCGACTATTTTGCTGCTTGGGTTGCTCATATTTATGTAGGGGAGTAGACTATTGGTGCTCAGTAACCGAAAACGTGTATGAGATATATAAAGAATATAAATAATTTGTTAAGTCGTAAGACAGGTGAAATTTTATGAAAACGTAAAAATTAAAAAAATATGTAACCTTGTTATGTAACAAGCCTAATGATAGATAAAGATATTTTTGAAAGAAAGAAGAAGGTTCTCACTAACCAGTCCATTGCTCGTGGAAACATCATGGAAAGAATAAATAATCCAAACTAAAAAGTAGAAAATAAAAAATAGTTTAAAAAACTAAAAAACACGCTTTTTATAGAAAACCGAACTAAAAAATAGAAAATAAATTTTAATGAATTTAAATTAAGAAAATAGTGTTAAAAATTTCAATGAATATAAGTTAATAATAGTGTGAATAAAAAAAATATTTTATTTAAAAAAAGCGTGGGGTGCTTTTTAAAATATTATCGAAATGATAATCACTCTACCTACTCATATCTGTCAATAAAATATTTATAACTATTGACACCATGCACCCCACGCTTTTTTTAAAATAAAATATTTTTTTTATTCACACTATTATTAACTTATATTCATTGAAATTTTTAACACTATTTTCTTAATTTAAATTCATTAAAATTTATTTTCTATTTTTTAGTTCGGTTTTCTATAAAAAGCGTGTTTTTTAGTTTTTTAAACTATTATTTATTTCAGTTAGTGTTTTTAGTACACAAAAGTGGAAACGATTCACCTTACCTTCAAAAAATAAAATACTGTCCATTTTTGTAAAATACTGTTTATTTTCCTTCTCAGAACTAAATATACTTTAATTCTTGTAAAAAAAGTTGGCAACCCTAGCCAGACTGCCAGTCAGTGCGTTAACAAAACATAGTAAAATTTTGGTTGACTGCAACCCTTTTTGCCGTCCCACTGCTGGGCTCGGGTCTCTCCTCATTAATTTATTGGGGAGGCCAATTAGTAGATCGCTTGGGTACCACGCTAGCCGCCGAGCCAAGCGCAATAATTGCGCACTTTTTTCAGCTCTCAGAACTTTAGATCCTATGTTGTTTTTTCTACGTCCATGAATAAAATACCCTAATTATGTATTGAAGTTTTTCTGCTGCATAACTATACCAACAGTTAGTCGTTACTATAAATGCTATAACTACGTCTGCTCCATCTTTTTCAATTTAGATTAAGATTAAATTTCTACAATACGAAACAATATGTAATACTAAACAACGTTTGAGCGCGCTTAATGGTATGTTTCTGTTTACTCCTGACAGTCTGTTTATCTTTAGCCGCATTTACGACTCGGCGATGAATTATTAGCCGTTCGGTAAGTGACAGCCTGTCTCCGGGAATGAAATAAAATAAAACGAAAACTAATACGAAATTTGTACTATTTAGTTCAATTATAGTTTCTGTTGGAATAGGTACCTACCTACAACCTACAAAATGTATTACGAAATTCATACAAAGCTAAAGAATGACTAGGTATAACAATTTACTTGAAGATATTTTTATCGTAAACTTGGGGAACAACAGGTAGGTATCAACATTTGCAACTATCGCGAATGCAGTGATAGCACAAGAGTGGAAGAAGTCAACGTATTAGTCAACGCTGTTGATATCCTGACTATATATCTTGTAATATTTGCTCAAATATTTGTTCTAATAGTCTCTAATATTCAGCGAAGGCCAGCGAAGCTATGCATTTTTCGAGGTTGGCACCAGACGAGGCTCGGGCCAAGAGCCTCGATCAGCTTGACGCATATATTATATATATGTAGACCTATTCTAACAGGCTAACAGCGACGGCCGACGACTCATATGGTGCAACGGCTACCATCCCGAACTGCCAATTAGAGTTCTTGTTTCGATTCCCGGAGAGTCAGAAAACAGAATCATGACTTTCAGTTTCAATATTCGGTCTAGGTGCTTATGGTTCCTACCTTTGAGTGCCAAGATACGGAGAATCCTAGGTTGGCTAAGGAGTGTAGCGTTATCCATGCTAATATTATAATTTCGAAAGTAACTCTATCTGTCTGTCTGTCTGCTACGCTTTCCCGCTTAAACTACTGAACCGATTTTAATAAAATTAAGAACACAGATAGAGTGGACGTTGGGAAAGGACATAGGATCGTTTTTATCCTATGAAATCTTTAAAACGGGTCCACGGGTGCGAAGCCGCTGGCGGCGAAGACTAGTTTGTAATATATTATGTAAGTTCTTACCTACTCTAATTTTTTTTCGATAATGTACAAAAATTCGTAACATGGTCATGTTCATTTAATAGCAGTTATGTAAATTTTTCATGATTTGTAGCAATTTCAGAAATGTTTTTAAATTACAAGGAGCCTTATTCATAATAAAATCTATGAGAACTTGTGGCACCATCTCTTGTTCAGTACCATAGGCTATACGTACTAACCTAAGAACAATAACTAAAGGCAGTTATTATTCTGAGATACTAACGTATCCTAAGTCTATGTTGGCCTATGTTCAGTACAAACTAGGTACGATTTCAACATTTTCAACAGATTTCAAGCGTAGTACTCGTCGCTGCCCAAGCCTATAGAGATAGAGCGCTGTGGCAAGCTTATTGAAATCACATTATCACATAGTACGTAAGTCTACCATATGCTGGGTATCCATTTGATCCATTAGTATGTCTACCAGGACCAGCCTTGACTGTCTGCGCCGGCCCGGTGGAACAAACTTAGAGCATCAAGGTATTGACAGGTATGACCCGTACGTATGACACCCGACAGAGGAGTGTTGTCGGTTGTCGGTTCATAGAAAATGACGTTGTTAATTGAAATTGACATATTTAGAAATGTAGCGATGAAAGAATATATTTTGTGAATGTGTGACAAAATTAAAATATATGCGTTCTTCCCCCGCGCCACATTCAGCACAAAAATTATGTATCGAAGCGAGGCGCTATGCCGCGATGCCGTCTCTACTGAAGGGTAAGTCAGTAACTTTGATCCTCTAAGGCCCACGACGGCTGTCTGCAGTCTGCACGTCTAATATATATATATGACACTACGTCATAGTAGATGACGTAGTATCTCTAATAAAATTAGTCTTTGCAGAAATGTCAGGATGAACAATGCATCTGCCGTTAGATTTATAAAAAAATATGGACAAATGCACAGTTCAGGGTTGCCTACCGTACGAGTTTTCTTGTACAATTACGAGAATTCTAACATTCCATGCGAGCTACAAGAACAATTGTAATCTCGTAATATACGTATACGTATATGTACGAGATTTTCATTTCACAGGTATATTTTCTATCTGGCTTATAATTTTTGAGTTATTCGTAACATACATAACATACATATGAAATTAGGCATACGTGTTTAGAAGCTGACATAGACTAATATATTATTATCCAAAAACTGTGCAACTGCGACAATATTACAAACATTACATCGATTTGGTAACCTCATTTTTTGAAGTCTATTTAAAATATTAAACGTGTCTTTAGAACACAGATGAAGTATTAGTTACTGCGTAAAGGTCTGATTACATTGACCAAACTGCAGGGGCCGACCCGGCATACATTGCTGGTTATCTGAGTACATTGTAATAAAATACTCAAGATAACCAGCAATGTATTCCAAATCGGACCCTGCAAGTTGTTAAATGTAATCAGCCCTTAACTCTAAAGCTAATTATTTTTTGTCTCGTTCTTGACAGTAACACATCTTCCACACTTCAGCGGTTTTTTTTCCACTAGGAAACAAATCAATGTTCCTCAATTTAAGAAAAAAGGTTTAACCAAATTGTATTTTTACATGATTCATTAATAAATATTAATTTTTAACAAATAATGAGGTTTTATTTGACGCAAACGTGCAAAAGTAATTTCATTTAGTAAAACTTCCTCATTTAAATACCGTTTTATTTTATTTTTGTTTTATTTTATACGATTTACAACAGCGTTATAAATCAATTTTTACTGAAAATCGACTGTACAAGATTCAAAAGCCAAAATACGAGAGTTTTATCAGCTTCCGCACGAGGAAAAAAGAATTGACAACCCTGGCTTAAGAATAAATAAGTAATTATTAATTATTCTTATGACCCTGGCACCGTTTTTTTTCAATTATGGCATCGCAAACTCTGCGCATACTGCCAGCGTCAAGAATAATTTTTGCATCAATTTTTTGCCAGTTTCAATGAAACTGGACGAAGTAATAACAAAGTCAGTAAGTGTCGTCAGTCAGTAATCAGTCAGTCTAGTCAATCCAACATTCAAGCAAAGCGATGACTGGCTGGCACAGTTGTCACTTGACATCTTTTACGTTTTTTTTCTTCAATTATGGCATCGAAAAACTCTGCATATTGCCAGCGTCAAGTATAATTTTTGCATCACGTTTTTGCCCGTTTCAGTGAAACTGAACTAGTAATAATAGGTAAAGTCAGTAAGTTGTCAGTAATCAGTCAGTCAAGTTAGTCAGATATTCAAGTAAAGCGGTGGGTACTTTATCAGAACGTGACCAATGGAATTTTGGAGGCAAGCCGAGAAAACATATTTTCGCACTGTTATTTTAATTCACAACACTCGTGCACTATAAGTAACATATATCGAACAAAATGCCATCAAGGTTATCCGATATAACTGATATAAGTAAAAATAAAACAAGAGCACAATTTTTTTTTACTTCCCGCCTAAATAAAATAAATAATCTGACTGACTTGACTGAATTATACTTACTAACTAACGACTTACTGACTGACTTAACCTATTATTACTCGTCCTAGTTTTACCGAAACTGGCAAAAACATGATGCAAAAATTAAACTTGACGCTGGCAATATGAATAGTTTGCGATGCGATGCCTCATGCCATAATTGAAGAAAAAAAAGACAGTGCACGAGTTGTGAAATACAGTGTGAAAACATGTTTCTTCGGCTTGCCTCCAAAACTCCATCGGACTCGTTCTGTTCTGGAAAAGAAGCCATCCATTTTACTTGGAACATTTGACTGACTAGACTGACTGATACCTGAAGACTTACTGCTTTTTTTTCTATGACTACTAAGTGATGCAAAAATTATACTTGACGCTGGCAATATGCACAGAGTTTTGCGATGCCATTATAAAAAAATGAAAATGACAAATTGACATAGTGCCGTTTGCGCGTTTTTGAATGGTAGTCGTAGTAGTAGTAGGTAGTAGGTAGAAAACGGAGTGGTTACATTCTCTTTGATGGTACGCGTGTAATGCGTGTAATTAAAATAATTTGTAGCCTAAAATTATGAATTAAAATAATATCGCTCATCATGAATTCTGGAGAATCCTTTTTGTCTTGTGCGGTTACCGTGGAATGGACCAGCCCGCAGGGTTCTATTCTCAGAAAAGTTAATTATAAGACGGCTTCCCTTCGCCTCATCCGAAATGAATTTCGGGAAATGTTCATGGAGATATCAAGTGACAAAAATGCTGCAATTAGATTAGCTCTGAAAGGTATAAATGTTTTTAAAAAGTTTATGGCAGAAGGTAAAGCTAGTATAAAGTTCCAAGAAGTAGGTTGCACTCTATTTATATCGAATGCGCCGCCAACTAATTTAGTATCATTCCTGAGAACGATATTTGTGAAGATGACAGGTGACAAGGAGCAGGCAGGTAAACCTTCAAAGCAAAGTATGAGAACCAAACTTTTAAGTGGCAAAGCCCAAGCATTTGATGAGATAAGCCCAGTGACAGTAGCAGATATATGTAACGCAAAGAACAAAATTAGTAAAGCATCTGCAACTACACCATCACCACCATCCAAGAAACGTAAATCTGATGATATTGGCAAAGGTCCTGCACCAAAGAAGCTGTATTCTCCTTCTCCATTGACCACAAAAAGTTCCTTGAATTCTGAGCAGCAACGAGTTTTAGAGGCCTGCCTTAGTGGTAAAAATATATTCTTTACTGGTTCTGCGGGGACTGGTAAAAGCTACTTGCTTAAAAGAATTGTAACAGCATTACCTCCAGATGTTACAATGCCTACAGCATCCACCGGAGTTGCAGCTTGTCATGTTGGTAAGATCTCTTCAAATAATACAAAATTAGGTAGAATATCCCTTATTCTGTCTAGGAACAATAAAGCAAAAAATTAGATTCAATTTTTTAAATGCACTTGTAGGCTTATACCTTTTTTACAGTAGATAAACCAAACATTGTTTTGTTGCTAAGCTCAAAAGCTGAACTCAGACATAATGAAACACATATTTATATTATTTAAAATGTATTGCAGCATAATGGAGTTTTATAAATTCTTTAAGTGTTAATATTATATTTATGTTATTGGTGATATTTTCCAGGTGGTACAACACTCCATGCATTTGCTGGCATTGGAGATGGCAGTGGTTCAGTTGACCACCTCTGTGATAGAGCTATGAAAACACCTTTGGTGGCACAGAAGTGGAGAAAATGCAAGCATCTCATTATTGATGAGATATCAATGGTGGATGGAGTTTTCTTTGAGGTACTTTTTAATTTTTTAAATATTTCTAAGCCTACAACTATTTTTGTTACAATTAGAAAATAAACTGTATACCATTATTATTACAGAAATTAGAGGCAGTAGCAAGACATGTAAGGAGAAATGATAAGCCCTTCGGTGGAATCCAACTTATACTGTGTGGAGATTTTTTACAACTTCCACCTGTAGTAGACAAAAACAAAACAGGAAAAAGGTTCTGCTTTCAGTCACCTTGTTGGGATAAGTGTATAGATCTTTGTTTTGAGCTGAGAGAAGTGCACCGACAAAAAGATCAAGAATTTGTATCAATTCTTAATAGCATAAGGATTGGTTGTGTTACAAAAGAGATAAGTGACCGTCTTCTTGGTACAGCCAAGCAGAAAATTGAAAGTGATGGAATCTTAGCAACAAGATTGTGTTCTCACACCAATGACTCGAAAACAATAAACATTTCAAAATTAAAAGAGCTCAAAGGCGAAGAAAAGATTTTCAACTCACAGGACAGTGATAATGCAACTAGTTTGCTTGATATGCAAACAGTTGCACCTTCAAAGCTGGTTCTAAAAATAGGTGCCCAAGTAATGTTACTTAAAAATATAAATGTCAATGCAGGCCTTGTAAATGGTGCTAGAGGAATTGTTTGTAGATTTGAAGATGGTTTTCCTGTTGTGAGATTTAAAAATAAAAAAGAGTATACTGCCAGAGCTGAAAGATGGTATGTTAAAAATTCCAATGGCAATCTGTTGTGTCGCCAACAAGTACCTTTGAACTTAGCTTGGGCCTTTTCTATACACAAATCACAGGGGTTGACTTTAGACTGTGTAGAAATGTCACTATCAAAGATATTTGAAGCTGGACAGGCTTACGTTGCTCTGAGTAGAGCTCAAAGTTTGGACACATTGAGAGTTTTAGACTTTGACTCACGACATGTGTGGGCTGATCCAGCGGTTTTAGAATTTTATCAAAGGTTTAGACGGCGCCTTCAGCAAATGGAACTGTTTCCACTTGGAAGGCCATTGACTGATAAAACAAATAAAAAACCTAAGTTAAGAGAAATATTACTCAAACAAATGCAGAGAAAATAATATATAATTTAATTTTTTAAAGTCATGACTGTGACATACTACAATTTTTTTAATATAATTATTTTTAAGTGATAAAAGGTTCTTACTAGTTGTATAAAATTGTTTTAAATTACGAAAATTTTGACTTAGCAGTATTTATGGTTAGTGTTAAATCTATAAGACTTAAAACCAACCATTTTATGTCAAAAAATAAGGCTGAAATGATATTTTATATTTATATTTTAGTATTATAATCCATTTAAGTATTTGAATGAATAAAACCAACCATTTTATGTCAAAAATAAGGCTGAAATGATATTTTATATTTATATTTTAGTATTATAATCTATTTAAGTATTTGAATGAATACATTTACAATAAAATAAATAACAGACATTGTGTGATTTTTTTATTGCCTACAAATTATTACAAACAACCACACTATGCAGATTCTACAGCAGTTAGTATTTCAATTTGTTCTTCAAATGTAGCAAGCTTTTCTTGTAGGCACTTGATTATGTATTTGTATGTTTCTACTGTTTGATCCTTATCCTTTTTTTTGTTTTTACTTTCATCAATAGTTTTTTGTAAAGTTTCTGCATGTTTTTTGTTCTGAGTTAGTGCTTCTGTCAATCTTGCATTTAAATATTCTTGCTTCTTTATTACTATCCACAGTTTCGTTTCATCAGATGCACTTGATTTGAATCTTAAATTTTCATCCACATAGTTTTCTAAATTAAAAGGCTCATTCAGTCTTTGTAATTCAGCTTTTATGTTTTCAGCTAATTCAGTTTGAGTCATTTTCCTTAGGAGCTTTTCAAGTTTTTGTTTAGATTGATCCACAGGCTAGAAATAAAAAAAGATATCCAATATTATGAAAATTAATTTATCATATTCTATCATGATAATGGGAAAACAAACAATTTCAAGTCATACTCAATATTATAATAATATGACATCATATATCACCTGATGTATGTATGTGTTTAGTTTGCACACATTTTGTTGCAAAGGACTTGCCACAATACTAAAAGACATTAATTTGAATATTTTAAGTTTATCATACAATTTTCTGATAACAACAATAAGTATTCTTCAATTTTCTTCCCTTGTACTTACCATTCCTTATTTATATAACAAATAATACAAGCAACAATTTCATTATTATTACATAATAATATACAAACTTGTTAAAAATGAGTTTGGTTGATTTGGCAGTACTAAACAGAGACTTATTTAAAAAAAATTAAACAACTTTAGTAAGTGTTTGCCTTACCAAGTTAGTTCACTTTACTATACTTGCTAATTTAATAAAGGATTTTATTCAATAATATTGTTTTGAATGTTTATTACTTTTTCCTAAGACATTTATCCACTACATGGTGCAAGATCTATTACACTGCATGAATAGTCAACATTTATATCAATTCAGGATCATGTCAAAGGACCAACATCTGGTAAAAGGTATGTATTTCAAGAATGCATTTAGACCTATTTAAAACATAGATAAAAAAAGCAAAAGATGTTTTTTTTTACCTTAGCTGGAAATAATGTAGGAATTGCATTTTCTTTAAGTCTTCTTTGAGAATCAAAATATTTATTTTCAAAATGCTTTGAACATATTTTGCTCCTGCTCCAATCTATGGA
Source organism: Pyrgus malvae (assembly GCA_911387765.1). Classification (NCBI taxonomy): domain Eukaryota; kingdom Metazoa; phylum Arthropoda; class Insecta; order Lepidoptera; family Hesperiidae; genus Pyrgus; species Pyrgus malvae. Next base: position 15,220,628 of record OU426962.1, read on the forward strand.
AGTGCACTTATTTTTCAAAACATGAAGCCATTTGTTCCTCATATCACTTGAAGTTGGACACCTGAAACCAAATAAAAATACATTAACTCCTTAATTTTGGTCTCAATAACATTACAAGCTGAGCTACTTCATTACTTCATATTAAACCATAGTTGGAGATTTTTAAATGGTACTTACGAAAAGAAGTTTATGCCCGGCGTCTTGTTAAAAGAGGTAGCCTTACACCCCTGTATAATACAATGTGCATTAGACATTTCGAATGTATTTTACCACTGAAAATAATCACACTTTGAGCAATCTCAGTTTCGTTTCTTTTATTATGTTATTTTTAATTTCTTCCCGAACAAGTCTATAAGTTTCGCGTTTTGAATAGGGATGCCCTAAGAGATGCCATGCCATGCCATTGGCCACGATGCCCACGATCGATACCTACAATCGGAAAACCGATAAATATCGATATGTCGACGCCTAAATATATCGATATCAACGATACGCCGATATAGATATATCGGTATCGAAAAAAAAACTATTAATAAACATTTATTTATTTAATAATTAATTATTAATATTAATTAATTTAAAAGAAAACTACTGAACAGCTTCAGCTCCAACACCAGCCTCAGGAACACGACTAGTAGAAGACCAACAGCAAAAATGAAGACCACGACAGGGACCACTCGGTGTCCACCCCAACGACCGGGACCATATTTATGACCCGCGGTAGTAACCCATGGCAGGGGCAGGCCCGAACATGTGCCCCGGGCCCCTTGCGGGGCTCGTGCAGAAAACCCGGAACTGGAACTGTATTAATATTGTAACGAAATATCAAAAAACCCGCCCAAATTAAAATACCCACAAAATCAGTTAAATGATGTTACTGGCAATAATGAAGTCTAAAAAAATATTTTGTTTTCGACTCGACCGAATGGTCATTAAACGCTGTAAGTACACTGTTAAGCCAACAGTTGACTTTACCAAGAAAATTCCGAATTTCTTTCTAAAACTATAACAAACTGAAGTGCAGCGAATGATCACCATCATAGCATAGCCCATCGTGTAGAGGAGCTATAAAACTACATTCATTTTAATAAGCCTCTAAAAAAGAAAAAATATCGATATATCAGCTTATTAGACACATAATATGTATATCAATATCGACTTAATTCCTATTATATCGATAATTAAAAAAAAATTACATCCCTAATTGACATTAATGATGATATTGATGATATGCAGCAGGCTTCTGTCATACCTGACAAATGTCATTCTGACCATAGAGATTTTTTTTCTCTTTTACTAGGCCAATGCACGATCTATACATATTGCCAATGTTAAATAAAAGTTTTTTTAAATTCGATGAATCAATTTCATGTACATAACTATAAAGCTTAATAAGTTTCTCCATACAAGCTTTAGATCGCCCTGAATATCGAAAAAAACCTTAATGGTTATAGAGATATATATATAGATATAGACACAGAAAGTCTATCATGGTTATCTACATGAGGAATCAACTTTTAAGCCCTTTTTCTTCCAATTGTTTGTATTGTAGATCTGCAATCACGTATCTTGTTATATATCCAATGGACGTTACATTTTCTATAAATTCATATTATCCGCCGTAGTCGGGTAAAAGACCGCCGAATTCAAAAAGTTAAAAAAAACAGTTACTGTTTTCACGTTATTAACTATGTATAAACAAAAAATGCAAAATGTAATATTACCCATTAACGATTTATACTTCTGCTAATATTGAAAGCGATAAACTGGTATGTTAAAATCAGGAAGGTAAAGGATTTGGAGTTGGTAGAACTATTATAGTTCGCCCGGGGAAGTACCTCCGCTGCGCCCACTTCTGCCGTGAAGCAATTCTATTGCTTCGGTGGAAAGGTGCAGTTGCCAGTTACACATACACTTGCATGAGGCGACCACCAGCCTCCGGAGTAGCAGCGTGAGGTGAGGTGAGTGAGCGTGAGTTTGTATGTAGATGTCCATGGGCTGCAGCGACCACTTAACACCACGTGGCCTGCATGCTCGTCTGCTACTCCGTTCAAATAAAATACAAGGACGCGATCTCATGTTCTCTTAGATATTTGAAAAAAGTGGTAAAAATAAAACAATTTTCGTAACTTATTTAAACTATTACTATACACTTTTAAGTTTATAGAGGTACTTTACACAAGTAACATGTTGAAATAAATAAAATAAGTATAAATTTATTGTTAAAACCACTTCAGTCTGTAACACTTATTGCTACTGGTGGGATAAATCTCCAAACATGGCTGACTTCTCCAGCACAAGACTGTATTACGGAATGGTGGTCTGCGTCTTTTAATGGAGTATCCTCTAGTATTGGTTCCGTAGTAGAGCACTGAATGTCGATTTTGTACTCTCCGGGCGTCAAGAATACAACTGTACATTCGTGGTGAACTATGGCCGACTCCAGTAATGTTGCGAGCACAACCCTGTAAAAGGAAAAAAATATCTATACTAAAATATACGTTTGAACGCGCTAATCTCAGACCATGTTATGTTAAAATGTTAGCCAAGTCTCAATGGAGCTGCTTGTTTATATATATAAAAAGCAATGTTCCTATGTAAAGCAAAGTTTAAGGTTTTTTACTGTGATATCTTTATTAATATATTTAGATTTTATGTTGTGGCTGTTGAACATTCTTCATGTTCATTTACTTGTTGACTTATTCATGTCTACAACCAGGTAACATAGTCACTATTTCAAGTATATTATTTATAAAGTAATTGCAGTAAAGAACTTTAGACTTTGTTCGGTTTTTTTTTTAAATTACAATAGTTAAACTCCACAGACTTGGCGTCCGTGCCTTTTTTTGCGTCAAGATATTTTGTTTGCTTTTTACTTTATTTTTCTTTTTTTTTTGTCACGATTAATTGCTCCAGATTTTTTTTATTTAGTGTGTTAGTATTTTAGTATATATTTTTTTTTGTATTTTTTAAACTATTTTGCTATTGTTATTGTTAGTGATGTTAATGTTTAGTCCGTTGAGGTCCCGGCGTGTGGTCCCGGGAGTTGTTTTTTAATATTTTGTCAATGACCGTCATGTCCCTGGTTTTGGGTGGATCTTTGGATGTGTGTGCCCGTGTACCATTTCATGTCCAGGGAGTGAGTCTTCTGGCTGGAAGAGTAGATGCCATTGTAAACGTTTTTAAGGGCATAGGCTACGTCTTTTGGGTTACGATGTGCAAAATTTCAGCTCTCTAGGTTTATGGGAAGTACTAGTTATATTTTTATAATCAGTGAGTGTTATTGAATTAGCACAATTTTGCTTAGGAAATAAATCAAATAAATGAGCTACAAACATGCAATTTTGTGTTTTAAGTGTGTAGTTATATATCTTACTACTGACGATAATTTCAGCGTTCTAAACCTATCCAGAAATTTTCAAATATGGGCATGAAAATACTCCGAAATGGTTCTAGTAAAGGATGATACGGCACTGTCGCACTCGACTTGGTGCGGGAACGGCATATAAAATAAGCACATAAACCCAACTGCTCATAGAGAAACAATAATAAAGATGTTATAGAATAAATGGACAAAGACTTTTATTTGCACAGATATGGGTGTTTACAAAAGTTGATTATATATATTATATATACTTAGTTCGCCATGTTTATCTTCATGAGTTATGCAAATATTACAAAGAGAAAAATATTAAAGAGAAAAACTTAAATACATATAACACAATAGTAAAAATGTACGTTTACATCTATTTTATTACCTACTATTTTTAATTGTTACCATATTGCGCCTTTAAAATTTAAAATGTATATTTATTTATTTATATTTCGGATCGGATCCGATCGGCGGCTTAACAAGGTGTTTAAATTGTAAACTGGGAGAAAAAAAAGCTGGCGGAAAAAAACCTCCCAGCTTTTTATGGATCGATTATGAAATCAGTGACCGAGTAATACGCCTTTTGCGTAAATACGTTTTAAGTTCTTTTTTAAACTCGTTGCCCGTTACAATTTTGAGGAATTCCGGTAGTGTTACGACATTGTTTCGTTTTAGAAGCGATTGGGGACTGGGGTCAACGTACTTGTTGTTGCCAGCGGTGGCGACACGATTGTCGAGCTTGTAGTTGAGCGTGCCGTTGTTGTGGTCCTGGTAGAGGCGTACTGAGAGGCAGAGGCGGCGCAGAGGCGAGCTGAGCCCGTTCCGGAGCGCCACTTTCAGCTGCACGCGCTCGCCCGCTGTGCATACGCATTCTTCTTGCGGCTTCACGCATTGCGAGTTCACTTGCACCTCTATGATGGGCAACAATATTGTTTAAACATTAAAATGTCATTTATTTTGAAAATAACAAATTGGTGAAATTGCATTCTCAGTACTAGGTATAATATACATATCAATTCAATTCAATTGTCACTGAAACTATTGATGAAGATACTATATGAATTCTCAAAAGCGTGGAATATTTTATGCACGTTTTTGCCCAAACACTTTTCACATTCATACTTAAAATATATAAAAGTATAAAAGTTATTTTTTTGTTTGTCCTTCTAACACAGGGTTCGCGAACCTTTATGTATCAACGTGCCATTTTTTCTAAAGTAACGTTAAATGAGGTCTGTGATTACTGGGAAAATAATAATAATTATCATCATCATCATCAGACTATAATAGTCCACTGCTGGACATAGCACTCTTCTAATGAACGCCATAATACCCTATCTTCAGCTAGCCGCATCCAGCATCTGCCTGCAGTCTTTCGCAGATCCTCATCCTACCTGGTCGGGGGGCGTCCTACATAGCCCATACTTCACACTTTTTTTTATAAGTGCATTATGAGTTTTTGTGACGTGGCCAAAATATTGTGTCGCGTGCCATTGGTTCACCGTCCCTGTTCTATCACGTCGTACTGGTGTTACTGATTGACCCAATAGGCATGATGACACTATTAAAGAATCAGAGAATAAACGGTTTTACAGAAAAATATATGCTAAAAAAGTCCTAAAATATGATCCCGTTTTAATATAAACATTAAGATTAATAAGATTTTCAATAAAATAAAAGTATTAAATACAGCAATCGGCCATGTTATCTGAAACGCCAATCAAAAGGTGTCATCTCTCACGTCACGTCACCTCTCAGTTAATGTCATCGTTTTGCTTGAAGTTTGACGAGCAAGCCGGCGCCATGACACCTACTAGCGTTTTCGCGCTTAATTCAAATTACATAGCAGAAAATACATTAATTTACGTTAAAAGTTCAGTTTATTGCTAAAATAAACTTTGTTTCGAAACTAGGAGACGTGTACCAACAATAAGGAAAGGTGTTTAAAAATCTGTCATCATGCCCATTTTTTATATAAAGATAGTTTGGGGTTGGCGATTGAATCAGGCTACGTTTCACCCTTGGGAGGATAGCTAGTTTACAATATTAGCATGAATATGGCTTGCTCACCCCAGTGCAGCGGCGACATGCGCACGATGTCGAGCATGGCCTGCGAGAGCGTGATGCCGCGGACGGAGGCGCGGCCGGCGGCGCCCGACTGCAGCAGGCGCCAGCGCAGCGCCACGCGCTCCGTCACGTGCGCCGCGCACGTCAGCTCCAGGCTGTTGCTGGACGCCGTGCTGGACGATTTGTTGTCGCCATCTGTTCCGTAGAGAAAAAAACATTTTACAAATTTCTTTTTTTAATATTGAAGGCTGGAAAAGTTCTAGGTAAGAGCGGTTTTGTGCACGGGCTTTTTCTAGCATTTTCGGCGTCCGAAACTGTTTAGGGGTAATATCCGTAGCAGCTATTGAGGAACGAAGAATGACTGCATAAAAGGTATCGATACCTTTGTCAGCGTAGTGGTTGATTTATACGAGCTTACAAACGTGTCGACATTCGTACAAATTACATGCATAGCGATAATACAGCACTACAGCACAGTTTAGCGTATCAGTGATTTACTCAAATAAATTTTATATAGTACATTTTTATTTTTGCGTGTATTACATAAAGTCAGGAGCATCTCCTCCGCCTTCAGGCCACGTAGTGCTGCTACATCTCCTCCGCCGTCAAGTTGGATAGTTCCCCATCACCCGTCACTGACCTTCCTCCGCGCGAGGTGGAACTGCGCTGAAGGGGCAGCGCTCCAGCGGCACGGGCACGCGGCACGCCTCGCCGCCCTCCACCAGCAGATGCTTGCCGGCCGCGTAGTGCAGCTCCATCTCCTCCGCCGTCAGGTTGCGCACGTCCAGCACCAGGTACAGCTGGCTGGGGCTGGGGAACGAAATATTTGAGTATAAATATATGGAAGTCGTCTCGGCACGCCGCCTGGCGGATGTGTAACATAAAAAAAATTGAACAGATAAAGTTTACTTTTAAATCAATTTAAAAAATAGAGACCAAATAAAAAATAAAAATGTAAAGAAAATATTATTAAATTGTTTATTTTATTTGTAAAACTTTTATATTTTTATATGTATATTTTGTACAATATTGTATACAGTTACTTATAATTTTAGGTTTTAAATTTTTAAACTTTGTTTATTAATAAAGATAATGTAAAAAAATAAATTTCTTAAAAAACTTTATTAGTTACATAATCAAAAAAAAAGATATGACGATCTTTTGGAGACTTTAAGTGCCCCTTAAACAGACAACAAATCAAAGGACAATGCCAGATGTTCTGCATAATTTTGTTCCAGGAAATATTAGTGTACAGGATGTACCAAATATAGCATTTAAATATTTATTACTGATATACTTATAATTTTAGGTTTTAAATTTTTAAACTTAGTTTATTAATAAAGATAATGTAAAAAAATAAATTTCTTAAAAAAACTTTATTAGTTACATAATCAAAAAAAAGATATGACGATCTTTAGGAGACTTTAAGTGCCCCTTAAACAGACAACAAATCAAAGGACAATGCCAGATGTTCTGCATAATTTTGTTCCAGGAAATATTAGTGTACAGGATGTACCAAATATAGCATTTAAATATTTATTACTGATAAGTTGGTGGCAAACTTTACATTTCATCAAAATCAAGCCAAATCTCAAAGAAATTATCCCACTCATTTATTGGTTTCCTCCTTTCACGACGTGACGTCGTCGTGCCGAGCGCTTACAATGACTAATGACGCATTTTTGGAGTTGACTCTAGCATTGTGTTTAAGAGAAAAAAAAGAAAATAGGAAAGAGAGAATGGAGAGTGTTTTTAATTACTATGCATCTCTTGTTTCTGTCCATGTTAAAACTAAGATAATGATACCTAATATCGTCTATTATGTAGTATAAGAATCAGTGCAAATATCAGTACTTTAACTCTATTGCATTAATCAGAATAATAGTTATGATAGACTTACATTTCAGCTGGCAAAACGTCCCAGTGAGTTATGGAGACACTCGGCAAAAGTTCCAAGTTCATTTGAAGCGTTGACTGACGACAATGCATGTCTTTTCCTACTCCACCCGAATATCTGATGATTATCTAAAATTATAATTAATTTCAGATAATTCATACCCGTTTGCTTTTGTGTACTACATTGTGATTTTTGTGTGTTACTTAAATCGTCATGAGAATTTTTACTTTTAGTAAGTAGCTTCAGAATTAAGAATAGAGCTACGGTATCCCCAGCCTGATTGTAAGAGGCGACTAAAGGGGGGCTTCCGGAGTTGCGGGCGGTGAGAGTGGGAGCTCGATCCGTCCAGCCAGTAGCCCGGGGAAGGACGCATGGCTGCATGCCACCGTAAGCATCGGAAGGTGCAGGAGAGCACAACTGCTCTCCCGAAAATGGGCCCGTACTGGGCGCCGCGCGTGGAGGACACCGGTGCGTTCCAATGGAGATCCCGGAGTCCTCGCCAAGCGCAGAGGCAATCCAACGGGGATTTAGTGCGGCACAAATCCCACATAAACCCCGGTATCCCCTCTGCCAAGGTACTTTTAAAGGTGGATGTTGTTGTCTCTGTAACTATAGTAACCTGTTGGTAATTATAGACGGTGATAATGTGCACGTGCTTATTTCTACAACCATAAAAACGCGCATTCTTGAGATAAAGAAAAGACTAAACCTCAACGTGCTTAAAATTAAATCTACCTGTGATTCGATCTGACGATTTCTTGATGGCGGCATGACCGATAATGGCGCAGACCAACTAGTTGTTTGAGAGTTTGTTGACCTACAAAAATGTTTGATACGCACGCTTTAGATACAGTTCGCGGTAAAATTCTGTTACATAAATATGATTGTGCCACCTACTAAAAATTCTCACCTACAGCCAGGGTTGACTGGAAGAGAATGCCTCCAGGCATTAAGTATGAACAAAAAAATTTAAAAAAAATCATAAGAAAATGTATCCACATTTCTTATGATTTTTTTCCAGTCATTTGTATGTGACAATATTTTTCGTCTGTCAACTTTACAAATTCAATAAATGGATACTTAAAAAAAGGCATTAGGCTAGTGCTGCACATATAGCAGTAAGTTAGAGCATGCTCATTCAAACTTAAATTAAAATATATTGTACTCTGAGTTTTTTATAAAAATAATAAAAAATTAAAATAATAATAAATAATTAAAAAGTATACCTGAAACTACCAGATGTTCTAGGCATTAGTCCGCTGCTCAATGATGTTTGAGGGTTAGACGTCTGTGTTGGCAATGACGACTGTGCATGGGGCACCGGAGATCCAACCCTTGACGGATAGTTAGACGTTAAGCTGTTCGGGAACAGATTCTCCCCCACCCCTCCTAGGTCTAGGAAATCTGCCTCTCCGTACAATTGCAAGATGATTGTCGCTTCAGCATTCGGGGCGATTGGCAGCTGTGATTGAACGTCCTCGTTGGACCATTGAAAGACTTTTGACTGCAGTTGGCTATCCATGTTTGACTGAAAAAAAAATTACGACATTACTTCGAGGAACTTCTTTTAAAAACAATTTTGTGATACTTTTATTAAAAAAACCTGATAGCTATAAGTATGTCAGAGAGCACATATTTACTTTAATTTTATAAAATTCTGTTGTGGCAAAACATTTGTTATGCCCTGCTGCCTTAGAAGTCTGAAATTTCATTTTTATTATGCCTTTTGAATAAAAGTACCAAACGAGCTTGCACGCCACAGGGTCACTGAAGGCCAAAGATATTTTCACTTAACTTTAGAAGGCTCGGGTTTTTTTTGGACTTATACGGCCCTGTACCAGGTATTCTTTTTATTGTTTTGGAAGAAGTCAAGCCACATGACGAAGTACTGGTTTCTACTGCATTACTCTACTGCATAGTTTGATAAGCCACGTCGCTAAAAACTCGTGTAACCCCTTAGCATAAGATGTTTCACATCCAAATCTTTTCAATTAAAATTTCAAAATTCATTCGGTAACACAGAAAATTAAGCTACAAACAAAATATTTGTTTTTACTCACTTGAATAGCCAAATCCAAATATTCGATGGGCACATTGCTAGTGTTAGTAATCTTGATGGTACACTCAGTGCTTTCTCCATTGTACAGCGATATATTCGTGATGCTTCCAACGTTTTCCGCATTTGCCAAGTTGATATTACCAGATAGCGCAACTGACGTCTCTATTGTGATGGTAGGAAGGCTTGGAATCACCTCAATGGTGAATGAAGCAGGGAATTTGTGTGGCATGGGCATGTTCTTCAGTCTGCAATTCGATTTGACGCCTAAAGTATGGGTGGAGTATCCTAATATTTGTAGTTCCCCCACTTCTTTTGGTGTTCCGTGTAAGTTAACAGTTGTTGGGGAATCTGGTGGTAGGATTATGGTCTCTGGTATTGATTCGAAGACCACCCCTGATGTTAACAAACGCATGTTCGAGACTTTCAACTCAAAGGGAAGCGGGTTTGTCAGTTTCATTTGCACTTCGCAAATATCGTCCTCCACCCATAAATATTCTGTAACAGAACAACAATATTTTTATGATACGTTGGAGTAAGAAAAATCCGTTTTGTTAGCAGCAAAATGTAAAATAAATCAGTTGAGATAGCTTATGTGATAAGCAGTCAGAAAATGTTATTTTAAGTTTTTAAAATAACAAAATTAATTTTATAGTCCATTTCAAAACTACCACTTTAAAAAAAAAATTAGCGAAATAGTAGCCGCCATATGATATGACGTCATACGGTGATGTAAATAAAAGAGGTGTCGACTTTAAAGTCAACGCATTCGTTTACATGACCGAATGACGAATCGTTACTAAAGAGTAAAAATGGCATCCTACGCTTGCGTCAAACTACGAGCGAAATTTAAAAAAGTATAATTTAAATGCAGTTTTAGGTCACTTATCAATCGAATAATTTTTTTTTGTATTTTTTTTTGTTGTATATCAGCACCTTACGATCGAATTGAATTTTCCAAAAATGGGTATACATACTATCCTATTGAGAAAGGGGAAACACCAGCAGCGGGTCATTAAAAAGGGGTAAAAATAAAGAGCTAAATGAGAAAAACATAATGTCAACGTAAAACCAAGATTTACCCATTTTCCCTTCATCCTTTTTAGCCTTCCTCTCCAGGCTTCCAAAGTGTATGGGCGTGAATATGAACGGTCCGTGTTGGGACTTGGACTTCACCAAGTGCGGCGTCCTGGCGGGCGGCAGCGGCCGGGGCGTGAACAACGAGCAGCTCGGCACGTGCGTCAGGTTGGCGGGGGGGATCACCTCGCCTGTTTCCAGCACCAGGGGCACTGGACCGCCTTCGCATTGGGCTGACAGGGCCTGAAAATTATACGAAGTGAATACTAAGCCGTTAAACTTGACCTGCCGCCCGCATAAGTTATCCTTCTAACGCGTACTATATTATGGCAAAAACTACATAGTTTTAACAGTTGTAACATTACAACTTGCTCTATGTTGAAAAAATTATAGTGATGACACTTGATCGCACAGTCAGCCAGCATATAGACTTTGAGCTCAATCTCTTTCATTATGGAAAGGAGCCTCTGTCAGTAGAGGAACATTAAAGATAATTTTAACAACCATTTTTTATTAGTTCAATTGAGATACCTCATAAGTTTAATCTCTGTTATCTGCTTACATATGGTTAAAAATTATAAAGCATATGTGCATAGTATAAAAAAATTTGTGACAGCTTGCAGATGATGCCACGTTATTCGGATAGGACTATGCAGTCAATTCCATCTTTCTGCAGGAATCAAAATTGCTTATTTCAATACGCATTTATCTTACTTGCACCCGAACATCACGGACCATTATCTATCTCACTACTGGTTATACACTTGTAAATGACAGTTGACCACTGCTGGTGACCGACCTGCAGAAGGTTGACCAGGTCGCGATGGTCGTGCGTCTATTACTGGGTGACGCTATAGCACTGGTGACTGACCTGCAGCTGGATGGCCAGGTCGCGGTGGTCCTGGCGCGAGAGGTGCGGCCACATGGTCTGCAGAAGGAACGTCATGTGGCGCGTGGCCAGCGCGGGGTGACCCATGCGTCGCGCGGCCACTACTAGCTCTTGGAGTAGCTGGATCTGGAGGGCCGGCCAACCTGTCAATATCATCAGGGGATTAAATTTTATTATATTTATTTATATGAACAGGCAGATGAGCACGGCATAAACTATATAGTGGCGTGGTATAAAGTAGCTACAGCTCATGGATATCAAATCTGAATGTTGCCTGAGGTCGAATTTAGTTGAGCAGCTTTCATATTTAACAGCACAGAGGCTGTTGGTCACCTCACGTAAGTCTGGCATCCGCACCATTCCATCGGATGACGGACTATTATCAGATCTTAAATAATTAATTACTGCTTTTATCATTACTAAGAAGTTTCATAATGTTCAAAGCTTAACTCAAATAATTTGCTTTATTTAGCTACCTTTCTTTTTGTATCGGGGGGGAACCTTCAAAAGGAAACGTGCATGAAATTTTTGCCACTAGCGGTCACCTATTTCACACCCGACCGCGCTCGTTTGGCTTCGCTACGTTGAACGCTTGCGTTTTACGGTACGGTATTATGGTACTATAGTCAGAAAACTTCGATAGCGTGATTCAGGAATAACCGTGACGCCATCTCATGATGAGTAGCTGAAGGTCGCCACAACATAATAAAAATCAAAAACTTACCAACTTGGTGCTGAATAACGTAATTGGGGTCCAGACTAAGCTTGTGTCCCGGAAAGCTGTGCAGCATCAGGTAGTAACAGCGCTGCCAGTCTGGATTGGGATTGTTTGGACTGACTTGTCGCGTTGCAGCCAATCGCTGGCAGAAGGCCGCCTTTCGTAGAAACCCTAAAATTAACAAAAAATAAAATGCATCAAGTGGAGTGGATCCCTAACATCCTGCGTCCTGGCGCGCATCTTTGACTTAAAAGTTTGCCATTTGCTTATTTATCGCTAAGCCAATTTGAGGGGAAAAATGCATACGTGGAAATTCTACAAAGAAATTCAGTTATCTGATCCAATCTCTTTTTGCTGTAAGTTTATCTCAGAGCAAAGAAGGATTTGGCTCAGTCAAAGTCACTTTGAAGGCCATTAGGTGTATACTTTGACATTAAAGGAGTAGGTACTATGATGAGTGATGAAAACACTGAATCTCAAAATATCATGTTAAGTTTTATAATTAGCAAAGTCTTACCTATTTCCTTATACAGTTCAGCTAATGTATCGAATCTTTGTATCTTCTCCTGTTCACTTAAAGTTAAATTGATAAATATAACATTCTGCAGGAAGCTCGAAGCATGTAAACTATTATTTTGCTCAACTGCAATTCTAGCTGCTTTGAAACAAGCTTCTGTCTCTATAATACCCGCATTTTGGTATTTACTGTAGTGAATGATCGCTTTACGATATTTCTCTGCAATTTCTTCGCCGTTAAGAAGGTATTGTGTGTTAATCTGAGAAGGAGGTTGTCTAGGAATGGATGGCAAATCAGGACTTAAATAGGACTTTTGACTTTGATATTCAATGTCACTAGAGGAAGCCAAGGATTCCGTATCAGCATTATCAGTTTCAGACTGCCGTGAAGACGTCTCAACACTCTCAGATGAAGATGGAGTAAGTTCACTGGGAGGGTTTATTGGACTAGAAGTTTTTGAAGACCGAAGTGGTGAAGATGTGAGCTTATATTTTCTGAATGAATCTGAACTTGGTTGGTATAAAGATAACGGTTTTGTTTTGTTTGGTGAACTTTCCTGTAAGCTTGCATTGCGATGCAGAGGGGTAGTATTCCTTAAATTAGGGTATTGAAGTATAGCTGAGGTCGCGCAATGGCCTGAAAAAAAAGATTACTTAAATTATTAAATTTTTTTTATTTACACATTTAAGCAAGTGTTTATATTAGTAAATCTTGCATGAAATATAAATCAAAAGCATTGCATTATTTGATCTTCAAACCTTCTTTAGCTGCTGCCAACCAAAGCCAATCATTAACAGACTTCAGTATTTCTGCAGCAGAATGATAAAGACTTAATGCATCAGACACCAGTCCTGCTTGCAATGTCAAATCAGCAAGATTCTTTGTCACACGTCCCATACACCTTTTTTTATTATTTCGCGACTCCATATCAAGACCTGCGAATTGGAATAAAGTTCAATATCACTTGGCATTGTAAAATTAATTTAATTGTGGGGATACTGCTACAAACTGGAAACTATTCTTATATTAAAGGGGTGACAGACATGGGAGTATGTGTACCTGTGGCACAATACATTCGAGCGGCATTATGAAGTTACTCGTCCTTTAAGCTTTCCCCTTGCGGCTCTGGGGTGAGGTGCATATTTTTCCCATAGGATTGAGATATTTTTCCTACATAAAAAGTAGCCTATCACTCTGCCTATCAGCCCAAATTCGTGCACCATTAATGAAAACAGAACTAAATTCAAAATAACATAAGAACTCACCTACAAAATCCTTCTTTTCAAAAGGTGCCAAAAGCAAAGAAACTTTCTCCAGTTTCTCTCTTGACCTCTCCAGTCTTTTGGACTCTACCACCCAAAAAAGAGAGTTGATTAGATCAGCCACATGTTGCTCTAAGTCAGGCACGGGATCATTCTCTCCGTAGAACATAGCAGTTGTTTTAAAGTTAGATGGAGTGGTGAAATTCTCTTCTGGCACTGAGTATGAAGTGGCAGAGGAACAGGAGCGTGGAAAACTTTCTGAAGATGACATACTGTCTAACTGTTCACTGGGGTTAGATACCCTGCAAAACAAATTATGTCATTCTAAAGTACCAGATAAAGAATTGTGAAAATTATTGCAGTGGTGACCATGTCTTGTTCACTTATACAAAGTAGTAGTAGTTATCTAGCTTGTGCTATTAAATGGAACAAACAAACAAGAGATTAATAGAATAGATGTAGAAGTGGCCTTATATGCTTTTTGAATGATAACCAGTATTGCCAAATACAAATGCCTTTCATGTTATCATTAGATCAAACAAAATCCCTGATATGTAAAATTTGGCCTTATGAACATAACATAATTTTTAATAGTACATACTAATAAACTTTATGATTACTTACTTATCACTAAAGCTGCTTTTATCTTTAGAAGTTTTATCATCTTCATACACACTGTAGGTCTCAGGCTCCTGTTCTGGCTTCTTCAAATTACTGCCAGGTCCAAACATAAAGGCTCTGGAGTCATATAGTGTGTTTGAGTACTTCACTTTGAGAGATTCATGTACCCGGCAAACTTCATTCAGCTCTATTTGGTTTGCAAATTTGCTTAGAGTTATTAAGCCTAATAACCTCCTGTGAAATATAAAAAAAATGAATCAATGTCATATTTTTTATTTCTAATGCTTGAGCTTCATCCCTACTGATTATTGGCTGCTATACTACTCTAGCTACTGCTACTAGCTACTCTGTAAGAAAGCTAGTTATTGTATACTCCATATTTTAAACCAGTGCTGAAGTTTTTCTCCGTCTGCTCTTTTCTTCCGCTCAGCATTGCCTAAGCGCATCCAGAGCAGACAGAACAAAAATATAAAACCTTCACTAAGAGTTTTTTGAATAAAGAATATTTCATTTCATTTCATTTATATCATACCTGTGAGTTTGAAAATCCCCCCAATCATTATTTTCCACTGGGTAATCTCTTACATATCGCACCCATATATCTCTCACTTGTCCAGAGGAATCTGAAATAAAGCAAATTACTGATCATTGTGTGAAGAAAAGCACTTAAGTTATTTTTGAAGTGGAAACTTCTTTAGCGGCGTTGTGCACTTTTTTTGGGATGGGTAAAAAATGTTAAACTTCCGTCAACTACATGTAGCCTGATCGAAAATTCGTAATACGGAGGGGTGACAGGTGATGACGGCAGTCTATACTTGTAAAATTCGTTTATATCAAATATTTAAAATATGGATATTGAACAAAGTGCATCTATTAATGAAAAAAGTGACGAAGAAATAGTGAAAGAAAATGAGTGAGTATTTTTTAAAAATACTAGATAGAAATTTAATACTGATAATTCAAGCAATTCGTGCTGAATTATTCCCTAACGATTCTAAGACATCAAAAATGCACAACGTTAATGTTTTCACTTCTGCCAGCACTCCCGGAGTGCAACCCGTTGTTTTTTTTATGAATTAACCACAAATCACAACATGTGTTAAACAATATTATTTGTTTTCACATAGGTTTACAATACGGAGAAACTATGAACATATAAACAACAGTATTTATTAAACAGCAGTCACATAATTTGTTTACATCAAAAGTATTACAAAGTTGCTATTTTCAGGGGCCATACAATATATATTAAAATATGAAAAGCAACAATGCAAAGAAACAACCCTGGTTTTAATGCATGTAATACTAACCAGTAACTTTGATGTTGTTCACGCGTTGTATCCTCTCCCAGAGCTTACTGAAATTGCCGAGTACGCCCCCTATGCCCTTCACCAGCACCAAAAGACAAGCGTGGTGCTGCGCGTGCTGACCGTAGTCCGGGTGCGACATCACAGACTCTCCGGGAGCGTGAGATAGGATGTAGCTCACCGATGAGCGCATTGATATACCATTTGTTGCACGCTACACGAAACCCTCAAGTTTACCGTAATAATGCACTGGCCATTCCAATCACAGCTGGGAATAAAGTAACGGGTCAGTTCAGGTCACACACAAGACAAGTAATAAAAGAATGTGGAGTAAGCTTCCTTACGTTCAACAATTTCAGGCTTGTAATGAAGTGAAATTGGTCAATTATAATGGCTTAACGCTAACGAATGAATGAATAATTAATTGAGGAAGAGTTTACAGATTCCAACAACACCAACCAAACAACCACAGAGCAGAGCAGCTGATGTAGGTAGGTAATTAAATAAAGTATACACTGAACTGACATGAGTGACATGACATTGACATGCGGTCTGTGCGTAAGAGCGTTACCATTTTTTTTTCAATTATGGCATCGCAAACTCTGTGCATACTGCCAGCGTCAAGTATAATTTTTGCATCAATTTTTTGCCAGTTTCAATGAAACTGGACGAAGTAATAACAAAGTCAGTAAGTAAGTCGTTCAAACCAATATTCAAGTAAAGCGATGGCTACTTTACTAGAACGTGTCCGATGGAATTTTGGAGGCAAGCAGAAAAAACATATTTTAGCACTGTTAATCAGTCAGTCTAGTCAGTCAGATGTTCAAGTAAAGTGAGGGCTGGCTGAGTCAAAAGTAGTCAAAACTCCATCGGACACGTTCTGAAAAAGTAGCCATCACTTTACTAGAATTTGACACACAAAGATTATGAAGATTATTCTAATATTATTACAAGTTTCTAAGATCCGGCCAAAACTCACTTCGCGACAGCTTGATTAACATTGCTTACAATAGTGACTATGTATTTAGTGCTATGTTTTTACATTACCTACATTCTATTACGTTACATCATAGTTTCAAGTTACATGTTTATTTTATAGGATTTGGAGTGTTTGTTTTAAATATTTACTGTATAATTTTCATAAAATACTATTAGAATTATAAGAATATTTGGTATTAGTCATAGCATGATATTATATAGCCTAAAGCCTTCCTCAATGGGCTATCCAGCACAAAAATATTTTTTCAATTCGAACCAATAGTTCCTGAGATTAGCGCGATCAAACAAACAAACACACTCTACAGCTTTATATGTATATTAGTATAAATTTTATTGACAATGACTTAACGGCATAACGCGTACTTAATTTCGTTTCATTTCTCAATACAATACATTAATTAAAAAACCAAATTGTCATAATGAAGTTCACGAAATATTATTGCCTCATAAAATATTTTTACCAAATTTTAAGCGAATCTTATGGGCCAACTACGGCCCGTTCATTTTATTAGTTTAATCTACATGCATTCCGTCATACATATATTATATACTAGTTGTGCCCGCGACGTCGTCCGCGTAGATAAAGACTTGTACAAAAGGCTTGATTAGGCTTGGATTATTTGTTCCTCCTCCTCCTTAGTCGTTCACTCTTGACAGAGTGGTCGTGGCTGATGAGGTTGCAATTTCGTTCGTGACCGCTTGCCCTCCACTGTCCCTAGGATTATTGTTACCTTTTATGAAATTACATATGATACAAAAGTTCATATTATATTATGTTGAGTGGAAACATTCTTCCTGAGTCCTTACAATTCTTACTGTACTCCTCTTATAATATCGACTTTTCAGTCGTTATCATCAGTTTCTCTTTACAAATTAAACGTATTATAATAGCCTGTTTTTAAAGTGTTTAGATAGGACTGCTGTGCCCGCGGAAAGAATCATTATAATTAAATAATTTGTACTGCAAATAATGCATAGATTCATTATCATTATGTAACTTAAATATATTGCAGAAAGGTGGTGAAATGTCTACGCTATGTCAGACGTGGTTAAGTAGTTGGGAGTCAAATTCTTGGTTGCTTACACGTTGGTTGCAATTGTCGTTAACATACTGTCGTTCATACTTAATGGAGGTCTTTTGAGCGATTTAAAACTTGCGACAGCAGTTAGGCCACTAACAATGAAGACGTCATCAACCTGAATTGGAGCAGCGTGAGAGGATCAGGCCCTACGCGATTAAGAGTCAATTGGTCCTATTAACAACCCTTCACACAGCATCAGAAATAAATATATCGATTACTAATATTATTCTGGGCGTGACCACCATGCCGTGCTGCTGCCGTGACGCTTTAGCATATTAGTGTAACACCAGTGCCAGTACTGCGTATGTATGTAATAGCTCTTATTAAATTAACCACTGAAAACGTCTGCTCATTTCAATAAAAAAATTATAAGACCCTCGGCAATTGCTTATTCTTTTATTCGAAATCACTTTTTTTATAAATAAACCGAACAAAGAGGCAGAAAGGCCGCGTGGTTAAGCGATCACCCGAGCACTGCCGGCTTTCAAGAAGAGCTTTTTTTACAGCTTTCTTGAAGAACCCTATGTCAAAGTCCATTGGAAATGCCTCAGCTGGAAGGTTGTCCCATAACTTACACATCCGTTCAAAACATCAAAAGGAGCGTGCAAAGCGGCCTGTGGAACTTTAACCTTCGACTGGTGATGTAATCATGATATGGTGACGTAGCTATCATTTTGAAAAGATCACTCAGCATAGTAAAGTCGGTAGAACACTTTGATTTTTTTTACGTTTCACACTGATAGCCCCAGAGTAGGGTAAATATACACTGTGTAATGGGTACCATGAGACACACAGAGACAGAAATACAAACACTTAAACCGAGAACAGAAAATTAAACTCATCATTCAAATTTCTGCTTCGCCGGGAATCAAACTCGAGACCCTTCGATTGGCAGTCCGGCATGGTAACCATTGCGCCACGCGAGTCCAGGCGCGGTCGCAGCCTTCAATTTTGGGCAATGGTCGCCAAGAAATTTTGGTGGTAGGTCACTAAGAAATTTGGGGGAAGAGGTGTCTCAAATTGGCTTGTTTCGCCTTCCATCTACGCATGAGTGAGGGATTTTGGGGGGGGGGGGGTCATGTCCCCTGTGACCCCCCCATAATATGTGGATGTAACCCCGCGCCGCGCCTCCATAATGCTCTACCACAATGAGTACAATATCAGCGCCAGTTCCAAAGCTCTCTAAGTTGTTAATTTTTTTTATTAGATATTTTATTAAGTAAATATACTCGTAATTAATTATTTGAAATAATCTCCACCAATCCACTTTGTAATAGCGTTATTGGGTAAAATATTGAATATAGTTCACCACCTGTAAATCTACCTGTAAAAAGCAATTAAATGTGAATAAATGAATAACAACGACATCTATCGTAAAGCGTTTAAACTAAATTGTCGATATAGCGAATTTGCAACAGATCACTAAATAGTTCTGAATATGAACATAGATGTCGGCAGTAGCCTCGTTTTGTTAAGGTTTTGTACATTTTGTATTGAGGATTTCTTTGAATATGTGGTGATATGTATGGTTTTTTTAAATATTTAGAGATGAAATCTAGCATAAGTGATTGAAAATTTGCTTTTACTTTTTTTTCTACTTTTCCCAAAAAGATTCTATAAATCAAGTCTCAACAATCAGTTTTTAAAGAATTTCGAAAAAAATTGACACTTAAAGGGTGAATTTTGGAAAATGCTGAAATACGTAATTCTTTATTTTATTATGCATTTAAACGCATTAGCACCGGAGTGCTGATTCATTGCGCAGAGTCAGCGTGCAGGCGTTCATCCATTTCATCCTTGAAATTGACGTTACTTTTTTGTTTGTGAACCGATTTAAATAAAACAAACCCTAAATGTTAATCCAAAAAAATACCAATACATCAGTGAAAACCGCATCCTTCTACGTTAAGCCGTTCCTGAGATTAGCGCGCACAAACGAACAGATAAACAGACAAACAGATAAACAGACAAACAGACAAACAGACAAACAGACAATAATTCTAAAAATCATGGTTTTGGGTTCTATTACGCTAATAAATAGCCCTAGTGACGGTTTTTTTCAAATATCTTCAATGTACAGAAACCGACTTGTTACAAATTTATTATATGTATAGAATAGATACATTCACTATTTATTGACAAAATCAATCAATCAAAAGATCAATAATTTCATAATTATTATTTTCAAATAACAATACATTTTTTAAAGAAAGTTAGGTTGCAGAGCTTGCAGATTCTAAACCAGATGCTAGTAACCCCAGTAATTATAACCTCCAAATGCTTAAACTAAAGCAAAACTTTAAAACAAGTTAACAACTATTAGATAGATAAATAATCGCCAATTGTGAAATCTTTCTATGCCGCTTTATTTATTTACTTATTTTCCAGCCAAACCAGCTAATCTCATACAGACAGTTAAGCTTAGGTTATAGATAATGGCATCAAAAGAAGGCGGTGATAAAGCTAAAGTACATTTCTTTCTAAAGCTAAAATTGTTTTTGAAATATATGTTTATGAAAACAATATTGTTTTATCCGTGTTTAAATATTTCAGGCTTCACAGGGTGCCGGGGATAACAAAGAGAAAAGAAGGAAAGAGTCAATTTTGGACTTAAGTAAATATTTGGAAAAGAGTATTCGTGTAAAATTCGCTGGAGGGCGAGAAGCTGCCGGTATCCTTAAAGGTTATGACCCTCTCCTGAACCTGGTGTTGGACAACACTACAGAATATCTTAGAGGTATGTTTACTCAAATTAAACCAAAACTAGTGTTTATATAGTTTAACAACTAAGCACTATTTTCATTATGAAATTAACAAAGTAGTTAGTGGTTTTGGATGTTTTTTTTAAATAATTATTGATATCAAGAAATATGAAGTGTTCCATAAACTAATAATATCTTTAACACTGTAAAACCAACATTGTTTTCCTTCTCAAAGTTGGTTTTTATAAATACATATTAAGTTTAGGTTACATTGTTCATATTTAAACCCTTAAACACTGGGAGATCGTAATTGTAAAAAGTGATCAAATTATTAGGAACCAGGACCCAAGGAATTCAAAGACAAAGATTAAGATTTTGAACAAATTTTTTACAAAAAAAAAAAACAAATTTACTGTGAAATTGAGAAACCTCCTCCTTTTTAAAAATATTTTCATTTAAAAAATTATTCTCTAACTAGTTTTGGGTTAGCGGCTTCGCCCACGTGGACCTGTTTTATAGGTTCCCGTAGGATAAAAAATAGCCTAGGTGCTATTCCAGGTTTCATTGCTATATTAAAAAAAATAAAAAATCATAGGCGTCTAGCCAGTTGCTTCAACCGCACCCGTTTTCACATAGGAATGAAGCATTTTCCTGCAGTAAAAAAAGCCTATGTTACTCAGGGTAAATGTAGTTTTCTAATGGTGACAGAATTATTGAAATCATAACAGTAGTTTTTGAGTTTATTCATCACAAACATACAAAAATACAATTCTTTTCTCTTTATAATATTAGTATAGATTTAGTCTTTGACCTACTTGACAATTCTTAGATTTAAGAAAGTACCTATATTCACTAGAGCTTTTGACAGTTATGGATAGGTTTCTTTGCAATAATAGATGAAGTAACAAATATTTTTAAAGTATTTTCTTAAATGGAATAAGTTGTTTAGTTTTTTGAATAAATCTAACAAAAATGACCAAAATTTTTACTCTTGCTTTAACAATGAAATGTAGATACTACATGTTCGCTTCGAGTTGGCTGCTTCCCGCTTTCCCGCTTCAGACAGACCCTATTAGTACTGTTAGCAAAGCTGTCACATATGCACTTTAATTAAGTTGGTTGATCTGTAAGACGAAGCTAGGTTGCAATGCTGTGATTTGCTAATTCAAGGCCACAGTGAAAGATACGTACAGAGCATATTTTTGAGGTTAGTGATACACTTATTGATAAATTAAATTTGTTCCAAAAGAATATTAATAGCTGAAATTTTTATCGGAACATCAGAAACATAAGTCATGTGTTGACAGAACTATTTGCCTGTTATGAGCCATCTAGAGGCACGGTCGGTGGTCTGAATGCAATCTTAAAAAAAAATTGCAATAAAATACACTTATGTTTTGTTGATGTTACCAATTGATGTGCCTGTGATGTCATTTTGTAATCGACATCATCTTGTCATCGACAGCTTATTCAAACAGAACGAGTAGTAACATGTTATAGTTTATTTTAACATACAGTTATCAATTTATTTTACAGATCCTGATGACCCCTACAAACTTCTTGATGACACAAGAGCTCTGGGTTTAGTGGTGTGCAGAGGCACTTCAGTTGTGTTAATATGCCCCATGGACGGCATGGAGGCAATTCCAAATCCATTCATCACACAAGAGGGATAGTGTATATTTAATATATTTTATGATAAGATATTGAAATAAGTTTGTAGTAAGGTTGCTAAGTGTTTTGGAATAAAATTTAAGAAGAAATATTTTTAGTTTTAATTTGCTTTACATATTTATGTATACCTATGTATGTGCTTATTTTTTTTAAAACATTAGGGACTCTTAATGTGAACATATTAGAAAACTGGAAATAAGTGCTACTTTATTCTTTATTTCTCTCTAATCTCTATTGTCATCTTTTTTAAATTAATTTGCTGTGAACATCCTGTTTGAAAAAAAAAAGATTTGAAATTTTCTTTATTTCCGTCACATGTTTTATAAATAAACACAGTTCTGTTAAAATAAAAATATTTATTTTCTACTTAACAAAGTATTGCACAATTTAGGTCATAACCAAGCAGTATTGTTTTATCATTATAATAAATTAACTCGAATAATACTCTAGCGTCATATTTCTACTTATTCTAACGGTAACTTCTTTACAGTTAAGCCTCACTAGCTACTTTTAGTTTCCGCGATTGGCTTTAGTGAGTGGCCTAGTGCCTATTCAAAACCGAATTCGTTTCTTATCCACGGATAACTCTTAGGACAGTCGGTGCAAGTAATCATATATTTGTCGTGTTCCAATACTTTTGAAGGTAGTTTACAAGTATTAGGTTTGGCGCAAGCAACTTCTGCAGGTTCAAAGTGACGAGCTTTGCATTGCCAAGGTTGGAACTTTTTCAGTTGGAGCACTGGAGTCGGCCGACGTATCCACTCTATAACCTCGCGGTAGGTTACAAAGTACACATCTGGTAGCCGCAATAATTCATCAGTGAATTTCTGAAACAAGTAATTTAATAGTTAGAAATATAAAAGAAAGAGTGGGTTTAAAGAATACAGTTTTGCTAACTAGCTGTAATTATTTTCGTCTCAATTTTAGCATTTAGCGGGCTTACGTTATGGCCCGGATATAAAATTTCATACCTATGATTTATGAAAAATAATATCAGTCGAGCTAGTTCGTTAGTCCCTGTAGCTTCGGGATTAAGAAAAGAGCTACGGTCTCCCCTACCTGATCGTAAGAGGCGACTGAAAGGGGGCTTCCGGGGTTATGGGCGGTGAGAGTGGGAGCTCGATCCGTTCAGCCAACGGCCCCGGGAAGGACGGTGGTGTGTGCGTGGACGCATGCTGCCGTAAGCACCGGAGGGCAGGCGCGGATCCACCCATATGGGCACTATGGGCATGCCCACAACACTAATTAACTAGCTGTAAGTGGAAAAGTCACACTTTCGCGGTCTGTTGAGATCCATAGGCTGATATAAATATAAAAACATGTTAGTTTTTGCTAAGGTGTATAATTTAGTTTGTAATCAATGTTATTATTTGAAGAGTAAAAAATATGAAAAAATAGTTCAGGTAAGTCTATGATTATTCATTAATGAGTTCGTACTCCGACTCGCACTTGACCGATCTTTAAGTGGCTGTGCCCACAACACTATCTGAGGGCTGGATCCGCGCCTGCCGGAGGGTGCAGGAGAGCACATCTGCTCTTCAGAGGATGGGCCCGTTCTGGGACGCCGCATGTGGAGGACTCCGGTACATTCCACTGGAGGTCCCGGAGTCCTCCCCAAGCGCAAAGGTAGGCCACCGAGGGGGTTTTAGTTTGGTAACAAATACCAAATAACCCGGTAACACCTCTCCTAAGGTGCCGGGTACTTTTTGAAGGTTTCCCCCCGATACCAAAAAAAGGGCTAGTTCGTTACGGATTTAGATTTTTTTCGGATTATTCGATAATCTATCTATCCCAAGATACTAGGGCACCTTTTGAAGGTTCCCCATTTATTTTTTTGCCTTCGCAGAAATGGTAATTCCTCCCTAACTACTTACAAATATGTATTTATTTAAATGTAGATCTAAAATGTTTACCTTTAAAGCCACCAAATACTCTTTATTCTTGAGCCAAGTGGAGTTTAGATGGATTCCGAATGGAGCCCTGTTTTTGAGATAATGCCTCTTGAAGTTTTCCATGAGGATATTGTATACATCCGTGCCCTTGAAGTTTGATGGACAGTACTCCAGAGTAGCGCATGTGTGCTCCCCACTCACGAGAGGGTTGATGACCATTTCCCAGAGTCCCGCGTAGCTTCTGGTTGGGCAGTATTGATTGTTTCCTGCAAAGATTGATAGACTTATAATAATGCTTACTGGATTGTAAAATAAGTGCCTACTTACGCAGTCTTTCAAAGTTTTTATGAATAAAAAAGAGAATCAAGAGAAATATCGCAAAATGAAGATTAGAATACATATTTACAATCAGAAGTAGCGATATGTAGCTCTGGCTATCACCTAAGAAATTTATTTTACATAGTCGTATTGGTGTTATACTTCAAACAATACCAGATCGTGACGTCATTTGCCTGTATCAGCCTGTACAAAATAGTGGTAGGTAAAGCATATTTTTAATACAATATAATCTTATAACTCTACTGCTTTTCAACCAATGCAATATCCGTATTGATTTGAATAATGCGACGCGCATCGGTAAGAAACTACGAGTACTTAGGTATTTATGTCGCCGCTTCATAACTCGTTGATGTCTTTTAGTCAGCGTAATTCGCGGTCTTAGATTTTTTACTATTTAATACTAAGTGGCGCTGAGACGTGGTCTTTTACAGTTAGCCTTTTCCATAAGCTCAGGGTCGCCCAGCGAGCGATGCAGAGGGCTATGCTTGGTATTTCTCTACGCGACAGAATTCGTAATGATGAAATCCGTAGAAGAACTAAGGTTACCGACATAGCTCTCAAAATCTGCAAGCTGAAGTGGCAATGGGCAGGCCATATAGTTAGGAGGACCGACAACCGATGGGGAAGAAAGGTCCTTGAATGGAGACCACGTCTCGGCAAAAGGAGTACAGGCCGCCCTCCAACCAGGTGGACTGACGACCTGAAGAAGACAGCAGGTAGTCGCTGGATTCAGAAGGCCCAGGACCGGGAGGAGTGGCGAACGTTAGGGGAGGCCTATGTCCAGTAGTGGATAATAAAAGGCTGATGGATGGATGGATGGATGGAATACTAAGTACGACTAGTAGTGTAGTATGAGTATGGGTTAGTTTTTAGTACCAAAATATTAAAATTGTAATTTAAGTACTGCGTCTTAAATTCTAAAGTGGTAATTCTTGTGAAAGAATCTCGAACCACTGAACATCTATTTCAAATCATAGTTCAATCTTATCACAAAGTTGTCAGCGCGTCCTCCGTAACAATAGAGATTCATAACATCTTACTTAATCGTCTTTCGCACGCTCTACTTGTAAGGTGTAGCTATATGGCGTGATAAATATACCAATCGAAGTAAAAACCATGGTAAATTGATTCCCGTGAAACACTCGTACTAGGCACTTATATATACTACATACTACGATTATCTTATTATACTAGTGTAGGTACTGCAAAATGGCACAACTACTCGCACAAATACATTTTCATGATACCACGGGCGCGACGAACGTCATGATTATGCCTCACACCACACGGGCAATACACAGTCGTAAATGTTAATGTGTTGTACGTGTCAGCTCTCAGTGATCAACCAATTTTCTGCAACCCTTTTTGCGTCCCACTGCTGGGCCCGGATGTCTCCCGAATATTGGGGAGGCCTGGAATTTACGCTACTATGCTGCTCCAATGCGGGATGGAGGAGTGGGTTAGTGGTCAATCCGCTGTACGATGTATTCAAACCGCCCATAAGGCTTCCGTCAAGGTTTAATGATTGTTATCCATCGATAACAATCGGGACCGAAACCTTAACGTGCCCTCCAATCCAAAGCAGGGAAACGCGAATTAAATTTGCCGCTAGCGGTCACCCATCACACAACGACCAAGTTCGTCTGGCTTAGCTGTGAAGATCACTGAGCAATGCGCGCCTCATTGACTTATAGTTAAATACTATCAATAACTTGTTACTTTACCCATGCACGTATGAGGCATCTTGTAGTCGAGAGTGTAGGGCCAAAAGGGCGGGTTAGAAACCGGTGCCACGACGGTTGCGTCGTAAACAAAGCCAAACTCTTGCATCATCAGGAATTGCCGATTCCAACCCACGGAAAGGTACGGCACTCGCATACCTCTGCAAAACACAAATTGTTTCACAATAGTTTGAAATTAGTAATGACCCACCGAGACAAGCTAACGTTTAAACTTTAAGAGAGTAGCTTTTGTTCATAAAACCGCTCGCGCTCTGCGCTTCTACGGCTTATGATACTAGCCAAAGCAATCTTAATTTAACCGTGGCAGACATCAGCTATGTATTTCTACAGAGACTGTTTTCTTTTTTTAATATATATTTTTATCATCTTCAAAACGATGTTCAAAACGATTTCTTCTTGTAACTTACAAAAAAATATGCTGTTGCTGTTTATTTAATATGTTTTAAGTTGTTCTTGTTTTGGAGGAAGGGAACTATTCCTAAGGGAGGGAGCTACGTAAAAGTACCAAAAAATCGGAGTTTTTTTAAAATCAATGTAAGATTCATTCCAGTGCATCATTTATTAAAAAGGTCTCTAAGCCCACTTTGCATCTTAAAGTAATATTTATACACTCAGATAAAATAAAAAATAATACATTACCTGAAGTCCTCCATCCATACTCTTCCGAATTTGTTGATAATGTTTGCCTGTCCTACCATCTCGTCAAACCAATCTTCCACTGTAGCGTTTTTGGACCACCATTCCTCTGGCCCTCGATGTCTGAGAAATTTTATTATAATTAAAACAACTGAGTAATATTTAAAAAAGGGAGGAGGTTAAACCGGCCGTATTTATTAATTGCGTTGGATAAAAAGTCTGATCTTTTTACAGCTCAAAAAGATTACAGTTCTTTAAATTTTCAATAGGTATAAAATCTGGGAAGGATGGATAGGATAATAGGATCACTACTATAATTGCTTTTTTACTTTTAAAATACGAAATCCTAAAATTAACAGCTCAGCGGATATAACAGAGTAGTTATGATACCTGCTCAAGCTGGCGACGGAACCGCTTCGAACCCTAGCGAGCTACTCGTATGTGCTTATTTATC
This sequence comes from Pyrgus malvae, assembly GCA_911387765.1. NCBI lineage: Eukaryota > Metazoa > Arthropoda > Insecta > Lepidoptera > Hesperiidae > Pyrgus > Pyrgus malvae. Next base: position 15,247,932 of record OU426962.1, read on the forward strand.
GCTACACAATGTTTCATTACGATCTTTTGACTGTTCATTATAAATCTAAATTGTAAACAGTTTGTTTGAATGTTTGTTGCGCAATCACGCAAGATCAGCTATGTTATTGGTGGCCATAGATACACGCTGGTGCTGGTGACGGAACCTTCATTGACTTACTCAATGGCATGTCACGTCTACCAACCAGCACTTAGCCAGCTTCCGACTGGTGTGTGCAGAAGAGGTGATTATAAAGGGTTGAAAAAAAAATACAAAATAAGCTGGAAAATACAAACATAAAAACAATTTTTGAACTTACGTGATCGAATGAATAGCAATTTCATGTCCATCGTTCCATAATTTCTGCACGTGTCTGTAGTTTGTGTAAGGATGGGAAACGAAGAACGTCGCTTTAATTCCACACCCGTTGGGATTCCGGCGATCCGGAGTGAAAAGATGCTTCGTATAGATGTCCCAATTCTCGTGGTTGACTGCGCCGTCAAACGTTAACGTAATCATTTGCGGTGTCTGAGCAAAACAGATTTAATTAGGATTACGAATTATTATTTAGTTAAGACACTAGTATCTTAACGGAATTTTGTAGAAGAAGAAAATGAAAGGCCTACTACTTATATTAAAAGATTTTTTACAATCTACGGAAATAATATACTAGTAGGTAGGTATGTTAACATTATAAATATACATTGTAGCAGCAGCGTAGTATAAGCGTGGCGTATCTAACGAAATATCAGTACAATAAGGTCGTATACACTTCCTCAGACCTGAGTAGAGCTTGCTTAAGGTTGAAGTACTTATATGTCCATGGGCTGCAGCGAAACTTTATCAAAACGTGAGCTCCGTGCTCGTCTACGGATTCATCTTATGTAAAAACAAACATGAATCATAGCCTTCATAGGAGAAAATAGGAAGCTACAGTGGTTTCCGCTTATATGTACTCGTATTCTTAATAGCAAATGTAATGATAATTACCTGGCTCGGAACGAGACTTCCCGGTATTTCATTGCCGTTCTTAGAACAAAAACATTCTGGCAAGAAACACAAGCCGGGGTCGCAGGGCGCCGCGGAGTTTGGGTCGTAGTTGATGTCACACCATCCCTGTATCAGATTAATAATAAGAAGCAAGTAAGTTAAAGATAATATTCTAAGTCAGGTCATGGTTAGGCCCCTTTTTTTCGTTGGGCATTGGGAGTCCGCGAGTTTCTTCGACCGACCGACCGACTCATTTAGTTCGGCTGTAACTTTTATATAGGTAATATCTTTTTCTGTCCCTCCAAAAACGATTCATTTTCAAAATATTTCAAAGAGATTTATTTTCTGTCATTAAATTATAGACTTCGAAACTACTACGCTACTATTTTCAAAAGCGCTATATTTTTTCAATTTCAAACATTTCAGATTTTTGGTTATGTTTTCTAGAAACAAAATATTTGAACTCTGCTTTAATCGTTTTTTGTTTTTGTATTTTTTTCCAATTTACTTTTCAGTAAAACTCAGAGTTACCAGGTTATTTCAGAGTTACATGCTCAGTGTTTTCAGTAGGTTTAGACGGCTCTGTGACTAGTCTGAGTAGAATAGACCGATATTATGGTAATGTGTCTTGGTATATCTGGTTATGATTTCTCGAGACTTTAGTTATAATTGAAAATATAAATGAAAGTTTAAGACAGTGATCATCATCGGATGTAATTTTATTTGTACGTATTAGAAAACAAGTAGGTACGTAATATACTGAGATGTTGATGTTGAATGTTAAATAAACAAGTTTTACTGTAGGTTAGTGAATTTAGTTGTTATTAGATGAAAACACGGCTCTTACGTTCTTTATAATCTTTTATTGTTTCTATGGTCAGATTACTATCAAATACATATAAAAGTAATTCTTATCTCACAACCGTAGCAGACTACTAGTCTGCAACTACTACAAGGTACCTATCTCATAAGCTCATAATATAGGTAATCTTAAAATAACTGATTGTCTGCTATATTTTATTTTTTTCAAGTTTACATGGAAAAACATTATTTACCTCATCTGAAGAATCCTCGCAATCAGTAGATCCATCACAAAAGTACTCTGCAGGAATGCAACTGTCAGTGGAGCAGCCAAGATGCGTTTCATTGGCGCATGTGGCCTTTTCTAGCAAGGGCTTGGGTATGAGGGTTTCTGAAAGTAATAAAACTTTGAATTGAAAGAAAAAACGAAAATTTGAATTTTTGTAGCCCCATTTCTGTCTTGAAGTACATAATTCTATGACATTTTAATGGGCAAGAGCGAACGTCGGCCACACTTACGAAAGGCAACCATTGAACCATTAGCTATCGGAATAGCAGCATTACATCTTCAGAAGACGTAATAATAACGTAAATAGCCTACTTTTGTTTGGCGGAAGTGGTTAAGTTTCGTGATTCGGAAGATTTGCAAAGCTAACATCCGTATGTGTCATTGGTATTCGTGTTGTCATGCTGTTTAATATGCGGCTGTGGTCAGCTTAATTGGTTTATTTATCAACGCACGATTATGTTACATAAATAAGTGAACGAAAGTGTTCTTACCTGTCGTCAAATCACAATTATGCACGTTCTGTGGCTTGTCGCACAACTGCCGATTGACGTCGAAAAGTAAACCGGGCGAGCATCGAAATTCGAACACGTCACCTTCGAGGCAAAGGTAGTATTTGGCACATTCTTCGCTTGTCCACGTTACATCTTCTATGCGATCTGGGTTCCTAGAAAAAACACGGGACTACAACAAAATATCTTTTTATGAGTCCTTAAGAAGAATCTGGGTGGCCTTTTCTCCACATAAACGTTCCCTTCTGTTTTCTCCCTGGGTTTATGTATGATACAATAGCAATGTTTGTACCTAAAGAAAAAAAAATTTCTAACATTATTATGTCCCACTACTTGACCCACAGGTCTCCTCATACATGTGAGAGGGATTTAGGCCATAGTCCACCCGTCTGGCCAACTGCGGATTGGTGGCCATTATAATTATACATTTGTATGTCTTCGAGAAATTATGAGTATTTTTGAGACGTGCATGGTAGGTAGTGGAAAACATCGTAACTAATTAAATATCACAATATTTTCATGTAGATTCTACAAAGCGAAAGAGCCTACATAATGTATCGTATTTACGTATCGTATTTATTTTGCCTAATGTGGTAATACGTCTCCGACTCTTGCATCACCTTGATTTAAGCAGCTCGAATTTCGAACTGAAGAACAGCGAAAGTGAATTTCTCGTGCGAGTGCGGGATATTGAAGTTATGTGAATTAATACGAGTACGACGCAACCGCAACGCCATCGCCCAGTCCGCTGGACGACCGGACGACCGGACGTCGCTGGACGACGGACGGTAGCAATGTAGCATGCGCTGTCAAGGTTGGCGCGAAAGTTTTCGGGTCAATGTCCCCTCGCATTCTATATCGTAGCGTAGCACAATCGCGTAACACAACTACACAACGTAGGAAGCTAGGAAGTATTTCCTTTCCTATTCAATTGCACTACCGCATGCGTGATCCATATTTTTATATTGGCATTGTTTTTTGGTGAAAAGAAGTTACCTACATAATATTATGTAGGTAGGTAGGTTTGTAGAAATTTTGCTAATTACTACAGATTTAGTTACCTAAGTGCGACCTTAGAAATTTCTGCAGATCTTACAGCTTTACCTACCAAAATATTTTTTTTTTGAAAAAAAGTTGCAAATTATTTAACCTTAGGGGGAGATGGGGTACATTGATACATGGGGCACATAGATACAGTCAATATTCATCGAAAACAAAACGCGTTAGACGAGCCATCTGCCACAGATAAGAAGGTAATAATACACCCTACACGCACACTAGCGCGGAGCAACGTACTCTCGAAGACTAGCGCCTGGCACTTATAAACCTGTTTCTGATGCTCTCAACAAAATTTTCGTAGTTTTCTTTCGGATGTGATTCTTCTAATTTATTTAGTGTTACCTGTGTTATATTAAGACATTTGGTAAGTACATATCTGTCATTACATTACATAGACTTAATTTTTTTGATTATTTATTGCTTTAATTTTTATAAAATATTTATTTTGATTGTAGTAGGCAGGGGCACATTGATGCAAGTGCTCTCGGGGCGCATTGATACGTATCAATGTACCCCGATGTTTTGTTAAATGTATGTATGAGTATGTAAGACTTTATATATTTTTATTTTCTTTATAGAAAAATGGTTCCAACATTTAAACGCAAAACGAAGAGAACTTCCATCGATGAAATTTCTGTGGCTTCTGCGATATCTGACTATGTTATAACAAAGGTAAAAATTAACGCAGGAAAGAAGCAACCTTATAAGCATTTTGTGGAAAATAGTGTTAAGCAAGATACCTCGATAGCTTTAGCGACTTTCTAGTCTCCTTTTTAAAGCTTAGCCGACTTTAACTTTTGTGTTTCCTGATATAAAAGACGGAGCTTCGGTTAATATTACTGATATTGTGATGAAATAACCAGATCCTATAGTAAAAAAGGAACTAGTAGAACTCTATTCAATTTTAAGATTAATTTGTCACCTATTAACATTTCAATGTAAGCTAATTTACTTCATAAAAACTAGTGATGATTTATTAGGCCAAATAAAGAATGATTATGTCTTTTTGGTAAAATATTTTTCATGGCGTAGTTTATTATTTAGATATACTTGTTCTATTTTTATATAAAGACTGCAAAAAGTATTTTATTTCAATTAGTACTTAAGTGCACAATTTACCAAAAAGTAAAAAAATAAGCAATTAATAAATAAATGTCATAAAAATCAGTAAAACTTGTTTAATTTGTAGAAACATTTCTATGAATCAAAGTGCCCCAGTATATGTATCAATGTACCCCACACTCGGGGTACATTGATACAAATTTCATTTTTTAGTAAATAGGCTCTCATACGTTTTGTCATTAAATTTAACGGTTAATTTGAATTTAACAAGTTAGTTGAATATATGTTGAATATATTATAATTATTAAATTGGATGTTACTGTCAATGGATCGTCTATTATTGGCTCTAAGTAAAAATCGAATCAAGGTGCCCCACCTCCCCCTACTAGTTGAATAATCCTGGTCTTATACTGCCTTTATAATATTTATATTTATATATAACTTATAATATTTATATTTATATATATTTATATATAAATATTAATTATAAACCTATAGAGCTATATACTCTGTTTGAAAAGCGCTAATCTCGAGCACTGTGTAATTGGTTCGAATTGAAAAAATATGTTTGTTTTGGATTGTCCATTTAATGACTTTTAAGACAATAAAACATCACACGCTGAAATCCCGCTGGAAAGATATTCTATGAATGACTGATAGAAAATTTATTATTACGACAATGTTAATTCTATCCTAGAAGGAAAATATTATAATATAATCTTATCCTCAGATAAATAATTATTCATCTGAAATCTTATCCTAACTAAACTAACTTTAACCACAAACTGAGATTGGAATTAAATTAGCTATGTCTTTTCACTTTATTCACTAGGTATTTTGTTTATTTCTGGGTGGCTTAGGAAGGTAATCATGTACCTACCTAAGTTATTAAATAAGTTTAGGTACTGAAATATTTATGTCTACATATTTGCTCTTACTTTTAAACCTTTGTTTCTTAATGACGATAATATAATAGGCGTTGACGGGTGAGTTAATTAATACCTTCGATGCTTTAAGAATAGGCCATAATAGGCATGATGACACTATTAAAGAATCAGAGAATAAATGGTTTTACAGAAAAAAAAATGCTCAAAAAGTTCTAAAATATAATCCCGTTTTAATATAAACATTAAGATTAATAAGATTTTCAATAAAATGAAAGTATTAAATGCAGCAATCGGCCATGTTATCTGAAACGCCAATCAAAAGGAATGACGTCACGTCTCAGTAAATGTCATCGTGTTGCTTGAAGTTTGACGAGCAAGCCGACGCCATGACACCTACGTTCGTTTTCGCGCTTAATTCAAATTACATATCAGAAAATACATTAATTTACGTTAAAACTTAAGTTTATTGCTGAAATAAACTTTTTTTCGAAACTAGGAGACGTGTACCTACAATAAGGAAAGGTATTTAAAATCTGTCATCATGCCTATTATATATGTAGCTCTAAATTTGGCAAGTAGATTATTGAGTTTAGTTTCAAATGGATTTTAAACTCGTAAATGTAGTTTACTCAATGACTTAAGAGAATAGTGCTTTGCAGGTTTTCTCACGGCTTTAAATTTGATCCTTAAGGAAATCTGGTACATAGTTATACGTTTGCCTATTACGTGGGTTTTGTCTTTTAGCGGCATACATTTAAATATTATTATATTATAGATTTACCAGATACGTATTATCGACACTACGTAAGTCTATGTACCTCTTTACTGGGTTTTGTTTTAATTTAGGCCATAGGTAATCTTAAATTAAGCCGTTTAAAAACAGGGACATGGTTCAATGAGATCCTAGTAAAGTTCTAACCGGAAAGCCGTGATATCCCGTTTATATTTTGAAAATGTAAACTACAGGCACTGTCATTTGAATGATTTTTGTAATTTTTATTAAAGTGCTTTCATAAGTTAACTTGCCTAAAATGGCTAAGCTTTCTTTATGTATAATACATATACATTTCTATCCGACGATGAACGTCCTAAAATTTATACTCAATAATATTTTAAACTAAACTTTAACTTTTTATTATATATACATATAATATCATTGTTTATACAGTTATACAATTTAAATTGAAATATTTTTCTTATTTCCACTTTTATTAAGGCACATAATAGAAAAATAACAGCATGAGCGTCAATCGATTTATCGTGGAAACTTCTAAGCGTGGAAAATATTTCGTAACCTTTGCTACCCCGTAAGCTGTTTAGTTACGCTAGCTCGCGACAGCTTTCTTGACACCACACAAGAATTTCACTTCGGTCATTACTCATTACGGAGTCTGGGCTTTCAGTTAAATATTACGTCATACGTGGAATAAAAGATCACGGACAACATTTTACTCACTATAAAATATGGTTTGAGAACGAGTTACATAAATAAAAAATACCGGTAGTTATCTCGGATTTTCTTAAAAGCTCAATAATTAGAACTGACGAATTTTATTAACCAGATCAAAAAAATTAAGAAACTGTATAAGTAATTCATAAATTGAATGTGCGCTGCATTAATCTAAACATAAAATGGAAAGAATAATGTTTAACTCTAAATCTATTGGATTCACAATAATTAATTCTAAACCACTTTCTTTCTAATCAAGCTAAGATAGCTAGATAGCTAGAGTCTATACAAATTATTAGTATCTTCAAAAGTTAGAAGTTTGTAAATTTCAAGAATTTCAAGAATTTGTACTATATACATAGTCTTGTACTATTACATACACTCCATTATTAGTTGCGTTAGCTAATTTAATATTTTACGTAAGGCATTTAATAATAAATTTATTACCTCTTTTTCTGACTACGATCTGGTGTTCATTCTCGTTTCCTTTTGCTTTGTTTTGGTAATCTTTTATATAAAATTAGGATATTGGAAAACAGGATAGGATACAGAAAGTTTTTATAAAGTACAGTACATACTTGTAAGTATTGAATTGTTCACCAACAACTACCTAAGTACTTGGACAACGTGGTGGACTATGGCCCTCTCTTTCGAGAGAAGACTTACAAACCTATTAGGGGTTTAAAAATTGTTGAAAAAATGGTAATGAATATTCTGGCATACCTACGACTTGATATAGAGAAATGTTGTTTAATTACTTTTTGCTGCGTAGGAAATTAAATAAAAATATGCACATAAACGAACCTATAAAATCTTCCACTTTCATGGCACTTAATGTTATCCGTACTCCTTTTTCGCACATGTTTTCCACTCACTCCTGAAATAAATTAGTTTTGATAGATCACAAAATTAGTCGGATTAATCAATAAAAAATAAAATGTACCGCAAATAGGTATGCACTGTATTTTCTTTAATCGCGATTTGATTAGGTAGTTATAAATATGGTGAATTAAAAACAATACCATATCACTTTGTAATTCAATGATTGTACATAGTTTGAAATTGAGCGTAGGTAAGAATTGAGTGTTTAACTGTTTACCTATTGAAATTAACACGATAACAAGTAAGCTAAGTCGTGAAAGGTGTCGTCGAGCCATGTTGCGAGCTCGGTTTCTGGTAAAATACTGTTTATGAGACCGTCCGTCGACCATTACCGACAATACTTTCTTTTGCTTATACATCAGGAGAAGCATGAATATCTCAATAAAACAATTTAATAAAAAAATAAAATTTCTAAAACTATAAAAAGTACCTAAATAAATATAGTAATGCTGGAGAACTTGCATGGTTCGAGTACGGTAGATATATTATGTACTTTTGTCTTGTGTCGGATACATTCTACCAATATTTTTTATGGGGCCAAGAATATGGAAAAGGGCTATCTTCCGGAGACGAGCGGGAGGGTGGTGGTGAATGCTCATTGATGCATTCCTAGGTGCCACCCACTAAACACCATTGCACCCACGGTTGGCTATAGCCCGACGGCGCGATCTCAATAGTGGGCGAATGGAGGCGCTAATGGTGGATCGACCTAGGGAAGATCCGTTGGGAGTTAAACACTGAAGGAGTTGCAAGAATTTCCCGATGACACAATACGGGGAGTATTTAGCATTATCAGAAAGTGTTCGGTATAGGTAACTGACAACAAAAAGTAATCAGTTGAAGACACAAGTTACGTTTATGGAGCGCTTAATATAGTTGCAGTACAAACATCGCATCATTTCTGTAATAATAATAATAATAATAACCCCGCAGGGCGGCTTGTGGCGAGCTGTTGGTGAGTAACGACACCACGGATCCGATTGCTCCCGGGGAGGTCCTCCTGTTCCTCGTCTCCGGCAGGCGGAGAGATAACCCAGAGGAACAGGTCCCCACCTCTGGCTTGCCTTAATTGACCGTCCAGAGTAGAGCTGTTAGAGCTATATGCTCGGGGATGGATGTGTAACTAAGTAATTGGCGTAATAGCGAGGCAACCCGCTCCGAGTTGGATTTATCCCACCGCGATGGTGAAATCGATGCCGGTCCTCTCGCGACACCCATAGCTGCTCACGCCAATGTTGCTTCTCAGGCATTTACGCCATTTTTGGGGGCCCATTCAGTGAGTGGCGAGTCACCACCTGCCTCACTTTGAATTATTTATTAGTCTGAACGGTAGGTGAACCATAGTTCTCCATAGCCCATCTAGCAGTCCCTCGTTCGTTCATCCCCATAGACCCAATATTAGTCTCCCCTTTTATAGCAATAGATCCTGTGCACCTGGCGGGGACTATCTTTGGGTTATATAACTTTTTATATGATACGACCGAGAATGGTATCCGCCACGTGTTACCACATAACAACATTAAAGTGTCTCAAAGGGGCCTCTACGTGTTGGATCCATGTCCCCACGCAAGCCTTCCAAATGACCGGGTCAAATAACATCTTTGACCCGTGACCTAAAAGTAGAGATACATAATGACAATAATAATAAACGTTTTACACTCATAGCTCCATAGTAAGGTAGATATACCCTGTGTCGTGGGTACTATGGACACATACAAACACAGAAGCTCAAACACCCAGACCGAGAACAGAAATTTAAACTCATCATTCAAATTTCTGTTTTGCCGGGAATCGAACCCGGGACCCTCCGATTGGCAGTCCAGTATGTTAACCATTGTGCCGTTGCGCCATACGGGTCGTCATAATAAATCAGTTCTTAGCCGACCACAGCCTAAAGCCTTGTATTCTTCCACAGCATGCAATTGTTGCCGTCATACTATGTGACGTCATAATAAAATTGTCGAATTTCGTTTCTATTATTTATGATCCGGGTTTTCGAAAAGATGTAAGCTGTTTTATTTCTAACTGCTACACAACATGCTAGAAAGATGTCTACATCTATGCTTTACGATAGCTATATAGAGGAATATGCATCAGTCAGTGCAGACTTGAGCATAACGGAAATTATTTTATAAATATTTAAAAAGTCTTGTTGTGCATTGTTATCATGTAGATGACGTATTATTTCTACTCCATTTCTTACCTTTTTATGTTGTTTCTATATATAAACTAAACATTACTTATATATATCAAATTTTTAATAAAATATAAAAAAAATGTAATTGGATATATAATTAATGGACAAAAACAGGATACTGTGTGAAATGTTCACTTGACATTGGCAATATACAGAGAATGGCATCCATTACTGAAAGAAAAAAAAATCCAGTGTCACTGTCAAGTCAACTGGCGGGGAGTTTTGGCGGGAAGTCGAAAAAGACATATCATATTGTGCTCTTGCTTTATTTTTACTTTCTTGGTGTATTTTTGAGTAATATCAGATAAATTTGATGGCATTTTGTTCAAGGTTATTTAAACAGTGTTGTGAATTAAAATAACAGTGCGAAAATATGTTTTTTCGGTTTGCCTCCAAAATTCCATTGGTCACGTTCTTGTAAAGAAGCTATCGCTGTACTTGAATGTCTGACTGACTTGACTGACTGATTACTATACTAACGACTGACTTTACCAAAACTCGTCCAGTTTCACCGAAACTGGCAAAAACGTGATGCAAAAATTATACTTGACGCTGATATGCAGAATTTGCTTTGCCATAATTGAAGAAAAAAAAGTCAACTGGCAGTGTCAGCTGTCAATGATTTCAGTACGATTGTATGATTGAGATGTTTTGGCGGAGCAGGCGGAGTTTTGGCGGGAAGTCTGAAGGGACAAGTTGTGCTTTTGTTTTATTTTCATTTGCTTGGTGTATTTTTGAGTTATATCGGATAAAGTTGATGGCTTTTTTTTGATATAGGTTAATGACATTGCACGAGTGTTGTGAAATAGAATAACAGTGCGAAAACGCAGAAAACATGTTTTTTCGGCTTGCCTTCAAAACTCCTTCGGACATGTTCTCGTAAAGTAGCCATCGCTTTACTTGAACATCTGACTGACTAGACTGACTGACTGATACCTAACGAATTACTGATATATTCTACGATGCAGAAATTTATTGACACTGGCAATATGCACAGAGTGCGCTGCCAGCTGCCATTATTGAATAATGAAACGAAAATATTGAATGGCCGCAAGGATTTTATCCAATGCCGTAAAATGAATTAAAAAAAATGAAGTACGATTATCGCGGAATATTTGGTTTCTCTATCTACGTATTACAGGCTTTTAATAAAATAATACAACGGGTTGGTAGTTTTTTGGCGGGAAGTCGAATAAGACATATTAAATTGTGCTCTTGTTTTATTTTTATTTTCTTTGTGTATTTTTGAGTTATATCGGATAAAGTTGATGGCATTTTGTTTGTTAAAGGTTAATTACAGTGCACGAGTGTTTGTGAAATAGAATAACAGTGCTAAAATATGTTTTTTCTGCTTGCCTACAAAATTCCATCGGACACGTTCTAGTAAAGTAGCCATCGCTTTACTTGAATGTTGGACTGACTAGACTGACTGATTACTGACGGTAAGTAAGTACTGACTTTGTTATTACTTCGTCCAGTTTCATTGAAACTGGCAAAAAATTGAAGCAAAAACTATACTTGACGCTGGCAGTATGCACAGAGTTTGCGATGCCATAATTGAAAAAAAAATATAACGGAATACCATAGACTATAGACCAATAATAGACAAAAATATATATTACGGACCTTAGACCATAAGAATAATCTTATGCTTAGACCATAAGAATAAATAATAATTACACCTTAGACTAAGAAGGAATAATGTACTTACGTACTATAGACAGAGGCATATTTTCATTACGGCACGCTAAAGCGAGATCGAAATATACTTAAAGAACTTGTTAAAAAGAGATGGGAGCGAGATTTTCTGTCCTTTTTGGTGTAACCACATATTTTGACAGTGCCCTTTAATTATGTCATGTGGCAGGCAAACTGTGGAAGTCGGGGTGACATTGTTGTTTTATAATATTTATGTGTTAAAATCGATTCTCACAGCTGTAAATTGTGTTGTATTAAAAGCAAATAACATTTTTCTAGTTCCATAATATGGTGAGCTGCAGTATTTTAGGTTGTAAGAGCCGCAGTGAGCGTAAACAGGAAGGCTGCCGGAAGGTATTACATTTTACGCGTAAGTTAAATACTTCTCTTTAAAATGTACTAAATATGTATTGTTTATATATAGATATTTAATTACTTTTGTCTTATAACTAGTCATTCAACGTAAATATAGTGAAATTCGTGAAAATAAACTTAATATTTGTTTTTTTTTTTTTTCTCTTGACGAATGGCGTCTCGGTCTATTGACCATTATGCCAATGACAAGCGGGAGAAATCCGATACATAAAAAGACCCTATTTCGAATAATTTGGGAAAGGACAGATCAGGAGAGTTGGTAAGGATAATAAAAGGATATGATACAAAGTGATATTACAATAAAATTTTATAAAATTATACATAAATATGATATTAAAGATTAATATTGTTTTTGGTTAAGAAGGATGATAGGATAGGATAAATTTGTTTACTATTTAAAATTAACAATGAAGATATATTAAGCGGAAAAGGAATTTGAAGGGAAATGAGGCTGCGTAGTAAGGAAGAGCGGTCGTATAATTTGCAAGAAAAAAATATGTGATTCAAATCACCCTCATCTTCACCACAAGAACATATCGCGTTGTTAGCTATATTAAGTTTTGCAAGATGTTTTGGAGAACAAACGTGGCCTAATCTAGTACGAATCAATATAGAAGTAGCTTTTTTACCAAGTCTAATTTTGAAGAACCATGGTTTCTTTGGTAGTTCAGGCTGGATTTTGGCATAAAATCGACCTTTACTTGAGCTACTTAATTTCCAAATATGATGCCACGATTCCATAAGATAATTTTTTGGTAAAGCCAGTAAATCTTGAGTATAAATTTTAAACGGATAAATATCTCCACATTCGATAGCTTCAGTAGCAATCACATCGGCTCTCTCATTTCCCCTGATGCCACAATGACCAGGTATCCAAGCGAACTTAATGGTATAGTTATTTAATGAACATTTAAGAAGTAAGTTTCTGATTTCAAAAATAATACTATGAATTTTAGCTTTAAAAGGAAATTTGGCTATTGCTTGTAAGGAACTTAATGAATCGGAAAATATGATAGATTTTCGTAATTTCATCAGTAACACGTATTCTAGGGCTTTTAAAATACCAAAACATTCTCCAGAGAAAACAGAACTTTCTGGCGGAAGTTTTATCTTTTGTACGATATCATATTGTGAATGGTAAACACCAACACCTACGCACCCATTTTTTGCCTTTTTTGAAGCGTCAGTATATATGTACTGCCATCCATTGAAATCGTTTGTAAGGATGACATTAAAATGTTTATTATTTTCTGTATCAGCTTTGTTAATGCCAATATTGTAAAGGATATTTGGTGTAATTATCATAGCCTCATAATTGTATTGATAAATTGGTAGTAATTCTGTATTATGTAGCGGAGTTGTCAATGATTTTAATTTTATGTAACTGCTTACAATACACGGAAGAGATTTATGTTTCCAGGAATTCAATGAAGCTGTTTTTTGTAAGAAATTTTCAAGAATCGGAAAAAGAGGATGATATGAAAATTGTGAACATCTAAATATAAAACAGTCAGATAAATACTGTCGTCTTAGATGAAGGGGAGGATCTACACATTCGACTTGCAGTGCATTAATGGGACTTGTCTTCATACATCCAGTAATTATTCTTAAAGATTTAGCTTGTATGTTATTTAATTTTTTCCATCCAGCTTTGTTACCTGGTTCCAATAAAAATGTCCCATAGTCAAGAATGCTCCTAATTAAAGCATTATAAAGCAGTTTTAATGAGAGCGGGTGGGCGCCCCACCATACCCCTGATAAACATCTTAATATATTTATATTTCGTTCGCATTTTGAAACAATATAATCACAATGAGGAATGCCGGTTAGTCTAGAATCTAAAATAAGGCCAAGAAATTTCGTTTGAGTTTTAATAGGAATTATATTGTTATCGAAATATATTTCAATGTCAGGTATATTTCGTTTTCTAGTAAAAATGACTGCAGTACTTTTTTGAGTAGATATTTCTAAAGCATGCAAATTCATCCAACATTTTAATGAATTAAGGGAGATTGATAAAGAATTACAAGCTATGGAAATAGAATCGTTGACATTGTATAAGAGAAGGTCGTCAGCGTATTGCAATATTTTTATTGGTCTTTGGATGGATTGAGCTAAGTCGAATGTATAAATATTATATAACAGCGGACTTAGCACCGATCCTTGCGGCAAACCTTTCCAAACAAGTCTTTCGATTAACATTCCATTATCGAGAGGTAATTTAATTTTTCTTTCGGTTAAAATATTTATAACAAATTTTGTGATGATATATGGAATGTTAAGAGCATTCATTTTATGAAACAGTAAAGGAAGTAAAACACTGTCGTATGCCGATTTTATGTCGAGAAATGTAGCAGCAACGGATTCATTATTTGTAAAAGCAAGTTGAATATCAGAACAAAATATAGCAATGCTGTCTATTGTACTTTTTCCTTTTTTGAAGCCAAATTGAGAAGCCGGAATTATGTTATTGTGTTCAATAAACCATTCTAGGCGATTTTTAAGTAAATGTTCAGTTATTTTTACTAAAACCAAAGAGAGTGCTATTGGCCTGTACGATGATGGTTCTTCAGGTGGTTTATCAGGTTTTAATATTGGAATGATTATTTGAGATTTCCACGAGTTAGGAACGGACCCTGTCAGCATAACGGAATTAATTATTTCTAAGTAATAGTTAAGTAATAAATCGTTTAAATTAACAATGAAAGAATAAGGAATAAGATCTTCACCAGGAGCTGAGTCCTTCAGATGACTCAGAACACCTTTTAATTCATTCATTGTAAATGGGGAGCTAAGACCGGTCTGATTAATATTAGAACTCAAAGCATGTGGGCAGAATAATTCCTCTTCTTTAGGCACGTATGAGGGCGCTAACATGTCGATGAACTTACAAGCGAGGTTGGGAGAAATAAGAGTTTTTGTGGGTTCTTTATACACTGATCGAAATCTTTTAATATTTTTCCATACTTCAGAAGGAGAGCTATCGGGAGAAATTGAGGAACAATATTTTCTCCATCCGTTAGATTTCTTTTTCTTTAAGAACTTATGGGTGCTCACAATTACATCAGATAGAGACTTGAAATTTTCAGGAGACATTTCAGAACAATACTGTTTTTCAGCCTCTTTTCTCTTTTTAACAGCTTCTGTACACTCCTCATCCCACCACGGCGGTGATGGGTGAATCTTAAGATCATTATTATTATGTTTACATTTGAAGATTTTTTTTGTTACGTTTTGTAACATGCTTCCAAAAGCATCATTACAAATATTTTCATTATTGTCAATTTTAGGGAGAGATTGAAAGTTTGCATCAGTGAAGTTTTTATAGTCTATCAAATTATTTTTATTTAATCTGTATCTAGGCCGAATCATATGTTTTTGTTGATTTTGTTTATTGTCAATTAATGAGCTGGGGAAGTTTATTAAAATTGGAAAATGATCGCTACCGTAAGAAAAAGAAAGTGTATCCCACGATAGAGAACAAGCAAGATTGGGGGAACAAATGGACAAGTCTACCACGCTTTTATTTTCATTGGGATTAGTGCGGCGTGTGGGCTTTCCTGTATTTAAAATACACAAGTTGTTCTTGTCTATAGCATCAAGCAACATTTCCCCATATG
Source organism: Pyrgus malvae (assembly GCA_911387765.1). Lineage (NCBI taxonomy): Eukaryota > Metazoa > Arthropoda > Insecta > Lepidoptera > Hesperiidae > Pyrgus > Pyrgus malvae. Next base: position 15,263,730 of record OU426962.1, read on the forward strand.
AACTGTTAACAGAACTACCCCACACCTGGTGATTGCTATTAAAATCTCCCATTAATAAAGTTTGCTGTGGGAGTGAATATAATATTTGTTTAATTTTTTCAAATACTTCTAGGGATGGATGAGCAATGTATGTTGTCACATAGCATATGTCATCTACAGATATAGCAAGAAGCGGAATGTCATCAAATTCAGGAAGAGGGACAGCAGAGAAGTGGACAGAGTTCTTGATTAATGTGGCAATGCCACCATATCCATCTGATCTATCCTTTCGGAGACATGTATATCCTGGTATTCTGAAAGGAATACCTGGGGACAACCATGTCTCCGAAAGGGAGATAATAAGAGGGTCATATTTATTGATTAAGTAAACAAGATCACTTTTCTTGTTTACTATACTTCTGCAGTTCCACTGCAGAATTGTAGCGTGGTAATCCATTGTTTACAGTGATTTGCTTTAATATATCAAGTAAGGGAGCAACGTTGTTCGGTGAAAATATTTTGTTTTGTAATAAGGGATTAATTAAAGAAATTATAATGTCATTGATATCTGGCTGATTTTGTACATTTTCATTTCTATTTATATTATTAATTGCACCACCATTTGTTGGCAGAGGAATATCATATTCTTTAATTATGGACTGATGTGTTATTTGATCATATCCTATTTGAGTTTTAGGTGGGGATCTAGGTTTTAAAAATGTGGTTTTCTTGTAAGAGGTAGGTCTCAGAGTTGATGGGTAATCTACTAAATTATTATTACTATTGTTTGGAATTATATTATATTGTTGCTGGTTTGTTTTTAAAACATCAGAGTATGACCTGGACAGTGGAGGATGCATTTTTGATGCTTCAGCATACGAAATACTATTTTGGACCATTGTCAGTTTAATTTGTGTCTGTCTTGTAAACTCTGGGCATGATTTATTTGTTGCAAAGTGAGTACCAGAACATATACAGCATCTAGCACAATCATCTTCTACCTTACAAGTATCGCCAGTGTGTCCATCACCACACTTGAAACAGCGAGGCTTTGAACGACACTGCGTTTTCGTATGACCATACCTACAACATTGATAACATTGTATGGTAGGATATGTGTAGAGTTCTACCGGAAGAGCATTATAACAAATGTAGACATATTTAGGTAAAACTTGACCATCAAAAGATAACACAACTGTTTGGGAAGGTTTCCAAACTGGAGCTCCGTCTATTAACGATCTCAATTTATAATTAAGGCGCCTTATTTTAATAATTTCACCACACCCAAATGGAATGGAAATGTTTTCTTTTATCTCCTCTGGTGTCCACTCTACAGGTACACCTCTTATGAGACCTATACGTGTTATGCTAAAGGTTGGTATAAAAGCTTTTAATTTATGGGAAACAAGGCAAGGGTGAGTTAAGAACCAATTGGCATCAGTGAAATGAGAGAAAGCCAATGAGATCCTGTTCCTTCCAATTTTTTTAATACTTCCGTTTATAATGTTTTTAAAGGAATACTTCTGCAATAATCTACCAAAAACTACTGGGTGGAATGTGGTCGCATCATCAGGAGATGAAAGTTCTCTTTGTACGTGAACAGTGTATGGTGCTACATCTGTATTAACAAAAACTTTACGATATTCTTGTGGTTTTTGAGAGTTATTTGAATTATTCTGATTATTTACAATATTTGTTGGCTCAGTGGGTCCGTCATCGCTGTCACATTTACAGTTACAGTCATATTTTGAAGATGAAGAGCTATTTCCGCTTTTCCTTTTTTTGTTACAAGTCTTGCAAATTTTTTTATGTTTTATTCGCTTACGGTGGCTTTTTTGGGTTGAAGCGTCTGTATCCATGCTCGACTCGTTATTAGAAATCGTAACATTGTACGCAACCGGAGGGACGGAACCCCCGGGGTCCGGGGGCTCCTCCATATCGAGAAGAAAAGTATAAAAAACTTACCAAAAGAGCACTGAACTAATTAAATATATAAGAAAAGATATATACAAACTAAAAGAAAGTTAATTTTACAACTCTTCTGATCAATTTACTAATTAATCTTAAATTTTTATAAAGAGCGCCGAAAAAGTACACCCGCCAACTTTGAAGATTTCCCGCGCTTTTTTCGTCTAAACCTTTTATCAAATATTTGTTTATTTCAAACATTGTCAAATTCGAAATTGTGTTGTCAGATCTCGAATCAAAATATCCTCCCCGTATTAGTAAAAAATTAACCATCTTATTTAAATATAATTATTTTTAACAAAAACAGTGACAATAATAATATCAAAGATTATGTGTTACCTCATTAGTAGTTAGTTACATTTCAAGCGGGAGGCTCAAATACCCTCTGTTTATATATAACTATTTAAGTGGAGACCAGTAAAATGTTATAGGCTGGGTGCACCAGGCGCGGTCGCAGCCTTCAATTTTGGGGGGAGGGTCGCCAAGAAATTTGAGGGAAGAAGTGTCTCAAATTCGCTTGTTTTACCTTCCATGTACGCATGACTGACGGATTGGGGGGGGGGGGGGGGGTCATGTCCTGTGACCCCCCCACCTGGGACCGCGCCTGGGGTGCACGTTATGAGCATTTTCCCGACATATTAAATTTCACTCACACAGACTATAAAAAGATACTCCATACATTTTGTATTAGACATTATGAGAAGTTTACCAGACGAATTTCATCTCATGTTGCTGTCATATTTTTTTCAGTTTTCCAACTGACGCTCTTGCCGAAAATAAATAGATTCAGGCCACTGGACGTATTGACTGGCAACCATCAATTTAATTCCGAATTTGTTCGGTCTATTTTGAAAGCCATTTATTGACCAAAAGGATAAAGAGAAGAAAAATAATAATAAAATTGATACAAATGTACATTTTTATATATTGCGTTATAACTAAGTGTTTACTTTTATCTTTGTAATATTTGCATAGCTCATTAAGGTAAATATGACGTACTAAATATGTATTAACAGCTTTTGTAAACACCCATATTGGTGCCATTAAAAATCTTTGTATTTGTCTTTTATTTTCTCCTATATGTATGTCCTGTAATTTGCTGACCCAATTAACTTTATGCCAGTCATCCAATCTAAACTCACAAACAACCAACCATAATGCACAAGCATATAAATCCTTTCACAGTTTGGTCTGCCAATGTTTATAGTTTACTTGCTTGATATTGGGGGAAAATATGATAAGTGGGTAACACTGGCTGCGAAAAAGAGATGCCAACAAAGATACAAACTCTCTGGGTTACACCGACCGACCCGCTGTCAGGCGCTGTCTTTAGGATTATTGGTCTTTGATACGGACGGATACCGGCTGAGCTGAGATAAACAAAATTCTTTGAATTGTTAAATATTTGATACAGCGAAATTGGTCATAAAATGAAATGTATGACTTCGATTCTCCAAGTTCTCTTCCTTATAAGTGCTTGTTTGGCGACTTTGTCGCCGCCTTCAACGGATAAGAAATCCCAAAAGAATGTGAAACCCCAAGAGGGGGCTAGAAAGAACAATGTTCTCGACCGAAAATTGGTGGTAGAAACGCCTCTTGTGAAGGATATACTGAAATACCACGCCACGTATCACCATGATGTGTCTTTGCGCAATTTTAAAAATACCGTATTAGGTTACGTTACTCCCGTAAGTTTAATTGATGCTTGCTGTTGTTATTGATTAGTTTACGCATAGGTATTGTAAGTTAAATATAAGACATTATTTTTGATGATAAGTATGATATATACTGATAAATTGTACCTACGTACGTACTGACGGCATTACCAGATAGGTAACGATTACCAATTACATGTATTAATTAATGATTTGCTGAAGACTTATTTTGCAATGTAATATACAGTTTAATATTGATTACTGATAATCTTTTTAGTGGAATAACAAAGGCTATGACGTTGCCAAAACCTGGTCTCCTAAGTTTAACTTCATTTCACCAGTATGGCTACAGATAAAAAGACAGACTCCCAACATATATATTATAACTGGGTTGCATGACGTGGACCATGCTTGGATGAAAACTATAAGGCAGAGAGGTGCAGAAAGCAGTTTAAGAAGTAAGCTATTTTATTAAATTTTTCTATTCTATTGCTGTACGGTTGTAACACCTTTTGTTATCTCTTACTGGGCTCTCCCCATAATAATAAAAAGGAAGCCCAGGGGCTTACGCCACCACAGTGCTCCAATATGGTTTGGTGGAGATGCAGGTTAGTAGCCAACCTGCTCTCTGATGTTTTCGAATCACCTATAAGGACTTCTATAAGGTTTAATGATACCTGTCTATCAAATAGGTACAACTGGGATAGTCAGTGTAACTAGTTATCCAAAGCACAGAAATGCAATGCAATGAAACTTGCTGTCACCCACCAGCCACCCTTGCTGTCTCACATAAACACTCACTATTCCATAATCTGCCTCATCAGGCATTGCACCCGGGCCCTTCATAGGCAGTCCAGTATGGTAACCATTGTACTACACGCGTTGTTGCCTGGTGTTGCACCCGGGACCCTTATTTGCAGTCCAGCATGGAAACCATTGCACCACATGGGTTCCTTTCATTCTACACTAGCTGCAGTGTCATGTGCACTACACAAAATACATTACATTGCGCACTTCACATATTACATATGAAAAATACTGGGTGCATTATTGAAAACATGATTTCTTTTATGATTTCAGTTGTACCAAGACTTCTCTTTGACAACTGGCAACCATCTGATTTGAAGGCATTTTTCTCAGAATCAACTTCTCATTCTGAGCAGAAGGCACTCATAGATGAAGTAAAAAAAACTTGCAAGCAATGGAAGTTTGATGGCATTGTACTAGAAATGCTCTCTCAAATCGGGAAGTATATAGAAAAGTCAGTCAAATTTATACAGCAATTTGGTGAGCATGTGCTTAAAATCTATTTTTAAAAGTTTAAATTGTGAATTAAGAAATAGCCTATCAGTAATTTGGATTCAAAAATATTTGCCATATTGCCCATGTTGCTGCCTAACTAGCTTAGCTATGCAAATATTTATATTATACTCTATTGGGTGTTTAATTAACTTGGAACACAATATTATATAAATGCAATATAAGCATCATATTTCCATCCAGGTTTGGAGATGAGTGAACAGAACCTCAGTTTAATTCTAGTCTATCCACCATTCCGAGGTTATCCCAGTGATGAATTTTTCATACAAGCATTTAATGAAATACATCCCTATGTAGAAGCTGTGTCTGTGATGACATATGATTTCTCAAATCCACAAAAACCAGGTTAGTATATTCAACTTTTGCAGGTGGTAGAACTTTAATGGTACCAGGGAAGTACCACAGCTGCACCAACTTCTGCCCTAAGGCGCGGTCGCAGCCTTCAATTTTGGGAGAAGAGGTGTCCCAAATTGGTTTGTTTCGCCTTCCATCTATGCATGACTGACGGATTTTGGGGGGGGTCATGTCCCCTGTGACCTGCTTTTCGTCTTGCAAAGCTTTTCTGTGGAAAGGTACCGGCCAGACTTACATGAGGCAACCAATAGCCTTCGGAGTGGCAGTGCAATGTGCATATGATCACAGGCAAGTCTAAGGCTTGTTTGAGGTTGTGTGTAGATGTCGTCGGGCTGTAGAGATTTCTTAATACCATGTGGCTGCGTGTTACCCCATTGAAAAAAATATCTTCATATAATGTTGCCTTTGCATTAAACTTCATTCTAATGAAAAAAAAATTGATTTACTAGCTTTCTGTCCTCAATCCACCCACATGGGTTACAGATTATAGGAATAAGATAATTTCCCAGGGTCATCTATGTCACATTTATAATATTAGTATAGATTACTGAAGGCTTCGGTGTACGACACTCCAATTAAATTTTATGTGAAGTACATATTACACAACACTCATGAATGAATTAATAATTGTAGTTGCCCATCACAACATGAAAATGCATTTTTTTAGTAGTGGGTGAATACAAACTTTTTCATAATCACTATGCTCTGTAGGATAACATTTAACTTATGTTATGACAGATGAATGGATTACAGGTTTAAAAACATTATTTATGTTTCTCATTAATAAAGGAAACCACAAGTTATGTAAAGAGACTCAGAAACTGTTCTATTTTTCAGGTCCAAATGCTCCCATTTATTGGGTAAGGTTATGCATAGAGAAGCTAATAGATAATGATGATAATCCATCAAAGCGTTCCAAGATCCTCCTAGGATTAAATTTCTATGGAAACTCTTACACCGCCAATGGTGGAGGACCCATTGTTGGTACTGAATACATTGAACTACTGAAGAATGCCAAAAACAATCAAGTTCTACAGTATAATAACAATACTGCTGAGAACTACATTGAAATTAGGTATGTTCTATTTTTTTTTTTTGATATTATTATGATGTTTGTATTCAAAAATTCAATCAATTAAAATCTTAAATGGGTAGCTTTATTTGCTGCAAGTTATTTATGTATTATTTAGTAACCACCTTAAACTAAGGGCTACAGGGTAATCTTAATGGCTAATGGCATTCTCCACCAGTCAACTGTGGGTGATGGATAGAACTTAAGGTAGGCGGACGGAATACAATGTTTTAGAATGTATAATATGCATTATGTAACTATATATTAACATGACAATATGAAATATAATATAATATTAACGAAATAAAAATATATACTTAGGTATATAGATACCATACATACACACACATTCATGTAAATACATAATATAGGTACATATTTTGTGATGATAACTCAAATGCTTGTAGGGGTATTAATTGCCCTCTATTAAATGTTTACGCAGCAATTTTCGAGAATAGTATAGCTTGAGTATAGATAGGTGTTACGTACATGTGTACGTGTATTATTTTTCACACTGTCGTCTCCTGGACGCCTATATTAAATTCCAGTCATTTATTTAAATAAAACAAAAATAATAAAAAACTGATGAAAAATTATGTGCATGATATAATAAGATATAGGTACTAAGAGAAACAACTATAAATTTATTAACTTTATAAGTTTTGTATAGGTAGTATAAAATAACATTCTGAAACGACAAATCAATGTGAAAATCTCCTGGTTTACTCATTTGAATTGCACAAATTATTCAAGCTCGAGAGAATACTGTCACGGCGACACGCTCCCTGCTTCCTCTACCTCTTCTTTAGATGGCGCCACAAGTCTTCGCGTCCAGACATGCACCACAGATAACATAATATGAGTTAGCCTCGTTAACAGTCGACCATCCTGAACTTTAATACGGCCTCGTATTACTTATCCAGCTGATTGAGTCTGTGCTTGACTCATCGTCTTCATATAATAACCCAGCTTAGGTAGCTGATTTAGTCTGTGCTTGACTCATCGTCTTCATATAATAACCCAGCTTAGGTAGCTGATTGAGTCTGTGCTTGACTCATCGTCTTCATATAATAACCCAGCTTAGGTAGCTGATTGAGTCTGTGCTTGACTCATCGTCTTCATATAATAACCCAGCTTAGGTAGCTGATTGAGTCTGTGCTTGACTCATCGTCTTCATATAATAACCCAGCTTAGGTAGCTGATTGAGTCTTAACTTGACCCATCATCTTCGTATCCCAACTTAGCCAGCTTATCGAGTCTGAACTTGACCCATCGTCATCAGCTTAGGCAGCTAATTGAGTCTGAACCTGACCCATCATCTTCGTATAACAACCCAACTTAGCCAGCTGATCGAGTCTGAACTTGACCCATCGTGATCAGCTTAGGCTGAACTTGACCCATCATCTTCGTATAACAACCCAACTTAGCCAGCTGATCGAGTCTGAACTTGACCCATCGTGATCAGCTTAGGCAGCTGATTGAGTCTGAACTTGACCCATCATCTTCGTATAACAACCCAACTTAGCCAGCTGATCGAGTCTGAACTTGACCCATCGTGATCAGCTTAGGCAGCTGATTGAGTCTGAACTTGACCCATCGTCATCAGCTTAGACAGCTAATAGAGTCTGAACTTGACCCATCGTCATCAGCTTTGCCAGCCGATTGAGTCTGAACTTGACCTTGAGTCTGACTCGAACTTGACTGTATCTTCATATAGCAACCCAGCTTAGCCGGCCGATTGAGTGTAAATTATCCAACCTGTGTAAGACACAATACATCTTTTTAATCATTTCCATAGCCAGTATTTTTTTTTACATCACATGGAAATTTTTCTTAAACACAGAGTTATTCAAATAAACACATTGAAACATGTTGTATGACATCAATTATATCGTTACCTGAATTATCCAACATCATCTGGTTTTTCTAAAAGTATTCTACCAAATACTTTTAGAAAAGCAAAAGCAGTCAAGATCGTCATATTATTATAATCATCCCTTACGGAAATAACAAAGCAACCAATTTGACGACCTGCGCCTGCGTGGCGCAATGGCTACAATGCCCGACCCCCAATTCAAGGGTCCCGGGCCCGATTCCCGGCGAAGCAGAAACCTGAATGATGAGTTTAAATTTCTTTTCCCGGTCTGGGCGCCCGTGTTTCTGTCCGTGTGTGTCCATGGTACCCACGACACAGGGTACATCTACCCTACTGTGGAGCTATGCGTGTGAAGCGTAACCAATATAATTATGAGATACACAGATGAGTGGCTTAACACAACCGTAACAGTTACAGAGTTTAACTCCATCATAATAACAATAAAATCATATAATTTCGAGGTTATTCCTCATCCTTTAGGAAAATTACATTTACCTTTCCATTGAACCCAAGTGAAATAGGCTGTACGTCAAATCATGCGTTCATTGCCGGATAATTTGAATGTCATTAAATTTATTAAATAAAACGTTATTGACGTTGAGACGAACGCGTCCCATGCATAAATTTTTACTAAAGCTTCTACCAATTTTAAACTGTCATATTGTCACAACTTATATTACCATTAAACACAGGGATGTTTTCGGTAGATGTAAATAACTTGTGTACCTGTCCTTGACTTGAACATACCATGGCGTCATCAATCATTAGTCGCCGGTGTATCCAACACCGACTGTTATGCAGCCACTGAATCTACGACAGGCACCTCTTGCCTATCTGAGGAGGTCGACGGGGCTGGAACGGTTATCAATGGACACACGGGGCAAGGCGGGGTCGTTGACCCTGCTGATGCTGAAATATTCGAAGAAAAAGTTTACTCCTTATTTACAATTTTGTCAATAATATTTTCTGATCTTTCTATTTTTTTTATCGATGATGATTGTTTTTCTTATTTTGATGATCTGTCACGCGATTTATCACAATAATATCGTTTTCGAGTTAGGATCTCGATCACAACCTTCCACGTTGATTATTATGAAAAACGTAAGGACACGTAGGTTTATTTTATTATTTCACTTCTGATATATAAAATAACATTCTGAAACGACAAATCAATGTGAAAATCTCCTGGTTTACTCATTTGAATTGCACAAATTATTCAAGCTCGAGAGAATACTGTCACGGCGACACGCTTGCTTCCTCTACCTCTTCTTTAGATGGCGCCACAAGTCTTCGCGTCCAGACATGCACCACAGATAACATAATATGAGTTAGCCTCGTTAACAGTAGGTACTATGTGTCTGTAGTGTAATATACAATTAAAAAAACCGAATGTCTATGTCATAATAATAATTCATAATGTTCGCGCCAATTAAGTCATTTCACCTTCATCCTCCCTCTCTTTCCCGCAAGCGCACTGTTGTATAGTATCGGCATCGTTCGCACCTGAGCAAATGTATATGGATCAGGAAGATCTATTAATCAGTCTGCCTTCGTCCGATGCGCATGCAAGTCCTCGTGACAACCGCACCGCAAACCACCTCACACGTGGTCAGACTCGCCGCATCGCTGCCATCACCGCTGTCAATAGTTTGTGATTTAACTGACTCAAAGTGAAGAATAAGTGCTATAGTGTACCTATTGTGAAGGACAACACCAGTTCCCGGGCAAGAGAAGATTGATCGAGGCTTCATCAGTACACGAGCATACCATCTGCTCCAGCCCCAGGTCAGTGCGCTTTCTCCCTTTATCAATCCTTCCTTCCTTTCCTTCCACCTTTAATTCGACACGCAACTTACAGTCCACAATTCCTACACCCGCAACGGGGGACCACCCTCCTTTCCACCCTTTATTCCACCACCATTTTTGGTCATATCGAACCGGAGGTCCCACCCTTTACCCAACAATTCTGGTCCAGTCGAGCCGGATTTCGAGCCAATAGTTTGGTCACATCACCCGGGTTAATTATTTAATCTCATAAATACGCATATGTATGTATTTCATGTAATATATTATAAGTGCCTATTCATATTTATTTTTGCAAATAAGTATTATATCTACGATTATTTTATATCCCGCATATAACGCACCGCTCACGTAGGTATATTATTCTTTTTGCAAAACGCACCGCACCATCCGCTATTTATTTATGCAAATAAGTATTATATCTACGATTATTTTATATCCCGCATATTAATAACGCCCCGCTCACGTAGGTATATTATTATTTTTGCAAAACGCACCGCACCATCCGCTCCATTATTTACCTATATTTGTAATCGAAATTACACCTCATAGGTACGCATTCTATTTTTCATTAATTGAAGTCCGCCATATTGTAACTGGAAACGACGCGACCGGCGATCGTTGTTTCGCTAGTAACTACCTACGTAATCATTCATTCATTACGCCATACATAATTTTTATAATCTTAACTGTTTTAACTGATTTATCTTGTTCACGACAAAATGTCTACTAAAGGTAAAATTGAATCTGAAACGCTTTCAAATGACGAAATTAGTTTGAAAATATTAATTGCAAAACGAAATTCTATTTACGAACGTTTACAACAAATTCATGATTTATCTATAAGTGCATTAAGTTCGTCAGACGCACAGGACACGTTTCTTGACACGGCATCTGACCTTGAATACTTGCGTACTGAGTTCAAGGACACGTTAGAATCTTATAATGTTACAAATTTAAAATTAAATCCAAACGCGCAAGTAGATTTCGGATCGTGGAAATCTTTTCATGATCTATATAGTCGTATTAAAAGTCAAGTGTCCAAATTAAACGCTTCATCTTCAAGTAAATTACAGAATAGTTTACCACCAAAAATTATACCATCGCTTCCGCCCATAGAATTACTTTCTTTTAATGGTGACATACGACACTGGTCTATGTTCTACCAACAATTTAAAACATTAGTTCATGATAATCAGCAATTAACAGATGCTGAACGCGTTTATTATCTTGTTAGTAAACTTAGTGATAAGGCATTATCAATCTGCTCAGGCTTAATGCCTACAGCCGAAAACTATTCTGTGATATGGAACGCGCTCATACGTAGATATAACGACGAGCGTGCGCTCGCGACTACCTACGTCAGTCAGCTGTTAGAACTGAAGAACGTAAACACTAACACATCCGCTGGTTATCAAATATTTATGGATAAATTTGATGCTTCTATTAACGCCCTTAAGCAACTTAATATTGATGACATATCTGATTTTCTGTTTCTAAATATCGCGCTTAGAAAATTAGATAACGATACCGTAAAGTCGTTCGAAATGTCATATCGCAACGTAAATATACCTAAATATGCCGCTTTGGTTCAGTTTTTACATGACCAGAATAGGGCTTTGTGCCATACAATAAATACTTCGCATACGTCTAACAATAATAAAATTAAAGGTAATTTGGTTCCCGCTCCCGCTAAGAATATAAGCAAAACTTTTATTAATACAGATTCGTCTCGGTCATGTATTGTCTGTAAATCGGGTGATCACGAACACCTATTTGTCTGTCCGCATTTTTTAAAAATAAATGCACAGGACAGGTACAATTTTGTAAAACGAAATAAATGTTGCACTAATTGTTTAAGTAATAAACACGCCACTCCTTTTTGTAAGTCACAGCGTAGATGTAGGTATTGCTCCCGCTCGCACCATACGCTACTTCATTTTGTTAGTAGTAGGAATAAGGTCGATCAGCCTTCGGTAGAACAAGGTCCAGGAGAAAAAAATGCATCCACGTCATGTAACGTATCGCGCGATTGCGGTAATGCGCCGCACTGCACTACATTATTGGGGACTGCGAAGATTAAAGTTTGTACTAAATACGGTCACCAATATTTGTTGCGTTGTTTAGTGGACCCTGGCTCGCAATGCGATTACATTACGAAACAGTGTTGCAAACGGTTATACCTACCGATCTCAAATAAAACACCAGTTGGAGAGGCGCAAGGAATCGGGGGAGTGTCGCAGAAGATTTTAGGTGTTACTTCTTTGCAGTTTAGCACCCGCTTTGATGAAAATAAACTTTATCATATTGAACCGTTAGTCGTTCCCACTATAACTGGACAATTACCCGAGTCGTTAATAGACGTTTCGAAAATTAATTATATAAATAATTTACGTTTAGCTGACGATCAATTCCATAAACCATGTGACATTGACGTTTTATTAGGGGTTAACACTTATTTACAAATTTTGTTAACTGATAAAATAATTAATTCGCAATCGCCGAGTGCCATAGAAACGTCACTAGGATACATAATAATGGGAGACGCAGAGATCGACTTTCCTACTTGCAGTCCGCGTTCTTTAGTTTCTTATCCTACTCGTATTGATAATAGTCAAACGTCGCTCATGCATTCGCTCGAAAAAATTTGGAAGTTAGAGGAGCTGCCGCAAAAAACTTATTTGAGTCCTGATGAACAGGAATGTGAGAATATTTATACTTCCACTACTCGTCGCAATTTGAACGGACGATATGTTGTCGCCCTGCCCTTCAAGGACACGCCTGATAAGTTAGGTGATTCTTTTATAACCGCTAAAAAACGCTTCTCGCTCCTAGAGAGACGTTTTAATAAATGTCCCGATCTTCGCTCCCGCTACAATGACGTCATTCAATAATACATCAACAAGGGTTTTTTATCATTGGTTGTTTCAAATAATTTTACGGAACCTTGCTTATATCTCCCGCACCACCCTGTCATTCGTAATGATAAAAGTACAACTCATTTGCGAATAGTACTCGACGCAAGCGCTAAGTCAGATAATGACATTTCATTAAATGATATTTTACATAGTGGGCAAAATTTACAGTCTGATATTTTTAATATTTTAATAAACGTACGAGTTTATCGCATCGCCTTTTTTGGCCGACGTTAGACAAATGTATTTATGCATTGAAGTACAAAAATCGCACCGCGCGTTTCAACGCATTCTTTATCGCTTTTCTAATGAGGAAGACATACAAACATACGAATTTAATCGTGTGACTTTTGGTTTACGCTCTTCTCCTTTTCTTGCGCTACGCACATTACGTCAGTTGGCTTCCGAGGAGAGGGAGTCCTATCCTCTGGCTGCTTCGGTGGTCGAGCGAGATATTTATATGGATGATATCGCATCCTGCGCGCCCTGCGTCAACAGCGCCGTTGACGTAGCCACTCAACTAATACAAATGTTTAAGCGAGGAGGATTTGAATTGGTTAAGTGGACTAGTAACAGTTCAGAGCTTTTACAGCACATCCCCGCAACTGATTGTTTTTCTTTTCTAGTTTCGCCGCCGCCGCTCGCTTGTACCAAGCGTTCTATTTTATCCGCAACCGCTCGCTTGTATGATGTTCTGGGGCTCGTGGGTCCAGTAAATCTTTTCTCTAAGCTTCTCATTAAAACCTTATGGGTTCTCAAACTTGACTGGGACCAGGCTCCGCCCGCTCACGTTGTCACTGTATGGCAACAATATATTTCAGAGTTACCTTTGATATCGAAATTAAAGTTTCCTCGCCATATGGGTATAAATAAAAATTCGCAAGTCTCGCTAGTCGCGTTCGCCGACGCCAGTAAAAGGGCATATGGCTGCGTGATTTATTCGCAGATCGTTAATGATGATGACTCACCAGTGATAACGCTACTAATTTTATTGCTTCGCGTTCATACTTGAAGGAACTTCATTCCTTTTTACGTTCAGACGAATATTATAAAGTATTTAATCAGGTCCTTTCTGATAACCGCATCACATGGAAACTTAACCCTCCAAACGCTCCACATTTTGGTGGGCTTTGGGAGTCAAATATAAAGATAGTAAAGTATCATTTATTTCGCGTCATAGGTAAGCAAATCCTCACGTATGAGGAGTTGCTTACTGTCCTCACTCAGGTCGAACGCATACTAAATTCACGACCGCTTTACGTGTTAAGTAGCGATCCGGCGAACCTACTGCACTTACGCCCGCGCATTTCCTCGCTGTTAATCCACTTGGATGTTTACCCGCCGCGGATCTTAGTAAGGAACGCATTAATCTTTTATCACGTTTTTCATTGCTTGATTCGATAGTTCAGTCATTCTGGAAGCGCTTCAGATCAGAATACTTACATACACTACAAGCAAGAGAAAAGTGGAATAAACATTCAATTAATTCAATTTCTGTAGGAACCGTTGTTCTTATCGATATGGATAACGCTCCGCCTCTTCAGTGGCCGCTAGGCGTCGTCACTGAACTGTTTCCTGGTAGGGATGGTGTGGTGCGCGTTGCACAAGTGAAGACTAAGAGCTCCACTTTGCAGCGGCCCATTGTTAGACTTTGCCCTCTACCAACACAATAATATTGTAGTTTATATTTTATAAGTTATAGTTTAAGTATAAATTCTCATCCCGCTATTATAATATTTTTATTAATTTACTAATTATATTCATCGCATCGCCTCTGTTCACCACATATATAGTTTCTTCTACATAATATTGATTCCGCTGTATATATTTATTTTTATTTTTTATAATTCGCTATTTGAGGAGACCTCAAGGCCGGGGGGATGTTCGTGCCAATTAAGTCATTTCACCTCCCTCCCCTTCATCCTCCCTCTCTTTCCCGCAAGCGCACTATTGTATTATATCGGCATCATTCGCACCTGAGCAAATGTATATGGATCAGGAAGAATTATCAATATCAATCAGTCTGCCTTCGTCCGCCGCGCCGCCGATGCGCATGCAAGTCCTCGTGACAACCGCACCGCAAACCACCTCACACGTGGTCAGACTCGCCGCATCGCTGCCATCACCGCTGTCAATAGTTTGTGATTTAACTGACTCAAAGTGAAGAATAAGTGCTATAGTGTATTGTGAAGGACAACACCAGTTCCCGGGCAAGAGAAGATTGATCGAGGCTTCATCAGTACACGAGCATACCATCTGCTCCAGCCCCAGGTCAGTGCGCTTTCTCCCTTTATCAATCCTTCTCGTTTTCCACCTTTAATTCGACACGCAACTTACAGTCCACAATTCCTACACCCGCAACGGGGGACCACCCTCCTTTCCACCCTTTATTCCACCACCATTTTTGGTCATATCGAACCGGTGGTCCCACCCATTACCCAACACATAATATACTGTAAAATTGGTTACGAAACTAAACATAATTAGTACTGAATTAAATTTTTACTTTCAGAACATCACAAGGTGCGAAGAAAATATTCTATCCATCTCTATATTCCATACAAAAGAGACTGGAGCTAGCTACAGAGTATGGCACAGGTGTGGCCATCTGGGAGATAGGACAAGGGCTAGACTATTTTTATGATTTATTTTAACTAAGCATGTGATATTAGTTTTATTTTATTTATTATGTTTCTTAATAAATAGATTTTCGTTATCATGCTTGACTTTTATTTCAATTAAACTTAATGCAGTAAATAAGATTGCAATGTCATATAGCAGTGCTAGGCGCAGCAGCAGAGGGGCATGTAAGGGCCATTTACAAACTATCCAATAGAAAAAAGTAACCGATCGTTGCAACATATTTCGCAACCTCGGAGGAATAACTAAAGCCGTCGCATGAATCGAAATTCCGGTGCTCTTGAAGATGATAGTGTGTTCTCGTATTTTTGTAGTTTCAGTAAATAATTAACAACAATCCAAAATTTACATACATTTTATTGGTTTGTTACTTAGAGCATCAAAGTTACTGACTCACCCTTCAGTAGAGACGGCATAGCGCCTTGCTTCGATACATAATTTTTGTGCCAAATCTGCTGCGGCGGGGGAAGAACGCACACATTTTAATTTTGTCACACATTCACAAACATTCTTTCATCGCTACAGAGACATACATTTCTTAATATGTCAATTTCAATTAACAACGTCATTTTCTATGCACCGTCAACACTGACACCGACACACGCATTATACTTGACGCTGGCAATATTCAGAGTTTGCGATGCCTAATTGAAAAAAAAAACATCAAGGAGAGTTTTGGCGGGAAGTCCGACAGGACATATTGTGCTCTTGTTTTATTTTCAGTTTCTTGGTGTACCTATTTTAACTGAGAGGGATTTAGGGAATAGTCCACCACGCTGGCCTAGAGCGGATTGGTAGACATCACACTTTCGAGAAATTATGAGTTTCCCTCAGGCATGCACAGCGATAGAAAACATCGTAATCACTTAAATATCACAATATTGTTCATCACCGTGGAGCAGCGATGAAATGCGCACACTACAAATTTCTTTTAATAGGTGCGCGCCGCGTATTTAACCGGGCATCTCTCGATTCGGAGACCGCGGTCCTTACCACTCGGCCATCGCCACATTAAATTTTAAGTTATTTCTTTTCTTCAATTATGGCATCACAAACTGCATATTGCCAGCGTCAAGTTTCATTTTTGCATCACGTTTTTGCCAGTTCGGTGAAACTGGACGAGTAATAATACGTAAAGTCAGTAAGTCGAGTAATTGTGTTCTGTGGTAAGTCGTCAGTAATCAAATCAGTCAGTCAAGTCAGTCAGATATTCAAGTAAAGCGATGGCTTCTTTACAAGAACGTGACCAACGGAATTTTGGAGGCAATCCGAAAAAATATATTTTCGCACTGTTATTTTAATTCACAACACTCGTGCACTTTAATTGAAATTGAATTTAATTTCAAATTTGTGCGATATAACTTAAAAAATACACCAAGAAAGTAAAAATAAAACAAGAGCACAATGTCTTTTTCGCCTTCCCGCCAAAACTCCTTTTAAGTTATTTTGGATAAAGTTGATAGTATTTTGTTCGATATATGTATGTAGGTAAATTGCAGTGCACGAATGTTGTGAAGAACTCCAAAATTCCATCAGACACATTCAGGTAAAGTAGCCTTCGCTTTATTTGAATATCTGATTGACTTGATTGAATTATTAGATTACTGACGACTTACTACTTATTATTACTTCGTCCATTTTCATCAAAACTGGTAAAAAATGATGCAAACATTATACTTGACGCTGGAAATATGCACAGAGTTCCATTATCTATGTATTCAAAACAGACTTCTGATAATCTAAAAGATACCTTGAACAAATCAAATCAAAAATATTTATTTCATATTAGGAATACAAAATATTCCCTTATTGAATGTCATTTTTTCCCGCTCATCGCTTTTAGGTACCTACCCGTTTGGTCTGGATGTTGAGCTGAGAGAAAAAAGACGCCGAAAAAAAAACCAGCAGCACTCTTTAAAAAAAGTACCTACATTTGTGATTGAGATAACAGTATGGTCCATAATGGGTACACGTGACAGCTGATCGTATGAGACACTATAAAACCACCTCCACCTGCTCACAGATGCGAGTAATTACTAAAACTATTACATTTTTGACGACCGCATGGCACAATGTTTACCATGCCGGACTGCCAATCGAGGGGTCCCGGGTTCGATTCCCGGCAAAACAGAAATTTGAATGATGAGTTTAAATTTCTGTTCTCGGTCTGGGTGTTTGTGTTCCTGTCTTTGTATGTGTCTATGGTACCCACGACACAGGGTATTAATTACCTTACTGTACTGTGGGGCTATGAGTGTGTACGTATGTTTGTGTGTATGAACGTTTATTATTATTTATAATTATTATTTAATTTACAAATAGCCTTGTATGAGCGAGATTCCTTACCACTTAAGATAGTCAGTGTTATAGTAAGACTTGCGGCAGAGGACTTGTTTGACTGTCTTCTTAAAAGGTTTTAAAGACAGACATTTAATGTTTATTTCGATTTTATCATACCTATATCCTAATGGACATCCCAATAAAATAATGTTTTTTATGGAGCCGGCATTTCGGAAATGCCAGCTTGTGACTGTTCATAGT
Source organism: Pyrgus malvae (assembly GCA_911387765.1). Classification (NCBI taxonomy): domain Eukaryota; kingdom Metazoa; phylum Arthropoda; class Insecta; order Lepidoptera; family Hesperiidae; genus Pyrgus; species Pyrgus malvae. The sequence goes on from OU426962.1 coordinate 15,281,853, forward strand.
TAAGAAACTAGGACTATGCAATTCCAATATGGTAGTGAATTTCTCTTTATTAAAAGTTTTACAGCTAACATACATTATGTTTTCGTAGATATATTGCGAAGCAAATGTAAGAATATTTATCTCTAAAATTTTCTCTAAGAGACTGAGAGAGAGTTGTATTTTACTGAATTATAGTAATTAAAAATAGACAATTAAATTAAATTAATTAATTGAAGTGTTATTGATTTTTGTCATAAAACATCGAATGGGGTTTCTTGTCTTAATCGCCGCTGAATGTTAATTATTAAAAACTAGCTGTGCCCGCGACGTCGTCCGCGTGTATAAAGACTTTTATAAAATGGATTGATTAAAAATTAAAGATTATTTATTTGCATTGAATAAGTAGCAGGTAGATGTAGTGAAATCACTTATAATACAATGTTCATATGTTCAGAAGAAACCTAATGTATTTTTCCTAAATCCTTCAAACCTAAAACAGTAAGGAATGCTTACTGTACTGATCTTACTATCCACTTTCTCACGTTTCGCTTTTCTCGCGCAATCAGATTCTCTTTACAAATATGTACCTCGTTTATTAAAGTTAAGAGATACTGCTGTGCCCGTGGCTTCATCTATGTTAAAAATAGTATCTTTAGTAAATTGGGTGAATTTATACTGCAAAGAATGTATAGACTCATTCTATATACATAGCTTTAACTGCAGAAAAGAGGTGCACTATACAACTACTTGTATTTGGGAGATAAAATTTCTAAACATACACGTGCTTAGGATTAAACAATTAAACAATTGTAAGGTCAATTAATAAACTATAGGTTTAAAACTTGCGGACAGCAGTTTGGTCATAAGTCATAACTCATATAACATTGTGAAAACTAAAGCAGAAGGCAGGGTCTCTACACAGTGTGCTACCTATCTGTATTTGGAAATAAAGAATATTTTTATAAAGAATCTTTAAAGAATCCTTAATATCTCCATCAATCAACGTGTGTGCATGAGCCCTCAGCCCATACGCAATAAAGAGACGCAAAAAATGAGGGTCCAATTAACAATGTTCAGCATCATACGTATACCTTCCCAACGATGGGACAACCCGCGTGGTGCAATGTTTAACATGGCGGACTGCTAATCGAACTGTCCCGGGTTAGAATCCGGCATCAAATCCGGCAGAAATTTCAATGATGAGTTTAAACTGTTCTCGGTCTGGGTGGTTGTGTTTCTGTCTCTATGTGTGTTCATGGCACCCACGACACAGGGTATATCTACCCTAATGTGAGGCTATACGTGTGAAATGTTATTTTTTATTTATTTTACACTATGTACTTACTTACTTTTATTAGACTTAAGGCTCTTATTTGAAATTATCTCCATCGATTCACTTTGGAGAAGAAATGAATATTTCTGAATAACGCCATCTACCGTATGGCATGTAAACTTTGTGGTTGATAAATCGAATGTCAAATTATGAGATTAACAGTTGGTTCACTAAAAGTTTAACTATTCGTCACCTAGATGTCTGCAGTAGTCTCGTTTTGTTAAGGCTTTGTACATTCTGTATGAAGGTTTAGATTCCGTATCTTACAACCTTAATGCTGGATGCATTGAGATTGTAAGATTTGGATTTCGGTTCATCGGAGCTTGAGGCCTCCTCAATATTGGGAGAACTCCATGCTCAGCAGTGGAATGCTAAAAAGGTTGCAGCTTGATATAATGTAGCGATAATAATCGTTTCAGCTGCAGCCTGTTCATAATCTTCCACCCCAAAAGAAGACTAATAAGCTGAGCAACTAACTCAGTGGAGCCTGTGATAGGTTCGGCTGCGGTAAGGCTCGGGATGCGCTTATTAGGTACCTATAGTCTAGCCATACTCGGCCAACGAAAGAAAAAACAGTAAGCTAATCTAAGTATATTTAATATAGTCGACAATATTAGTGAGTGTTCAAAATAATTTTACTTAAATTTAAACTTTTATTTATGGTTTTGAATGGGCTGTTATCGAAACTTTCATACAAATTCCCCAAAGTGCCTTTTAAGTTTATGTCGCGTATTGTGTAAATGAACATAACTTTTTTGTTTATCACCCGATTGATATGAAATACACACTAATGTTACGGAAATTCATTCAACAATATATCAGTAAACACATCATTCAAAGAAGGGAAAAGAATTTGAGAATGAAATATTAAGTTAAGGTTAATTTTTGTACGCTTGAGATACCAACTTTCGAGTCCATTTTATTTGCTATTGAGGGGTAGTTTTGAAAAAAGCTTAAATAGAATTCTTGCTATGTTAGTAAAGATTACAAATACAAAATTATAAGTATATTACTCTGCACAAAAATATTCTGTACATCAAGTTTCGACATTCAATTTTCAAAGAGTTTCAAAGAAAATTGACATTTAAAGGATGAATTTCGGGAAATGCTGAAACACGTATTCTTTTATTTTGGTTAGAAAATATTTGTACCAAATTTCAAGAAAATCTATTGAAAAAATCCAAGTTTTCCATACAAACTTTCATCGCTCATTTCACACCCTTAAAGGGTGATTTTTAAAATTATCTATAGCCTAAATGTTAGCGAGGACCAATATATATAAAACAAAAAAAGTTTCATCAAAATCCGTCCAGTAGTTTTTGCGTGAAAAGCTAACAACAGACAGACAGACAGACAGACAGACAGACAGACAATAATTTCAAAACTTATATTTTTAGCTTCTGTTACTTATAAAAAGACCCCTAGAAGTATTTTTTAAATTTATATGCAATGTACAGAATTGACCCTGCTTACAGTTTTATTATATGTAAGTATAGATACAGGTATTGACAACGGACTTTACCGATTGATCATTCGCTTTCACAGCGGTGACACCAATGCGATCAATACATGCCTACTACTACTACTGAATATTTATACTACGAATTTTTTAGACCTGAAGACGGTGATAGTTTTGTGAATTTTACTGTAAAATGTATAGAATATTACATATTTGCTGTAAAAATCACACACATAGTAAAATCACACACATTTAAAATGATCCGGAAATATGTAACATTATATTTCTATTACAGCAAAATTCACAAAACCATTATCGTCTTCAGGTCTATTAAGCAAAGCAACGTAATAAAAATCGAAAAGTGGCTCATTTAATAGTTCATTATTGAAATGATCAGTTATATTGTGCAATAAAACTTATGGAAATACTGTATTTTGACTGCAAAATTTCATGTGTAAAATCTGCTAAATCAGCGAAATCGGTAAAATTTCGTATACGGCCTCTTAAGCTAACACTGAATCACCAAACAGACGACAACGTTACGCGTACTATGGGTTTTAAAATGTGCAAATACCAGTTCGATTATAAAATGACTAAAAGAAAGCGATGTGGCTGACAGCTATGTTTTGTAGTTTGGTTTCACTTTAGCCGGACAATGTTATAAGTAATACTTGTACAAAATTAGTTTACCCACTATACAAAGGCGCTCTTTGTATTGTGATTAAGTACTATGAGCAAGTTTTGTAAAAAAAGTTTAGAAAGTTTTGGGCATCGGTATACCATAGATTTTTTATATATGTAAATATACTAAATACATACTGGCTGCAACCCTTTTTGCGTCCCACTGCTGGGCACGGGTCTCTCCCCCTTATTGGGGAGGCCTGGAGCTTACTCCACCACGCTGCTCCAATGCGGGTTGGTGGAGATGCGGGTTAGTGGCCAACCCGCTGTCGGATGTTTTCAAACCGCCCATAAGGCCTCCGACAAGGTTTGACGACTGTTATCTATCGACAACAACCGGGACCGACGGCTTAACGTGCCCTCCGAAGCACGGAAACGCGCATGAAATTTTATGCCACTAGCGGTCACCCATCTCACACCTGACCGCGCCCGTTTGGCTCAGCTGCATAGATCGCTTGCGTTCTACGCTAGCAGCCAGGCCATGCGCGCTTCCAAATTCCAAAATACATACTACTATAATCAAAGTCATAATTTTATGGTTTATACCTAACGGGTGTCATACCTGTCAACACCTTGATGCTCTAAGGTTTATACGCAGCCTCCTTAGAGCATCAAAGTTACTGACTCACCCTTCAGTAGAGACGGCATAGCGCCTCGCTTTGATACATAATTTTTGTACCAAATCTGGTGCGGGAGGACGAACGCACACATTTTAATTTTGTCACACATTTACATAGGTAATAATATATTCTTTCATCGCTACAGACCCTTACATTTCTAAATATGTCAATTAACATGGTCGTTTTCTATGCATAGACAACACTGACACCGACACACACATAGACACGTCTAGTTGTATAACCAGAAGGCACATTGTGCATGGACGTTGCGACGAGGGGTTCGCCCGTAAAGGCCACTCCTCTCCTCTCTAACGGGTATCATACCTGTAATACCTTGATGCTCTAAGGTAGACTCTTATCTTTAACTGTCAAGTAAGGCCACAAAAGGCGAGGCGCTCTGTGTATTGTGGTAAGGCTAAACGCACACCTCCTCCGTAGGTACAAGTATTAAAAAAAATATATTTTTAATGATTTATTACTCTTCCTTAGGTACAAGTATTAAAAAACAAATATTTTTAATGTATTATTATTTACTATTTTCAACATTCTTCAGTCTTCTAAATATCTAAAATCTATAAAATTTAAAAAATAGTAACATTGCATTATACCTTTTAAATTATATACAAAAAAAAACTACTCTAATACTACAACGGTACCTAGAGGCATTTTGTAAAAAACAATATACATTTACTATGCAATCAGCTAAATAAATTATTATCCACATGACTCACAGACTCAGAATCAACGGCTTTAAGTAAGTAAGTACCTAAATAAGTAAAAAGATGATTACACAGAATGGCTCTACTAAGCTTAAATATTTAAATTCATTCATAAACCACAATATAGTATATGTAATTTAGGCAACTTTGGGCTTCCCTTTGAACTCCATCATCGACTGCGGCCCTTTCATCACGCGATGCATCAGATCCCAACACATTTTCGCTGGGAGCAGGCTGAAACAAACAATAAGTTGTATTTGTTATTGAATTAAGGTAGGTGTATTTTTTTTCTATAAAAGTCGAGCAGAGAACAGACCGACGGGTCACGTGATGGTTACCATCCTATATGGACACTCGCAACCCCTAGGGAGTCCTATGCGTAGCCTAATTACGCGAAGCCATTTTTTTACAGCTTCCTTGACTTACAATTTCATTGGGAAAAGTAAAAAATATCAAAAAAGAAAAAGATCGGGCAAATCATAAATGATCGGCCGACACGAGTCCAGATGTTGCCGGTGTAATATCAAGCAAAATGGTACCTTCAAAATGTGATCACTATTGAATTTTTAGAATGGTATCCTAGACAGTTAGCTGGTATAATACTTAGCTAAAATTTAACTAGTGAGCAACTTTTATTTTTCGAAATATACTCGTATTTCTAGCAACGCAGGAGTTGCCAGCTCAACAATTGATTAAATACATTACATAGTTCCTTACCATTTAAGGGGCAGTAAATACCGAACAGAGCCCGGCATGATGCAGTTGACTTCGTTCTTCCGGATGGAGTCTATCATGGTTTCGGCAACGTAATCTGGTTCCAACATGGGCATCAGTCGCGGCGTAACGCCGTTGAACATTCCAGTGTTTATGTAGTATGGACATACCAACGTTGCGTGGATGGTAGTATGACCATGAGCCTGCAGATTATAATATAATAACGTTTCACAGTCATGGCTCCAAAGTAGGGTATATATACCCTACATATACCCTACTGTGGCCATGGGGTGTCTTGGGTACCATGGACACATACAAAGACAGAAACACAAACAGCCAGACCGAGAACAGATATTTAAATTCAAATACAGGGGTCTAGGCTCCGAATATGATTTTGTACCATTCGGTGTAGAGACCCTTGGTCCGTGGGGATCTAGCGCTATAAAGCTTTTTAAGGAAATACCAAAAAGGTTAGTCGACGTCACAGGGGTTCGAAGAGCTGGTAGCTACCTCGGACAAAGAATTAGTATAGCAATTCAAAGGGGGAACGCTGCCAGTATCTTCGGAACCTTGCCTAAAGGGACTCCTTTTAATAATATATTTTAATTACTATATTATTATTATTATTATTTAGGTAAGTTTTTTGATTACTAATAATATTCTTTTAAATTCATCATTCAAATTTCTGTTTCTTCGGGAATCGAACCCGAGCCTCGAAGCCGAGAATCGAAGCCCTGTGATCGGCAAACCGGCATGATAATCATTGCGCCATATGGGTCGTCAACTGATGGGATTGAACAAAAAAAATAAGTTAAAAACTAAAACCCGACTACGACATTAAAATGCTGATTTAGCCGCCGAGGTATTTAACAATATGTTAATTACGAAATCAATAAAATATAATTATTGATTTTTGTAGAGCGGTAGTGACACGGGCTTTGCCGTAGTTGGGTAGAAAAAACTAATAAAACATAATTATATTTTATTTGAAACATATAAGAAGGGTGTTTAATAAAATACACCATATTTACGTGTATTGAACATAAGTACTATTACCTACTTATAAATATAATAAGAGATCTTAATAAATTCTCATTCTTATTTATTGTTTTAATTATTTGTTCCACCTGTAAAATTTATATATGTACGTAGTAGTACGAAAGTATTTATAGCGAAAGCTAAGCGATGAAAAATCTTCATCGTAGTGATTCGTATTGCGTAGTAGACGTAGACCTATTTATAAATTTTCGCTATCTACGTGCTACGATACGAGTACCCAGCCACGGGACCACGCTACTACGATGTCTACGACAAATTGCTTGATTGTTGCGTTGTGATATTTTTTTAAAGTTTGCGATGTATTATTTCTATTATTTTTGAAATTAATTTTATCAAGTTTTATTTATTGACTCTTGTTTATGTAGGTTATAAAGTTAGATCAAAATTACATTACTGCAATCCGTAATCAATAAATAACTATGATGGTGTACACAGAACATATTAAAGAGGTTCTGTGATGGTGTACAATTTTTAATGCAGTAGCACGACGAACACCTCCCTCCTTCCCACTTGCACTTGCCACAATAAAAAAATAAAGGTAGATCATCAAACTGTACCCGACCTAGCATTAGCTATGATGCAAATTTAAATCAATAAACCTTGGTATGCTAGTAAATATATTTTTTGGCTAAGAAGATACGATTTATTGAAAATGAATTTGTGTTTTATGTCTTACCCTTAGTTCAGTAAACAGGCTCTCGTGGAAGCCGACAGTGGCGAACTTCGTAGCGCTGTAGTCTGTGCAACGGTAGGTGCCCAGGAGGCCGGCGACTGATCCCACCGTCACAATGTGACCCTTTCCCGACTCGATCATAGCGGGGAGAAACGATTTTACAGTCTGAAATAAGGAAGTAGGAAATTCATATAAAACCTGACAAATAACAATCTGGTTAAAATAACGCTAATCAAATCATTTCGCCAGTGGTTTTACTGGTGCCCTGTGGAAAGTACACGCAACGAGCCTACAAGACCCTGCGCGTGACTGGCTGCAATTCGAGAGACCTGAAGGAATTCCCACCACTATGCTTCCATGCAATTTGGTGCAGATGCGGGCTAATGGCCAACACGCTGTCTGCTAATGCTTTCAAATCGCCCATATGGCTTGTAAGGGATAAACTATACCGTCGTAAAACCGTGTCATAAACGACGTGCCGTCCTAACCACGGAAACGCGCCATAATATTTGTCACTAACGGTTTTACACCCAATCGCATCCGTTTCGCATAACTTTGTAGATTCCTTGCATTGTATGCCAGCTGTAAGTCCACAAAAACGTTTGCAAGATGCTGTTATGTTTACTTATATTAAATCTGTCAACCCATTTTTTCCAGCTTGGTCTAAATACTTGTGCAACTAATTTATCAATTACTGCCAGTCACTATTTTAATAGTTTCGCAACCATATATGTATATACATATTTATGTATATCGTACGTTCCGATATATCTCAATATATGTACTTACTTGGTAAAATATTGTTCGACCTTGTTCATGTATAATAAAGTTACCTATTATCTGTATCTAAAATTTTACGAAGTCTTTCGAAACAAGGGTAATTTAGACCGTCGTTATACTTAGACGTTATTTTGTTATTGAGGCCAAACCAAAAACTTGTAATTGTATAAAGTCACGTGTCTCAAATCATTTATCGTTGCAAAGTTTAAAGTCTTAAGCTAGAAAGAATTTTTTTTACTGGGTTCCATTTATTAGTAGTAGGCACCCATTAATATTTTCATTCGTATGTAGGTTGTACAATAGGTGTTGAATAAATTTAGGTAAGTACATGAAGAAACATTTTTTACATAAAGCAACTAGGATAGCAGTGTTCTTTTATACTCGTACATATAGATATATGTATGTAGGATCGTAGGGAAATTCTATGTCTATGGTTCCACATCATAATTGCTTTAATAACTTTTTAATTTCTTTTTGTGTATCCATGGTACCCACATCCATGGTACAGGATTCCCGGATCCTACTGTGGGGCTATGAGAGTGTAGCGTTATTTATTTAATTGAATAATCATTTCTACTAATGCGGGTGAAACCTCGTGATCCAGCTAGTCTAGGCTAATAAACACCATGACGCAAGTAGTCCATACTTATTTTACGGTCCCTTGACGTTCATGACCGTTAGCTCTTTCTTGCAATCAAGAGTCAAGTGTGAGTCAATCAAGAGTATCGACAGTTGACGGAAAATAGAGTCTTACCACATATCCGTGTTAAACATAGAGAAAACAAATGATAGGTGTCGATCTGTATCAAGTACCATTTGACGACATAGTAATCTGTATTAATTACAGATTTATGTTATAGATACAGAGTATTTATAAATAAGAAAAGGCATTCGATTTCAAATCCCTGTATGCATGATCAACTAAAAAAATATTATGTGCACATTTATAACTGTAACTACATAATGGAATACTATGAAATTTTATTACGGCCTTCATAGTGCATGCTTGAGAGAAAAACATTTCTCAAAAGCATCAATTCCACTAAACCGCAATAGGCCAGCGAGATAGTTGGTCTACTTGGTCTACAATATTCTTAATTCCGTGATTCAATCCGTGCTCAGTAACGGGATATTAAAATTAATGGGGTTAAAGAAAATAAACTATGCCAGACTACCAATCGGAGGGTCCCAGGATCGATTCCCGGCGAGGCAGAAATTTTAAAGATGGGTATAAATTTCTGTTCTCAGTCCGAGTGTTTATGTTTGTGTGTGTTCATGGTACCCACGACAGAGGCAATCCTAGTGTGGGGTTATGATTGTGTAGCAGCATTTATTTATATTTTTTACTGGCTGTGTTAAAAATATAATAAGTATTACTGCAGTACAAGCCGTCGTCGTGGTAGAGTTACTTGGTAACATTCCTAGCGTAACGCGCTTAGAAAGGCTTTATGAGCAAATCTTTTAAGATAATCTATGAGATTGCCACACAAATTGTGTTACTTCACAGAAAATTAAATGTTAAGGTAATTGTAATAAAGGTGGATGTTACTATTAGAATGTTTACACATGCAATAGTACGTCCTCCTGTTAAGTACTAACAAACAATGAAAACATTAGATACGTCAGTACATGGGCCTTCATTAACCTTTTAACATTTTACTGCTGGGCAGGTATAATGAAGGATTCATGCAACCGTTAATTACTTTGTCTCAGGTAGATATTAAGTTTTTATTAAAACCTCAAAATTTGACCTGTTGGACCTGAAATGCCTTTGAGAAAATTCTACCGATCAAATCTGAGAACATAGACCTATCAAATATTAACATTTTTAATACTTGTATACATAATATGAATCTGAAACTTTGTTTGTTTGAACGCGCTAATTTTAGGAACAGAAGTAATTCCTGATAATAGCGATTTGATTTGAATGAATCATTCTGTGTTTGATAGCTATTATTAGATATAATCAAGGAAGATTTTACGCTATAAAGCAATATAATGGATACATATATCTTTGATCTTTAACGACCCTTGTGGTGCATTGGCTACTATCGGCAGTCCCGATCAGAGAGTCCCGGGTTCGATTCCCGGCGAAGTAGAAATTTGAATAAGGAGTTTAAAATTTCTGTTCTCGGACTGGGTGTTTGTGTTTCTCTCTTTGTATGTGTCCATGGCACCCGCGACACAGGGTATATCTACCCTACTGTGGGGCTATGAGGGTTAAACGTTATTTTTGAAGTGAAAACTTCTTTAGCGGCGTTGTGCACTTTTTTTGGGATGGGTAACAAATGTTAAACTCGCGTCAGGACACGTGGACTGATCTAATATTCGTAAGACGGAAGGGTGACAGCTGATGACAGCTCGAATGTCTATACTTGTAAAATTCGTTTATATCAAGTATTTAAAACATGGATATTGAACAAAGTGCATCTATTAATGAAAAAAGTGACGAAGAAATAGTGAAAGAAAATGAGTGAGTTCTTTATAAAAATACTAGATGAAAACCTACTGAAAATACTAGATGAAAAATAATACTGATAATAAAAGCAATTCGTGCGAAATTATTCCCTAACCATTCCAAAATATCAAAAATGCACAACGTTAATGTTCAAGTTTTCACTTCTGCCGGCACTACCGGAGTGCAACCCGTTGTTTTTTTATTTATTTTTGATCTACACGTTTCTATCCACGCGGACGGCGTTGTGGGCACCAGCTAGTCTTTACCTAATTTTTCGGCACATTCATATTCGGAAGTCATACATCATAGTGCATACATAGTTAATCGAAACCGGACGAGCAAGCGTGATAGGCCAAATTCTTTTTTAACTGTTATTAGACTTGCAATTTTCAATACGTAATTATAATTACAGGCGTTGCCAATAACTGCATAATACTTATGAATGAACTTGAATATCGTTTCACTGACGACCTTTATGGTGGAGTGGTTAACACGCCAGGCTTTAAGAGGAGAGTCCCGCGTTTGATTTCCGGCGAGGCGAAATTTGAATGATAAGTTTAAATTTATTTTCTTGGTTTGGGTGTTTGTGTCCGTATCTTTGTGTGTATGTGTATCCATGCTACTTACGACACAGGAAATCCTATTGTGGGGCTATGAGTGTGAAGCGTTTATTGTTTGGCTGCAACCCTTTTTGCGTCTCACTGGTGGGTACGGGTCTCTTCCCATTATTGGGGAGTCCTGGAGCTTACTCTACCCCGCTGCTCCAACTCGGGTTGGTGGGGATGCGGTTTAGTGGCCAACCCGCTGTCGAATAATGTTTTCAAACCGCCCATAAGTCCTCCGACAAGGTTCAACGACAGTTATCTGTCGACAACAACCGGGACCGACGGTTTAACGTTCCCTCCGAAGCACGGAAACGCGCATGAAAAATTTGCCACTAGCGGTCACCCATCTCACACCCGACCGCGCCCGTTTCGCTTAGTTGCATAGACCTTTTGCGTTCTACGCTAACCGCCGGGCCATGCGCTTCGTTTATTGTTTACTTACCCAGTAATGCGAGAGGATATTGACTTTGTACGTGGTCTCTATGGCAGTGTCGCTTAAGTCCAGCAGGGTCTCGCCGAACACTGTCCCAGCGTTGTTGATTAACACGTCCACTTTTCCAACCTATAAGATGAGAATTCTTAAGGCAACCTTGTGGAAGAAATAACATACCTACTCACGAAATATAAAAAAAAAATGAAATGAAAGTCATTTAAGTACAGAATTTGAATCTCTTCTCATAAATCCCGGGTTCAAATTCTCGGCGCGCACTTCTGACAAAGTAATTTGTAATGTGCGCATTTATCGCTTCTCCGCGGTGATGGAAAATATCGTGATGCGTGCCTGAGAGAAATTCATAATTTCTCGAAAGCATGACGTCCACCAACCCGCACTTGGCCGTGGTGGACTATGGCCTAAAATCCCTCTCACTTGTGAGAGGAGAACTGTACCCGGCAGTGGGACATAAAAAGGGATGATAAAAAAATAAAAATAGCACAGTTTTTTTGACTAAGGTCTTGGGCGACCCTCAAATTCATGTTTTCTCAAATGCATTACGTATTTATTACAATTTGAGGATATAAACTTATCTATTGATATAAAGTGATAATGATAATGGTGTAGGTATTACATATACTATATGATGAAAATAAAGTATCTTATTTTATTACAACTTTTTTAAACCTACTGAAAAAATTAATATCAGCCATGATTTACATACTATTATGAAAGACACCCTGTGCTACATCAAAGTAAAGTTCATAGCTAATTTAAAAATAATTTGGATAAATTTTCGATGATTCATGAACGTTACCAATCATTACGGTGTTATTTCATAGCGAACATCTCTTTCTCAATCTTAAGAGCGACATTAAAGTGCCATTAAAATAGCAATTTTAAACTTGTTTTGTAATTCCTTGTGTAAAAGTACTCACTGGTCAGGGATTTTCTTATATTGAAGTACATGTGATGAGGTTCATTCAAAATGTTTAGGTATGTACCTACTCTTAAAAAATTCTGCTTCTTCTTTACTTTTTAAGTGTTTTTTTTTAATTCCCACGCGCAACTAATGTCCGTTTGAACATGAGTCCCATTTTAATGTGTGTCTTTGATTTATTAATTTAAGAAAAAGCAAAGAAAATGCAAAAAAGAATAAAAAAGACACGGTTGCCTAAACCGTGATTAAAATTTATTTTATTACTAAATATTTGATCTCGCAATATTCTGGTTTCTTTTGGTGGACTTTATCTTCATTTCCATGTCGTCAGTCAGTGAAGATTACGTCGTGCTTTTTATGATTAGTTCAAAGTATTTTATACATATTAAGTATATTCTATTTAAATAAATTCTTACCTCCTTTTTCACTCTTTCAGCGGCGGCATAAACTGCGGCACGATCTGCAAGGTCTACAACGTAGCTTGCTATAGTGTAGCCTTCGTCAGTCACCGCTGAACACGTCTTTTCTAGAGCTATAAAAGTTATTTTAAATATAACATGATACACTTAGAAATTACCAGCACACGGCTAACAATATTAAACGCATACCTATCAGTGAAACTGATAACCTCTATTACTTTGAAGTCGGTTAAGATGTAAAGACAATAGCTCAATAGTGTAGGTATTATGACGACTATACTGTATTATTACGGCGCAAAGATCAACCCGTTATTATACCTGTGCTATGGGTTCTTTTCCCAGCGGAGCATCCAGGGATCCATAATCCCCTTGGATTAGTTTGGATGTCTTTCCTTAGTCCAGAAGACGTTGTAGTACCTACTTGTCTTTGGATGTGTCCATGGTGTCCCAAAATAGGGGAACTTTCCCACTAATGAAATTTGAAGTATTATGTAATTTGTAATTTTTTTTAAATTAGTCTACTATTATAAGTACATTTTAAAATGCGTGTTAATTTTTCGTATTACTAAATATTCAAACGTTGAATGAAATTACTTCAAAAATTGCCCCTCAATTAAGAGAGGCGAGTACTTACACATAGGTACATGAAATACAAACGCACCAACAGTTACAAATACTTTTATGGTGTACATTGGAAACGAGTTTAAATATTTGTAACATGTCATGTAAGAGCTCAGTAACCCGCAACCTTAAAGCATCAAAGGTTCTGACTCAACGGATGTCATACCTGTCAGTACCTGTGATGCTGTGACACGGCATATTTATTAACAACTGCTAAAACAACACTCTGAAATTACTCCTGAAATACAATATTCTGAAACTTGTACAGGATATATTTTGATTCATATATATTGTAATTTATTTTGGCTTAGAAGAAATACTATGGTATTTCTTCTATCATATATAATATCAATTAATAAATGCCCATTAGAATATAATTTCGAATCCGTTTACTTTGAAATACAACATGTTTAAAAATTTTAGCGCCTAAAGTATAAATATCATTTACCTACAGCTACACTTTTTCCTACAATCTCTTTATTTATTTATACGTATAATAAATCTGTAACAAGTTGGTTTCTGTTCATTGAAGTTATTTGAGAAAAACTGTCACTAGGGCTATTTATTAGCGAAATAGAACCCAAAACAATGTTTTTTAGAATTATTGTCTGCTTGTCTGTTCGTTTGTGCGCGCTAATTGCAGGAACGTCTTAACGTAGAAGGATGCGGTTTTCACTGATGTATTGGTATTTTTTTGGATTAACATTTAGTGTTTGTTTTATTTAAATCGGTTCACAAATAAAAAAGTTACGTCGATTTCAAGAATTTATCGCTCAGTGTTTGGAAGTATCGTTGTTGATTTATTGAAAACTTCAGTTAATGTATTGAAGTTTTATAATTTACAGTCCCTTCAATGATAACATTAAACTTATAAATGAAAAGAAAAATAGGTAATACATAGAAAAAAAACAACAATAGATGAACTGGCAATAATATGGTAAACTGTACGAAATAGGGTTCACGCTTTTTCGTACAGTTCCCACACGTCGACAATAATCAATATTTTAATCTATACATACATAAAGCTGAAGAGTTTGTTCGTTCCTTTGTAAGTTTGTTTGAACGCACTAATCTCAGGAACCACTGGTTCCAATTGAAAAAGTCTTTTTTGTGTTGGATAGTCCATTTATCGGGGAAGGCTTTTTTTTATAAATAAACCGAACAAAAAGACAGACGGGCCGCGTGGTGTTAAGCGATCACCGTCGCCTATGGACACGGGCAACCCCGGGGGAGCCACCCGAGGGCTTTAGGCTATATAACATCATGCTATGACTAATACCGACGTCCACGTGGATGAAGTCGCGTATGGCCACTAGTTTTTTAAATATTTCTGCTCTATTTTTACATCTAATTTCGCATAAATTGATAAAAGATGAACTTATCATAAAAATTAAATGTTGTCAACTCTATATACAAAAGCCAAATCATTGGTGGTTACAGTAGATCTAGGTTACATCCTACCAACCAGGATTGGGAATTGCCTTTTCAAATATTTCAACGTCGTCCTAAATATTTCCTATTTCCTCGAACCTAGTAATAGAGATGTTGAGTATCTTACCTTCCTTATTGATATCCCAAATAACGACCTTAGCGCCAAGCCTTGCCAACTTAATTGCCAAGTGTCTTCCAACCCCGCCCCCGCCTCCGGTTACTAAGACCACATCGTCTTTCAAACTCTTCATAGGTCTTATAACATTGGGCACCAGCGTCCAGAACAAAGACTCCAGAATGTAGTAACATGATAATACTAGAAATAGGACGGTGTCCTTGGCAATATCGAAAATGCTGGCCATTTGTGATGGTGTATTGATCTTCGTGCCTTCTAACATGATTGAAACCTGTTGCAAACAATGGGCTCGTTAGGTAAAAAAATAAAATTATACATGCGTGCCATGAAAGACGGCAAAATATTTTTTTGTGTAGTTTACTGTATTTTCTTTCTTTGTATGACGAGAAGTCATTAGACAATTCTTTTTTAAATATACATTTAATATGTTATATACACTGTTACATTATGAAGTATATTAAAATAAGTGTATGGACTAGATAGGCTAGCTAATTTATGTAGTCCTAGATTTACTAAGGTCAACCTCTGCCTTCACTAAAAACGGACCATTGCGTACTTATATCTCGGTTCTTTGGCATTCGACTGATTGGAGTTTAACCTGAACTAGAGCAGTAACTAACAGTATATTTAGTCTAACAAATAGGTGTATATTACTGCGTTGTTTAGAAGAAAACAACAGCAAACTCTTTGGCAATCTCATTTTAATACTTCTTAACGACTCTACATAAAGTAGTTACTTAAAGTTAAAGTGTCAGGCGTCGAAGATATTCACTTAAGAAAGAAAAACTTAAATAGTTTGCTATACGTAAAACTCAAGAGTTCGTAATCATTTTAGTTTATTAATCATAAATGAAATTAAGGTTCTACCGGAACTATTACAATTAATTTGCTGTTGTTGTTTTTTTTCATAATTTTCACTTCACAGTACTACACTACATACTTAGAAATTCAAGTTTATTTTCATGACGTGATACATACGATATCACTGTAAATCTACGTTAATCACAGATTACACAAACATTGAAGCTTTCTTAAACTTTTCTAATATCGCTGTTATAAAAATGCCATATTAATTTATTTAAAAACAAGGTCAGTGTGCGTCGGCAACTCTTAGTTTATCTATGCTATGAGAAAGTACTCAAAAAAATAGTTCTATGTATGTGTGAAAAAAGAAATATATTTTTCTATGGCATAAATAATAACTAACATAAGTTTGTGATAAAAAATAAACGATCTAATAGAGAAATTTGTTTCGAATGTGAAGCATCAATGGAATCTCCAATGTAATACCACAGTCTTACCTAATAACAACACCTTTAATTAACTAATTATTTTTCTAGCAGCATTAAAATAATAATATTAAAACTATTCTTTAGTGGTAAATTAGATAACGTATCCTAAAACGGAAAATAGTTGGTTATCTATGTAATAATTATGTAAAAATCTCAATATATATAAATAATGAAGGCTTTAAGTACAATACATATTACGACAATTTTACTAGTACTACGATTTATTTTTAACTGCTACTAAAAATTGTAATGCCGAATTTTTAAACGCTATTATATTATATTATACTCGTGTAATTATTATTACTTATTAGTAATGTATTACTTACTTTGACTATTGTTAGTTTTTGTTTCCAAATTTAGGTAGTTCTAAAGCCGCACAAATCCCGTAATATTATTTAGTCGCGCGATATACGCAAGAATGGCGCTGCGTGCGCGCCGGCTGGCCTACTACTGCTTCTCTCTCTTGTGCTACTCCGGTCTCCGACGCTTTCTCCGCTAACGGTACTGTTTTACTGCATATGTAGCTTGCTATCATTAAAGATGAGATGAGATACTTTTATAGGCCCATTATAATAGCTATTTGACCAATATCGATATTAGGTTAAATTTATTGATTGGTATACTATACTGTTGTTAGGACAAAATTGATACTTTTAAGATTGAAGGTATTTAGTTCAATTCTTTTTAGAGTATTTATTTATTTAATTCAGCGACAAATGTAGAAGTTACATAGTTTAAAAGTGTTGATGTAGAGAAAAAAGTATTTATTAAGTTAATTTAGGTACGTTGACCTATTTTAGAGCAAGCAGTGAGCAAATAAGAAAATATTATTAAAACTTTATAATATTTTGTCTTGTATAGACGCGATAAGCATACTTTATTATTACAGTTTGAGTCTTTTATCTGATGAGATGAAAATGATGGCGAATAGAATCCCAGAATAACGCGCAGGCCATGAAATAAACCCAAAACATTGTAAAATTAAAATTATTTTCAACCATTGTTATGTCATATAAAAATTTACTTTATTTCATTTTGTTCAACGTTACACAAAAAGTAAGACATTATTTTACATAGAGAGCCTCGTAACGATGTAAAGAAAGATATCACGTTGACGGATTTTATGGTATTTTTGTGTTAATTGTATATGAACCGCGTCTTTAAGTGTTTGTATGATGGCGGTTGTTGTCGTTAGATAACAGTCGTTAAACCTTATCGGAGGCCTTATGGGCGGTTTAAAAACATCCGACAGCGGGTTGGCCACTAACCCGCATCTCCATCAACTCGCGTTGGAGCTGCGTCCCCAATAGTGGTCCAGGCCTCACCAATAATGGGTAGAGACCCGTGCCCAGCAGTGGGACGTAAAAAGGGATGCAGCCATGATGGCGTGTCCCATGGAAGCTCATGGGCTCATGGGAGCTTCACGTTTTTTGCCTCATATCTCCTCCATCCCTTAGTTTATTATAAATCAAAATGTTACTATGAAACATTTACTGTGTAAGTTATATGTAAGTTACAGTTTCACTACATCAGCGGAAAAATTAAACCTTCAAACCATAATACGATGATAAGACTGTAATCATATTTAGATTTAACATTCCTATCCGCCTTTTGGTATTTAACTACAGCGATTTAACTAAATTATTTAATTCGTAGTTAGCTAAATGACTTCGTGAGATTTTTATAGTCTTTTTTTTTTAATATGTAAGCCGAACAAAAAGGCAGACGGGCCGCGTGATGTTAAGCGATCACCGTCGCCTATGGACACGGGCAACCCCAGGGGAGCCACCCGAGCATTGCCGGCTTTGGAGGAGTGCTTTTTTTACAGCTTTCTTGAAGAACCCCATGTTATAGTCCACTGGGAATGCCTCAGCTGGAAGGTTGTCCCATAACCTACACGTCCGTGGTAAAAAGGAGCGTGCAAAGCGGACTGTGGAGGACCGCCACGAGTCCAGATGGTGCCTGTAGAACTTTAACCTTCGTCTGGTGGTATAATCATGGAATGGTGATGTAGGCATTAGTCTGAAAAGTTCCTCGGAGCACTCACCATAGTAAAGTCGGTAGAACACGCAGAGCGAGCCTATGTCTCTTCGCAAGCTGAGCGGTTCTAGCCTGTCAGTCAATCTTGGGTCGTTGACGATTCGGACTGCGCGCTTTTCAACGGAGTCAAATGGGTGTAGCTGGTATTTTGGTGCTCCTGCCCAGAGATGAGAGCAGTACTCCATATGGGGTCTGACCTGGGCTTTGTACAGCGTCAGGAGTTGCCCCGCAGTGAAGTATTGCCTCGCCCTATTGAGGACACCAAGCTTTTTGGACGCCAATTACGCTCTTTAAAATATTGGACTTAATTGCTACCTTCGGGATCTGCTCCCCAAGCGAAACAGCCCGCCGAGGGGGTTTCAGTGCGGTACAAACCCCGCATAACCTGATATCGTCTACCAAGGTGCCGGATCCCTTTTGAAGGTTTCCCCCCCGATACCAAAAAAAGGCGCTACCTTAACCACAGCCATAACTATGTAGAGAGTATAATATTTTATATCTTATTAATAGTTTTTAAAACAATGTTGAATAGGCAAATATAAGGTTATAAATAGTGTATGTTATTTCCTGTTTATAAATTAGTAATAACACAGCACCTAAATACAGCCGTATTTATTTCCATCAATCAGCACTTAGCCAACGTAATGGATTGAGACCTAGCCTACTATGGTCAGCAATGGGACATAAATAAAGTTTGGGATTTTTTAAATATTTAGAGTTAATACTATTTAGAACTTATAAATTAAACTGATGCTTTATTCAGTCTTATACAATTTTATATTTTGGTTATACGCGTTATATACCGGTGATCGGACGTAAAGTGCAAGCTTAAGTCAAGCATAAAACTAAGTTAATTTAATTTGATGTTAATTGATGTTAGTCACATAAGAAACTTGTTTACTTAATGCTTTATATAGATGTCCATCAAGGTTTATGTAAATTAATAAACATTATGTTTTTTACTCTAAACCACAGTCATAATATGAGTATACTGAGGTATCGCCATGCCATGGATGTATACCCTAACATTCAGGCCATTAAGAGACTGGTACTATAAGTACTTACTCTTAAATCTGTAAATCCAGCAGTTTGCGCTTAAATAGTTAGTTGTACCAATTGCTCCAAATGACGAAAGGTATTGCTTGAAAACGGAATTCTTTTATGGCTAAGGGCCTCTTTCGCCACCTTCAAGTAAAGTGACAAGTACGCTAATTGTCGGTTAAAGTCACTCGTAACTTCAATCTCAATTTCACGATGTTCGAGTAGCACTAATCATAATAATATTTTACTATAATCTGGTACGAGTTCATTTTGTTTCATCCTGCAGTCCCTTTAATGAGCATCTGCATCAAACTACACCACCTTCTACTTGTACTTCACCACCTGCAACACCATCATGTTGCTTAAGCTCATTGGGCATATTCAACTGTCAGTTGACTGGGCGCTAAATTCAACCGACCGTCGATATATTATGATAAACTGACCCGTACTCGTAGATTTACTTGCCAATTTACTTTACTTGGGACGTAACTAATCAACACTTTACTTGGATATGGTGAACGAGGCCCTAATAGTTCCTATGAAAAACAATTTCTGAAGTAAATTGATTCCTGACCTGTATATAGACTGTAGCGAAACAAGAAACAACTGGAGGAAATTATTTCAAGGTTTTGTGAAACTTAATTTACAACCTTTTGCTTCTATCTAGGTTTAGATCGTTCTGATTTAGTACATTACTATTTGCATTAAATGTTTAGTCATGGATGAATAATTTTACACTTTCCTAATTTATTGCTAAGTGTTTGTAAAAGTGGTTAATAATGAACTAAGTGATTTATAAAACTACTCAAGCAGAGTCTATAGTAAAATGCACTTAAAGAGCAGTTTTATCCAATGTGAGCAACGTGGCAAAGTGATGCAGTGTAAGTGTCTAGATGACTGAGCTGTGCCCTGATGCATTGCACCTTACAGGTTTCCGCCACTCTCTTGGGGAAATAGATGTGCTCTACCATTTTTTCCGTCCCATGGACTCATGGTTGGAAAGGTTGGTCCTTACTCTATCACGCATTAATAAAGAGTGTTGGGAAAACGAGATATTGGCTAACCTGCTGTCGGATGTTTTGAAACTCTAAATCAGCTTACAAGTTTGATGACTTTATTTTCATTTAACCACAAATTAGTTAGCTATCTCTATCGATTCACGTATTTCCGCATTAATTACTGCTGCACCCATTTACCCAAAAGTAACGATGGCGGTAAAGACCGCGGTCTTCGACATGGCAATAGGCACCGAGCTCAAATCCACGGTGCGCACCTTTGACGAGCGCACAATTTGTAATCTGCGTGTTTACGAGTAGAACAGCTCGGTGGCAAATATTGTAATATTTTATTTTTTACGATGTTTTCCATCACCGTGCATGCCTGAAAGATACTCAAAATTTTCTCGAACGCATAATGTCCACCAAATCGCACCTGGCCAGCAGCGTGGCGGTATGCTTGAGGTACTATACATAATGTCTATTGAGTTAAGCGACCAATTGACATCATGACATCGCATGGTCTAAATGATCGTCAGCTACTCATAAATTATTTTCAAATTGTTTCAATATAGACACGAATTCTTTTTCAATGTTTTACATGTTTTCAATATGAAAAGTTGACGTTCCAGTATTTGCATATATATTTTTCCGTTTGTATTCAGTTCTCGTAGAATTCTCATTAGCTGAGGCCGCACGCACTTGTTATGCCCTCTAACGGTCATAGAAGCGCATTATGGATTATTGAGACGCCACTAGCAGTGGTCGCTGAGCATTAAACAAAGGAAATACCTAGATGTTTATAGCTTGAGGAAATGAACCCGACAAAATTGTTTTGTAATGTTGGTGTGGTAAACAGAGAATAATGGTTGTACATACATTAATTACGTGAATATTAGTTGGTAATCGAGGATGTTCTACTGCAGATAGTAATAATGTGTTATTATTAAGTGAAAGGTCTTGACAAGCACAGTCTAAATGTTTATAATATATACTCGTACATATGTAAGTGCCTGTACGAATTTTTCCATAGAATTTATTTAACATATAAAACCACTTGTCCTGTCTGTTTCATCTCTGCAGATCCTTAAATGTATGCTGTTTGTACATAATAAATATCGTAATAAAATTATACTGTCCCTGCTACGCCGTCATGTCGTAGTCGGGAGAAACCCTTCCTGTACTACGCCGTAGTCTCTACGTAGATATTATTATCTACTTAACGTAAAAATAAACGTACATTTCTACGGGATTGGCACAAACCCAATTCTCTAACTAAGGTTGTACAGTTTTCTAAAAAGAGTTTGTAAGCCATCAAGTTTTTGCACACAAATAACCTACTCTCTAACTCTAAACTTTTATTTAAATCGCCCTTAACATTATCATAGGTAATACTTATTATATACTAATTACTATCTATGCATGGCAGAATGTAGTGCCATCTAGTGAGAACACTTATCACGATCAGACCTAGGATTGTTGCTGTTTATTCACACACAAACAAACCAATCGTCGTGAGGACCAGTAACCAAATAAGTCTCATAGGTGGCGCTGTACACCTTTATTAATCAAAATAAAGAAAAATCTTATGATGATTCATACGTAATCAAAGAAACAAGTAAGTATATTCTAAATTTTGAGAGCGTTTATTTAAAACAAAAATAATAATTCATATTGTAAACGACAAAGTAATATTTTTACGCCTTTCAAAATTGAATAGCAATACTTAGTTTTACTTGGTGACTTGTTTCAGACATTGAAATAGGGCAAACTTTATGCATACGACCATACCCTGTAACAAACACTAACAGCTATAGTTTCTTAAACTTAGCTGACAGCCCGGACGTTGCACCTTCGTCTTTGTGGTCGATCTATGAATAAATTGCTTACGTAGAGACCCTGAGGACTGCTTCTAGGTTTCTTAAACTTAGCTTACAGCCCGTACTCTGCGCCTTCTTTTTCTTGGTCGATCAAAGAAATATAATGTTCGTGTAAAATACCTTTAAATCTAATTTAGTAGGACTCTACCACTGTAACAAATATAAGAGGTTAGGTTTACATTATATGCGTGCAAAGTATACAAATACTGTCCACTGAGGGCTCCACCACTGTAACAAATATAAGAAGCTACTTACGTTTCTTAATCTTAGATTACAGCTGCTCTGTGCTTACAGCACAGACATCATAGGCGTAGTCGATGTAAGAATACGTTGTGTACATGTAGAGTAGACCCTCAGGAGTTCTAGGAGACCATTACCACTGTCACAAATATAAACAACTTGTTTGATAGCATATTCTCATATTATATTATATTTAGCAAATATTTTTTCCATTTCAAAACAAATAAAAAATAAAGTAAAAATTTAATTTGGTGTTGGGCATTCTTACATTTACATACACATTACATTTACGTACATTTTTTATGTTTTAGTGTTCATAAAGAAATCTAAAACTATCCTGTAGCTTCGGGATTAAGAATAGAGCTACGGTATCCCCTGCCTGATCGTAAGAGGTGACTAAAAGGGGACTTCCAGGGTTGCGGACGGTAAGAGTGGGAGCTTGACCCGTCCAGCCAGCAGCCTCGGGAGGGACGGCGGTGTGTGCGTGGCCGCATGCCGCCGTGACCACCTGAAGGTGCAGTAGAGCACATCTGTTCTCCCGAAGATGGGCCCATTCTGGGGCGCCACGCGTGGAGGACACTGGTGCGTGGAGTACCAATGGAGATCCCGGAGTCCTCCAAAAGCGCAGAGGCCGGCCACCGAGGGGGTTTTAGTGCGGTACAAATCCCATAAAATCCATTATGCTCTCCCAAGGTGCTGGTTACCTTTTGAAGGTTTTTTTTAAGATTACCAAAAAAAAAGGTATACATACATACATAAAAGTAATACCTACAGTCAAACTGATCTTCATCTTTTTCTTACAGTCGGTTAAAAAATCCGCCCGTAGTATAACTCGTTTTAAAACTCTTCTAGGTCAAACAACTTAAATTACTTGAGATGCATATTATTTGGAGTCTATTATAATTTTAAACAAAGGTCAAACTTGCAAATAGGTACCTATCTATTAATAATCAATTAAATACAATGTTTATAACATTGTAACATAAAATATTTATTGTTTTGAATAGCAAATTATAATATGTATACGGTATAATAGCCTAAATAGAATAGAATTGCTTAGAGCCGTTAAGCAATTCTATTCTATTTAGGTGAAAAGATGAAGTTGCCTGCCTGACTTTCATAAGATGACCACCATCAGCCTCCAGCGCGACATTATACGACCTTAGATAAGTGTCAGGCTTGCTAAAAGTTGCTCGTCTCGTTCTCCATTTAGATAAAAAGCCAAGTCCTTATATTATAATACAATCACAGAACTAGAAAAGTACAAGATCGTTAAGTCTTCGTGTCAATATGAGCACATTACAATTTTCGAACAACACATATCTTGTCTTGTTAAAATGTAGTAAGGGATGGTAAGTATGAGTAACTGTATTTTCCTGCTGACAAAACAAGTGGTTTCCGAATATACAATTTTTTCTTCTCTTTATAACCGGTATTATTTTTGCTATATCATAATTTTTATTACTCAAAATGAAAAAGTCACTAATAGTCATACCTACTGAAAGTTCATCACTGCGCTGAAAAGTATGAAGTTTAAACAAGTTTTATAATCTTTGCACTGTATATTTTTTGTAGAGATTTTATCAGGTGAATAAGAAACTACATAAACTACTTAAACCCTATATAATTCATGAACTATGCATGCAAAAATATACAATTAAACCTTATTGATATAGATTTAACAGGAAAAACCATTTTAAAATTCATAGTGTCATTAAAAAGAAGATAGCTGATATGCAGATAGATAAAAGGTGATCTAATAAATTGCAACTATACATAGGTACTATATAGCTTAGAAGCTATATAGGTACTTTGTAAGGTGCAAACGCGTTTGTCCGATAGGGATTTTTCCGGAATAGTATGTCATGTGTCAAAATCATATTATTTACTAGATATAGTCTAATGTTATCGTTTATCGTAATACGGCATGCAGCAATACCTGATTGCTAAAGCCGGTCGGCCTTGCGTATTCTTAAAGGGGGTTTTCATTTAGTGCCCTGACTGAGCGAGTCCGAACGGTTGTTCACTCGGCACAAAAACCTTACGTTCTGAACAAAGTTCATTTGTTTTTAGCCAATTGCTCAAGGCAAAGGAAAGTAATATAAGGTATAGGTTCATGTATGTGTGTATGTTTCTTCCTTTCTAGCATATTTAAGTTATTTTTGATGATCAATACATGAACCGATTCGCCTTAATATTGTGAGTGTCACTAAAACTTAAGCAATTATAGTAATCGTAATTTAATATAGTAACAAGTAACAATCAAATGCTATTCAATATCGAAGGTGGAGTGTTGTGTAGTTTTTTATAAGGTTTGTGTTAGAAAATTATCTTTAGAATATCCGCATTACTGTACTATATCGATGATTACTCATATAATTTTTGACGTGACAACGTCTAATAAATCGATGAACACCGATTGCAAGCAAGAAAAAGGATGACTCATTGAACGTTACGCTCATTGTAAATTACGATCGACGCTTGTACGTTACGTTGAGGCTTGATGGGCCGGCTTGTGGACTGTTTATAAAGTGAAGTCAAAAGTTAATGTGGTTTTCATAGAATTGTTATGACGTAGTCACGTTAAACTATCGTTCGTAAACCGACTTTACAGACAACCAATTTTTTAATTTTAAAGAAAGGGTCGTAAATAAAACTGAAAACTCTTAAAAAATAACAATACCATAATAAGTTTATTATTCAGTTACTAAACTTAAACGGGGTAGCGTGCAACCCTAAGACTACTGCGACCAGTAAATGATCTATTGTAGACTAACCCCTCATTTATGTCTGATTCCTCAGGCCAACGGTTATTGGGAATCGTACGATCGGCAGTATCCTGGGAATTAGTCAATGTAACTTTAATATACTGCCATATTTTTGAGGAAAGATAGAAGGACATGCCCTGTTATAAGATGGCACGATGATGCAGCATCACAGATAGAATTTTAAAAATCCGTTACGCTTCTGTCACTAGTTCCATTGGTCATTTTAGACTAAAAAAAATAACAGATAAAAAACGTCTTACATAGTACGAACATCTGTAAAACGTCTAAGAACGTAACAATGAAGGCACGTTCTAAAACTTATATCGGTTTAGTGTAGGACTATAGATTTTTTATAACGTAGTCAAAGTCACAATTAATCTATGTGTAGGACACTCTACTTAGTCCGCTATCCCACTGGCGTTTTACTAGCGTTGGCTTTATTTACTCCAACGACGAAAATGGCGATGTTAACGTAGCGATTTTATTAAGGGTTGTAAATAAAGCAACGTCAATGTTGCGTTAACAGGACCATGACGTTGCGAACTTGTAGCGTGAATTCTTGTGGTTAGAGATTCGCGACGTCAACGTCGCGTTAAAGCAATGGCAACGTTGAAGAAACGCCAACGCTCGTAAGTGCGGTTTCAAACTAGCGTATTTTTCGTCGCGGTCGCTTTGCAAAATTCGTCGTTTTACATATACGCGCGCTCCTTTTTGTAACGCAAAATGTCAAATCTCTCTTTTTGGTGCGTACACGAGCTACACCGCTTGAAACCGCTCTAAAGCTCCGGTGGGATAGCGGCCAACGAGAAGACAAGTGCAGTGAACATTTGCACTTTGTACAATAGTAGTTTCATAGTTCGACCGCGAAAGGTACCATCACTGAACCTATTTCTGCTTGTTTAGGTTCTGTTGCCGGCCAGACCCTACACGAGGCGACCATAAGCCTCCGGAGTCACAGCGTAACTATACACGGGGTATAATTCCAGGGAAGTAAGGAGCTTCAATAGCATAATTTAATCCAAGTGAAGGCTGGGCAGATTTTACTCTTATGCATATTAAGTTATTCCAATTTTTCACACAATTCGTAGCAAATGCTCATGTTTTATGGAACGAAATGTATCGTTTATATTTTAAGATCTTTGAGGCAGAGACCCTCGAGAGATGTATGGACCGAAATTTCCGTCTTAAATAACGTGTTTCATGTAGCCACAACCTGTTTACCTTTTTTATTTTTCCGTCTTGTGGTTTTAAATGTCTCTTATTTTTTTTTGTTGGTACAAGTCACAAGTTAACCATAATATAAATCTTAAACGGCAATCCATACAATACCCACTTTTTGCTGTCTTATAAGACATTATCTTTAAGCAGATGAGAAAAAAAACACTATCCTATTGTTTGTTGATATCTTTGAGCTTTAAATTGATCGATACGTATTTGTACCATGTATTTTTTTGATCTCCGCTATTTGCATACTAAGTTTATCGTCGATAGACAGCCATCCACAATTGAGAGGAATGTTGGCAGTTTTGGTAGAGTTGAAGCAATTACCCGATGATGCTATTATTATTAATATTAGGTAATTAATAGCAGTTTGTATTTAACCTTGTGTACAATCGAAATATCATTTGCATTTCGATTGCAAAACTACACAAGTTTCGGCTAAAATAAATGTACATTATCTTTAATGTTAAGATATCTTAATATATATATTTCTTGTGTGCGTGTGTATGTCACTGAACTCCTCCTAAACGACTGGACGGATTATGATGAAATTTTTTGGGTATATTCAAGGGGATTTGAGAATGGTTTAGATTCACAATTTGGTCTGCTGGAAAATGATTTTTTAACTATTTTTTTAATTATTTAGTTTTCCCATATAAATTGTTCCTACCTGTCAAACTTTGTATTTCGTGCTGTGTCGATCTAAACTTTGACACACTCAGAATAACAGGACAGTTCGTACGTCATTATTTGTTTTATATTTTTTTGACAGTAACATGAAATCTCTTTAAGATAATAAGAAAACAAATCCTCTTTAGATACTTTTAAGGCAGGACAACGTCTGCAGGGCCCACTAGTATCGTTATAAAATCTTTGCAGGTATTGAATGGTTGGCTATAATGACGTGGAGTTTGTTGGAGTAGAATGACAAATATCTTGAATCAATGTATAGTATAGGATAACACAAATGAAAACAAGACTGGAAAATGCCCTTTTTTAATATAAAAATAATTATAAAATACCTGACTGCTGACAACAGAACTAAAATTAAATAGAGAGGGTGAATTATAAAATTCATAGGAAAACTAAACCCGTCCAATAGTTTGGAAGATCGAAGGTTATAAAAAATATTACATACAAAGACAGGAGCGTAAACCTTATCAGTAGGGTAAAATATACTATTTAAAAGAAAAAAATTCTACTTTAATTCAAATAGTGCATTAATTTTGGAGGAGGATGTTGGCAAAACTTCGCCCTGACAACGGAAAACACTTGACGCTGTATGTCAGAGTTGTTGGAGGCAAGCGGAGGGCGGCGGAGCATGAAGGTCGCGATCTAGAGGGTGTGAGGGTCGTGCGCGCGCAGTCGTCAGCAGTCGCGCTCAGCTCTTGAGTAGTCGTAGTCGCTCAGTCGATCCGAACCGTCGCGCGCCGCTAACGGCCTCTCCGATCATCACCATCACCAAAAACGCACAGTAGCGCGCACCCAAAACAATAACACTGCACATCTTCGTTCACCTTGAAACCACACATTCAAGACATTACGAAATCCGAAATATTGTGTAAAGTGTGTGTGATCAGCTGATCACCGGCTTGCTTCCTGTCAAAAACGATTAGGTGAGTTGTCAAACCTTTGGTAGCGTTAATTAAATGTTGATTCGTGTTAGGTAAACGTTTTCGCATAGTTCACAAGAGATTGGAAAGTATTTCAAGGTGATCTTGCCTCTTGGTGCTCCGATTGACTTTGAATTAGAAAAAATATTTTATGATCTCTTAATGCTTAGCTACTTATGTTTTGCGATATGCATTTTCTCAGCTTAATATAAACACTACCATGTTTAGACGTATACATTATTGTGTAATTAAAGGAAAACACGGAGCTGAGGCAAATTTTAAGAAAAAAATATTAAATTTAATTTTGGACACTCATTTACTACCTATGTTAATAAAATTTAAATAAAATAATCCAAGTAACCATATAAGTATACCAATTACAAATTAATTACTGACATCATTC
The DNA here is from genome assembly GCA_911387765.1 of Pyrgus malvae. Taxonomy (NCBI): domain Eukaryota; kingdom Metazoa; phylum Arthropoda; class Insecta; order Lepidoptera; family Hesperiidae; genus Pyrgus; species Pyrgus malvae. The sequence continues at coordinate 15,310,406 of OU426962.1, forward strand.
AGTCTCTCAATTATCATGGTGCCAATTAAATCCTCGGCAAACTGAATCACCCACAACAGCCAAGAAAACCAAGCATAAATATTTGTAGATTATACCTACGTGCTATGGTGATGAAAGTAGCTATAATTATGCCATATCAAAAAATTCCCAAGCCTATCAATGACTTACAAAACAATCGATATTCGCAATCGTCGCCTTGTTTTGCAAAATTGGGAAACCAGTTTAGCACTATATGAGCGGAATCTTCTGTAGGCCAGTGTCAGTAAAATTAAAATCTGTGTCGAACGCACTCTTACGAAACTGGATTGGCAGGTTAAGTTACCTACCGAAATATATATCGAACACCAAAATCATATACCTAGGTTTAAGACAGGAGCATTTCCTACCTTAACTCATCCGCCTTTGGACTAAAAAAATCTCTCAATGTCTCCTTCCTGTTCGTTCCGTTGAATTCAATGTGAATATTTTTGCATTTTTTGGAGTGACATTGACATTCTTCCTCATATTTATTACAAAAAAATCCGTTTTGATGACATCAATATACATAAGCAAATGTTGGTGCAGACGACTGGTTTTGTTTATCACGCTCTTTTAGTCAACGTCTGTGTATTCAGGCCGCTGATCTGATTTTAACAGCAAGTCAGCAATTTTGGATTATTAAGTATCTATGTACATACGTACATACTGAGTGACATATAAGACAAATCGGTATCGAAATCCAAAGTATACGATCTAATAAATAAACGATAACAATTATTAGTATACATTTTGAGAAATCTCCCTTAACTTCTGCTAAATAATATTTTCAAATTTTAGCAATGATGAGAGAGTTATTTAACTGATACAATTATTCCGTGGATAAATAATATATGGCAAGACAAGGGTTCGGTAAAATTTTCATTTGATAAAAATAAAGAAATCGTCTCAGTTGTTAGTTTCTACTGCTCTCATAGACGTCAATGTTCGCATTCAAATGAAATTGATTGAATCACAAATAGTTTATGGCTTTTAGACCATAAAATAAGTTTTTATTAATAAACTTAGTGATTTAATAATCGATATAAATTTTACTAAAAAATATAATATGTATATTCCTTTCTTCTATTTTAAGACTGATATTATCAATCTTTAAATATAAGTATCGATCGGAACCAATATGGAATTTATGAATCCCATTGAGATTAACAGTATTTTGTGATTGTACCGTTTTGTATTTCTACTCTCTTATTGACAGTCTTATTGACAGTCATTCTACAGAAACTGATTAGCAATTCTTATCTGACTTTTATCAAACATTTAAGAACCAATTTCTAACTATAGACTGGTTACTGAGTGATTTTAAATAAGAAATTAGATATCTTTTATAAGGGAAGTGGGCGGAAATATTGGTTTCGGACATAAGATTAAAAGCGATTTCTTCCAGGCAACCCTAACAATCAAAAGAACAGTATATGAAAATACAGGCAGTGGTGTAACAAGCAACATTTTTTTTTACAATACTTAATTATTAAATATTTAAACACACACATATATGCAATTTTTATGAAAAAGAAGAAAAGGATGGACGGGAAAAAGCACAAAAACTTACACGACAGCAGCAAGGAAGCTATATTTGGAGCCTTACATTTTTTTAATTGTACTCGTACTGGTAACGAAACTAACGACAAAGTAGATATATTTTTAGATTATTTTTTATCATTCCATGACGTCCACATGCGTTGTTTACACGATGTTACTCGTATTAAACGAATTATTCACTGTCCCATTAGTTAAAAAAGCTTAAAATATAAAAACTATAATACTAACGCTATTTTATTTTTATGTGGAATAAGGTGATCATCAAATTTATTCTTACTTTTAAATTATGAGATTCTTTTAAGAAATTAAAAAGAACAGGTCTACATCTATATTCTAATCTATGTACTCTACTATTTTTGAAAAGCCGGTTTTAAATGTCAGTTATATAATTAAGTCAAAGAATAGTATATTCAGTTTATTTAATTAGGTACACAAATATAGTTTTTCATAATGTTATGCACTTAATTGCAACAAACATGCACGTTTAATATTGTGCGTAACTTATAAGGACAGGTTGGCATTCCTGGTAATATTCCAGAATGAATTTCTTAAAAATACTTTCACAACTTTTCTTGGCAATGATTGGTGATTGCTGCTAATTGTTGGCTATAGTTTTAAACTTACTTTTTTGTTTTAAATGTTGTTACAGTTTCTTGTATAGTTCAGAAGTCCTCTAAGTAGGCATCTAAAGTATTGATGTTAATCGTACATTAATTATACAATAGAATCCTCCTAAAAATAAATTATTATTAAATAACCACAAAAAATATAAAACCCAATTTATCAGTAATTTAAATAATAATAATAATTCTAGTGGTCCGGTCCAGCTCCGCCCGGGTGCAGACATTGTCCTGCCCATAGACTTAGCATACACCCTGCCTAAAAAGTATTCAAAGAGGATTTGTATTTTTATTATCTTAAGGAGATTTCATGTTACTGTCAAAATATAAAACAAATAATGACATACGAACTGTCCTATCCTGTAACGAAATACCAACGTTTGACAGGTAGGAACAATTTATACGGGAAAATTACTTATAAATAAATAAAATAATAAATTTCCAGTGGACCAAATTGTGAATCTAAACCATTCTCAAATCCCCTTGAACACACACAAAAAAAACATCATAATCCGTCCAGTCGTTTAGAAAGAGTTCAGTGACATACACAAGCACACAATCAAAATATATGTATGTATACATTAAGAATATCAAAACGCATTTTTTTACTCTCTTGTGACTTTAGACATAAGGGGTACTTTCTATATTCGACAACCATAAATAGTTGGTATTTCGAGTACATAGTAAGTAAATAATCCAGATTGGCAGTAATAAGTGATCAATAGTGATCATATCAAGAGGTTGGCCAGTTCGCGTGCGCTGTTGAGTAACACAAGGCCGTCCAGTATAAATTTATTCCTACCACTGAGCCTGCTGTAGCTTCGGAATATCATCTCAGTAGGGTCAAAATATTTTTATTTAATTTATTAGTATATTATTTATAATTTAATAATATATATTTATTTTATTAATATAATATAATCCATTATTATCGGAACAGCGATGGCGGAGCGGCAAAAACAGCGGTTTCCGATACGAAGATACTAAGTTTAAACTTGACTGACTTCTGAGAGCAGGCCTGTGCCCAGCAGTGGGATATAAAAAGGGTTGAAAAATTCATTATCCTCCTCTTAGCTTAGTATTTTTCATTTCTGCGGGTTGTCATCAACCTGAGATGGAACCATTCTTCATCTCTTGATGTCGTGCCCTCTCAAGCTGTTGCTGCGCTGAGAACTGTGAGCAGTTCCAGGTAGCTGCCACTTTCTTAACGATGTTACCAAATAATTATAATAGTCTACGTAGGTATAGGAAATATCACAGAGATAACGAATAACGGTTATTTGGGACTCCGTGAGAAATATACAAGGTATAAGGTCTGGTTTCCACATTGAGTTCTTTAAGAATTGACTTGTTAGTGCGGAATACAGCTCAACGTTCTTGCAACATTTTCCTCCAAAATGAATCTAACTGATAAATTATTAATTATAAATCCATTTAAAACATCTTAGGATCCGTAATCAGTAGGTCAGAATGCACGTGCTCTTCTTAACAGACCAGGTCACTGCATAATAATAATTTAAGTCAAGAAGGTCAACAAGACTAGGTAGTCTTGTAGTTGTTTTACAAGGAAATGAGTTAAAAAATAATAATTTATGATATATCTTGTTATATTTGTCGTGTATGTAGAGCATAAAAATTATTAGATTCGGGGCAAAGATGTATAATTTACTAGCGAACCCCGCAATCGTTGTTAAAGTATCAGAAATAATCAAATTTAAAGAAATTAAAGACAAACATATGTCAATAAACTTAAATAAAAATTATCGGATGATCAAGAATCGTTGCAGATTCATAGCCAAATCTAGTTAATTTAAACCCTTTTTTAAGAAAATTATTAAAGTACAACAAATACATTTGTATATTGAAAGAAGTAATTGTTATTAAAATGCTTCTTCATCATTCTTATGACATTTTATATTACTATCATATAAAATATTAAAAGATTAAGTTGTGAAACCGCAACTTTGACATCGGCAAAATGTTGAAAAGATAAAGATGCGATTCGAAAACAGAATAACAACCGGGCAAGTATGAGTCCGACTCACGCACGAAGGGTTCCGTGACATTATCTATAACAAGTAACATAATATAAAAGTTCTTGTAGTTCGTTGTAACTTTGATCAATGTTTAATAATAGTGTATTTTTTTATTAAGTTATTGATAAGTAAACATATTTTTATATTTGAGTTGATTGAATAAAATGTAAATGCGGTTTACGATTTATAACGTATTAAAAAACTATTTACTAGGTCTTGTTCAAACCAATTTTCGGTGGAAGTTTGCATGGTAATGTGCATCATAATATATTATTTTTGTTTTATCATTCTCTTATTTTAGAATTTGCAGTGGGAATACACATTTTACCACTTTGGAAGTATATATTATTACTAGCCTTCCGCCAGCGGCTTCGCCCGCGTGTATCCGTTTAATGGGTCCCCGTAAGATAAAAAATAGCCTATGTTACTCAGGGTGAATGTAGCTTTCTAATGGTGAAAGATTTTTTAAAATCGGAACAGTAGTTTTTGAGTTTATTCATTACAAACATACAAAAATACAATTCTTCCCTCTTTATAATATTAGTATAGATATAGATTAAGTATATAAATTTCGACTTTTGTTGGGGGTTTGCTATGGTTTTTTCAAAAGTACATCAGCCTTACAACTTTCTTTCCAAAATCTTATGTCTGTATTAGATTGCTTTTATTGGTGAAAGTAATAATATTTTACTTAACATCGTTAACTTCAATAAGTTTTTAATTTTGAGGAGTTATTTCGCATTTATGGTCTGCTCTGAGTGCGCTTAGGCAATGCTGAGATGAAGAAAAGAACAGAGAGAGAGAGAGAGAGAAACTTCAGCTCTGTTTTAAGATAGTTATTGTATAGGTACAATAGTGAGCTTATTTACAGAATAGCTATGTACCGAAAAGGAACATTGACAACTACCACATGTTACAATGTCGATTGTCGTCCCAAAGTCTCAAAGGCTCATCAGTTTCATGTGTTATTCGAATAATTTAAATTTATTGGCGGCTAAATGGAGGCTTCAGGGGTTGTGGGCGTTGAGAGTGGGAGCTCGATCCGTACAGCCAGCAGCCCCGGGAAGGACGGCGGTGTGTGCGGAAGGTGCAGGAGAGGACAGCTGCTCTCACGAGGGTGGGCTCGTTGTAGGGCGCCGCGCCTGAAAGTCACTGGTGCGTTCCACAAAAATAAATACTAATAATCCCTGCGGCACTGGACTTGTAGATAAGGTTATTTATTTAAGAGTGAATCAAATTATATCTTTACTGATAATATAAAGCTGAAGAGTGTGTTTTTTTAAACGTTTAAATCTCAGGAACTACTGGTTCGAAATGAAACTTTTTTTGTTGAATTGTCATTTATTGAGAAAGGGTATAGGAGCAAAAAACCAAAGCGGACGAAATCTAGCGGACTATATACATTGGAAAATTAAACTAGTTATCAATTAAGTTATGAATATATAGTTAGCGACCTGAAGGACAGTAGGGCCATCTCGCCATCTCGATACAAAACCAAGAAATGCTATTGATACAGTTGGACAAACATGTTATTTAATAATACGTAGTAAGCATGTTATTACATTTATATTTGTAGCTACATTACAATCTAAAAGTCAAAAACGTCTATACTAAAAATCTAACGATCGAACGTAATACTCATCAGTAGGTAATATTTTAGTTTTACGAGTATATTCGAGAGAAGAATGATCGAAGATGATGAAGAATCGAAGAATTTAAGAAGAGTATGTTTCTAGATGCAATAATTATGAACTCGTTAGGTCAATCAATAAATACAACTTAGTTATGATTATTGATTACTTATGAGTAAAAAAACAAAATAATACATACCTACATGTCCTCGACACCAGTTAATATGTCAAATTTCATTTTTTATTACTTCGCAAAACCTGCCAAATATCACAGGTGGATATGATTTCTTACGTCATGTAATGGTTTTTTCCATTATGGTCTCTGGTGATATTTATAATAAACTAGAGGCCGCCCGTGACTTCGTCTGCGTGGACTTTATAAAAGTAGCCTAAGTTACTCCTTATTACATCAGCTACCTGCCAGTAAAAGTCCGGTCAAAATCGGTCCAGCCGCTTCAGAGTTAGCCGGAACAGACAGACATACAGACACCAACTGAGAAACCTTTGTGGGCTCATGCACAACACTTTGCTGAAGATCATGACATGATCAAATGCGTAGTTTACGATTCTATAAAGGACATACAGACAAACATTAATTTTTATATATATTTAGAAGATAAACTTCATACTTACTAGTACTAGGTATGGTTTGACTCCGTACGTACTACTGTATACCACAATCACAACAATTGAACAAGTGAAACAATTTTAATTTCTTAATATGAACTGCTGACTGACGGCCATATTTTCGTGTAACTGGTGTACTCGTTGTAGCGCAACTGCATACAAGCTAAGTCAATATAAGAACCTTCTCGAGGTTGAATGTAGATTTTCTGGGCTTCCTCTTAACACCATGACCTGCGTAATAATTTATTCCTAAAAAAATTAAGCATTTGTAAAACAATTCTGGCTGCTGGCTACAAGCCCACAGCTGGGCACTGTTCTCTCCCCATTATTGGGGAAGCTTGGAGCATTCTACACCACGCTGCTCCAATGCGGATGAATCGGAGAAGCGGGTGAACCAACCCGCTGTCGGATGTTTTCAAACTATAAGGCCTCCGACAAGTTTTAACGTCTATTATCTTTCGATAACAACCGCTACCGACGTCTTAATGTACACCTTGAGGCACGAAAATGCACTTGAAATTTTTGCCATTTATTAACCATTCCACACACGACCGCGCCTGTTTGGCTTAGCTGCGCAGATCGCTTGCGTTCTACGCAAGCCGCTACTGCTGGCCATTGTGCGCTTCACAATTTTAAATTAATTATTTTAATCTTTGCAAGTTGCCGTTGAGCGTTTGTGAACATCTCGAGATATCGGCAAACCGGGTCAATGCCACATAACAATCGTGTAAATTGTACATTGTATAACCTCCTAAATTAAGAAGACTATTTATTTTTAGGTGCTTTTTGTTAGCAAAAATATCCATGTTCTGACCGCTGTACTTCTACTTTTTGGATCGCTGACTAGCAGTTGATTTTCAATTATTTTTTTCGAATAAAACATTAATGTGTTCAGCTCAATAACCAAACCTACACTAAATTAAGTTCTCGTGTAAATAACCTAAATATTCCTGACTGGTCATTATATACCCATCTGGTTTTTCATGGTGATCACAAATCGGTTTGAGCCTATTTGCTGACACTTTTCAATATTCCAATAGTTTATGTTTTAAGATTTTTATTCTGTCAAAATAAATTTATATATCAGAAATAAGCCTTAATTATGATTAGATAGAGTTGGTAGATCATTTACAAGTGTATTCGTAGAAAAACAGAACATGTGTATTGTACCTGCTAATGTTAAGAAGTTATGCATAAAGCTAAGGTTATAAACTAAGAACAAAAAACAAAAGGAAAAATTCGCAAAAAAAAAGTAAATGGTACATACAAGTCACATGCGTAAGTGCGTGAACGTCCACATAATATTTGGTGCTGTCGAGATATTATACAAAATTGAGGTCCATCACGCAGTGAGTGAAAGCAGGAGAAAGTGCTCAGAAAAAACAGGAAGGTCTAAAGAACCGAAATCGTCGTCTGTTTGAACACGACAGTTAAATAAGCAAAACTGGATATTTAATAAGTGTTTTAATCTGTGCTTTACTAATTTCGTTACGAAGAGAGCGGCATAAACAGTTACAAGCTTTATTTCGACTATTGAAATGCTAACCAATGAAACATGTTTACCGCTAAAGTAATTTTGAGACCAGCGTTGACCTCAGACGATGATATGTACTATTGATGTATATTTATAAATGTATTTTCTCCATGAGTTAGTTAAAAACAACGATTCTTCATCACATTTTCTCAGCATTTACCTTAGCTGCATTTAAATTATAGTCGCCATGTTTTAATGGATGTTTAGATACCTCTATTGTAAGGATCTTACCCTGTATTACGAGTACATTTGTAGAGTTAAGTTACGTTAGTACCCAATGAACATTTCTCACTCCAATCACTTGCGGAGACGAAATGCTACTGTAAATAAAATAAAAATATTTCAATTATGATTTAACAGATAGTTAGTTATGGTTTTTTGGTTTAACGTCAGTCGTTTTGGTTTTCCGGTATAATCAATTATCCAAATGTGATAAGGTCCATTCAACATTATGCAATTGTACATCCTATTAAAATTTATAAACCTTGACTGACGTTTATCAAGCTTTTACCATTAATCGTATTCAGAGGTAAATTTGCATATTTATTGTTGCAGTAGCCCACATATATTAGAGTTATTACCCCATTATATTTCTACCTTTTAATCGATATATGCATGTCGCAAGATGAATTATCAAGGTCTGAGGAGGTAATTGATTAGTGGTTACGTCACATTTGTTATAATAAAACCTACGAGTTTTATGAGCTATGATAACATTTAGCTGTATGTAGTAAATAGGTTTTTATAATATTATTCCTAACTGTATAAAATTGGCGTAACATTATTACCGTTAGGCATATCTATGTTGTACCTCTGAGGTTGTACCTTAGCCATACCTAGATAATAAGCGAATAATTCTTATGAAGGTTGATTACCGCCGACTTTATTTTGATACTTAAATAATATTAAATGAGACAGGTTTTATATATTTAACTCCAGACATGCATTTACCCTTTAGAAAGTAAGCTTGAGTGCAATCTATACATAAAATAAATCTGTAACAAGTCGGTTTCTGTACATTGAAGATACATATTTGAGAAAAACTGTCACTAGATTTTTGTCGGTTTTCACTGATGCATTGGTATTTTTTTGGATTAACATTTAGTGTTTTATTTAAATCGGTTCACAAATAAAAAAGTTACGTCCATTTCAAGAATTTATCGATCAGTGTTTGGAAGTATCGTTGTTGATTTATCGAAAACTCCAGTTAATGTATTGAAGTTTAATAATTTACAGTCCCTTAAATGATAACATGAAACTTATAAATGAAAAGAAAAATAGATAATACATAGAAAAAAAAAACAAAATAAGATGAGCTGGCAATAATATTATTATGGTAAACTGTACGAAATAGGGTTCACGCTTTTTCGTACCATTCCCACACGTCGACAATAATTAATCAATATTTTAATCTATACATAAAGCTGAAGAGTTTATTCGCTCGTTCGTTTGCATGTTTGATTGAACGCACTAATCTCAGAAACTACTGGTTCCGCTTTGAAAAAATATATAAAAAAAATTGAAAAAATATTTTTGTGTTGGATAGTCCATTTATCGGGGAAGGCTTTTTTTATAAATAAACCGAACAAAAAGCAGACGGGCTGCGCGGTGTTAAGCGATCACCGTAGCCTATGGACACGGGCAACCCCAGGGGAGCCACTCAAGGGCTTTAGGCTATATAATATCATCATAGCATGATGACACTAATACCGAAGTCCACGCGGACGAAGCCGTGGGCGGCCACTAGTATTAAATAAAAATTAATACATAATTGCCAGTGTCGCTAGTTTGATACTTATTAAATTGTAATTGCATCCTGCATGTAAATAAATTTTCAAAACACATGTGTTAAAATAATCAAGCAACATCAATTCAGTAGGATGCACACAAAAAAATTAATAAGTATGTTAGTACTTTTTAATTTAGGTATGTTTTTATTTTTATTTTTTTATGACATGAGATTATTATTGCTGTCCTTGTACATTCAGTAGAATAATCAATGAAGTTGAATGCTCTTGAAGTTCATTCAATATCAGTATGTAAGGTAAGGCTTCGAGTATGCCAATCACGGAGGCACAAACATTATAGTGTGTTTCAATGCGTCATTGTTTAGTGTTTGGTGGTATGCCAATAATAAAAAAATTGGTGTAGCGCGACTCTAAATCACACTTTGAGGGTACCATACTTACCTAAATGCTTAGCATAAACGACCGGCGAAGTTCTTTGCTTATTTTCTACTATAAGACATTAGGTACTTAATTAGTACCAAAATTTTAGATACATGTGTAGGTACTAAGTCAAGGCTATTGTATACGGTATTTGTAATAGAATATGTTGTATCCTTTATAACTTAAGAAAGAGGCGTCACCAAAAGTCGTTTGTTTTAAATATGTTACCTCCATTTATTCTTGAAAAAAAAACTGTACTACAGATATCAAAGCTAGGTTGTCTAGACAACCTCGTACTTGTGAAGACCTAACTGCCTTATCGTGACTAACAAGAAACTGTAAATAACTGAAATAAGCGAACGGAACCAATGTTTATTCCATGCCATTGCTTATTTTCTCATTATAATAAATACTCTATTCAACAATTTAGCTTTGGATAGCAAACATTTTGAAATAAAAAAGACATTATAAAAACAAATGTAAAAACAGCAACTCCTAATACTTACGAACAGATTAAAACACTAGTTATTACAAATACCTTATTTTCTCGTCGAAATGAGAAAAATTGAATAGACAATTTCAAAAGCAATTATTACACGAACACAATTACCATTGGAAAGTGGGCTCGAGATTACGGACTGATCACAGTCCCACGTAATTATACTCATCAGTTGCTCTGTGCAGATCGTGTTTGCGTTACAATATGTGCCATAAATATGACCTTGATGTTCCAAGACCGATTCCTAGTGCCTAGCACACTGGGCTCCGCGTGGTTTGTGCAATCCACTTGCGTTCACCGACCGACGGTGATTGCGACACCAACCCGATGTATGAAAGAGTAAACTTCCACTTGCATACTCTGCCGTCTACACTAGTATTTTACGTTCCGATTCAATGAATCACAACAGATTATGATTTAGAGTAATCCTCCAAAAACATAAACGAATACGAAGAACAAGTGTTATTATAACGCTAATGCTAACCTTGACTTATGTTTTCGATAATTCTGCGCTGAATTGCCTCACGAACTGCTTACTAAATTAGGAGCATTAAGTATCTGATCTTTGAATTTATAGTTACGCATCGTGGGTTCTTGAGAAAAGTAGTTTCAACAGAACGTAGATAATGGTGTAAACAATTGATGTTAAATATATTTTAGTTAATTTTTAATACTCTGTGCCTACATAGTATGATGTATTTAAAAGATTTCAAATAAGAAAGTTCTCCTTTCTATTGCTTTTGCCCAAATTCCCATATCAATATTGGTTATTCGTGAATTCCAATAGATTTTGAAAGTCTTTGATAAGTATTAGAATTTTTAAACATATCTTAACTATTACCTACTTTCATTGATATAATAAAAGTACTTATATTATATTATATCGATATACGACGGTTTAAGGATTTTTGTTAGTGTTAGATGCGGTGAGCCGATCTTTTGGCGGTTTTAAAATATATATTTTATATTCACATACCAAAATCATGAAAAAGTTTGTAAATAATTTTATACGACACATGTGCTCTTTCTTAAAGTAACATTAAATCCATAAATCCGTCTATTTAAAAGAAAACTTCATTTAAGTTTTTTAAAATAATTATTTTTATAATTTATTCATTATAAGTATCTATTGAAGGTAAATTTTTACCGCTTTATAATTATTATGCATATAATTATTTTCAAAGCCAATAACATTTAGCAGCTTATAGGTACTAATAGTTTTTAAGTTACAAAGTCCTGAATAGATTTTTTTGTTCCATGCAGTTTATCCGCTTTATTATCCGCCTAATTAGTTGTATCATTATAAAAACACAAAAATAGTTTTGTTTCCCATACATTTTGTAAAGATGTTTGACGACTATTATTGTTTCTTTTGACCTTCTTTTTTCTCACTCAGTACTCGTATCCTAATATAAATTGTCGACCAAGGTCTACACAGACTCGTGTCCCTTGTGCTAAGTAGTAAGCTGTTTTCGCCTTAATATAAGTTTGACATTTTCATACGAGTTGATAGTGGGTTGATGGCTTGATACCATTATTTATATAGTGACCACCATTTCGGGGAATTTTGGCGGAATCTTCAGAGATGCCGTTGGTACACTTGTTTGATATTCATTTACTTAGTTTATTTTTGAGTTTTGATTAATCTGATGGCAATTTATTCAATTTAGTTACAGGCGCGCAGCCTTCAATTTTGGGCAAGTTTTGGTGGGGTTACTAAGAAATTTGGGGGAAGAGGTGTCCCAAATTGGCTTATTTCGCCTTCCATCTACACATGACTGATATGGATTTTGGGGGGAGGGGGGGGGTCATGTCCCCTGTGACCCTTTCCCCTGTGACCGCGCCTGTTTCGTTAGTTAGTTAATTACAGTGTACGAAATGTTGTGAAATGAAATAGGAACTGTGCGAAAACATGTTTTTTTCCTGTTGCCTAGCAAAATCCGCTCGTTCTGGAAGCCATTGCTTTACTGACTGATTACTGAAGACTGACTTTGTCTATTATTGGACGATAAAATAGGTAATAGTCAAGTCAAACAAACGGGCAAGAAGTGGATTCAAATATTCACTTGACATTGGCAAAATGATGGCCACACGAGACGTGATTCGTAAAGAAGAAGAATACTTCTCTCCCCTTACACCTAAACATAGATTTCTATTTTTTTAGTACATCCTACATCTATGCTCTTAAAGATGCAATCGATGGCAATTGAAATACTCAGCTACTTGTCAAATGGCTACTGCACCCACATAATATGAAGAAATTAATGAACATGTATAAATAAATATAGCCCAAACTCGATTCAGTCAATCTTGATAGTAGATAATATTGCCATTTTAGAGGATATTCGAACCTCACGGTGCAAGGTTAATGAAATAGGAAAAAGTATATTTTTTTATAGATATAATCTACATAAATTAAAATTCCTTTTGGAGGTCGTTTGCCGGATATGGCTATTGAAATTAATGTCGAGGAAATAATATTTCTCTTTAAAATATAGCATTGTGTCCAATTTAGCGTCATTAGGCTCCCTTAACCAGATAAAGTTCTAAATATTACCTTTACTGGTAAATTGACATTGCAGTCGGAGGATCTTTCCGCGAATCCCTTTTTTTTATTCAACCTTTTGGACATGCCACGAAGGTGATGGAACCAAACGCCGCCATACATGACGTCAGAATAATTTTTGCGATTTCTTTCTGTTGTAATGAATTTATCTGCTGTGTTTTGCTAACATGTGTCTTAAAAAGATAAAGTGATGTTAGTTTATAACCGACTACATAAAAAGAAGATTATCAAGTTGACCCCTAACACTATCCCACAACCTGAACATTTTTGTGGTAAACTTTGCTGAAAAACTATCACGCTGAAAGATTTGTGCTTTAACATAGTAATTTAAATTCATATCTAGCTGTTTTATCTATCTAATAAATATTTGACTATTGGCTGCAACCCTTTTGCGTCCCACTGGGCACGGGTCTCTCCCCCTTATTGGGGAGGCCTGGAGCTTACTTCACCACGCTGCTCCAATGCGGGTTGGTGGAGATGCGGGTTAGTGGCCAACCCGCTGTCGGATGTTTTCAAAGCCATAAGGCCTCCGACAAGGTTTAACGACTGTTATAATAATATATCGATAACAAACGGGACCGACGGCTTAACGTGCCCTCCGAAGCATGGAAACGCGCATGAAATATTTTTTTTTGCTACTAGCGGTCACCCATCTCACAACCGACCGCGCCCGTTTCGCTTAGCTGCATAGACCGTTTGCGTTCTACGCTAGCCGCCGAGCCATGCGCGCTTCATTTGACTATTAAAACCACTTAAAAAATTAAGTTTACCAATTTTGTATTCATTGGATAGAGAACGATATTGTAGCGCTAACGTCGTCTCTTGAAATCTAAAGTGAGCCCTCACAAAGCTCAGTTTTTACTAGCCATATTGTCAAAATAATACCTTACAACAAAATTTAATTTGAAAATGAAAAGTATCCCATGTCCTTACCTCTCTCTCGAAGCTGGACTTACCCATACCGATCGCTTGTCCCAGGTAGATGTACTCATCGACAACTTCGAGAGTAGCGTCGCGCCGTCAACAACGACCGGTATAAGTGTGACATGGACGTTATACATGATTTTCGTCTTGTCCATGTTCATCTTAAGACCCACCCGTTGTGAGGCGCTATAGAGTTCACCAAGCATAGTGCTGAGTTCTTCCAGGTTCTCCGCCAGGATAACTATGTCATCGGCAAATCGAAGGTGTGTGAAGTGTTCGCCATTGATGTGAAAACCAAGCCTTCGTCTTCCAGCATAGGGGTAAACAACTTCGGGGATATAACATCCCCTTGTCGAACTCCGTGCTGCAGTGGATTAAGTCCAGTGCTTCCATCGTGGACTCGGACTGTCATGGTTGCGGCTTTATATAAACACTTCAAGATCTCGATGTACCGATAGTCAAATTCTCATTGCTGGAGAGACTGTAGCACCGCCCAGGTCTCGACAGAATCGGAAGCGTTCTCATAGTCCTCATACGCAATACATAGCGGCAGATTATACTCCTTGGTTTTCTGTATAACCTGTCGCAGCGTGTATATGCGGTCCATGGTACTATATACATATATACTATACAATAACCTTTTTGGAATCTGGCTTGTTCGGGCGGTTGGAAGTTGTCTAGCTTGCGCGCAATACGATTAGTGACAACCCTTGAAAACAGCTTATAGACGTAGCTCAGAAGCGCGATGGGTCTATAGTTCTTCAAAAGGGTTCTGTCACACTTTTTGAAGAACAAAACCACCACGCTTCTTATCCGCGCCTCCGGGATAGAACCGCTTCTGATGGCGGTATCGAACAGTTTTTGGAGCGCCACTAGAAGGAGTTTCCCTCCAGCCTTCAGCAGCGCTGATGTGATACCGTCATCTCCCGGGTGCTTTTTTTAAACTGATTAAGGGCCCCTCTTATTTCGGACAGGCTGACTTTCGGGATATCTTTGGTGCAAGGATACGTTATTAAGTAGCAAGAAGATTATTAACAAAGATTAACAAGCCTAATGATTTATCTGAGGTCATATGCAGTTAAGATGCCACTCAGGATGAACATATCGGACCAAAACATGGTAGAAATGCGGTACTACCTATAATAATTCATTTACGAGTACCTAGTTATCATTTCACTGTCCATTTATTTTATATTGTCTTGTAACAAAACAATTTTTTTCTTTTCAGGTAGCGACACACCCATTCATATGGATCAATAAGACCGAAAAATAGCTCGCTCATCAAACGAAATGTCCACCGAAACAGAAGAATATATCAACGGGATGAGGCCTGGACCTCTCACCAGAGAGATCCCAGAATGTATGAGGAACAAGTATACGATAATTCAAGGGATTATGGATATCCTGGCGATGTGGTTGCTTATCACAGGACACGTCATACAGGCAGTGTATAGATCAATAGTGGGCCATCCAAAGAAGGATTTGAAGGGTAGTGTGGCTCTTGTGACTGGCGGAGGCGGAGGCCTCGGTAGCCTCATTGCGCTGCGGCTAGCAAGGCTTGGCTGCGTGGTCGTCTTATGGGATATTAATAAACAAGGTTAGTTATATTGCACTTCTACATCCTTCATAGGTGGTAACTAGTAACTTTCATGGTTCGATTTAAACCACTCGAAGTAACACCGTTGCACCAAATTCTGTCTTGAAGCATTCTTTTATATTTCGGCACAAAGGTGCGGTTGCCCGCTAAATTTACATGAGACTACCATCAAACTCCGTAGGTGCTGCCTCGGAGGTTGATCCTGATGTCGTGTGGGGTGCTCTGCAGACGACCTGAGGTAACACTTCAGTTGCTGAAATACATGCATCTAAAACTAAAAATACTCATCTAACCTAAACGAACGGGCCATTTATATACATGTTTGAGAAATATTATTAAAATATATTTTACTAGTTGTGCCCGCGACGTCGTCCGCGTGTATAAAGACTTTTATAAAATGGATTGATTAAAAATTAAAGATTATTTATTTGCATTAAATAATAGATTATTCTTACATATAGTGAAATCACTTATAATACAATGTTCATATGTTCAGAAGAAACTTAATGTATTTTTTCTAAATCCTTCAAACCTAAAACAGTAAGGAATGCTTACTGTACTGATCTTACTATCCACTTTTCTCACGTTTCGCTTGTCTCGCGCAATCAGATTCTCTTTACAAATATGTACCTCGTTTATTAAAGTTAAGAGATACTGCTGTGCCCGAGGCTTCATCTATGTTAAAAATAGTATCTTTAGTAAATTGGGTGAATTTATACTGCAAAGAATGTATAGACTCATTCTATATACATAGCTTTAACCTACTGCAGAAAAGAGGTGCACTATACAACTACTTGTAGTTGGGAGATAAAATTTCTAAACATACACGTGCTTAGGATTAAACAATCGAAAAAATAATTGTAAGGTCAATTAATAAACTATAGGTTTAAAACTTGTGGACAGCAATTTGGTCATAAGTCATAACTCATATAACATTGTGAAAACTAAAGCAGAAGGCAGGGTCTCTACACAGTGTGCTATCTGTATTTGGAAATAAAGAATATTTTTATAAAGAATCTTTAAAGAATCCTTAATATCTCCATCAATCAACGTGTGTGGATGAGCCCTCAGCCCGTACGCAATAAAGAGACGCAAAAAATGAGTTAAGTTATCATTGGTCCAATTAACAATGTTCAGCATCATACGTATACCTACCCAACGATGGGACAACCCGCGTGGCGCAATGTTTACCATGCCGGACTGCTAATCGAACTGTCCCGGGTTAGAATCCGGGCGAAGCAGAAATTTCAATGATGAGTTTAAACTGTTCTCGGTCTGGGTGGTTGTGTTTCTTCCCGCGACACAGGGTATATCTACCCTAATGTGAGGCTATACGTGTGAAATGTTATTTTTTATTATTTTTTTACACTATGTACTTACTTTTATTAGACTTAAGGCTTTTATTTGAAATTATCTCCATCGATTCACTTTGGAGAAGAAATGAATATTGCTCAATAACGCCATCTACCGTATGACACGTAAACTTTGTGGTTGATAAATCGAATGTCAAATTACCAAATAGGTAGATGTTGAGATTAACAGTTGGTTCACTAAAAGTTTAACTATTCGTCACCTAGATGTCTGCAGTAGTCTTGTTTTGTTAAGGCTTTGTACATTCTGTATGAAGGTTTAGATTCCGTATCTTATAACCTTAATGCTGGATTCATTGAGATTGTAAGATTTGGATTTCGGTTCATCGGAGCTTGAGGCCTCCTCAATATTGGGAGAGCTCTATGCTCAGCAGTGGAATGCTAAAAAGGTTGCAGCTTGATATAATGTAGCGATAATAATCGTTTCAGCTGCAGCCTGTTAATAATCTTCCACCCCAAAAGAAGACTAATAATAAGCTGACCAACTAACTCAATGGAGCCTGTGATGTAAGGTTCGGCGGCGGTAAGGCTCGCGATGCGCTTATTAGGTAGCCATACTCGGCCAACGAAAGAAAATACAGTAAGCTGATCTAAGTATATTTAATATAGTCGACAATATTAGTGAGAGTTCAAAATAATTTTACTTAAATTTAAACTTTTATTTATGGTTTTGAATGGGCTGTTACCGAAACTTTCATACAAATTCCCCAAAGTGCCTTTTAAGTTTATGTCGCGTATTGTGTAAATGAACATAACTTTTTTGTTTATCACCCGATTGATATGAAATACACACTAATGTTACGGAAATTCTTTCAACAATAAATCAGTAAACACATCATTCAAAGAAGGGAAAAGAATTTGAGAATGAAATATTAAGTTAAGGTTAATTATTGTACGCTTGAGATACCAACTTTCGAATCCACTTTATTTGCTATTGAGGGGTAGTTTTGAAAAAAGCTTAAATAGAATTCTTACTATGTTAGTAAAGATTACAAATACAAAGTTATAAGTATATTACTCTGCACAAAAATATTCTGTACATCAAGTTTCGACACTCAATTTTCAAAGAGTTTCAAAGAAAATTGACATTTAAAGGGTGAATTTCGGGAAATGCTGAAACACGTATTCTTTTATTTTGGTTAGAAAATATTTATACCAAATTTCAAGAAAATCTATTGAAAAAATCCAAGTTTTCCATACAAATTTTCATCGCTCATTTCACACCCTTAAAGGGTGATTTTTTAAATTATCTATAGCCTAAATGTTAGCGAGGACCAATATATATAATACAAAAAAAGTTTCATCAAAATCCGTCCAGTAGTTTTTGCGTGAAAAGCTAACAACAGACAGACAGACAGACAGACAGACAATAATTTCAAAACTTATATTTTTAGCTTCTGTTACTTACAAAAAGACCCCTAGAAGTATTTTTTTAAATTTATATGCAATGTACAGAATTGACCCTGCTTACAGTTTTATTATATGTATAGATTAGTTTGAACGAGATATAATATCTAGTCAGGTTTTAAAATATGACATATTTTCAAAAAGTAAATATAACTTAAAACAAATTAATTCTTTGCTGACAATGACATTGTTAGGCGATTCCTATTATGGAACTCTTCATAGGCAAGTCCGACCAGGTCTGACTTTTACTTACAGTAAAATACAGAGTAAACTTTACAGAACAATATTTTCTATTTAAAAAATTTTTCCTACATTTTTATTCCTATTGGAAAACGAGCGTGTGATTTTTAAAGTTTTTTTACTACAATTTATTTTCTGGATTTTATTACTTAGAAGTAGATCGATAAAACACAACTGACTAGAAGTCAAGTTGTCCAAACATTCCTGCAAAATATGCCATAAGCTCTTGGGCTACAACTTTATTTTTATCGGTTTTGCATACCTGTGTATGCATTAAACACTTTATATCTTTAAGATATAAACATATAAAGTTTTTATATCTTTACTTTTTATTGAAAACTAAGTAGCCCATAGAACGCCATAATCTATTGGACTATACATAAATTATAATTTATGTTAAACATATTATATTGCCATCCGTTCTCAATACGTATGCAAAACTTTAAACGGTTTAGACATCATGAAAGTTAATGAAAATCTTATATATAAAATTCTCGTGTCACAAGGTTAGTTAACATACTCCTCCGAAACGGCTCGACCGATTCTCATGAAATTTTGTGTGCATATCGGGTAGGTCTGAGAATCGGCTACTATCTATGTCAGCTAGTGTAATATAAAGATTCCGTTAAAGAGATACAGGTGAAGTCAATAGGTAAATAAAGTTTCACTCTCTCACAGTACGGTAGATATACTCTGTGTTGTGTGTGGGTACCGTTAATATAGACAAAGATATGAACAGAAACAGACCGAGGCAGAATTTGAAACTCATTAGTTCAATCTCTGCTTCTTCGCCGGGACCCCTGACTGGCATAGCAATCGTTGTGCCACACGTTCGCCGTGTGTTAAAAAACGTAGAATAATGAATTGTCACTCATCGTTCAAACTAATATCTACCGTCTATTACGTGTGTCTTATAAACAGATGTCTAGTGACATCTCTTAAATAATTCCTACTAGCAAATACCGCGAACTCCGTATCGCCTACTAATATGGCTATTTAAAAGTAGGGGTTGGTGGTAGGAGGGTAAAAATTTAGGACTGAATGTATTTTTTAATGCCACATCATAAGAAAATTATCAAAAAAATGTCCAAAATACATAAAAAAATCGGAGGAGTATAAACACTAAAACTGTGACAGAAGAATTTTATTTATTAGATACGTTTTATGATTTTATTAAATTACAGCGCAACACCATGTTTTGTCAACATGACATGATGGGTGACATTGTATTTTTTCATGTACTATATGCTAAGTCTATGTGTACGATAAACATTTAGTGCCTGGATAACCGAGTTTTGGTCGGATAGAAACAATTGATTTTATTGGTCTAAATTCAAAAAGGAACTTAAAAAAGAGAAGTAATATTAGATAAATAAATATTGTTATTCGGTTAGAACTTGAACTGGGATCTTCTGGTTCTGCCAAATTTTCCACCTGAGCTATTTCACCTTACCTTATCAGATTTTAATTGCCTGAAAATACGGACGACAGTGACGTTTTCCAAAAGGCTAGCTAGCTTGTTATTATAGTAATTTATCGCCCCTAGTTGCATGTCTTTGTAAAGCAAGCTATCAATCCGCAAATGTTGAGAACTGACGGAACACAATTAGGCACGTGTTCTTAATTACTAGCCGTCATATCAGAAAACGCGGCTAATAGCACAATTACGGATATCAAAGGTAATTCGTTATGATGGTCTAAGATATGTATCGCATATAGGTACATGTAGTTAATAATTCAGTCAAATATAAATCAATATGAAACTGTAATTTGAAACTTTGGAGTCATTTTTAGTCTCACGTAACTTAGGTGGCAATCGTCTCAATGCTGGATTGTCTGCTGCTGGAAGGCGAAACCTTTTTTACCTGAACAAATCTCAGGAATTATAGGGTCGAATTGAAAAAAATATTTTTGTGTTAAATAGTCCATTTATTGAGGAAGGCTCTATGGCTTAGAAGACGTCATGGGCGGCCGCGGGTCTACAATAAAATCAATTAACAGACTGTGGTACTTAATTTATTTTCTTTAATATATATTTACGACAAATAGGAGTATGACAATACTGGCGTATACTTAACTTAAATTATAACATCAATGTCAGGACGCGTTGAACTCTTTTGTAGGTAGGATTAAAAGTCTGTACAAACATTTTTAATGACCACTGTAAACATATCTCTTTTGCACGTAGGTATCTGCATTATGATATTCAGTTTCTTAGTAGGCATGTTTTATTGTTATTACTTTAATAATACTAAGTATGCCGCAGCGTAGCGGTTCAAGAGAAGGTACCTTACACCTTTTTTGTATCGGGGGGAAACCTTCAAAAGGTACCAGATGGTAAAGGTACCCTTGGGAGAGGATACCGGGTTACGTGGGATATGCACCGCACTAAAACCCCTCGGTGGCCTGCCTCTGCACTTGGTGAGGACTCCGGGACCTCCAGTGCAACGCACTGATGTCCTCCATACGCGGCACCCCAGACAGGGCCGATCCTCGAGAGAGCAGATGTGCTCTCCTGCACCTTCCGATGCTTACGGCGGCATGCAGCAACGCACACACTGGACGGATCGAGTTCCCACTCTCACCACCCACAATCCCGGAAGCCCCCTATAAGTTGCCTCTTATGATCAAGCGGGGGATACCGTAGCTCTATCCTTAATCCCGAAGCTACAAGAACTAAAGGAAGGTACCTACTGCAAATTTTTATCAAGGCAATAGCGACACTCACAATTTAGACAGATTGGCTCCAGAGATATACTCTATAAAAAGAAGATTATTGGTATGAGTGATGATGATGAGTTCACAAAAATATGGAAGTTAATTTTCATATTAATTAAATTGTTGCTACACGTGTGCCACGTGGTATAATCTTACCTTTAAACAAGCAATTCTTGTATATACCAAGTATATTTTTTGAATCTCACAAACGGCTCCAACGATATTGATGAAATTTAGAACCCTGGTTTCGGGAGTGATATATCGATCCAGCTAGGTTTTATTTTTAGAGTTTTTTAATATTATATAGAGTGGCAGTCAAATGCTTGCCCTTCAAACGTAGTAGACTGACGAAACCTCTGTTGGCCTTACTCTATTACAAGCACAAGTTAAGGCCAAAGTCTTTATTGCAACAGGTAATCGAAAATACTTCTGGTTGAAACATATAAATTTTACATTTTGGTTACGTGAAACCTTATGGTGATATAGTTTAAAATATGGTGACATTATAATTAATTCGATTATAGTATTTAAGTATATGTACTACGGTCAGCTATGGCTGAGCGCCCGCAACTTTTTTCAAGTATCACCCTAAGGGTGATACCTAATAAAATATCATAAAAATCCCTTTCGGCAACTAGCATTTCATAATGTTAGAGAATTTTATAATAGAATACGAGTATACATGTAGATTATTACTTTACAGTACTTATTATTTTTTGTAAGTCTGATTCTAATATATATGACAACAGGGTTGTCATTTTTTATGTTTGCCCATCAGTATCTACCAGCTTATTAACTCTGAGAGGAGTATTGAAAGTATTGAAACGATTGAAATAAATTATTCAAATATGTCCTCTAAAGTTTCGCAGGTTATATTTATTTTCTTAATTTCTGTATAAACATTTTGTTAAAATTATATAAAATTGATTATTTTTAATTAATGATATTTTGTAATGTTTTAATTGAAATGATTTTCATGTTTAAGCTAATAAGATAACATCTTTTGATCTGTTTGTTTTGAAAACAATGCGTAAGTAAACAAATGCTTTGTAGAGATTACTTGAGTTAAATAACTAAAGAGTGTGACATACAAAAAATTTACTGTACAGTTTTTTACTAATTAACACGGTCTAGTTTTTCGCTGTGTTATTGCAAATCCGAAAGACGACCCGTGCGGCGCAACGCTTACCATTCCGGACTGCCACTCGGGGTTCTCGGGTTCCATTCCCGTCGAAGCTGAGATTGAAATGAGTTTCAGTTTCTGTTCTCAGTCTGGATGTTTGTGTCTTTGTATGTGTCCATGGTAACCACGACACAGGGCATATTTATCCTCTTGTGGGACTATGAGTGTAAAAAGTTATTATTTTATTTATTTAACCTGCAATAGAGCAATGATAGCCGAGTGGTAAAGGCAGCAGTTTCTGACGCGATGGCGAATATTTTAAGTCTCGGTGCGCAATTTTATCAATAAAAATACTGTAAGGTTTCATTAAGTAAACTACTGTTACCTTTACTCAAATATTTGACTGACTTGACTGACTTATTAGTCACAATGATTTTCACTATTTCGTCAGTTTCAACGATATTAATGAATGCTAGTTATCGGTAAATTATATTTTTCAGTTTTAATATAGTGTATGTAGTGTTTTGGTGTCGCAAGAAGAAATACTTTTTTGTTTACTTTAGTCTCTTTACTTTTAAATTTGTCAATTTTATTTTTAAATATATCTTTACATATTATATATTACATATACAATAGTACATCAATGTCAATTTGTAAACAATTCAAATATGTGCATAATAATATTAATAATACAACTTATACTTACAAAAAAATATATTATTTAAGTCCCTTAAATGTTCCGCTAAAGAACATACATAATTGCTAAAATATATACAATACCAAAAACTATGTACATATATATTATATATATTTGTATACTATGAAGGCAACACTTTACACATGCAGAATTAATTCTCATGCATAGCAATTTAAATGGCAATTAGAATATGCAAACTTTTGACTCATTATTCTTTGGATTACAGCGGTATATAATTTTCTTTGTTCTGCCGTCGCGTTCACAAGTAAGCAATTACTTATTGTCCATTACATAGGTACTTTACAAGATTTTTACTGTGTACGTGCTTGGAGTTTATTAATATTTTATTACTGAATCTACTTCTTGGTAAAATTGTGTGTGTAGTGACAAGTGTTTGTGCTCATCCTAAGCGGGAAGTAGCTATGCTGTAGTGTTTCTCGCAGGCAAATGAAAAGGATACCGCAGTAGGTTAAAAAATTACCGTCACCTTACTCGTAAGTACATTAGCGCAAGAAAATAAAGTAAAATAAATAATGGGGTTTAAAAAACTAAAAAACACTCTTTTGTGAAAAGTACGAACTAAAAAGTAAAAAAATAAGAAGAAAATGTGTTTTATTGTAAAAAAAAGCGTGGGGTGCATGGTGTCAATAGTATCTCAAAAAACACCTAATGTCGAAAAAAGTTATATTAAACTTTCTTAAAAACATTGTGGTGATTTTGAACAAGTAACGACCATTTTGGTTGTTAGTTGCACTTTAATACAATAACTTATTTTGGAATAGTATATTGTGTGGCAAGGGGTGAAACAAGACGATTTCTGACGAGGGCGAGAGGTAACTGCTTGAGCGATGCGAGGGCTGTCATCGCCCTGGTACTGTATTTTTCATATCACATGTAATGAAACAACGAGTTTTGATTTCTGTAGCCAGTCGAAGTAAGACTATTTCAGACAAATAGCGCAGTAATATCTTTTGACAACGATTTGATGACAGTTGTCAATGCGATTCTGACAGACTTGAAATAAAGACGTAAATAATAAATAAATGAAGGTGCCGGTTACAAACAACGTTGTTTCTGTCCTAGGGCAGAAACAACGTTGTTTCTGACTGACATATTCGCATTGGTTTGAAATTGTCATATTTCGACTGACAAAACAGAGATCAAAACTCGCTGTTTCAATGTATGTGATATTATAAATTTTCCACGAATATTAGTCATTAGCAGATACATATATTATTTTGCAGGATATTGTTGTTGCAACATTGACACGAAGAACCGGTTTGAGTTTTATAAGTGTCATTTCAAAACGTATTTATCATTTTAATGTCGTGCTGGTAAAAAATAAACTTATGGAATTATTTTCGTGATTACAATCTGAATATCTATTACAAAAGAATAGAATACGAATACCTATACCTAAATAAGTGTCACGCAGTTTTTCATATTAGTATATAAGTAATGATTTCACGAAATCTATAATCATGATCATTATTTATTGCACAATGTGGTACAAAGGTTCTAGACCTACATCAAAGTTTTCACTCATTAATAAAATAAGTCACCCTTAATAACGTAATTGAGGAGCGCGCATGGCCCGGCGGTTAGCGTACAACGCAAACGATCTATGCAATTAAGCCAAACGGGCGCGGTCGGGTGTAAGATGGGTGACCGCTAGTGTCAAAAAAATTCCGTGCATCGGAGGGCACGTTAAGCCGTCGGTCCTGGTTGTTGTCGATAGATAACAGTCGTTAAACCTTGTCGGAGGCCTTATGGGCGGTTTGAAAACATCCGACAGCGGGTTGGCCACTAACCCGCATTGGAGCAGCGTGGTAGAGTAACCTCCAGGCCTCCCCAATAATGGGAAGAGACGCAAAAAGGGTTGTAGCAATGTAGTATCTGTTACATACATACACATAACAAAAATAAATTCCTACTCGTGGTAACGTGTATTAATTTGAAACATATGAAAACTGAACTGTGGAATTAATTATATAATAATAATAACGATTCACACTAATAGCCCCACAGTAGGGTAGTTATACCCTGTGTCGTGGGTGCCATGGACACACAAAGACAGAAACACAAACACCCAGACCGAGAACAGAAATTTAAACTCTTCATTCAAATTTCTGTTTCGCCGGGAATCGAACCCGGGACCCTCCGATCGGCAGTCCGGCATGGTAACCATTACGCCACGCGGGTCGTCAATTATTTAAAAGGATGTGTGAGAATATATAGTTCTTTATCAAATATGTGCGTGCTCCACGGTGAAGGAAAAAATTTTGATATTTAATGCGATGTTCTCCATTACTGTGCATGCCTGAGAGTTACTCTTAATTTGTCGAAGGCATAATGTCCAATAATCCGTACTTAGCCAGCGTGGTGGACTAGGTCTTCATCAATTACTGAGAGGAAACCTGTGCCCAGCAGTGAAACATAAAATGTGTTGGGAAAAATAGTAACTAAAATACTCAATACAATACAAGCTACTGACTAACTTGTAAACCGCTTTCACGCAATCGATACGGTACACAAGTCGCGCAGAATATGCTGGAATGGAAAAATCGACAGCTTGTGTGCTCAATGCCTTATTATTGCAACATACTCGTAAAATAAAATGTCTTGCATAACTCTGAATCTATTAATTTTGGCAACAAGTAAATTAAGTGGAAAAATTTACCAAGCCTCTTGTTCTTACTTTTTAAAAATATTATCATGTTCCTACAAATAATTACTTGCTGAATATGTATTTACGACGGTAAAATTTCCTTTTTTTAGCAAAATATGAAACCATATGTGTAGGAAAGATGTCTTGTAAAGCTTTCTTAGCTAAAGTATATTTTATCTTTTATTTTTGTATCAGGCGGGAAACCTTCAATGGATACTAAACATCTTGAGAGTTTTTGTGGTTAGAGGTTTTGTGAGATTTTACTAAATTTAAATAAGATTTTACTGAGAAAACTAAAATCCCTTGGCGGCCTGCCTCAGCGCTGGGGGAGATCTCCAGTAAAACGATCTGGTGTGCTCCACGTGCGGCGCCCCAAAACAGGCCCATCATCATGAGAGCGATGGTGCTCTCCTGCAACTTCCTGTGCTTAAGACGGCATGCGGCCACCACACACCGCTTTCCTTCCAATGGCCGCTAATTGGACCGTAGGAGCACCCACTCTCGCCACTCGCAACTCCAGAACCCCCTTTTAGTCGCCACTTACAATCAGGCAAGGGATACCGTAGCCCTATTTTTGATCCCGAAGCAACAGAGACTTGTTGCAATATACCTATATGAAAAACAAATAATTGAACGAACGTGTAATGAAATAAAAACCTTAACTATTAAATTAAAGAATAAAGTATCATTCGTGCATTCTAACAAATAACTTTGTATTGGCTTGAAGAGAAACGTCAAGATAGCATCAAAATTAATATACTATATTAACTTCCTATATCTTACTGTTTTGTTACTATAAAACCAAGAAAAAACGTGCTGTCGTGATGAATAAAGGACAGTTGAATTCACGGAGGTTAAAATAACAACATAGAGGCTGAATTATTATTGACTTACATATAATTGTAAGGAATTAGTGTGAAGTTGTTAGTAATTATAGAATTTCGTTTTCGTGTTTAAACCAATCTTGTGATAAAAAAATCTTAGAAATACTTTAACCCGAAATTCTGTCGCAGTTTTCTTAATCGGTTCTCTGTCTCCAAAATTTAATGACATTTTCATGATAATTTAATCGCCTGACAGGCGTCGGATCATTAAGGTCTGCGACTGATATAATTACTTAAAAGTACATATTTGATGGTACCGGCCCATTTAACTTACCTTCTATATCAGTTATTTAATGTAGAACCGATTTTTCCGTCCCCGGATAAAAACATTTATTTGTCAAATTAAAGTTAGCGCTATCATTGTTACTCTTATGATTTTTATGACATATGAATAATATTAACTCACTAAAATTACCTGGCTCTTACATTTACAAATACATGCTATCTTAATATATATAATTCTTCTGTGAGTGTGTATGTCACTGAACTCCTCCTTAACGGCTGGACAGATTTTAATGATTTTTTTTGTGTGTATTCAAATGGATTCGAGGCTGGTTTAGATTCACAATTTGGGCCACTGGAAATGTTTTTTAATTACTTTTTTACTTATTTAGTTTTCCCATATAAATTATTCCTGCCTGTCAAACGTTTTTTATTTCGTGCCGTGTCGTTCTAAACTTTGACACAGTCAGAATAACTGGACAGTTCGTATGTCATTATTTGTTTTATATTTTTGTTTGACAGTAACATGAAATCTCTTTAAGATAATAAGAAAACAAATCCTCTTTCAATACTTTTAAGGCAGGACAACGTCTGCAGGGCCCAATAGTATAATATATAACTATTTCCTACTTACTATAATAGCTTAGGTTTTAATTAATTTGAAAGTTAACTATAATCCATTAATTACGAAATTATCGTTTATTAGTTTTAATATGCGACTTCCACTAGGTCCTATTAAAATCGTCCTAAATTTAATTCGGTTAATATATAAAAACATCTAAGGTGTTATAGGTAAACTACATCCTATATGACCTGTTATGTAACATTAAACTATTATATTAAAGCTATTTTCTACAAAGTATTATATTAATAAAAATCAATAAAAATCATTTTTAAGAACGCGGTATTAACATTTATGCCAACTATTGCCTATACATTATAATAAAGTGCCGAATATGTTTGTCATACTTCATTTAATTTATGCGAGCCGAGTGTGCAAATGATGGTGGGTAGACCATGTTGAGGTTAGAAAAACAATAGGTTGCGCAATCACCACAAATTGTAGTTTGTACGGTTACATGTGTTAGTGGATATAATGGCACAGAATAAATAATAGTACAAGTAATAATGGTGTAAGATTCTCAAATGGAACATTTAAAAATGTAAATTTTATACACATTTTGGTTGCGTTGATTTTTAACCCCCGACGCAAAAACGAGGGGGTGTTATTAGTTTGACGTGTGTGTGTGTGTGTGTGTGTGTGTGTGTAAATGTGTATGTGTCTGTCTGTGGCATCGTAGCTCCCAAACGGATGATCCGATTTTAATAGAACATAGAACATAGAAGATGGTGCTATTATGTCCCGGTCGCAATATAATAATTATCCAAATAGCTATGGCAGTGCGTTTTGTAAAGCTTACAATTAAAAACATAATTGCAATTTATTTCGTTTTATATACAAAGAGATATGATTTATTTTTACTTTTGTACAAAGTTATTTTCAAAGAACTAAGGTTTATGAAGTAATTTTAGACTTAGAGTAAATACTAATATTATAAAGAGGAAAAAATAGTATTTTTGTATGTTTGTAATGAATAAACTCAAAAACTACTGTTCCGAATTCTTTCACCATTAGAAAGCTATATTCACCCTGAGTAACATAGGCTTGAAGGCGGTTGAAGCAGCTGGCTAAACGCCTATGATTTTAATATAGCAATGAAGCCTGGAATAGCACATAGGCTATTTTTATCCTTCGGGGTCCCATTAAACGGGCCCACGTGGGCGAAGCCGCTGGCGGAAGGCTAGTAAACTATAACTAGAAGGTTTCATAAAGAATGCATTTTTTTATCTTTTTTGATACTTAGAAAACCAACCTTTTTTATGTCCCACTGCTGGGCACAGGTCTTCTCTCATAAGTGAGAGAGATTTAGGAAATAGTCCACCACGCTGACCAAGTGCGGATTGGTGGACGAGTTTAGATTTAGTTCTACATAATACCACTAAATTAGAATTTCTTCAGGAAAAACGATATACCATGTAAATTAACATTGAAATTATGATAATTTGTTAAAAAAAGCTTACCCTGGAAAAGAAAAAAATACGGAATAATGTAGCTCTACAGACAGCAGCGGAAGCAGATTTGTAAATAAATTAAATTTTAAAAATATATGTATGCAAGTAAAAAAGTTGTAATAGTTGGTAAGATTTGCCGGCTATATTGCGTTCAAGGCGATCTTATAATTGTAGGTTTTAGGCCCGTGACGCTAAATGGACATTTACTCAAGCGTCATGAAGACTACGCTAGGTCTTTATGACGCTTGAGTACGTTATACCGTCCAATTTGGTGCTCTAATGAGTGAATTATACAAATTGGAGAGTAGAAGAAAAAGAGAAGAAAAATCGCAAATCACAAATTAAGATTGAATAGGTTAAATACAATTAAAGTAATATAACGATATGAATAAGACTATAAATAAGAGAGTTAGTTGGACACAAACGTGCAAAAAAATTCAACATTCAGTCGATGTCTAATGTTTATTTTTTTATTTAAAAGTAAATCGCCAAACAATACTTTGATATCCTAAGCATTTGATATACAAATTTTATATACAAAAACAAAAACTTAAGCGTTCCTATATAAGTAGAAGGCTTTTTTCTTCTGGGAGTACTCAACTGAGTGCAAGGTTTACCCCATATCTTATTACCTGAAGCGCTCGGGAAAATCCAAGAATCTCCTCTTGGGTTCCCCGATTATAATTGCTAAGGTCAGCAAGAGATGGATTTAGTTACTTTAAATAGGTTAATGTCGATGGTGTTTGTTAGTTGTCACCAGGTTGTTATCCACGACATTGTTTGACTTGACACTGCCGATAGATACGAGTACAGTTAAACACATATTTAAGTCTACTTCACTTGGTGTAGAGTCATCAGTCACTAAAGGTTTATTGCGGGATTAATAGAGGAAATTATTCCGTTACTATTTAGGTATGTAGGTTCCTGTTTATAGGGTTCCGTACCTCGAAAGGGAAAAACGGAACCCTTATAGCATCTTTGTTGTCCGTCCGTCTGTCTGTCTGTCAAGACCATTTTTCTCAGGAACGCGTGGAGGTATCAAGCTGGAATTTATATCAAAACTCACGTCTATTGTCCCTTGGAGCTGTGAAAAAATCAAACTTCTAAGCCAGCGCAATCAAACGATACAGCCGTTTATGCTGATCAAAACAGGTGTACAAAACTTTATATTTTTACTTACTTATTAAGGGGTTATATGATATATCACAGGAAAGGATTCCTTATACTTTTCAAATCTTATATCTATAGGTAAGTCATGACAATTTTTAAAGAAATCAGCTGTTTCCGGCCGGACTAAGGGTTTTGTGGTAAAACTCTGAATAACGGACAAGTAGACTGGACGCTCAGTGGGCAAAGAGCTTCTGTGGTAATGTCGTACGCTATTTAGATTATGAAATGTTTGTTACTGCTGTTCGTTCGTGTGAATACATTAGAATCATTAGTGTCGTCATGCGAAAAGTAATGCCCGTTGTTCTTGTTAAGACTAGATAATTTAGTATTATAATAATGTAGTTTAAAAAAACTAAAAAACACGATTTTGTGAAAATATGGGGTGCATGGTGTCAATAGTATCTTAAAAACCACACCACGCTTTTTTACAGTAAAATACATTTTCTTCTTATTTTTTTACTTTTTACCGACTTCCAAAAGAAGGAGGTACTGTATTCGGCTGTATGTATTTTTTTTATTTTTTATATATGTTCACCGATTACTCCGCCGTTTGTGGACCGATTTTAAAAATTCTTTTTTTGTTCGTATGCTTATACTCCCGAGGTGGTCCCATTGTCACCAAATCAGGATCTGATGATGGGATCCCAGAGAAATCGAGGGGAACTCTCAAATTTTATAGGCACACACATTAATTTTCTTATAGTTTCTGAAGCATAAGAGATATTTACGCATAGAAATCATCATCTCATGTTGTTGAGCTGATGATGGAAGGTACTGCGACAGTGAGGAGTTGAGAGCAATTTTTTTCAATAAATAGTTTTTTTATCGAAATCTTACATTCCCGAGGTGGTCCAACTGTCACCAAGTCAAAGTCTGATGAGGGGATCCCAGAGAAATCGAAGGGAACATTCAAATTTTATAGCACAACAAATGATTTTCATATTTATACAAAGCAAAACGAACATTTGTTTATAATTATCGTCATATCATGTTGCTGAACTGATGATGGAAGGTATTATGACGGTTAGGAGTTAAGAGCAAATTCTTTCAATAAATGGTTTTTAGTTCGAAATCTTACATTCCTGAGGTGGTCCAACTGTCACCATGTCAAAATCTGATGATGTGATATTAGGGATATCGAGGGAAACACTGAAACTTAATAGGCACACACATGCTTTTAGTCATATTTTTAACATAATAC
Organism: Pyrgus malvae; assembly: GCA_911387765.1. NCBI lineage: Eukaryota > Metazoa > Arthropoda > Insecta > Lepidoptera > Hesperiidae > Pyrgus > Pyrgus malvae. The sequence continues at coordinate 15,341,959 of OU426962.1, forward strand.
AAATATTTATGTCTGATAATTATCACCTGCTGTTGCTTAACTTATGATTGAAGGTACAACTCCTCAACGGTTAGGAGCTGAGAGCAAATTCTTTCTTTAATTTATACGTTCAGGTGGACTGATAGTATGTCTTTCAGACTTTTAGATGGCTATTAGATAAACATGATTATAAAAGGTAAATCTGTTTAAAGTTTAGAAGTTGTGAAAAATTTTCCAATTATGCTAATACATACAGAATTATTAAAATTACTAAAAAGAGTGAAATAAATTAAGTTTTTAACAAAAAAATAGAACCGACTTCAAACGGTAAAAAATAAAATTGTTCAGTACCTACTTCTTCCAGCTTATGGTAATGACTCTTAAAACTATTTTTGAAGTCGGGCCCTTAGTGAAATGTCCTGTCTTAGTAAATATAGTATACCTTTCGTTCTGAATGGGCACCGACTCCAATATAGTTTTAACAGTCATTACCATAAGCAAGAAGAAGTAGGTACTGTCCCACTGTCTGTACTGTCGGTGCCAATTTAGAACGAATGGTACGACATTTACTAAGGGCCCGACTCCAGAAATAGTTTTAAGAGTCATTACCATAAGCCGGAAGAAGTAGGTACTGAACAATTTTATTTTTTACCGTTTGAAGTCGGTTCTATTTTTTTGTTAAAAACTTAATTTATTAGTTCGTATTTTCACAAAAGCGTGTTTTTTAGTTTTTCTTAACTACATTATTTATCTTTAATTTTTTAGTTGGATTTTTACTCTCATATTATTGCATTATAATCGGCCCTTGACCCCTGTGCAAATTTTTAAGTTAATCAGATGCTTAGACGTGTTAAAATATAAAACTTTATATTTTTTTCATTAAGTACCTTAGGCCACGAACTTATCAGCCGCCCCTCGTATATTTTTCTTTATCCTGATGATCCTAGTTAGGACTTTAATATAAAGTTATGAGATTATTGCATTGTCATCGGCCCTTGACCCCTGTGCAAATTTTCAAGTTAATCAGACTCCTAGAAGTAAGTGAAAATGAAGTTAAAAGATTCCGTTACATACATACATACATACAGGTCAAGTTAATAAAAGCGTGTTAAAAAGTAACACATACAATACAATATCATACAAGATCAGCCACAATAATAATTAATAATTAGATTATGGATTGTGCACATTTAGCTCAGACATTAATGGACTTCTTGATCACGACGTATTTACCTATTCTTTAAGGCTCACGTTATCATAAATGTGTATTTAGTTTTCAATAACACTCGTTTTACTAATAAGGCGTATCTAATAATGATATGTTTTTATAGTTGAAGCATTTAATAATATTTATATAGCATTCAGATTTCCTTTTCAATATTGATTTGGTAGGCTTCAGTAGCCTGGGGAACCAAATGATCTCCAAAAGACTGGTGCAGAAGGCAACGGGAAACCACTGCAACTATTTCCCATGAAAGTCGTCATGAAAGTACAAACAAATAGACATCGATCGCCATGCAACCCGCGTAGGAACCGGCGCCGTTCTGCGTCCGGGGCAAGCGGTGTGAAATATGCTACCGGCCACGGGGCAGTGGGGAACCAGGCTCCCCATGGAAATTCAGCTACTGGAACATCTCTAAAGCTGCACCAAATCCAAACGATAGGAACGTGGAACGTGCGTGGTTTACTAAGCCCCGGCAAGCTTACCATCTTAGAGAAGGAAGTCATCAGATGCGGTCTTGACATCTGCGGACTCAGTGAAACCCACTGGAAAGGTAGCGGATATTTTCTCACTGATTCCCATGCCATATACTTTTCTGGAAATGACACCAGCAGCCAAAATGGAGTAGCTCTATTAGTACCTGCCCACAGGAGAAACTGTGTGATTGGCTATAAGGCAATAAATGACCGAATACTGAGTGTCAAAATAAAAGCATCACCTGTAAATCTTAACATCGTGCAGATCTATGCCCCCACTAGCAATGCAAGTGAAGATATTATAGATAAATTCTATTCTGAAGTGGAGACTGCCATTGCAAATATTCCTAATAGAGAAACTCTAATAATACTGGGTGACTTTAATGCCAAAATTGGAGAAAATTCTCACCAGCTTAGCCATTGCGTGGGCAAATTTGGACTCGGAGTACGCAACGAAAGAGGGGAACGTCTTATACAGTTCGCTAGCGAAAATGATCTAGTTATAGCCAATAGTATCTTCCAACAACATCCTAGGAGGCTATACACTTGGACATCGCCAGACGGCAAATACCGCAATCAAATAGATTATATCCTGATTCGATCTCGGTGGAAAACATCAATTAGAAATGCATATACTCTACCTGGTGCAGATTGTGGGTCCGACCATCAGCTCCTGATTTCAAAGTTTAAATTGAAACTAAAAGCAGCACGCAGTTTTCAAAAGCAAAAGAGGATTGAAGTTCAGGACAGCTCTAAATTTTACGCTGCTGCAAAACAGAACTGGATGGAATGGAGCAATACTAACTTAGCTAACGAGACGCCAGAGGTTTTGTGGGACCGAGCCAAAACCCTAATAAAAGAATCCGCTTCAGCCTCTATATCATCAGTTGTAGCACATAAGCGACAAAACTGGATGTCAGATAACACCTTCCAACTAGTCGAACGAAGACGCGCATTAAAGGCAACAGGGGCAGCCGTAAGTGACTTAAACAAACTTTCAGCGCAAATTCAAGCAGGATGCAGAAAAGATTACAATGGTTACCTTTGTAAAATATGTGAAGACATTGACACTCATGCAAACAGACATGAATCCCGAGATCTCTACCATAAAATTCGTACTATCACAAAAACGCTTACAGCCAAAACTTTGACTATTGAAGAGAATGGTAGAATCATTACTGAGTTCGATCACATATCTGATGCTTGGAAGAGATTTTGCCAGTCCCTGTTTCAGGACGATCAGTCTAATAATTTCCCTGATACGGAGCCCAAAGGTGAAAACCAAGAACCAGACATTCTTCGATATGAAGTACAAGCCGCCATAATGCATCTAAAAAAGAGGAAAGCCACAGGAAAAGATGCTATTCCCATTGAAACCATACAAGCTCTGGGCGACATAGGTGTCAATATTTTCCATAATATATGCAATAATATATGGCACACAGGAAAATGGCCAACAGAATGGGCTCACACGGTTTTCATTCCTTTGCACAAGAAGGGCTCAACTAAAAAATGCGGCAACTACCGCCTGATAGCTCTCATATCTCACGCGAGCAAAATATTGCTGCATATTCTTAATGAGAGACTGAAGAACTTTCTGTCCAAAGAGATCGCACCAGAACAAGCCGGTTTTGTAAAGGGAAAGGGTACACGTGAGCAGATCCTCATTGTGCGACAGATCATAGAGAAGGCGCGAGAATTCAACAAGCCTACATACATTTGCTTTGTTGATTTCTCAAAGGCATTTGATTCTGTGAAATGGCCTAAGTTGTGGAGGGTTTTGCTGGACATGGGTACACCGAGACATCTAGTCCATCTTCTTAGACGACTTTATGAAGATGGATCTGCGTCTGTGCGGACCGATGGTATTTTATCAGAAGACTTCCATCCTAGTGCAGGAGTCCGCCAAGGATGCATAATATCACCGCTATTGTTTAACGCTTATACAGAACTTATAATGCGCATTACACTTGAGGACTGGGATGACGGTGTTACAATTGGCGGAAGCAAAATAACAAACTTGCGCTATGCAGACGATACGACCTTGTTCGCATCTAGTGCTCGTCATATAGAGGAATTACTTCACAAAATGGAACGCGTAAGTCAAGAGTTCGGATTAAAGATTAACCGCAGTAAAACAAAAATTATGATCGTGGATCGTGGCAATAACAACTCGCCAGAAGTAACCCAAATTGCGAACTGCGAAGTCGTCAATTCCTACATTTACCTTGGGGCTTTAATTTCGAACAGTGGCGGTTGCGTTGATGAAGTGAAACGACGTATGGCAATCACAAGAACTGCAATGGACAGGCTGAAGAAAATATGGAGGAACCGAAAAATTACCAAAGCCACAAAGATCCGGCTCGTACAAACGCTTGTTTTCCCCATATTTTTATACGCTGCGGAGACATGGACCTTGCGTGAGGTTGAGAAAAAGAAAATAGATGCTATGGAAATGTGGTGCTGGAGACGAATGCTCGGAATTTCTTGGACCGAATTTCGCACCAATGTCTCCATTCTTCAAGAACTCGGCATCAAGCAACGCCTCTCAGCGTTGGTTCAAAAACGCATTTTAACATTCTTTGGACATGTCTCGCGGCGAGGGAATGACTCCATTGAACGACTTGTCGTTCAAGGCAAGGTAGAAGGCACCAGACCACGCGGAAGGTCACCGATGCGCTGGACTGACCAAGTCAAGTCAATCGTTGGTAGTCATTTACATGAGTGTACTAGGCTTACCACCAACCGAGAACAATGGCGATTGCTTGTGAGGCGTATAACATCTGCCCGCAGCAATGATACTAGATGACGACCACGACCGCTCTGACAAGAGTGTTACGACATAGAAAATGATACAGTAGGGTTTAACAGAGGCGGTCAAACGTATACAATCTTTAGTGGTAGTCGAAATTTGCAACCGCAAATGAAAACAGTTTAACATGACGCAAAAAACCAAAAAAGAGTGTAATTTTGTATTGGCAAATGAAAAAACTTGAGAAGCAGATATAATAGTATATTTCATTACAAGTGCGGAAAGGCTGTCATTGCAAGGAGTTCTGACAAATGTCTACCCGAGCCGAGGCGCAGCCGAAGGTGAGGGTTGACAGTCTGAACTCCTTCCAATGACGGTTCCGCACGTGTACTGAACGACTATTTTTAATACAGTTGCGAAAAAATGAAGCAATTTAATAAAATAATAAAATCACAATACACTCAACTAACTAATCTAAACTCACAAAGAACATTTTTGAAAAATGGCGCCAACCGTAAAAGAATATAAGCAGAGATTTTTTTGTTTTCTTCACCCATTCTGGGTAGGCAAAGGGAACTATGCCCATACGCCAAGTCTTCAGTAGAATTTTTTTATTGATATGAAATGAAAATGTTAATGAGATGAAATGAAATGAAACCTAACCTAACTCATTGAGTCAAATCATTAAATCTGATATTGAAACAAATTAGTAGCTTCTTTTTAGAAATAATTTCATGAATTATAAAAAGTTCTAAAACTTCGTGGTTTGTTTTTTTCTTTTTAATAGACATTATTTTGACAGTTGGGAAAGAAAATGCACGAGTTCGGAAAAGGTAAAGAAAAAACACGAGTGTGTAATAGCCCACTTCCCGAACGCTATACCTCCCTGCAATATGCCACTTTTTGAGCAACTGTATTAAAAAACATTTTTTCTATCTAAGTAGAAGTTCAAGCTTTACAATATATAATTAGAACAGTTAGGTAGGTTTTTAAATAAACCATGTACCATATAATTAGATGACTACATATATGTACATAGATACTATATATTATAACGACATAAATAAGGAAGCAGAGGACTGTGACGCATGAAGTACGTAGTTCGTACAAAGTGGGTACGAAGAGCAAGTTCTCAAGACAATTTTAATTTAACCTTCACTCGTTTATCTTGCAAAAAATATTTCTTTGGACATTTTAATGAGCGCCAATGTATTCACTCCATTCGCTTCACTGATTGCGATAATGCGTCATTATACGTTTTATTGACAGAATAAATTAGTAGGCTAGTACATGTATAAACGTTACACATGTTACACACTCATAGCCCCACAGTAAGGTAATTAATACCCTGTGTCGTGGGTACCATGGGCACATACAAAGACAGGAACACAAACACCCAGACCGAGAACATAAATTTAAACTCATCATTCAAATTTCTGTTTCGCCGGGAATCGAACCCAGGACCCCTCGATTGGCAGTCCGGCATAGTAACCATTGTGCCACGATCATCGGTCAATCATCATCAATCATCAGTCGGTATAAATCAATAATTAATCATCACAAATTACACTTTCCTTAAAAAGTCTCCTTTCTTTTAAATCGCTCAGCTCGTTATTTTATTAATGTTCTATTCATAAATCGTTACTGGTGGCAATAAAATAGACTTTATTAGTAGTAGTATAGTCATAAAGGGCGAATTACCCGTCAGGGTTTTTAGGGCGCCCTTAACGTCTGAGCCAATACAATTTATGAAGAAAGTAAACAGTAAAATCAACGGGCCTTACTAACGTAAAGATAAATTAAGGTTATGTATAGCTTAAGGTTATGTATATAATAAACTAATTAAGGTTATGTATATAATAAACTTACCAAAGTTTATTATAACCGTGCTATACATAACCTTAACACACATATATGACAACGTAATTATTCTAAGCTCATTCTAAGATGATGGTTAGAGTTGTATGTATATAACACGTTAGGTATATTTTACTGTAGCAACTATAAAAGTAGCGTTTAACCGCTTTGTCTCCAAATTTTAAAAGTTATCAGGCTATATGAATCAAAAAGGAACCGCGTAAGATTTCAGTACTTGTTGGCATATTAAAAACCGATCAAAAGTTTATTTACATGATCTGTATTCAGATCTGATTTTGCAAATCCAATATCCGAATGACGTGACGGTAAAAGGCATTTTGTCCTTGGCGAATGTTGCTTTTGTTTCAACTATAGTTCTCCACTTTTTGAAGATTGATGGTAACCCTTGAACACTAGGCTTTTTCCTCTGGAGCATTTTCTCTTGAATTGGTATTGCACTACTCTACCAGCCGTTCTAGGGCATCTTAATTTATTAACTTATTTTTACACTATTGAACTAACATGCTTCCAATTGATAGTTTTTGGCAGATTGAGTAATTTCACTGGAATGCCTTCTACGGTTTAAAGCAAGCTACCTATATTAGCTGTTGTAAATAAAATCTTAATATATATATATATATATATATATATATATATATATAAAGTATTTATATATTATATATATTATATATATTATATAAGTAAAGGGTTTTCTTTGTACGTAAAGACACGGTTTTCTCTATTATCACTAACTCCAATCAACTTCCCGTTGGGGTGGTAAATACCCCTTAGTACGTAGATGATAGTAAGGGAGTTTGATCGCGGTGGGTGGAGTGGAGAGCTGATGATGGAAGGTAATGCGACGGTTAGGAGTTGAGAGCAAATTCTTTCAATAAATGGGGTTTTGTTCGAAATCTTACATTCCTGAGATGGTCCAGCTGTCACCAAGTCAAAGTCTGATGATGGGATCCCAGAGAAATCGAAGGGAACATACAAATTTTATAGCACAATAATTGATTTTCATATTTTTACTAAAGCAAAACAGGCATTTGTGTATAAATATCATCATATCATGTTGCTGAGCTGATGATTGAAGGTACAACTCCTCAACGGTTAGGAGCTGAGAGCAAATTCTTTCATTAATTTATACGTTCAGGTGGACTGACAGTAGTATTATTTCAGGCTATAAGATGGCTATTAGAAAACATGATTATAAAAGGTAAATCATTTTAAAGTTTAGATTAAACATGCGACGTATTTTAGTCCGAGCAACGCCGGGTTTCGCAGCTAGTAAATCCTATAAGTATATAGTAAGTATGTAGGAGTCATAAAACTTCTCCCGGCATGTATTAACGTTTTCTTGCGAATTGAGAGAAAGGTGGCTCGTAAATAAACTAAACGGAACTTCTTATAGCCATCAGGTATGCGTCGACAGAAAGGTATGAAATCATAATTGTACATTAAGTTTTTTGAGGACCATGCAAATGCAAGCATTAAAGTTATTTTTAGCATTCTAGACATTTAACAAGACTGATGATATGTACGCACGACTGACTGGTATAAAATTATTGAAATTCCGGTAGAAATAAGCGCTGATTCCGGATTTACTTTATTTTTCAGTGTTTTTCTTAGACCTTCGCAGATAATCTTATGAATGCCTAAAATTCGCGGCTCAAACAACAATACAGAACAGAAGACAGAATTTTCCATCGATATGTTTAAAATATAAGGTTTCAACTCAACCATTACAAGACAATAAACTTAATACTTATATACTACATTCATAAAATTTAATTAAATAATAGCTTCCGCTCTATATATCATTTATTTATTTCATTGAAAAACGCATAAAGTAAGATATTTGTGAATAAATGTTACACTTTGACCTATATAGAGCAAAAGTCAAGATCTCCAATCGCCAGATCTGAAAGTCAAGATCAAAAGTCATTTTTAATTATGTATTAACATTATATATTTATCAAGGAACTGTAATAATACTGATTGATGGTCACGATACTTGTTTTCTAAGAAAGTTCACTAGAAAATGAAATTGTAAGCAAAATCAACAAAAGGAGAAAGATAGCCCGCGGATAGTCTTTACAATGTATTATTATTTATTATACAGACCGCAATACAAATTTTGTTCGCAGTGCATTTTTTTATAGTTTTTTATAGTCGTAAAAATAGATGTTAAATGATTAAACGCATTATATTAAATGATCCCCTGGCAACTCCAGGGCAGGTATCTGATTATTGCGGGTTTTTTTTTCAATTATGGCATTGCAAACTCTGTGCATACTGCCAGCGTCAAGTATAATTTTTGCATCAATTTTTTGCCAGTTTCAATGAAACTGGATGAAGTAATAACAAAGTCAGTAAGTAAGTCGTCAATAATCAGTCATTCTAGTCAGTCCAACATTCAAGTAAAGCGATGGCTACTTTACTAGAACGTGTCCGATGGAGTTTTGGAGGCAAGCAGAAAAAACATATTATTATTTTAGCACTGTTATTCTATTTCACAAACACTCGTGCACTGTAATTAACCTATATCAAACAAAATGCCATCAACTTTATCCGATGCAACTCAAAAATACACCAAGAAAATGAAAATAAAACAAGAGAACAATATGTCTTTTTCGACTTCCCGCCAAAACTCTGTTATTGCGGGTTTGAAAATGTCGAGTTTTTCAATGTCTTTCTTAAAGAACCCCACGTCATATTATTATAGAATTTATATGAATTACTAACTAATACCAACACAGTTTTTTTTCTATCTATGGTCTATTGGAAATCCTATATTATACTTACCCAAAAGATTGTATCTTCGAAACGATTTTTACAAAAGACACTTAGGCATAGGCTATATATACCTACTACGAGGTAGTAGGTATGTGATTTTTTTCTGTCTTTATAATATTTTATTTCATTATTTTTTTAACTGTTACGGGTCAAATATTCTAGCTAACTGTATCTATGTTGGTATATGAAATTCAATAATAATGTACAGAAACAGTACTGCTTTGAAATTATTTATAATATCCGGTAGTTTAACAATTATGTATGGCGCTACGTCAAGTATTTAAATAATATTATATTTTCTTAAATAATATTAAATTTGCCTACCTATTATTAAATGTCGTAGATCATATGTTATACCTATTATATTAAATACTTTTATGGTTTTCCAAGAAGACACCTGTTTTACATATTTATGATATGTAAAATAAATAAATATAAAAAAATATCTTTGGACAATTCACACAACACCATCTGATTCCAATCTAAGCAGAGCTTGTACTATTTCAATCAGAAAGCTGATAAACATATTTATATAATTCTAAATACATACTTAAATAGATAAATTAACACCCAGACACAGAACAAATAGACATGTTCATCACACAAATATTTGTCCTGGGTGGGAATCGAACCCACGACCTCACATTTCGCAGTCGGCTCATCACCCACTACGCCACGGAGGCTGTCAATGTAAAACATACATTTAGTTCTAGGCAAATATAATGTAAATAATAATAATGACAATTATTCAGCGAAAAATTGTGGTGTCTAAGTTCTCGTTTTTAGAAGTACAGTAAGGTATCAGTAATTTCAATATGAAGCTGCAGTTTGAGTTTGAGTCGTTATTATAAAAAATAAATACTTCGTGGTGTGATTGACCTGCCAAACCCAAATCATTGCCCTGCAAACCCAAACTTAACTTGATTTTTGAGACCTCAGAGTTTTAGCACAACAAAAACAAAAGTTGTTTAAGCTTCGCCGTCCGGCTAATGAGGTCAATGAACGGGTATGAGTGATGCGATATAAAAAAAGTTTAAAGTATCTCTAGTGAGTAATAAATAATATATGACTAACTGTGATCATATTGGCATTGGACTTTTTTTTGTATTTTTGGTTTCACAATATTTGATGCTTAAACTATTAGTATAAAAACTTATAGACGTATTTTAAAAATAACGGACAAGATCAAATTAGAACCAATGAGTAAATACACATTTATTTTCATTAAATATGTATTTAAAACTAGGTATTAGGCAAGGAGCAGCGAAAGCCAAGCGGTTAAGACACCATACTTACACACGAAGGTCTTAGGTTCAAATCCCAGCGCACACTTCTGAATGTAAAATATATTATACTAGCTGTACCCAACGGTTTCACCTGCGTAAGAAAGTATCATTATGGATTATCGGATGAGCCGTTTTGACATAAAAGCGGAACATGCAGAAAAAAACAGGTAGATAGACAGCACACATTTTCGCATTCATAATATTAATAGAGGTTAGAAGAGATGCGTAATTATGGTTGCTCCATAGTGAGGGAATTGATAATTTTTGTAACGCACACTTGATATGGACATCAAATAAAAATGCATTATGCAGTAAATTTAAACATCTAATAAAAATGTATTATGCAGTAAGTTTAATTAGTATTTAATTTTTTTATGTTGTTGTGTTTCATATCTTACTAATCCTTAGTCGTAAGTTGATTGTTACTAACATATTATATTGGCAAAATTAGCCTGAAATAAAGAATTATTATTATTATTATAGTAAATATAAATCATTAATTTGACACGCATTTTATGCTTCTGATACGCTACAGTCAATAAATTAATCTCCTCAACAACAGTATATAACAATCGTATTTAATACGATTCGACTCACACACTTAATCTATTCACAGCAATAACAGTTTATCGTTATTCCACAAATAAATATACACCGATGCTATTTATAAAAGTGGATGTCCAATAAAGTTTAGTCATCCATGTGTCGAAAATGAGCATAACTTTGCATGTTAAGCAGAAGTAGCAGGCGACAGGTGCACCGACCAGCCTCAAGAGAAACGGTTGAGCGAGAGCTTATTGTCACTATACTAATACTGAAAATATTATATAGGAAAAATATTTTATTGATTGTTTGTTTGCATTGAATAGGCTCCATATTGGACTGATTCGAAAAATTCTTTTTCCATTAGACTCCTTCGTTATCCCTAATGAACATAGATAGACTTTAGAATATTTTCAAAAATTATAGTTCCGTACAAAAACATCGATAATGTAACCCCACGTGTGAAAAATTGCAAAAAAGCTATAGGTAATATATAAGATATAACGATATCGCGTGTTGTACGGAAATTATTGATTATAGAGCAAAGGTATACTTAGTAAATATAGTACCTAAGTATATCTAAGTAAATAATATAACACCCGTATATAATAGGCCACCTTATTCGTACCTGTGTATTAATCCTTATCCAAATTAATCCCCGTGAAATCTACATTCCTACTATGAACTACTAATATAATACTACCTATATACAATACTTTATGCTAATAATCCTTTCTAACGCGGATGAAACCGCAGCGAACAGCTAATATAAAATATTTTAACAGGGCTGAAGTTTTTCTCCGTGCCCTCTTTTAGTCGCCTTTTACGATCAGGCAGGCGATACCGTAGCTCTATTCTTAATCCCGAAGCTACAGGGACTTACCTAAGGTCACTTAGAGCAGCCACAATCGTATAATATCGTTCACTAAAAGTTACTTAATGAAAAAAGTGAATAAAATAATGTAATTTTCATTCGTTTCCTATTTCTGGTTTCAAAATAGTGTTTTCTTCTTCTTCTTTTTTTCTTTTCAAAAATACTTATTTAAGGTTTATATACATCACACTTTTCTAAATGTGCTGTATATAAACAGAGGCGCTATGAAAAAAACATCCTTTCTCATGTATCCCTGAAGTGATTAAGCTGTAATAGTGAAAAGACAACAAGAACAAGGTCAAGCAAAGATTGTTTGACTGAATGACCATCTGATTAATTGTTTGCCTTTTCATACTTTTTGGTTCACATAAAATTCCGTTTTTTTTTGTAAGTCAATCGATTAAAGTGTTATGGTACGAAGATTTATGCAAATGCTTAAAAGTCACATTTGCAAGTTATCGTGAATTTCTTTTCTCTTCGCTTTCTTTCGCTCTCTCTTAGTGAAACGAGTCCTTTACGAAAGCTTAGTAAGCAATTGCGTAGGTATAATTTATCTGCGTGAATTCAAATAAAGTGTTTTACACACATATTATTATATCGCTATAACGAATACGATTAATATAATGTATTTAATAGTGAATTTTGGTGACTGGTGAGAAGAAACCTAAGGGCCTACCCTGCACGCATCCGTCTGTAAATTATAACAATTTCTGAATCATTTTTGGCATGTTCATATCGTTCTTCATTTCACGAATTAATTACGAGTAGATTAACGTTGTCATTGAACCATGAAGCTACTGAATGAGTAATATTGCTAAAATTGCTTCAGTTTATGCAAAACTCAAAGCATCACAGAGAGTCTCGAGAGTCAATACCTGTGATGCTCTAAGTGCAAAAACGAGGCCTGAAAATTCTCGAAGATTTAGACGTCTTATATATCGAATAGGCCTTGTTAATATCGAATATGTCTAGTTAGATAACTAGTTTTATTCCTGAAAAAAAATCCAGATGGATATGAAATAACCGAGAGCCAAATTACGTAGACTGTCAAGGTAGACTGGATTCCGCAGTTTGCGCAACGTGCCGTGTTCGGTGGGTTGGATCAGACGCAGTTAGTATCAACTGTTTCAAGTGTAATCGGCCAAGACCAAAAATAACGGAGTTTTGTGTACGTGTTAGAGGCATCCAAAGATCTAGAACTGAACTGGTTCTTGACGTTGGCTGGAGTGTAGTGATTATTATCTCAGATCAAAAAAAAATGTAACTCAACGAACAACAGAGACCAGTTTTTATAAACATGTGTGTGTGGGCGGAAGTTACAATCATAATTCAAATTACGCATTCGAATTATTCATTAACTAGCCTTCCACCGGCGGCTTCGCCCACGTGGACCCGTTTTATAGGTTCCCGTAGGATAAAAACCATCCTATGTCCTTTTCCAAGATCCACTCTATCTATGTTCCAAATTTCATTAAAATTGGATCAGTAGTTTAAGCGGGAAAGCGTAGCAGACAGAGTTACTTTCGAATTTATAATATTAGTAGGGATATTTTAAAAGCATAGTTTGTACGCGTTACTATTTCATACTTTAACATGAAAAAGAAGTTATTGTGACATTTGTGACATCACTCTTATAGATAAAAGTATGGTATAGCGGAATTCTATTAGAATTGATTAGGATTAGAATATTTGTAGGTGGTAGAACTATCATGGTTCGTCCGGGGAAGTACCACCGCTGCACCCACTTCTGGCGTGAACCAATTCTATTGTGTTTCGAAGGAAAGGTGCATTTGCCGGCCACACTTAGATGAGGCGACCACCAGCCTCCGGAGTAGCAGCGCAACTGCATACGACATCAGACAATACTAACCTATGCTTGCTTGAGGTTGTATGTAGATATTCATGGTCTGCAGCGATAACTTAACACCACGTGGCCTGCATGCGCGTCTGCTACTCTATTCAAATATGTAATTTAAAAAACCCGAAATTCTATATGAATCCTTAACGTTTTAAATTTTTCTATAGCATGTTATTATGTTTATCAGGGATAATTTAGGATTTAAACGGTAAAGTTTTTCTAATCCATCCAGTGTCGGAGCCTATTCAATGCAAACAAACAATCAAATCTTTCCTCTTCATAATATTACTATCGTTATAAACAATAAAGTACCTTACCTTGATCGCAAAAAATCCACTTATTTTCCGCCTTGTATACGTTATGAAATCATTAATTAAGTTTTTAACAAAAAAAAATAGAACCGACTTCAAACGGTAAAATATAAAATTGTTAAGTACCTACTTCTTCTTGCTTAAGTTAATGACTCTTAAAACTATTTTGGAGTCGGTGCCCATTCAGAACGAAAGGGGAATTTAATTATATTTTATTAAGGGCCCAGATGACAAAATTTCAGCTCATTTAGAAACCGGGAAGTGGATAAAATTTAACTTGCAAGATTTGATTACAGACACACAACTAAATAAAAGCCTGTAAAATATGTGTGCTTTCCGTAATATACATAATTTAGTTGTATGAGATAAAATCTTTGAGATTTTGCCCTATTGCAATAGATGAGCTTAAAGTAATATTTTTAGAGCTTATATACTATAATAAGTACATATTACCTACTATTAGCCGAAATCAATATTCAATCTCGATTCTCGAGCCGTTTATGTTGGAAAATAATTTAACCTTTTATTTTTTTATTTTTCATAACTAATATGTTATTGAAATTTTTGTGTTGATGAAATCCCCAGATAAAGATTATAATTAACTTTTTTAATTTTTTGACTTCCAAATAAGGAGATAAAACGGGTGCAGATTGGTACAAACTCAGATTACTTCTTTAATACGGACTGCTTCCCCAAACTTAAACTACGATGGCTTAATTTTGCTTACGACTGTAAACCCAGGTTCTACCAAGAGTTTTAGCCCAATATATTACAGTCTTTAGGCCAGCAGCACATGCGCGGTCACGCCTCACAGGGCAATCTGGTTAACGTTGCGGTTCCGTTGCGACACGCACGCGGAACCGCATCCGCCACGCTATGCTGCCGCCGCGCGTGGGTTGCCGCATGCTACCTGTCGAAATGTTACAAAAACTTCCATTTTAGTAACCTTGTATTGTAAATCTGCAAGTTTGTCTGTCCATCCTTTTGATCTTTTGTCCAAATGAGAATTATAAAGATGCATTTGTAATCTGTGGTGCGTGAAAATGCCGCGAAAGATAGTAGCGGGAGTTTTGGCGAGAAATCTGATGGGACAAGTTGTGCTCTTGTTTTATTTTAATTTTATTGGTGTATTTCTGAGTTGGATCATATAAAGTTGATGACATTTTGTTCGATATAGGTTAATGACAGTGCACAAGAGTTCTGAAATAAAATAACAGTGCTAAAAACATGTTTTTTCGGCTTGCCTTCAAAACTCCATCGGACACGTTCCGGTAAAGTAGCCATCGCTTTACTTGAACATCTGACTGACTAGACTGACTTAAAACTGACGGCTTACTGGCTTTACCTACAGTCTCGACGAAATTGGCAAAAACGTGATGCAAATATAATACTTGACACTAGCAATATCCACAGAGTTTGCGATGCCAAAATTGAAGGAAAAAAGATAGTAGCGCCACCTACCAGGCCCTAGAGGGAACGGGAGTAATAAGAGAAACGTGATGATGGTGTATGGCTAGGGGGGAACGCGTTATTTGGAGCTCCGTGGTGTATGGTACTCGTATATTGATTTGACTGCAACCCTTTTTTCGTCCCACTGCTGGACACGGTTCTTTCCCCATTATTGGGGAAGCCTGGAGCTTACTCCCCCCGCTGCTCCAATGCAGTTGGGAATATTGATTTAGCTTACAAAAATTTTGTAGTTCAGATTCGTAATAACTTTATGTCTATTCATTTTGTTTTGATAATTTCTGAACCCTATTTAAAGGAAATAACAAAGGTTTTTAAGCTTCATTTTAAAACAGATTCAACGTCACTACGAATACCAAGGGTTGTGATTATGAATAAATGCTTACAAAAGAGGTATTCAAAATTTAAAAAAAAATAAAGCGTATGTATTTTTTAAAACTAGAATAATGAAAGTCCGTCAGATATCTAACCTTGATAACGTTGAAATGTATAAAGGTACTCGTATTATGCAAACATAAAAGCAAAACCAACTCGGACTTACTTACGCGTATGAATTTCTTATCTTCAAATAGGTACTAGGTTCAGTTTTTATTATGCACTTGAAATGCAGATTTGCTCTTAATGCAGCGTGACCTTATTTCGATGTTTTCGATTCGTACAACGTAAATAGTAATAAAATAGCAAATTCTATCCGTGTTTTGCAAAGTTCCTGTTTAAAACGATCCGTAAAAGCTCTCACTTTGTCTAAACAAAGGGTGTGTTACTTGAAACTGACGAGAATCACTTTCATATTTGTCTTTATCCTAGAATAGAAGATTAACACAGTGAAATTTAAATTTCACTGACTATGGTAACACATAATTAATTGACGTTTGAAAAATAAACCTAAATTAAATAGTAACCGCCTTCAAAAAGCAAAAAATTATAGTTACTTGAGATTGTATCATTCATATCTACAGGTACAAATTACTGGAGTCGAATATTTTTTTTTTTTTGATGATAAACATACATATTTAAAAAATATAGAATTTTAAAACTTACAGAATGTTTACAGGATAGTGGAACTCATTCATAGTAAAGTCGTTTAGAGTAATATTTTGTAAATTACACTTTCACAAAACTTTCGAAGGTAGAACTCGTATGGCCCTTACATCAAGGTACTTGAAGGTACCATTGTCGTAGTCATTTCTGCAGTAAAGCAAATCTTTTGTATTTTGGTCAAAACTTATGGTTGTTTATTACCGACATCATTAGTAAACATAATTTTTGAAATTAAACTTTTCCAAGTTAGTCATTGAATTGAATTTTGATTCGAATATTTCATGGTCAGATGCCATTAATTTGTTCAGGACTGTGTTCTGAACTAATCAATGGGTATAACATTGGACAATACTCGTATATATCAACAACATTTTATTTGGTGAGTAGGTTTGGAATGGTGAAAATAATTACTTATTTTAAATACAAAGAGAATGTATTTTAAATATTTGGTTTATCATTTACGTTTCACACTCATGGCCCCACAGTAGGGTAGATATACCCTATGTCGTGGGTACCGGACACACACAAAGAAGGAAATGCAAACACCAAGACTGAGTTGCCTCACCGGGAATCGAACACGGGACCCTCCGATCGTTAGTCCGGCGGGGTAACAATTGCGCCACACGGGTCTAAGTAAAATAAAATTCTGGGCTATATTAATAATAAACTAAACTAATAGATAATAGACAGTAATAATAAGGTACCTAAAAACCTGATGGAAAACTTAAATCTACTCGATGAAAATGTCAGAAGGCCGATCCGATAAACATAAATAAAGAATTACGGTAGACGAAACCACAGAAATGAAATATTAATGAAATTATAATTCATTTCGTAACGTAGAACGTTCGAAAGATATTTCACGTGGAAAATATCTTAGATTGAAGATTGGTGGGATTAATGTTCATTAGACTTGATAAATGGATGTGTCATTTGTACCCATATGCTCTTTCATGAATAACAATTTAATTGAATGGTTCGATCTATTCAGGACAACAAATCATGAGTTTGAATTTATATTCAATTAATTTTATAATAACCAATTATTTAATTATTGGTAAAATATATGCAGTAAAACAGTTCATGACGGAAATTTAATTTATATTCAAACATATGTATATATATTTTACCTCATGGTAAAATATATGCAGTATAACAGTTCGTGACGGAAATTTAGTAAGAGTAAACAATTAATGGAAATATATTCCGTTATTAAAACAAATATTCATTTCGATTTTTTTCGTCCGTTCGTAGTTCAAAATGCAATCTTACTAATATTATAAAGCTGAAGAGTTTGTTTGTTTGTTTGTTTGTTTGTTTGAACGCGCTAATCTCTGGAACTACTGGTCCGATTTGAATGATTCTTTCAGTGTTGGGTAGTCCATTTATCAAGGAAGATTATAGGCTATGTTTAATTTTTCAAAATTAGGGATCTGTAATAAAATTGCTATTTTGTAACACAAGGTGTAAAATCGAAAACCTATTTTTGCGTGCGCTGCAAAAACTATTGACAATAGAACAAAATGATGTAATACGGGTTTGTAGATCACATTAAGACCTACAAAGAAGTCCGCGAGAACATATATCTAGCTATCATGGTTTAATCACAATAACCGATTTTGTGTTCAAAATAATTATTAAATCGTCTGAAGACAAAAAAAACTACGTTAAATATGTATCGTAATATTAATCTTTATCAAAATTAAGCATTATGTTATCAAGAGTATTTATGTAGAAGTAAAATACTTTTTGTTTCATCTCAATCGGATATTTCGTTTAAAAGTTATCACGTGTGTAAGATGTTAAGAGTTGGTACCTATTAATGAGTTATGGGCCATAGAGTTTTTTATCAACATAAAATCCTGTAATAATCTTTTTCGAAATATAATTGTTGATGATTGTAAGTATAAGATCTTTGAAGAGTATAATAAATACATTTCTAAAATAACTCTGCTAAGGAAATCCACGCGCGCTTGATGCAAGCAAGACGAGACGCTAGCGGCGCGGCGGCGGGCGAGACGAGGAGGCCGCGCTTGCTGGCCTGATTGATTGATTGAAAAATACTTTTTGTGTTGGATAGTTACTTCATTTATCGGGAAAGGCATAGGCTATATAACATCATACTATGACTAATACCTGACTAATAATGAAGCGCGCATGGCCCGGCGGTTAGCGTAGAACGCAAACGATCTATGCAACTAAGCGAAACGGGCGCGGTCGGGTGTGAGATGGGTGACCGCTAGTGGCAAAAAAATTTCATGCGCGTTTCCGTGCTTCGGAGGGCACGTTAAGCCGTCGGTCCCGGTTGTTGTCGATAGATAACAGTCGTTAAACCTTGTCGGAGGCCTTATGGGCGGTTTGAAAACATCCGACAGCGGGTTGGCCACTAACCCGCATCTCCACCAACCCGCATTGGAGCAGCGTGGTGGAGTAAGCTCCAGGCCTCCCCAATAATGGGGAGAGACCCGTGCCCAGCAGTGGGACGCAAAAAGGGTTGCAGCCATGACTAATACCAAAGTCCACGCGGACGAATATGTAATACATATACGAAAATGTTTATCTTAAATAGTCCTACAAAAAAGCCGGTCCACGGCACTTCAGAAGGGACTTCACTTTATGCTAATGATCCTCTCAAACGCGGGTGAAACCGCGGGGCACAGCTAGTTTATCTATAAACTTAATTTAAATTAATTAATAGTAATTTAATAAAATTACGGATCCCTAATTTTGAAAAAAAACATAGGGGAGATGGGGTACATTGATACATGGGGCACATAGATACAGTCAATATTCATCGAAAACAAAACGCGTTAGACGAGCCATCCGACACAGATAAGAAGGTAATAATACACCCTACACGCACACTAGCGCGGAGCAACGTACTCTCGAAGACTAGCGGCTGGCACTTATAAACCTGTTTCTGATGCTCGCAACTAAATTTTCGTAGTTTTCTTTCGGATGTAATTCTTCTAATTTATTTAGTGTTATCTGTGTTATATTAAGACATTTGGTAAGTACGTATCTGTCATTACATTACATAGACTTGAATTTTTTGATTTTTTAATTGCTTTAATTTTTATAAAATATTTATTTTGATTGTAGTAGGCAGGGGCACATTGATGCAAGTGCTCTCGGGGCGCATTGATACGTATCAATGTACCCCGATGTTTTGTTAAATGTATGTATGAGTATGTAAGACTTAATATATTTTTATTTTCTTTATAGAAAAATGGTTCCAACATTTAAACGCAAAACGAAGAGAACTTCCATCGATGAAATTTCTGTGGCTTCTGGATATCTGACTATGTTATAACAAAGGTTATTAACGCAGGAAAGAAGCAACCTTATAAGCATTTTTTGGAAAAATAGTCTCAAGCAAGATACCCCGATAGTCTTAGCGACTTTCTAGTCTCCTTTTTAAAGCTTAACCGACTTTAACTTTTGTGTTTCCTGATATAAAAGACGGAGCTTCGGTTAATATTTCTGATATTGTGATGAAATTACCAGATAATATAGTAAAAAAGGAACTAGTAGAACAGCTTCTCTATTCAATTTTAAGATTAATTTGTCACTTATTAACTTTTCAATGTAAGCTAATTTACTTCATAAAAACTAGTGATGACTTATGAGGCCAAATAAAGAATGATTATGTCTTTTTGTTTAAACATTTTTCATGGCGTATTTTATTGTTTAGATATACTTGTTCTATTTTTATATAAAGACTGCAAAAAGTATTTTATTACAATTAGTACTTAAGTGCACATAATTTACCAAAAAGTAAAAAAAATAAGCAATTAATAAATAAATGTCATAAAAATCAATAAAACTTGTTTTATTTGTGGAAACATTTCTATGAATCAAAGTGCCCCAGTATATGTATCAATGTACCCCGAGTGTGGGGTACATTGATACAAATTTCATTTTTTAGTAAATAGGCTCTCATACTTTTTGTCATTAAATTTAACGGTTAATTTGAATTTAACAAGTTAGTTGAATATATATTGAATATTAGTTATTAAATTGGATGTTACTGTCAATAGATCGTCTATTATTGGGTCTAAGTAAAAATCGTATCAAGGTGCCCCACCTACCCCTAACCTATAGCCTTCCTCGATAAATGGACTACCCAACACTGAAAGAGTCATTCAAATCGGACCAGTAGTTCCAGAGATTAGCGCGTTCAAACAAACAAACAAACACTGCAGCTTTATAATATTAGTATATATTTCGTCTTATGTCCTTTAAAGGCATCAAATAACTGTAGCGGATGACTTCTTTTGAATTCATGAATTATGGGTACCTAATCAAATAGTTTATTCTTTTGACCTAAGACTCTTTGATTAAAACAAAGTAGGAATGTACATATGTCACTCTATATAGTTACATATAAAGAATAATATATTCTACATACATTTTCGAATCAGACACTCGTGTCTATCCTTTCGCGAAAAAGAGACTTAAATATAAATAATATGTCTATTACTTTACGCTAAACAATTATGTTGCACACTTACTATAAAGGTAGAGAAGAAAATATCAATATGCATTAGTTAAATGCACACACTGCTACAGGCCGACAAAACTAATGGTTCGTTTCGAAATAGTCTGGAGGTCGTGGTTTAAGTCACTAGTGTCTTATTTTTCCATTAGGCACATTTAAATATACTGAAGGCTTTGACATGATATTCTGACCATGAACCATACGGTGACAGGTAGTTAACACCTTTGCCCTATCCTCAATTATGAATACTCAATTGTGCTTACCTATGTGTTATTTAAGTATCCGTCCCTTACAACCTATAACATTATAATGCTCTTGTTTTAGTAGCTCTCTGCTGCATACGATCAAAATATACATATAAAGATAAATAATAACAAAATAAACAGAGGGTGTTGTTGTACCGCACAAATACTACTAATGGACAAACAGTACTAGGATTACTAGGAAAGAAGTAACTTAACAAAATGTTGTTCATATCTGACATTCTGATATATCATTAATTGCCATCTATCGATAAAATATTTTTTTCATTGTATTAAAAGCATAATTATATGGGTTTAGCCACTTATAAATGTCCCAATCATCTGTCGATCGCAACCGATATCGCATAGGTTTCTATATCTATACATATAATAAAACTGTAAGCAGGGTCAATTCTGTACATTGCATATAAATTTAAAAAAATACTTCTAGGGGTCTTTTTATAAGTAACAGAAGCTAAAAATATAAGTTTTGAAATTATTGTCTGTCTGTCTGTCTGTCTGTCTGTCTGTCTGTCTGTCTGTCTGTCTGTTGTTAGCTTTTCACGCAAAAACTACTGGACGGATTTTGATGAAACTTTTTTTGTTTTATATATATTGGTCCTCGCTAACATTTAGGCTGTAGATAATTTTAAAAATCACCCTTTAAGGGTGTGAAATGAGCGATGATAATTTGTATGGAAAACTTGGATATTTTCAATAGATTTTCTTGAAATTTGGTATAAATATTTTCTAACCAAAATAAAAGAATACATGTTTCAGCATTTCCCGAAATTCACCCTTTAAATGTCAATTTTTTTTGAAACTCTTTGAAAATTGAGTGTCGAAACTTGATGTACAGAATATTTTTGTGCAGAGTAATATACTTATAATTTTATATTTGTAATCTTTACTAACATAGTAAGAATTCTATTTAAGCTTTTTTCAAAACTACCCCTCAATAGCAAATAAAATGGATTCGAAAGTTGGTATCTCAAGCGTACAATAATTAACCTTAACTTAATATTTCATTCTCAAATTCTTTTCCCTTCTTTGAATGATGTGTTTACTGATATATTGTTGAATGAATTTCCGTAACATTAGTGTATATTTCATATCAATCGGGTGATAAACAAAAAAGTTATGTTCATTTACACAATACGCGACATAAACTTAAAAGGCACTTTGGGGAATTTGTATGAAAGTTTCGGTAACAGCCCATTCAAAACCATAAATAAAAGTTTAAATTTAAGTACCTAAAATTATTTTGAACTCTCACTAATATTGTCGACGATATTAAATATACTTAGATCAGCTTACTGTATTTTCTTTCGTTGGCCGAGAATGGCTACGTAATAAGTGTAGTATAAGTGCATCGCGAGCCTTACCGCCGCCGAACCTTACATCACAGGCTCGATTGAGTTAGTTGCTCAGCTTATTAGTCTTCTTTTGGGGTGGAAGATTATGAACAGGCTGCAGCTGAAACGATTATTATCGCTACATTACATCAAGCTGCAACCTTTTAAGCATTCCACTGCTGAGCATGGAGCTCTCCCAATATTGAGGAGGCCTCTAGCTCCGATTAACCGAAATCCAAATCTTACAATCTCAATGCATCCAGCATTAGGTAAGGTTGTAAGATACGGAATCTAAACCTTCATACAGAATGTACAAAGCCTTAACAAAACGAGACTACTGCAGACATCTAGGTGACGAATAGTTAAACTTTTAGTGAACCAACTGTTAATCTCAATATCTACCTATTTGGTAATTTGACATTCGATTTATCAACCACAAAGTTTACATGTCATACGGTAGATGGCGTTATTGAGCAATATTCATTTCTTCTCCAAAGTGATTCGATTTAGATAATTTCAAATAAAAGCCATAAGTCTAATAAAAGTAAGTACATAGTGTAAAAAAATAAAAAATAACATTTCACACGTATAGCGTCACATTAGGGTAGATATACCCTGTGTCGTGGGTGCCATGGACACACATAGAGATAGAAACACAACCACCCAGACCGAGAACAGTTTAAACTCATCATTGAAATTTCTGCTTCGCCCGGATTCTAACCCGGGACAGTTCGATTAGCAGTCCGGCATGGTAAACATTGCGCCACGCGGGTTGTCCCATCGTTGGGTAGGTATACGTATGATGCTGAACGTTGTTAATTGGACCAATGATAACTTAACTCATTTTTTGCGTCTCTTTATTGCGTACGGGCTGAGGGCTCATCCACACACGTTGATTGATGGAGATATTAAGGATTCTTTAAAGATTCTTTATAAAAATATTCTTCATTTCCAAATTTAATACAGATAGCACACTGTGTAGAGACCCTGCCTTCTGCTTTAGTTTTCACTGTGTTATATGAGTTATGACTTATGACCAAACTGCTGTCCGCAAGTTCCTATAGTTTATTAATTGACCTTACAATTATTTTTCCGATTGTTTAATCCTAAGCACGTGTATGTTTAGAAATTTTATCTCCCAACTAAGTACAAGTAGTTGTATAGTGCTCCTCTTTTCTGCAGTAGGTTAAAGCTATGTATATAGAATGAGTCTATACATTCTTTGCAGTATAAATTCACCCAATTTACTAAAGATACTATTTTTAACATATATGAAGCCACGGGCACAGCAATATCTCTTAACTTTAATAAACGAGGTACATATTTGTAAAGAGAATCTGATTGCGCGAGAAAAGCGAAACGTGAGAAAAGTGGATAGTAAGATCAGTACAGTTCTGCAGTAGGTTAAAGCTATGTATATAGAATGAGTCTATACATTCTTTGCAGTATAAATTCACCCAATTTACTAAAGATACTATTTTTAACATATATGAAGCCACGGGCACAGCAATATCTCTTAACTTTAATAAACGAGGTACATATTTGTAAAGAGAATCTGATTGCGCGAGAAAAGCGAAACGTGAGAAAAGTGGATAGTAAGATCAGTACAGTAAGCATTCCTTACTGTTTTAGGTTTGAATGATTTAGAAAAAATACATTAGGTTTCTTCTGAACATATGAACATTGTATTATAAGTGATTTCACTATAATGTAAGAATAATCTACCTACTACTTATTCAATGCAAATAAATAATCTTTAATTTTTAATCAGTCCATTTTATAAAAGTCTTTATACACGCGGACGACGTCGCGGGCACAGCTAGTCTTTAAATAAACGCTACAACGCCCCATTCCAAACAATTATCAAAATTGCGGTTAAGTACAGCTCAACAAAAATTCCAAAAAAATCAAGGTCATTTGCTTAACGCCAAATTTAAATAATTCATAACAAACACCTACACATGGATGTGTCATTGGCTTGCAAAGTCGTCATGCGTTTAACATGTGAATGTGCAGTTTATTTTTCCACTTAAAACGGTAATTTTTTGAAATCATTGAACTTTAAATGACCCTGGCGACTGTTACCTTTGTTTGAATTTTTACATAGAAGTAGGTATGAAATAATACACAAATAAAAAAAAACTATATTACATTGAATATTTACATTAGTATTTTACTTAAGTGTTAATTAGTTTATGTACAAATATACAACTGAACCTGATTACTATATGTCTTGTTATATTTTACTTACATGGTATTAACTAAAAATCAGGAAATGATTATGTACATACATACAATGACTACTACCACGCTACTGCCTTCAATACATAATTTAAAGTTGCTATCAGATACATATACCTAAAAATTTATAAAATTTACAAGACTACAGTTACCTTGATCGACCTGAAAGTAACTGGAGTACCTACCTCAAATAAATTATAATATTTCGTCAGTTTTAATGCGAGTCGAGAATGAAATTGAAATCCATTCAATTAAAATATAAATCTATCAATTTGAACAATGTAACTAATAAAAATGTAAAAAGCTAAAAACTACGTGCTTACTGATTGCAGCAGAAAATAATCTTCCATAAGATTGTTATGTGTTTAAGTTACCCACAACATAATTATTTTTTACTCCTAGGCATTTTCATTAATTTTTAACATCTTGCAGGCGATACACTTCTTGCAGCTTGTGCATTAAAAATAAGACAATGTCCACGGTAAGCCAAAAACATAAATTTTTTGGTGTTTAAACACACATACAGTGTAAGCAAGAACTTCTGCTCTCTTTAGTATACATATAACTTATAAGTATACTCTTTAGTACAAAAAAGCTTAGCTAGCTTAGACCTATTCTTTTTTGTTAATTTTTAATTGGGACATTTGAATGATTTTATTGTTTTCTTACCATGGGTGCGTGTGAATGACCAATTACAAAAAATATCAATTATAACCACAATCGTTAAATTATTAAAAAAAATTAAGACTATCAAGGTCATATACCCGGCCCTGTCTTACTGTGCCCGTCGTCTGATAACAGATTTCTTCTCAGAAAGGGGAAAACGATCATTATGCAATTTGTCTATATACTTTTGGAAAAACTTACAGTATAATATTATATACTCTTATTTCAGCTCATTTTTCTTCTTCGTGTGTACTGCATAGAAATAAGTTTCGAAAATGCGTCTTGATCCGTCATCTATTATGACTTGATTTTATCAATGCATAAATCCAAAGATTATATTCTTAAAACGAGTATAATCAAATATGCTCAAAGCTAATTAATACTTTCTAAGTTACTGAATATCACAAAGCGCATTATGTGCCAACGTAGCCTCTTCATCTGTCGGCACTGGTAAAATTAATTATAGCTCGTAGGAAAGCTGGGTTGTAATGAGATGAGAAATATAATAATTTCTTAATCCTTACTAATAATATTATAAATCGGAAAGTAAGTTTGTTTGTTTGTTTGTTCCGCTTTCACGCCATAACTACTAAACCGATTGCTTTGTAATTTTGCAGACGTAAAGTTAGATGTCCGGATTAAATAATAGGGTACCTACTTTTTATCTGGCTGAACGGATTTTGATGAAATTTCGTTCCCACGGGAAAATCTAAAAAGCGCGATATAACCGAATTCCACGCGAGCGAAGCCGCGGGCGGAAAGCTAGTGAATGAAATGAATGGATACGGAATACGGATAGACCTCAGCATTTCAATTCCGAGATGGGATTTTTCAATTCCGAGATGAAGTTATTAATCATTTAAAATCTTAGACTAAGAATAATGTACTAACGTACTAAAATTATCGCTGTCTTTTTCGTATGTCATAAGTCATAAGAGTAACAATGATAGCGGTAACATTTATTCGACGAATGCATTTATCCGGAGATGTAAAATTACTGCTGTAGCACAATTAACTAAATTTAAGCGAATTAGAGTAGGGGGTATATTATCATGTAGTCCATAAAGTAGTAGATAAACATATCCTATCCTATCTTCTAGTTCTGACCAGCTATTTAGGTCAAACGAAAGGTCACTAGCAGTTAAAGTTAGATGTTGATGGGCTGATTAATTTACAAAACGTGATCTGCATTTTACATAAAATAAAATACATAGTATACCTACTACGCCTATGAGCTGTGATGTGATATACATATGTTTATTACACCCACTCTGGTTAGATACTCATTTAAACATTTCTAAGAATCGAATAATGTTTTTTACGGTAGATGGTAGCGAATGACATCAGTAGCTAGGTCAGAATTTTGAAAGTGCTGTCATTTGGTCTCCCCGTAACATTGGCTTTCTCTTACACTAAGGTATTTCTTCTCGTTTCTGTTTAAAAGTAACATTGAACTCATCCATCTACATGATATTATTGGATCAAAAGTTTGGTATACGCAAGTAAACGATGAAATTGCTTTCATGTCATCGAGAAGGCAAAATTAAATTCGTAGTTTTATTATTTTGATAAACAGTCATCATACATCCATCATCATATCCATATATTGATCCATACATCTATCTATATATTACGGTTCAATAGATAAAACAAAAAATTTGAAAATCTTCGAGGTAGAAACACCCTTAAAATTTTCAAACCACTATTTTACGGTTAAGATAATTGAGTCTTGTGACAAACAGGGAGATCTATCTGCTCGTCTACCCGTCTGTCCGTCTATTCTTCCGTCTGCCACAAGGTTCTATCTAAGTAATCAGGATAAAGGAAAATAATACTATCCCGTGTTACCCTTAAAAAGTCAATGGCATGCAAATGTTCATAGAATATATTAATGTCATTATTTTAATTTAATGGCCCTTTGGGTTCGCATGTTTCAAAACTAAGATTATAGACCATTTTGCAGTCTTTTTTGGGATTACATTTTACGTTTTATTTGTTTCAGGTTTAGAAGACACAGTGAAGTTAGTAAAAGGCATCGGGGGCAAATGTTATGGATATGTCGTGGATCTCGCTAACCGTGACGACATATATCGGGTGGCGAAACAAGTGAACGAGGAAGTCGGCAGGGTAAGACATAACTCTCTTATTTCTGGTTTTAACAAAGTACTCTTAAGTCTTAGGTTCAACTGCAGCATTATAAATTATTAATATAAATACAGCATTAAACTGCCGTTGGGAGCTGGAGCCGTGCAACCAGCGGCAACGTGAAGGACAGCGGTGTGTGTTTGGTTGCCACCGTCGTAAGCTCGAGAGCCGTAGGCGAGCTATGCGGGGAGCATATAATGGGTCTATATTTGGCGACGCGCAAGGAGAGCACCGGTGCATTTCTCAGGAGATACCGGGGTCCTCCATAAGCGCTGAGTAAGATCACCGAGGGGATTTTAGTGAAGTCAAATCCTAATAACATAACCCGGCGTCATTCCTAAAATTTTCGGGTGCCTTAAACTTCACATGTGGTTAGTAGCAGTGTGGTAGAGTAGCAGACGAGTATGCAGGCGACGTGATGTTAAGTGGTCTCTGCAGCCCATATACATAATGTTTTATCGAGTTCTAGAACCTACAAACTTCATAAATGACTAAATGTCTTTCAAAAAAGGACTTTCAAAATTGTCTGATCAAATCTATTTCAGAAAATAACACATGGGCACCGGCACAATACTAAGAGGTGTCAAAATTAGTTTACCTCCTTCGTAAACATCCGTCATGTAGTGTTTTACATTAATGCTGTTAATTGATCAGATATTTTTTGCAAAATATATTTGTTTTAATACTCAAATAGCCTATTAGCTTTTACTTGTTACTTGAGGTCAAAAATCGAACAGCCATTTAACCTTTGCCTGATGGGGGCCTTTTTGGGGCATTCCATTTTAACACGCTTTTATTAACTTGACCTGTATGTATGTATCTAACGGAATCTTTTAACTTCATTTTCACTTACTTCTAGGAGTCTCATTAACTTGAAAATTAGCACAGGGGTCAAGGGCCGATGACAATACAATAATCTCATAATTTTATATTAAAATCCTTACTAGGATCATCAGGATAAAAAAATATATACGAGGGGCGGCTGATAAGTTCGTGGCCTAAGGTACTTAATGAAACAAATATAAAGTTTTATATTTTTAACACGTCTAAGCGTCTGATTAACATGAAAATTTGCACAGGGGCTAAGGGCCGATGAGAATGCAATAATATGAGAATAAAAATCCAACAAAAAAATTAAAAATATATAATGTAGATAAAAAACTAAAAAACACGCTTTTGTGAAAATACGAACTAAAAAGTAAAAAAGTAAGAAGAATATTTATTTTACTTTAAAAAAAACGCGTGGTGCATGGTGCAAAAGCGTGTTTTTTAGTTTTTTAAACTACATTATTTATTTATACTTAGAGTAGAACAATATTTTCACCGTATAGGTTAAGGAAAAAACAACAGTTACAGCGATAAGGCATACCTAATCGTTTTTCAAATAGTTTATTAAGTCGTAAAGATGTTGCAAGGAGCCACGTAAAATTTCGTGAACGTCCTGAGTTCGGTTTCAAACATATAATTTTTTTAAATTTGAAAATTTTATTGTTTATCATGGAATATAACAGACATGCCCGCCCCTAGCTGCTTAATCGCCCGCGCGCAATACTGAGTTTGCCCCCCTAATAAACATAATAATAATATTCTGAGTTTTGTTAAAAAAAGCAATTTAAAGGAGGTGGAATTCGAAGGATCGACAGGGGTGATTCCACCGCTACATCCATTTCTACCGCTAAGCTTCTATTGTTTCGTTGGAACGTTCCAGTTGCGTTTTTTCACATTAATACTAGTATTTTTTGTTCATTATTATTATTGAAGTGAAAAAAAACTTCTTTAGCGGCGTTGTGGACTTTTTTGCGATGAGTAAAAAATGTTAAACTCGCGTCGGGACACGTGGCCTGATCTTATATTCGTAAGACGGAGGGGTGAAAGCTGATGACGGCTCGACAGTCTATACTTGAAAAATTTGTTTATATCAAGTATTTAAAATATGGACATTGAACAAAGTGCATCTATTAATTAAAAAAGTAACGAAGAAATAGTGAAAGAAAATGAGTGAGTACTTTATAAAAATACTAGATGAAAACCTACTGAAAATACTAGATGAAAAATAATACTGATAGTAAAAGCAATTCGTGCGAAATTATTCCCTAACCATTCTAAAATATCAAAAATGCACAACGTTAATGTTCAAGTTTTCACTTCTGCCGGCACTACCGGAGTACAACCCGTTGTTTTTTTTATTTTCTTCTTATATTATTATTATTATAACACAGGAAAGTTAAACTATATTTTATTTTGATTATTTTTAATGTTGAGAAGGGTCTTCCACTAGATTAAGTGATTTAGAATCCCGCTAAACGCCATCTCTGTCATTCTTATAATGTGCATAAAAGTTAGAGTAACGGTCTCACTGCCGGTATGCTCACCGAGTTTGGTGGCGTAAAATTTTAAATCTGTTAATTCTTCTAGAGTATTTATTTGATTAACATGGTATAAAGGACAATTTTAATCTGCATTAAATGTAGAAACTACCAAACATTTTTATAACAATCAATACTGAACAAAACAGCTTCCAAAATAATGTACCTTGTCAAGGACTTTTTTGTAGCATTACTCTAGATCTAAAACGCATATGATTCAGGAACTAGTTGCCCGCCCCAACGTTGCCTTTTTTTTCTATTGATAAAAGAAATTTTAAAATCGGTCCAGTAGTTTTAGAGTTTATCCATTACATACAAACAAATCTTTCCTGTTTCATATGAAAATAAATTATTAGCCCTTATTGTTCCTTGTACAGTAATAATGATAATAATAATAATTTATTTAATTTTTCAAACTTACAAAGTTTCAATATAAATAATATTCCTTTTTTTAAAAAAACACTCTTAGCTCCACAGTAGGGTAGATATACCCTGTGTCCTGGGTACCATGGACACACACAAAGACACATAAAGAAACATAAACACCCAGACCGAGAAAAGAAATACTCATCATTCAAATTTCTGTTTCGCCGGGAATCGAACCCGGGACCCTTCGATTGGCAGTACGGCATGGTAACCATTGCGCCACGCAGATCGTCAAATTCCTAGACCCAGCTCAGAAGAACTATTAACAAAATAATTTCAATTTATTGTGCGGTCATTATTGTTTATCCACCATCTGGTTTCGGGGGTGATAATTTAAAATTATAAAAAAATATTTTTAGCGATAATCAACTTAAATACAAATTGAAAAATACCATTCTTTCTGACATCTAATGGAGAGTATTAATAATATCGTGCCATAGAACGTCGTCAAACGCCATCCGCCAATCCGACGTTCAAAGAAATGACAATGTACGTTTAAAAGAGATCTATAAAAATGTCGTTTATTGAAATAAAGCTTCCTTGGCCTAATGGTTAGGTTCGTGGGCTGACTGCGGAACTAGAGACCCGGGTTCAAACCTCAATCAAAACCATATTGTGTTAATTTTAATATTTTTGGTGAAAATATTTTTTATTGGGAGCTATTTCGCAAATGAGTGTTTCGTTTGAAATTAGACCAAGAAAATAAATTGATTTTATCCGAGCAACGCTCGGTCGTCCAGGTGCATTATTTATATGATGGTAATGACTTTAAATGATACGTGATGAGTCGCTCGATTTGCCGCCCCCTTGGACGTGCTGCCTTGCACGCCCGCTTATGGCGGGCCCGATAACAGAGCAGCAAGTAGGCTACGTCGTGTTAGGCTAAGTAGTGGTTGCAGCCCAAGCATATTACACATTACCTGATGCAAAGTTGAAGGCTGATGGTTACTTTGTGTAAGCCCGGTCGCCAAATACAATTTTCCTTCGAATCATTATATTATTTCACCGAATTGACAGCCGAAATAAATGTAATGGTGGTACGCCCCCGGTCGATCCGTACAAGTTATTGGACCTAGAGTTAAATGGTTATATCTTTTTAAATTCTCACACCAAAAATTATTAGCGAGATTTGATTAACATCTTAAATATTAAACTAGATATTGCGGAAGTTGACAAGGAAATCATACTATATGACCTCAAAAGTAGTATTTATTTATTTACAACGAACAAACATAAAATATACCGACTTGTGCAATGTAAATATTATTTATTATTGTGCACACAACATACAATCTTGTATAAAATATATTTATCACTAGCCTTCCGCCAGCGGCTTCGCCCGAGTGGACCCGTTTTATGGGTTCCCGTAGGATAAAAACTATCCTATGTCCTTTCCCAAGGTCCACTCTATCTGTACTCCAAATTTCAATAAAATTAGTTCAGTAGTTTAAACGGGAAAACGTAGCAGACAGATAGACAGAGTTTCTTTCGAACTTATAATATTAAGTAGGGATTATTTAGCAAACCAATGATTTACGATTTCGTTTAAAAATAATAAGATGTGACGATATAACATAAAAAATTAAAGCGAAGGTTTTTTACAACCACTCTAACATTCATTAGCAGTGTTTGATTTATAATGCTGTGAATTAAACATGAAATTTAACTGTGATGAAAAGATATGATGACGCAAAAGGCACGAATTTTTTGACCCCAAATATTATTAATGTTGCCTACATATTACACGCTGGCATACGGCGTTGCACGTGGCTGTAAGAATGGTTTATGATTGAATTTAATACCTGTCTCATAATCTTTATGAAACTACTATTAACATTATAATAATCGTACTATACGGGTATCATAGACGAAAACTATGAAACGTGCTACCTATTTAAAACTTGTAAGTAGAAATCTTGAGAACAGAACAATACAACGTTTACCGATAAGTATAAAATTTTGGTGAAGTACAATCGTTTCACATAAGTATATAATTAAATTTTTAAAAAAGTTTTGTACTGAACCTCCGCTAGGTAAGTCCGTCTTGCCCACTTGCCCGATTTTTTATTCTATTAGCATTGCTTTGTTTTAAAAATCCATAATTATTGGCTACAAAAACCAACTCCGTCAAGTCATTCCTTTTTTTGTCTTTATTTAATTGTGATGTATCTTTTTTATCACAGTTTACGTGTAACTGAAACGAGTTAGCGGCATTCCGGTATCATTTTATTTGTTTTCGTATCCCAAAGGAAAGACTAGGGTTCTTGATACAAAGTCGACGCTGCTTCTGCATATCTGCTCGCCTGTCACATAGCTCTATATTTCTGTTCTGTGGTACCCACTGCATGCGTCGGTACCAATACTTTTGGTGTTCCAAGGATAACTGTTAAAAATACTTGATATTAATTCAAACAGTCCTACATCGTTCCTTAATTGCCACTATATCAACAAATACCTTCTATAATAATAAAAATGCTAAAGGTTCTAATCATAATAAGAAGACATAAGTGTATATCTATCTACGGTTGTGGAAACAAAAAAAAGTTACATAAATGTGATATCCTTTTATATACCCTACAGGAACTATGCTTTTTCGGTGTTTCCACTTGGTTTCCGTAGAGAAGACAGTACCAGAAGGGTCGATGTGAAATTAATTTAAATACATTAACAGCTATGAGCGGTTTCAGTTTACGCACATGATTTGCCACTTGCGTCACGTATCTTACATCCAATCGCTTTTTTAGTTTTCCGAATTAGAGCATGGTATTTATTTTCAGGTATCTCTGCTCATAAACAATGCAGGTGTTGTGTCCGGCCAGTACCTGTTGGACACTCCAGACCACATCATACAAAAAACGTTTGACGTCAATATTCTTGCGCATTTTTGGGTAAGTAAATATTAAATTCGCATGTTTATTCATAATCGTCATAAGTCAAAAAGTTTAAAGCACAGGAAGGGACGGTTTATCTTATTTCAATAAGGAAAACCGCGAAAAAATTGAGTACAGTTAATATGCTGACAAATACGAGTAAATACATGCAAATATGATTGTGTCGCATTACATACAATACCATTATTATTTATCATTGGACTCCAAGATTATTCCAGTATCAGTCAAATATAAATATGGATAATAATGCTTCATAAAATAATAGGCCCTATTGCTTATAAAATTTGAGAACGAAATTTACGAACGAAAAGCAAAAACATAAGAACGCTTATCCTAAAAATCGTTTAAAAATCTACTACATGTGTAAATTGTAGGATACCGGATAACCATACCGGATTTTAAACAGTCAGTAGATTAATAAATCAAAGATTATTGTAATAAAACTCGCAAATTATTGTTAATGACAGTCTTATTAATCATCAAATATATGTCTTGACTCTTGCCTAAAATCGCTAATTTGAAATTAAATAACAATACTTACGAAAATTATAAGGATTGATTTTATCAAGTTTTTGCGTTATTAATCATCAACTCTACACAATCGTGTTATGCACGTGAAGAACAATAATATTTTAATGGCAATGGAAAATATTCCAATACGACCACCTGCCGTAACAGGACGACCTGCGTGGCGCAATGGTTACTAAGCCGGACTGCCAATCGGAGGGTCCCGGGTTCGACTCCCGACGCAACAGATTTAAATGATGTGTTTAAATTTCTGTCCTCGGTCTGGGTGTTTGTGTTTCTGCCTTTGTGTGTGTCGATGGCAGCCATGAGATAGGGTATATCTACCCTACTGTGGGACTCTGAGTATGAAACGTTATTATTTATAGTAACTTTAGTTTGTCGGCCGCTCTAGCGATTTGGCATTATTTTTTTAATCGATAAAATTATTTCAACACCACACAACACTAGCAATATCTTTCTTTAAAAAAAGTGTAATGTTAGTACTTATTTTATTTTTAATAGTTTGTAAAAACCAGAAATAAAACGGACAGTGCTTCTGCATTTTTTTATTGACAAGCAGAATGACACAGAATAATGGTTGGCAAAGGCTTATATAGAGACGATTACCTTCTTATTGGCTAGGGTTTCGCTTGGCTAAGGGAGATGTCATGGCGGCATGGCTCCAATTGGCTAGCTGGCTGACACGTTCGTTAAAAGTTAAAGTTCTCTTATTTCTATAACAACTAAGTACGAGTATCTTGACCCAAATTAGACCAAGACACATTTTTGGCCAAGATATAGGGTTTGTAGAGTTGAAGCTAAGACTTATAGAGTTAATGACTTGGCTGGATTTGATAATGTTTTATCAGTAAACAATACTGATTCTTGGCATCTAATATACATGCAATAATTTTGGTGGGATAACTACGTATAACTTATAATGCCTGTTACTTGCAGACAGTAAAAGCGTTCCTACCATCGATGATAGAGAATAACAACGGCCACATAGTGACCATAGCGTCGATGGCCGGCCACGTGGGGGTCGCCAAGCTGGTGGACTACTGCTCGTCGAAGTCAGCGGCTTGCGGCTTCGACGAGGCCCTCCGGCTCGAGCTGGAGGTGAAAGGCGCACGCGGGGTCCACACGTCACTCATCTGTCCGTACTTCATCCGAGCTACTGGAATGTTTGAGGAAGTCAACTCAAGGTAAGCGTGTCGAGCTTCCCTGATTACGTTTACATAGTTGCTTTTCATTATTAACCTGAAAGCACTCGTTATGGTAAATTGGAATGAAGACATTGAAGACTATAGCAAAGAATTCTCTAGATAACCATTAATTAATGCAAATCGATGTTGAGTGCTATTTAAACAGCAATTAGTTACGTTAAGTTTTTACTTGACGTTACAATTCACATCACATCAAAATCACAATTTTAATTAAATTTTTGTTGCAATCGAAGTTATACTTACGAATTATAAAAGATGTAAATTCGCGTATCAAATTTGAATGATTGGAAAAAATTCCAAGATTAATCATAAATTATAAAAGGTAAAAACCGATGATGATACCACCTAAAATTAAAATAAAAACACAAATTTTGCGGTTTTAAACTTAAGAGGCAAAACAACAACGTCGTGGTAGGTCATGAGGTTAAAAATCTGAAGGTCTTGTATATTTATGTTTTAGTTGTACAAAAATGGTTGCCTTAGAAGTAGCAGTGCAACCATAGACTTAGGATATACTAACGTTATAAAATAAGTTATAATAAGTACTTAATATTCAATTTATTTTTGATTTTGTTTTTGTTTTAATTCAGTTTGGATATAATCTTGTATTCAAAAAATCTGCCAATAAAAGTGGTGAAAGTATGAAAAAAAATATGAAAAAACAATCTACGACCATCAACATTTCATACTGCTCAATTACTCTCTTTTAAATTAAAATCACCTAGTTCCTTAAAAATATAGACATATATATAAATACATGTATTTTGTTGTATGTATTTATTGCAAAACTTGCTACGTTTTCTTTCTCTCTTATTCAATGAACATGTTAGAGATTTTTTTAAATAGACGTTAATATCCATTTCAGGCTAGTGCCCACATTGAACCCCAACGACGTGGCTGACCGTGTGGTGCTGGCCATCCGCACCAACGAGACCGTGGCCGTCATACCCGCCCACTTCCGGCTGTTGATGCCGTTCAAATGGTTGGTAATCGTCTAGTAATATGTTATCAGTGATATTAGAAGTACATAAGTAACTTTAAAAAAAGTTAAAGCAAATTCAAATTGGTAGGACAACAAAACTAAATTGGTTTTTGGCAGAAGTTCAGAGAAGTATTGTACTTTTATTTTGTTTTCATTTACTCGATGTAGTTTGGTGGCATTTTGTCCGATATATGTATGTGTAGCTTCGGGATTAAGAATAGAGCTACGGTATCCCTTGTCTGATCGTAAGAGGCGACTAAAAGGGGGCTTCCGGGGTTGCGGACGGTGAGAGTGGGAGCTTGACCCGTCCAGCCAACAGCTCCGGGAAGGACGGCGGTGTGTGCGTGGCCGCATGCCGCCGTGAACACCTGAAGGTGCAGGAGAGCACATCTGCTCTCCCGAAGATGGGCCCGTTTGGGGCGCCGCGCGTGGAGGACAGCGGTGCGTTCCACTGGAGATCCCGGAGTCCTCCCAAGCGCAGAGGCAGGCCACCGAGGGGGTTTTAGTGCGGTCAAATCCCACATAGCCCGGTAACCACTCCCAAGGTGCTGGGTACCTTTTGAAGGCTTCCCCCACGATACCAAAAAAGGTTAATTATAGTGCACGATGTGTTCTAAAGTGAAATAACGGTGCGAAAACATGGTTTTTCCGCTTGCATTCTAAACTCCATTGGACACGTTCTGGGAAAAATAGCCATCGCTTTACTGAGATGTCTAACTGACTTGACTGATTTATTACTGGTGACTATATGACTTTAACATTTGTTGAATCTCCTGGTTTTTAGCGAAACGGGAAAAAACTAGTTTTGGTACTTGATATGGAAAAATGGTCAATCGATCGAGACGCCATTCGTAAAGAAGAAGAAATTTATTTATCTAAGTATGCATACCAATATTATACATGTTTGTGGTTGTCTATTTTTATGAAGTGGCAGGTAAAGCAAAAATGCAAAAGAAAAAAAAATTTAATAAAATCAAACATTATGATTAAGAAAAGCCTGAGATCATGTCTCCTTATTCTAAAGAGTGAGTCATGGGCGGTATAAATGTTGACGGAAAAATTCAAGAGAATGGCAGTATATTTTTTTCTCTATTTTTCATATTTTGAAGCGACCTACTTAATTACTTGCTTATAGGTCTTATGAGTCATTTGTTACTTTTGTAGGTACATGGTGAATGTTGATTTTAATAAAGATACGCAAGAATTATTTTAGCTCTACACGTCATTTTGTCAGGCAAAAAAACAAAGGAATTGCTATTATTTGCTATGATGAAATTACTGTACTGCTAGTTCTTTTTGTATTGCGCCACATGTACGCGTACTTACTCGCACGTATGTCCCTCTTTCAAATTAGTCTATAACTCTTTTTACATCCCATTGTTGGACTTGGTCTCTCCCTATAGTTAGAGGCCTGGAGTTAACTCCACCACGCTGCTGCGACGTGGGTTTGTGGAGTTATGGTTGCAACCCTTTTTTTCGACCCACTGCTGGGCACGCGTCTCTCCCCATTATTGGGGAGGCCTGAAGCTTACTCCACCACGCTACTCCAATGCGAGCTGGTGGAGATGCGGTTAGTGGCCATCCCACTGTCGGATGTTTTGAAACCGTCCATAAGGCCTCCGACAAGGTTTAACGACTGTTATTTATCGACAATAACCGGGACCGACGGCTTAACGTGCCCTCTGAAGCACGGAAACGCGCATGAAATTTTTTGCCACTAGCGGTCATCCATCTCACACTTGACCGCGCCCGTTTGGCTTAGTCTCATAGATCGCTTGCATTCTATGCTAACCGCCGGGCAATGCGCGATTCAACCGTAATTCAACCGCGATTGAATTGTGGAGTTAACCGGTTTATTATTGCTTATTTTTCAGGATTGTGCCATGGCCATGCATATCAGAGGTGATCCGTCGGCTGGTTCCCGACGCAGCGCCGGAGCCGACGCCGACATCCAGTCGTTCCAACGACAGGTTGAAGCTGAAACAAACGCCTGCCAAGAGCGAATCACGTCCTATGACGCTCGCGCCTCCCTCCCGGCACGACAGACAGGTGTGACCTACCTCAACAATGCATCACATAAGGAACTTTGTCACAATACTTTGAGATACTAGTATAAGTACGCATATTTTCAATTAGAATCTTGCTAAATAAATACTGCTCTGCTCAAATTTTTCGGCACCATATTACCACAATGGCCGGAGAGGATTAGGTTGTAGTGCGTACTTGTAAAGGAGGTTGTTTATGGTTAGGTAAAGGACATTTATTAAGGGCCAAGGGACCAAAATGCCTATGTATAGATTAGTAAAGAATAGTACAGGATAAATGAAAATACTGAAAGTTTAAGAGATTATTTTTATTTTTCAAAAATTTAGTTTGCTGTAGGCAAACTTTATTTTTGGTTGTTACATTAATTTGAAGAGATTTTGTGAAATTTTTAAAATAATGTAGACGTGTTCGGCTGAGATAGAGTCGAATTGAGATGGGACATAAAATGTCTTAAGAATGGTGGGATCGAGTAGGTATATACTCGTACATATAAGATATGTACAAAAAGCCTTCTTTGTCTTCAACATTGATTGGTTCTAATGACTGGTTGCTTACTAAGTTCTGTAAGTACATTAACTTAGATCAAGTAAAATTATATGGAAGGATAGAAATAGTCAGTGGTATATACGTAGTCACTTCAGAGTTAAAACTAATTAAGAATTGGATGTGGTTTACTCCTCGTTTTATATACCTGCTTCGATATATACCTACACATAATATTTAACATCAATTTTCTATTTTTTATTGAAGTTAAAACTTCTTTACGGCGTTGTGTACTTTTTTGGGATGGGTAAAAAATTTTAAACTCGCGTCAGGACACGTGACCTGAGGGCTGATTTTGTAATTCTGACAGATATTATTTCAATTACTTTGATTGAAATAATTTCTTTCAGAATTAGAAATCAGCCAATGGTAGGCCCATTTTGTAATTCTGAAAGAAATTATTTCAATCAAAGTAAATGAAATAATATCTGTCAAAATTACAAAATCAGCCCTCTTGAATATTCGTAAGACGGAGGGGTGACAGCTGATGGCTCGACTGTCTTTATACTTGTAAAACTCGTGTAAATCAAGTGTTTAATATATGGAAATTGAACAAAGTGCATCTATTAATGAAAAAAATTACGGAGAAATAGTGAATGAAAATGAGTGAATACTTTATAAAAATACAAGTTGACAACCTACTGAAAATAGTAAATGAAAAATAATAATGATAATTAAATCAATTCATGCGAAATTATTCCCTAACCATTCCAAAATATCAAAAGTGCACAACGTTATTATTCAATTTTTTACTTCTGCCGGCACTCCCGGAAATTTTAAATGATACAACCCGTTGTTTTATCATTTAAAATTTGTAAATTATAACAAATATAAAGGTGAAACATAATAAAAAGTTTAAACAGTATCGTATCCGACAGGTCTATCTGGTTTTTCTTTAAATTCTCGCAATTTTAAGAATTATCAGTTATAGTAAACCCGTAGTAGTAAATAAGTAAGTAAACCCGTTGGAGCACACATTTGCAATTTATATTAAACTGACTCTAATTTGTAGTCTTCCTTAGTACGGTTTCAAACTAGCGTGTTTTAGCGTATTCAGAATACGCGCTCACACGCGTTTTACTTTTTTTACCGTCAAATGTCAATCTTGACGTTTCGCGGCTGCACGCTTTTTAAAAAACAAAAAAAGATTCGCGAACGCGTCGAATAATACGCTGGACTGAAACCGCAATTATATGTACATATTTTTTTTCTTTCGATATGCCTAATGTAAAGTCTTGCAAAAGTAATGTACAAAGTAATACTAAA
Source organism: Pyrgus malvae (assembly GCA_911387765.1). Classification (NCBI taxonomy): domain Eukaryota; kingdom Metazoa; phylum Arthropoda; class Insecta; order Lepidoptera; family Hesperiidae; genus Pyrgus; species Pyrgus malvae. The sequence goes on from OU426962.1 coordinate 15,381,827, forward strand.
GTAATTAATGAATGATTGTGATTTTCATGAACATTTTTATATTGTTCTAGTGTATAATTAAGGGTTAATTTCAACAATATAGATAGATATTATATAGTCGATTTTATAAAAGAGTAATTATTGTGAATCTTTTTTATAAAGCTGCCAAGTCTGTTTTTGCCGTATTTCCGATGAGTTCGCTTAGTAGTAAGTAATACATCCATTTTTTTTACTATTAAGGGGCCGTATACGAAATTTTGCCGATTTTGCTTATTTACCCGATTTAACACATGAGATTTTGCAGATAAATTACAGTACTTCTACAAGTATCATTGCACAATATAACTTTTCATTTCATTAATAATCGAATAAATTAGACACTTTTATAGCTTGCGTCAAGAATTATAATGCGAGATTCAGGTTACTTTAAAAGATGTTTAATGCCGAATCATCATTATTAATAAGATTTTTTTTCAGAAAACGGATTGATTATAAACTGAAGAGTATTTATGTCAAATAAATTTTACGAAAGATTATTCCATTTTGCCGAAATCAAATGCAATTTCTGGCTCATTTTCTCTCAAAATTGACTAAGTTCAATGTTTTTTTACTAATATATTTTGTATGAGAGTGGCAAAAAGTGGCTCATACACTTTGTATGTGATTTTTACAGCAATACATGGCATTTTTTTCGATCTGTTTAGACTTTAAAATGATCCAGAAATATGTGATATTCTATACCTATTGCAGTAATATTTACAAAACGATCACCGGCTTCAGGTCTATTAAGCAAAATAGCGAAATAAAAATTAAAAAGTGGCTCATTTAATAGTTTATTATTGAAATTATCAGTCATATTGTGCAATAAAACTTATGGAAATACTGTATTTTAACTGCAAAATCTCCTGTATAAAATGAGTTAAATCAGCGAAATCGGCAAAATTTCGTATACGGCCTCTTAAACGGAAACGCTCTGGGCATTCCATAATACTTAATAAAAATTAAAATTGTGTTGTACAATAGTTAATCCCAATGTAGCAATTCTGTCTTCCTATAACGCTACTACAGTTTTAACGCTACGCAATAGCACATCAGTAGGATACATTGAGCTGTGAGTAGCATAGACATACAAAAACCAAAACACAATCTCCAAGAACAAAATTGAAACTCATTATTTAAATTTGTACCTCGCCGGGAATCGAACCCGGATCTTTGATCGGCTGTTCCGCATTATAATGCGTCAAATGGGTCGTAATTAGACTCGGCTTAGCCGACACAGATGCAGTAATATCATCAAACTGTAAGAAAATAAACTTATCTATAGTACTCGTAGTTACTTCTTAACACTTGTATGTGAAATATGTAGTTATAGGTAAGAAGTACTTATAGCAATATTGTTCTGACCCATAGATAGACAATAAGGATTAGGATTTTATAAATATTTTGTTATAAAAGTTGATGGGAAAAGAGGGTTTTAACAGATATTTGTACAATATTAAAAATTAATTAAAAATATAACAAAATTTTGCCGTCTTTTATTTTAATGGTAATTTAAAAACAAATTATTCTTCACTTATTGATATTTGTATAACTTTTATTCTAAAGGTACCTATTCAAAAAATCACAGGAACTCAAAACATAAGTATTTTATCTTACATCTTATATTTTTAGGTATCGTATGTAGAAGAGCTTAAACCATATTGTGCAAGTATTGAAGATTTAATAAAATACGAAATATAAATATTAAATGTTACCTACCAAAACAATTCTAAAGTGCAAACCGACTAGTAAAGGTAATTAAGTTAATTTACAAATCAATCTTATAGTACATAAGTAACTGTACAAACAATGGTATTTCTAACAATGTAAATATAATTATTCTTTGTAAGTACATTCTCGTAACAAATACTAAATTATAAATAGGTATGAAAGTATCTTAGATAAACTATAAAGGCAGGTACAAAATAGACCCAAATTGTTTTTAGGGTATCTACAACCCAGTAAGAAGGTACACATTTTTCAAACAGAACGATTTTTACTTCATCCAGGGGCCCTACTCTAAGCGCAATCGGTCGAAGTATCGTGTATTTTCGAGTGATCATTTTGTAAAGGTTTGAAGAATTATAAAGGGTATCACACTTTTAATAGTATCATATTCGCGATAACTTTACTATAGTTATGTAGGTATCCACAAAATGAAAGGTCAGAACAGGGTCAAAAATGTACTAAAAATTTCACGATTATATCGATTTTAAGAGTATTTACCTGTTACGCGTATATTGGATATAACCAAACACAATACTTGTCACACTTAAATACTTACATGTTAAAATGAATAATCTTATAAGTTACTTATCCTCTATTGTGGAATAAGTTAAGTAAAAATGTACAAAAGCAATTTAAACACTTATCTATGGAGAATACAAGTCTAAGTTTTACTTTGACGATTTCATTCGTCAACATTAAAATACATATGTAGTTCATCACAATAGGCACACGTAGACGTAAGATTACTGTATAAAATAAAATATCCTACTTCTCCAGTAACAATAATTGACCTAAATTTTAATCGGGCTCGTTCTGTTTTGATAGAATACGCTTATAATTATGTAAATACGAACTAAATATTTTATTTTGGCCCGAACTGCGCGCCTAGGTTTGACCCGAGGAGCTCCGTATCAGAGACCGCGGTCTTAACCACTCACTTAACATTTCGTGCAATGTCCAAAATGCATACAGTCACTGTCAGATATACATGAAATATGCAAGCTTAAGCTTAAGTCGTTGAGGGTTACGTAAAGTAGTGCTCTACGGATATAAATATTTTGGTTCGATACACAATAATGAACAATATTTTAATCGTTCTTATCCCTAGGATAGGCGTCTGGTAACCGAAACTCTGAAATCGGAGATATGTATAACGGATTCAGTTCTTGCATATGTTTCCTGCTCTCTTGGGCTTCGTGGACGAATTTCGCGTACGCTCTCCGGTCGGAGACAATTTGTGCGCTTTTCACTACCATGATGACGATCATTCCGGCGGCTACCACGCAAGCCATGATGATGATGCCAGTGGTGAGGATCTGAGCACTGGTGGGCTGAGAACACACCTTGGACCTGATCACGATTTCCATTTCTGCCATGAAGCTCGCTCCGGCAGTGTATGTATACTTGTATTCACATTCTAAACCATCTTCGTATTGACGCAGGATGCAAGGGGTAACGTCTTTATCAGCTGTTTCTGAAAATAAGAAATACTTACTTACATCTTTATTTACGTTTTATAAATATTTTTAAGTAAGACTGCTGGGTCATTGCCCAGGTCAGGTCAGGGCAGGTCTCCTTTTTTATTTTTATTTGAATGAAGTAGCAGACGAGCATGCAGGCCACATGGTGTTAAGTGGTCGCTGCAGCCCATGCACACCTACATACAACCTCAAGCAAGCATAGGTAAGTCTTGTCTGAAGAAACACAATAAAATTGGTTCACTGGCTTTCAAATACAAAAAACCGCAAGGAAATCGGTCCATACCTTTAAGAGTTACGATGCCACAGACAGACACACACAGAGACAGACAGACATCGATGTCAAACTTATAACACCCCTCTTTTTGCGTCGGGGGTTAAAAATAGAAATTGACATAGGTACCTTCCTAATAATAGATATAATTTAATACGGCTAATTTTGTATTATTCTTTTATGTTATTTCACCTATCTTTATATTACTATGAAATATGAGGGCACGAGTCATACTCGGACATAACTCACATTTTTTATAACCACAAAACACTGCGGTAATGCCTGCTTTCTAGCTGTCGCTTTAAATAATGTTAATGGTTGTCTCAACCGCAGCTAGTCAAGTTCAGTGGAAATGAGCTTGTCATTCATCAAAGCACGCTCTTAGTAAAATAAAACCGCAAGTTATAGTCGTAATTAGCCTACTTTAGCAAATCATTCTACTTTCATTTTATACTATAATACAGTTTATTACAATACCTTCTATTTACAAGAGTCAATTTGAATCACTTCCTTACTTTATAACAAAGGAGTTCCGCAAAGTAATGCCTGATTCTATTAATTTTATAAGGTGTTAGTTAGAACTTTTATGGTTCGTCCGTGGAAGTACTGTACCCGCTTCTGCTGTGAATAAATTTTATTATGTTCCAGAGGAAAGCTGGTGCAGTTGCCGGTCTGGGTTACACCAGGCGACCATCAGCTTCCGGAGTAGCAGCGCAACTGCACACGACCTCAGACAAAACTTACCTATGCTTGCTTGAGGTTGTATGTAGACGTCCATGGGCTTTAGGCGACCACTTAGCAACCCGTGGCCTCCAAGCTCGTTTATGACTCCATTCAAATAAATAAAAAACTTTTATTAATTAAGTAGAGCAAACGGGCCACGATGGACATCCAAGCAAGTATGACTCGAGGTCATGTCATATGCAGAACTGCGCTGCTACTCCGGAGTCTGATGGCCGCCGCATAGCTACAACTAGGGATTTCAACAGCACATTTCCACAAAATTACCGAACTTAATTCATTCCGAGTTTCAGGCCACTACTATTCGATATAACAATACGATTGATTATTTTTTGCTTCGTTACCGTACCTTTTCATAAAATTTTACTAGAATAAACAATGTCACATTTATAATTATGGTTATGGTACAACCTGTATCCTTCTAGCCTTGACATCTACGATCCAGTGCATATGTTGTAAATTTTGGTGTTGTGTGAATTTAGCGTAAAATGTTTATGGAATAGGGTCACCGATGTAACATTATGTAATATTTTCCTCCTTGTCAACGTAGGCACGTGATTGCTTGCTTACATCGCAGGAAACATATGTATATATATAAGTAGTTACCTCCATCATTCAGCTGCTGATAGACGGTATAGTTGACGTTGCCAATGCTGCACGAATCCGTGCAGTTACTGCTAAGATGGCAGACAACACAGGGTTCAGCGTTCGCGCACAATGGGTTCTCACATGAGGCACACATCTCACAGAAAGCGCCAGAGAACTTCGTGTCACCGTCTGGAACGTCTGCAGAGCATTCGCATCGTCCTGGAAAAGATAACAATGTTTAGTAAACACCAACCCCCTCATTACCCGCGTGGTGGATATCCTCTTAATTCTAAGAGAAGTCCTGTGAACAGCATGAATTAGAAAGGATTGAAAGAAATGGACTAGCAAATGATAACGTAGTGTTATCATTAATCTCCCTTTCCTCTGTTCTGCTGCAAAATTTGATTTTATTTCAAATAAATCCTCTTTGTTATCTACAATCGAAATGTACGTTAAATATGCTTGCGTTCACAATCCGGTCTTGGACTACCTTAGACTAAGAATAATGTAGAGGATTATTGGTCTATGTGGACTACCAAGTCAATTGAGATACTTTTAATGAGCTGTCTAAACGTGACATCCCCATACATTTTGTATGAGAAGATGATAAGTGACGTCACTTATCATATATAGTCAATTGATTTCATTATTATTGATTTCAGTGGTAATAAAAATCATGTATAAAAAAGAATTAACAATTATATTGCTTTCCAAGCGTGAGTTAGTGCAACCTTTTTAAGGTAAGGATTTTGAAATTTTTGTGCATAGTGTCCAAGACCCTATGCTCAAGTTTAAGCGGCAGGCGCACTTCTAATGGGTTTAAGTCAACGTAACTAACAAAGTACAAGTAAAATCTTTGTCTCTCTGAACTTCGTGCGAGTATCTGCGCAGAGTCAAAAATTGTTTTCAACCAATCAAAATATTTTTTTGCACTATAGCACATGCACAACTGTTTGCTGCATCTAACTTCAGAGAGACAAACATCCGTTGTGACTACTGTATATAATTAAAAAAACAGCACAACAAAAAAAAGAAATGCTTATAAAATAATTTTATCAGAATGCTCAATCCTAAATAGTTGAATTATTCTCTTGGAGTCAACTATATTTTGTTGTTCTACTGAAATTATAATGAAGAATCGTTTGAAAAGATCACATTTTCAAACATTTGATTAACTCTCTGATTGGTCTTATAATCTTAGCAGTATATAATCTGATTGGTTTCAGGGTGACTTGTCTAATTTAAATGTAGCGTTAACTTTTTCAAACTATGATAATCATATAGACGGCTGTTAGATTCAAAAGTTATTTGGCAAGATCGTCAAATGTGTTTGTAAGCTAAAAATAATCCCCCGACCCACACCAGAACTCTAGTCGTAACAACTTACTAATTAACTACCGGATTTTTATCTTAATTTCTATCGAAATATCGAAGAAAAGGGCACCCATGGACACACACAAAGACAGAAACAAAATACTCACACCGAGAACAGAAATTTATTACCTCATTATTCAATTTCGGCTTCGCCGGGAATCGAACCCCAGACCCTCCGATCGGTAGTCCGGCTTGGTAACCATTGCGTCACACGGGTCATCTAAAACATAAAAGAGGGCTACTTACCACAAACACATTCGCCATGGCCAGAGCAAATTTCTTGAGTCCCGGGCGCGATGCAGGTGGTGTTGCTCGCGGTGCAGTCGCAGGCGGCGCCGCCCCAGCCCGGCGCGCAGGCGCACGTTCCGCACACGCACGCTCCGCGCCCCACTCCTCCGCATTCTTTGCCGTTTTCTCTGAAAAAATATATTTTTTAAATTAAATTTTGTGAATTATTATATTTTATTATGCATTGCACGTTTTATCAGCTTCTAGATATCATTCGTACCACCGTGTTTTATGCACGTTTTTCTATTCCAAAACGGAATTAGGTGTTCTGCCAGTGTATATTTTAAATGTTGAGTACAAAAGTACAAGTTCTGAACAATCTGAATAGCCTGCCGTGTGGGTGTGGACACAAGTACTACAAGCTAAAGTTTACATGTTATTGCCTAGTGTTATATTGTTACAGGCCGATAATTATCTAAAGTTTCACACGTTGCAACGGACAGGGATGTCACACTTAATATAGTGTGTAATGTAATGTGTTTACCGACAATGAAGAAGTACAATTTCAAAAGTGAATGCGTTGCAGTAGGCCTTCTCTCTAAGCATCATCTGAAACTTCCTGAATTTTCGGGCCTCTTCTTTGGACAAGATTGAAGAAATCTTAGCAACATTCAGTAGTACGTGATGCCGTTCATTACTACGCTAATGTTATAAAATTGTGATATAAAAAAAATGGTTGCCTGTAAAGTCGGTTTTACGGGCGAAGATTTTACGTGACAACGACTTTTTTATTGATATGAATATAATTAAATTGCACAATAGGAACAAGGAATTGAATGAAAATAAGAATTGCACAAATTTTAACTATAGAAATATATTTTGTTTACTAAAACATTGTACATGTAAACTTCGGCGGGCCTCTCTCTCGTTCGGTGACTCATCGTTACGTTACCGAGCGTTACTCTTTTTCATAAGTGACTCCCAGCCGCAACCTAATTTAAGACGTTGTCACGTCAAAAAGATCTAAATACGCCAAAAATGTTTTCGACAATATTCACAGATTCGAAAATCTACAAACGAGTGCGTACAGAGTAGGCCAGTGCCAACTTCCAGTTACTGTTATCGATCTATATCTATTAAATCTGAATGAAAACACTTACAAACTGATCTCGCAGTCCTTGCACTGGCAGTACTTGCCGCTGGAACCGCGGTCGCACTCGCACTTCCCACACAGACAGTCCCCTGCGCCGGAACATGGCATGTAGCTGGTGCTATTTGGCGCTCTGCACTGGGACAGTAACGCTGCGGATGCCGCTTCGTCCTCGATTGAACAATCGCAGGCTGGGCCGGACCTACAAGAAAAGGGGTAAAATAGTCTATAGTATTAGCCGGTCATGGCAAACTTATTAAGTCATAAAGATAACAGAACGTTAGTGAGACAAAAGCGATACTATGTCATAGGAATCTAAGAAATTGACCATAACAGTTAGTCGGCATCACAAACTTTCGCATAGAATAATCATCAATTATGACAGTAACCCAATTGTGTCAAATTGCATAAATAAATGAGATGGATATAGGTCATTGCGTTGAAACCCTCCATATTTAAAAAAAATTGTTTGTAAAGTAGGTTTACGATCGAGATGTTTACGTGATAACGTCCGCACGAGAAAATCTCCATTCGTTTGTATGCCGCTAGAGTGAGAGAGACGGAAGATCGGTCCACTCACTCGAACGCTATGCCAGCCTCCGCTCGTGAGGATTCCGCGTGACAAGTTTCACGGAATGACTGGCAGCGCTCGAGATGAGACGGGAGATCGGTCCGTCTCTCTCTCGTTATACCTGCGATCGCGCTCGTGAGGTTTTGGTGTGACACAAGTTTCTGAACATGTCACCCGACTAAAACGATTTTAAAGACGTTATCACGTCAAAAAATTTGGACATATCATAGCCATGCTTTAATCTATTTTCTTTACCCTATGGTAAAGTGAACAAGCACATGTGATGCCTAAGTATATACATAATATTCGTTTCTGGAATTAAATATTTATCGAAATCAAACCCGGCTCGAACACTGAGGAAACAAACCTTTATCATTTGGTATTTAATCGTAAAGTTTGTATTTCGTGTTAAATGTCTGTGTCCTAATACTCTTAATCTCTTGACTTATTAATTCAATAAGCTGGTTTCATGAGGAATTATTAATCGACGCCAATAACTTCAGTTTCAATTTTGCTCGAGAGTCATTCTAATAAAAGTAAGATACAAATTACGTCAATTACAAACACTTTTTCAACCATTTAAATGTCCCTAAAATAAGATTTAGAATTTAGACCATAACTCCGCTAACCAAGCGCAGTTTGAAGAAGTAAAAGTTATTGCCGTGCCCACAGATAAAGAACTTAACTATCTACATAGATATATTAACACCTACCATCCTTTGTTGCACTGACAAACTCCGCATACGATGTGAGAGTTGGGAGGACACGTTGAACCCATGTCCCTCGCCATATCGCCTTCGCACTGGCAGCCGCACTGAATGTCCACATCAATGGTCAACGAGTCTTGTCCCAACTGACTCTCCGATATCTTAATAGTCTGACTCAGCTGTGGAACAAAAAGACAATAACTAAAAGCTTTAACCTTAATAATTACCGTTAATTGGACACGCACGTTTTTATACCGACCTTTTTGTATTCGGGACATGAATCTAAACTAACATGTGCTTCATAATTGAGTGTCATGCCGTATTCGACTCCGGTGCATCGCTGTGCCTCTATCAATGACCGCCCTTTCACTCCGCAGTCCGTAAAGTACTTAACCTTCACGGGGCCCGATTTGGAGTCATCCTCGAAGTCAACCACGCTCACGATGTCTTCATAACCCATTTTTACGAGCTTCAAAATATTTGAGCTGTCACTTTCTAACTTCGCGACGTAGGTGAAATCGCTCAGAAGTTGATGCAAGCTGTCGTAATGGGACTTTACACTTTCCGTTACGGCGAAAATTACATTCACCTAAAACAAAGCCGTAAATCACAATCACATACATAACCTTTACTCTTGGCACGAACAACGGTAAACAAAGGCATGGAAGCTTATGGACAGCGCAATGGGGATTTGCGTAACGAGCATGGGTAAGCTTCAGTCAACAAAAGATTATAATTACCTTGTACTTGTCTAATAGCCTATAAACTTGTGCTATAGATGGATAATCATAAATACCAGCTTCGCTGTAGTACCCGTTTTTGTCTAAATGACATGTTTCATCATTTTTCATAGAAGCTCCGCCTGAAAATCATATTCGATTACTTGATTAGTCATAAATATTATTTAAGTGCTATGAAGTAGAGCTATAAGAAACATTTTATACACAGTAGGTTTAAAATGATATTGAAAATCAACCACCAATATTAAGAAAGCTCTATATGAGAAAATCTTCTGAGCTTCGAAGTACGTACCTATAGGTGTATGCATATGCAAATTAAATCTTTATAAATTTTACTTCAGAACCAGTCAATAACTAATAATAGTAACTTGACTGGACACTCGGGTGTGACTGACAGGTTTGCAGTATCTTAGGTAAATAGAGTGGAACAATGGTCATGTGCACATACTACCACGACCATGATAAACCCAAGTCGTAAGATAAAAGAGCCTTACTATAAGTATAATCTAAATTAGTCATTGCATGTAAGTGACTTAATTTGACAATAGAATGTACCAGAATAAGCCATATAGTGTCATAATTCATCTATACTAAAATTATAAATGCAAATGTTTGGGTGTATATGGATAGAAGTTAGTTGCTCAATCACGCAAGAACGGCTGAACGAAAGGGACGAAATTTGGCACGGAGATAGATCTGGAATAGCTTATACATATTATAGACATGCATAGGCAACATTTTTTCCTGAAAAAATGTACAAGGTTGTCTGGAAGAAATCGCTGCTTTAGCGATAAGACCGCCTTTTGGTCACCACTGCTGTCTTATTATTTTTTCATTATTTCTTAATTGCATTGTATGTGGTGTACAAATAAAGAGTATTTTATTATTATTATTATTATTACATGGGAAAGATTACTATAATCATAAAAACTCAAATAACCCGAGCGAAGCGGGGCCGGATCACTAACGTTACATATTATTCTGCGATGTTAATGATTTAATGTACCAAAGTTATTATTACCAAGTTTTCCATCCCCCGCAGTATGCAACAGCCCATCGGAGGACAAGATGACAATCTTTCTGCTTCGTGGTGACCAGCCGATTTCCTTGTCGCAAGTCATCACTTGGACTAACGCGTCTAGTTGAGCTTCCGCGTTATCTAAGTTTGCTGTCACAGAACTACTGTTCACACTTTCTATGAAGTCGTTTACCTGGAAAATCAAATTTCAGTTTAAAGCAAATGTGAAATGTAGTCGTAACGGAGCCTGTGTAAATCCCACGAAAAATAAGTATAAGGCTGGAAACAGTGCTCGACCGACGGTCAGCGCTGGCCGCTGACCGTCGGTCGGCGTAGCCATATCTATGCAAGTCTATGAATGCGCACACAGCGTACGTCGGTCGAACGACGAGCTATGAGATTGTATGGATGCGTTCAGTGCTTCGCTGACGACGGAGCGACCGACTGTACGTGCGTACGTACACTTACAGCATAGGATTCGTTTTTCTTGTGAACTGTACAGACGCGTCGCAGTTCACCGTCAGCGTAGCACTGAATGCATTTTCGCAACCAACGGTCAGCGCTGACGGTCAGGATGTACAGTCAGGACGTACCGTCGGTCGAGCACTGTTTCCAGCCTAAGTATACTTTATATATTATACCTATACCTTATATAAAAATAAGTATACTTTATAATAAAAGTAAGTATAAGCCTTCAACCACGATCGACGACCTGAAGAAGACAGTGGGAATCCGCTGGATTCAGAGGGCGCAGGACGTACGGAGTGGCGAATATTAGAGGAGACCAATGTCCAGCAGTGGAGTTGAAGGATAATGGACGGAAGAAAGTAAGTTAGATGCCTTGATATTTCACGTGGCTCTTTTAAAAAGATTCAACGCAATTCAACCTTCCAGCTGAAGCATTTCTACTGGACTTGGCCTTCAAATCCGGCTCAGATATCTGCCCTATAGTGGCCGGTGCATAGGTGATGATGATCGCTTAAAATGACGCGGCCCGTATGTGTTTTATAACTACAACTTTATATGACAATACTCATTACTACAATTAACCAAGTATCTAATAAGTATCAGATCTAAGATTATTGATCTTAAATAAGTATACTATTGAGAAGTGTTTTATATTTATTACTAGCTGTGCCCGCGAACTCCGTACCGCCCAAATGAGGTAAATGTTCGGGGTGGGCCACCTTTATCAGTTTGGGGGGGGGGGATGAAAAATAGATGTTGGCCGATTCTCAGACCTACTCAATATGCTCACAAAATTTCATGAGAATCGGTCGAGCCGTTTCGGAGGAGTATGACAACGAAAACTGTGACACGAGAATTTTATATATTAGATTTATTCTCAACTACTTGACATCTACAATTTACCTGATTAGTTAACGAAAGATGATGTTTGTAGCTGTATGTAGCTTCACACGCCTCTTCTTCGACAGCGCAGGGATTAGCTCTTCGCCTGTCGTCTACACTTATAAATGGCATAATAGGTTTATCAGCAAAACTACCAAAGCCAAGTCTGGAAGAAAATGTATAAATTCTTAACATCCTAGTTCGTTGTCACAGAACATTGAATCCTTAATTTAAAGTTAAAATAAATATATAAAGGGTGGTTAGTGCCAAAACTCTAAATAGCGTCGTCACCACATACATTTTTTTTATTGTACGTCTTAGTGAAAATACTGACAATGACTTACAAGGGATATTTTACTAACTCTGGTATTGGTTTAATCGACTGCTCCATAGAGATCAAATCATTAAGGTCGTTGCCTTATCATGAACGCCGCTTTTAAAAGTATTGTGTTTATTCGAAAAGAGTTCTGTTCTTTCAAGTATTGTGATTTGCAACATAAATGATGCTTTCTTTTTCTTTTCTTTTAATGGAAATAAATAATAGGAAAACATATAAATCAGGAGTCAATGGACATGAATACCCAACCTAGAGTTCGAGCCATGTTTAACAAATACAGGGATTCATTCTGCAAGGCCGATGATGGTCGCCTCATGTCAGTGTGGCTGTTTTTCCCTCCCTCTCCTAGCCCGTCGTGATCCGGGGCTATCTTGATTTATGTACTAATGATATCTTATAAAATATGTATTTGGGTTGGTGGGGAAGGGTACAAACCTAAGGCCTAGTAAGGCCACTGAGACTAGTAAATGATCTATTGTAAATATGTATAAAAAGTTATATTTTCACCTAAAGTTATCCGTAAGATTCTTCAACATCGAAGGTAAGTCATCTCGTAACGATACCAAGGTTTCCTTGTCATCCTTCATAGACCAAGTGAGATCCATCAAATAATAAAGGTCTAAAGGATAATTTTTCGCTGGTCTGTACGAAAATTTCACTACTTGTGTTTCTCCTGAAAAAAAAAACGATTGTTTATAGTACATACAGTAAGCGTTAAGGGACAGTAAGGCGGAAATAATGTAATAAAATTCTTTATGATTTATTGCGTCAAGTAGTTAGGTCCGGTTGTAATAATGTGATAAGAGCACCTTCTCGTCATTAAATTTTATACTCTGTGAGCGTAAGAGACATTCATCACAACATATATTATGTTGGACAAATAAAAAAACGGTTCACACCCATATTCCAGCAATTTTTTTTGGTTGTCTATGAATTCATCATGAAAGATAAGAATATAAATATCTAGACTAGTAAAATACCTCTGAATTCGTTATTTAAAAAATCCTTCTCTGGGATTCAAACCCACTGCAGAACCATTTGTACGGTACAACTGCGTAACCACTACGCCACACGGATCATTAACAATACTACCCAAGACTCAAACTTTTGTAAAAATTACACTCTTTCTTCCCGTTCCTTATAGTATCATTAAGTTACTCGTAGTACTTACGAGGTTTCAACGATAGCCTGACTCTCTGCGGTTGTATTTGGACGACCGCTTTGTCGCTGTCGGCTTCCACGTCTTGAAGCGTGCTATTTTCCATCACTTCCCACACAGGCTTCTCCGGCCGCTGTATCATGCCTTGACTGCATCCAGCTGCCACAAGGCTGGTAACAAAAATATTATGTAAAAATATGGGTGTATTAGAAAGAGCGTGACCCGTGCCTAGCGGTAAAACTGTATTTGATATAATTGAACACTGAGATTTGCAGTCAATTTGTAGCGTTATTTCCACAGCAGATTACGGAGTAATAAATGTTTAACACACATAGCCCCACAGTAGGGTAGATATACCCTGTGTCGTGGGTACCATGGACACACACAAAGACAGAAACACAAAGACCTAGACCGAGAACAGAAATTTAAACTCATCATTCAAATTTCTGTTTCGCCGGGAATCGAACCCGGGACCCTTAGATTGGCAGTCCGGCATGGTAACCATTGCGCCACGCAGGTCGTCAAATAATACGATGAAGATTTGCCCCCGCCTTTATACAAGATGTAACTTGAAAACCTCTCCACTAGCCCGCATTGGAGCAGCGTGTATCGTAAGCAGCGTCAGCTCAAGGCATTCCCAATAATGGGGAGAAACCCGTGCCCAGCAGTGGGACGCAAAAAGGGTAGCAACCAACCAGGAAGTAGGTATAATAAATCTGACCTTAGAACTTTAGATGTATGAATCAAAACCTTTTCTATTCCACTTAAAAAAAGAAGAACTAACTTTAACTAACTAAAAAAGAAGTATGTAACGGGCTCTAGCCGCTTGTGTACATGTTTGTATTATTCACCCTTTTTTAAACTATAGTCTTACAAATGCAGGAGGCAATTGGAATATATTTTTATTCATGTAGAGTTTTTAAAAACCAATTATGTAACTACTACTACTAATTAACATAAGTTTTTATTAATAATAACACCTTTAAGTGTAAAAATAAATTGTACCTAGTCCGAGGTACAAATACAATACATGCAATCTCATATAGGTAGGTGTTACCTACATATCGAAAAGTTAAAATTAACGTTAGCTATCTCGTAATTAAAGATAAGCGTTAAAATCAAGCTCAGTTGGTGGTATTCTTCGAAACTTTTCATTGTTTCTCAAAGACATTGATTGTCGAACAATGATAAAATGAACAGACTTGGCCGGTTACAATAAAATAAGCCCATTGAAAGAGCTCTTGGCATGTCATGTATGCGTCACTATGCATCACGGAGATGTCTTGATTGTTGATTGGCGGCAGGCAGCCGAGAATGGACGAATAAAAATGAAAAACTATAAAAAGTTTAGAATGTATGGAATCAAAATAAGCAATTAAAATTCAAACTGCTCTTTATATGTGCCGTGCCGTCACTACTGAAATTTCTCAGTTTATGATAAGTCGAAGTTCACCATTATTTAATAATTTTGAATAGGAGTTTTAATTATTTGTTTCTATTGGAAGTAACATAAAAATAATTTAAAATGACGGAATCTGGCATGGAACAACATACCTAATTAACATTGTCAAAAATCTGTACATATTTTGTTTTACCTCTAAAATTCAATCTGTTGTTTATTTTAACTTATTCGATACATTGAATAAACTAGATCGTTTACTGTTTTACAACAGTAACACGAAATGCTGAATATTTTCGAGTTCCAATCACTCGTTTGTTTATTTTGTCGACCTCTATTCAAATCGCGGCCGCTAAACGTGGGAACGATATAAATCTACGTCGGGCTTAAATCGAAGCTGTAATGGTAGTAAATAGCACAGCTTAACACCCATTACAACTTATTGACCCGACGCTGGTTTCAAATTAAGCCTCTTATTTCACCTACAATGCAATTACGTGCACAATCAATTCGATTCATTTTTGTAGAACCGTTACAGAAGGCTTGTGTGTATACAGTACTCGTAGTATAACAAACTTAGATTCAGTGAAAAGCTGCAAAAAAATCAAGAGTCTATATAAACTTTTTGATATATAGATATAGCCAGTATTACAGTCATAACAGAAGCGCTAATGATTGTAGAGCAACTTGTAATAAAAATGTAGAGTTTATATTGATTACTTTTAGAGCAGTAACAGAATGTGGGTACATACTTAAATTTATGTTCAGTGATTTATATAGAAGCCCACAATGTGATACCAAGAGTTGTGATGGATGTAAAAGTTTGTCATGAAAGTGTAGTCTCTGTTTAATACTTTTATCGTAACAATATCAAGGTATTTTTATGTAAGTTCAACAATTTTTATTCAGTAAATAACTTGTCTAATAGTTAACGTGAATGACATGGTCATTGCACACTTTACCATTGGAAATTGTTACTAAATAGTTAACGAATTTGTCTTGAACAACATATTGATTCGAACATAATGGGCGAATGTTGAAGTTTTATCGTGTCCACTGTCGATGTCGTGGCGATACTCTGTAGTTTGTTTTGCAAGCGAAATTTCTACCACGAACGAGTATAAAATGAGATAGTATTTCCAGTTGACTATTATATAGAGAATTAGGATGGTGGGTATACACCCACCGCGGAGCAGGATACCCCCTGGCTTTGCTCGTATCCATAGTCAACAATGGTCGCTTATCAATTGGTTTCCTCTTCGTCAAAGTATAAAGAAATAATGTGTTGATATTTAGTTATATAATGTGTTGATATTTAGTAATATTTATGGATTATATTCTATATAAATTTAATAGATTGTAGAACTTGTTATGTTTGCCAAAGAAGCAACACCAATACATTAATTTGTACAGAAATGTTTAGTGCTTCGATCGAAAGAAAGGTGCGGACACATGACAGTCATGATTGCATGAGAACCCATGAAGCAGCGCAGTAAAATAGACCTTGGATGACAAACATTCTTGTTGGGTATAGATATAAGTAAACTTTGCTTGACTATCTATGCTAATATGTATAAGTGTATGTATTTTAAAGCTGAAAAGTTTGTTTGTTTATTTGAAAGGGCGATTCTCAGGAATTCTGGTTCGAATTTAAAAAAACCTAATATTTGCGAATATGTTTTTAAAAATATGGTATTAATCCTTATGAAAGTAAACACGTTATTCATCAAGAGTATATAATTTTAAACAAAAATGGTATATATAAATATTAAATGAAATTTCGATGTATAAGTACTTAGAAGATATCAAAGCTCTAAAATGAGTTTGCAGCTAAATAATGGTTAGAACGGTAGCACGGGCAGCCGCGGTCTTTGCACGTATTCTTCTCTGATTAACAAGTCTGTATACACTCGGACGACGTCGCGTCGCGGGGACAGCTAGTTTCACATAAAAAATGTTATCTGCCTAATTCGTACCTTTCGTCATCGTTGCACCGCGGAGCAGCTGCACTGTAGTAGGGATCAGCGCACCAACGACAGTGCGATGCTGCCGACAGACACGCGCCGCACTCCTCATGCTCGATACACACCAGCTTGTTCAGCATTTGCTGGTCAACTGTCAACAACACATCCTGTTAAACGAAAGTTGATAGACTCTGGCATTCTAAGAGCACACTACGACGACCCGTGTGGCGTAATGGCTACCATGCCGGACTGCCGATCAGAGGGTCCCGGGTTCGATTCCCGGCGAAGCAGAAATTTGAATTCTGGCTCTCGGTCTGGGTGTTTGTGTTTCTGCCTTTGTATGTGTCCATGGCACCCACGACACACAGTTTATCTCCCTTATTGTGGGGCTATGAGTGTGAATCGTTATTTATTTATTTATATACGCTAATAAAAGTGGTGAAGTATTTATATTAGTTCAACTTTATATAAAGTGTATAAGATTCTACAAGTTATAAAAATAACGTTTATGAGATGACAGTACTTTCTAAGTTCAACGGGGAAGTACGACCACTGCACCAATTTCCACCACAACGCATTTTATTATGTCAAGTGGAAAGGTGCGTTTGCCAACTAGACTTACATAAGGCCTCCGGAGTAGCAGCGCAACACGACCAAAAGTAAAGTCCAAGACTCAGGTTTTCTTGAGATTGTGTGTGGATGTCTATTGGTGCAGTGACCACTAAACACCACGTAACCTGGAAGCTTGGCTGCTACTCCAATAAAATAAAAAATAGAATATAAATGGGACAGACAATGGTAACTGTCCTCGAGGTACGCACATCCATGTATCTATGATTCGACCAGTAAGAACATCATCTACACATTTCTGTCGTATCAAATCAAAATCCTTTAGCCTGTGGATTGCCAGCCAAACATAAATGCCATCTGCCTCAGGGGGTCTAGCAAGACAAATCATGAGACCGACCCCAGGTAGAACCATATGCTTTATCAGAACCAATTTGCTTGAAATTTTATGATGTCCTTAGGCTGCAGTAAACATTTTATAGAAAAAAAAATAAGATCATCACCACCACAGACCACTGAATTGATGCACGCTTATTTTCTCAGAAAAGAAAAGAATTCAGAATTCATGCCTATTTTCACAAATTAACATCTTCGTGCTGGCCACAACTTCATAACTTCTTCAATTACTCGAATAAAAATAAGAAGAAAAGTCCCATTTGTTAGTCGGACAAATGTTTACGATGGATAAATATTTGACTGCACACATTTTATTTCATTTAACAGGTTGCTGTTAAAGTCGTTTAACAATGTCGTTTTTTTTTCTCTTGTAAAGGCCGTATCTTTCACACCATAATGTAACGTAACCTCACTACTGACTTAAACATAATGACTAATGAAATGACACTTCAATATATCGACGACAACTATTATTGTTCAACAAAGAGTACCGATTAGTGTTTCAATCCCTTTTAATATTTGAAAGCAGTCTACGTGATCCTTCTTAAATTAGAAGTATTCAGGTCATCGACAGCTCTGTAGGCTCAGTGGTTACCATGCCTGGCAGGCGTGCCATGCAAGGGGCTCCTTCTTCGATTCTCATCGGAGAAGATGAATCGGGGAAACCTATCCATATTTCTTTATGTTAATTACAATATAATTTCTCCGACACGGAGATACCAGGTTCAAAATCTCGGCGCGTACCTCTGACAAAAAGACATTTGTAATGCGCACGTTATCACTGCTCCACGGTGATGGAAAATATTGTGATATTTAATTGATTACGATGTTTTTCATCGCCGTGCATGCCTGAGAGAAACTCATAATTTCTCGAAGGTATGACGTGCACCAATCCGCACTTGGCCAGCGTGCTACGGCTTAAATCCCTCTCACTTATGAGAGGAGACCCAGCGGACATAAAAAATGGTTGAAATAAAATCTCTAACAATAATTAACAGATGACCTTTTTAAATAAAGTTTAAAGGTGGTTCCGCTACGAAATTATTACTTTGTATCCAACATGATTATTACGTATACTAGCGTGCTAGGAAAGGCAGGATACCGAGAACTGAGGGTTCGAAGGGTACTTTGTGGCGTTGCTTAAATCCGGGAGTGCTGCAAAATATTTAGATGTGCCTGCCGGATGGATACGTGTGGCAAAGGCGACGTCCGCCGTTTCTGGCAGTGCCGGCGGCCACCACCAAGCTGCTGGCCAAAGCACCTCTCACTCAAGTGGAGCGGACGCTCAATGAAGCCCACGACAGTCTAGATGTATTTTTTGGTCATTTGAGTGAGTTCGCAAAAGTATGTAGTACTCATAAACCATCGTACTAACTCTTACAGGTAAAGCATCGTAAAGGTACTAACTCAACGGGTGTCATACGCATACCTGTCAGTACCTGTGATGCTGTACTATATCTAATTTATTACAAAAATAATTAAAGTTAAATTAATGTTTATTTCTATTACTTATTATTTTTTAATATTTTTAGTGTTTAGAATTTAGATTTACGAGGATACACTGTCGCATTGGGTGGAAACCTGTAATAATAAATATAGTTGGTAAAATAAATTAATTTATAGTCTTTCCGTGACCAGTATCGCAAGTGATAGCACAAAGTGGATCACACAACATTTTTACGTCACGCTGTGTTGATACAATTTGTGTGGGCGTAAACACGATTAGGAGTCGGTACTCTACAGATTATCACGGCAGGCGACAGCTACAGTACTTACAGCAAGGTTCACCACCGTTTTCCTACAATTAGCAGGATCTTGAAGGTCATAAATATTAAACACCACTGCTGGTCTCCTTTCCATAACAGTGAGGCTAATTAGAAACTGAATAAAAACAATGTTATTATTTATTCTTATGACAATGGTTTTGCACCGACTGCAGCAATGCTTTATTAAAATGATTTTCGGTAATATTTGTAATAATTAAGAAGAAGAGATTAGATCATTATTTGAAAATTATAAATCTATTTATTTAATTGCAAGGTTAGCATCTAACAGAACTGTTTTCCTTATTTGTTACTGAAGCTACATAAAATTTGAATTGTAATTAAATCTTTTTCAAAAAGGCTTACATTTTTAAATCAACTATTCCGCCATTTTTGAACTTTTTTTATACATGGAGCGGACAAAAGGGCAGACGGTCCGCGATCACTGTCGCGACTATAGATGGACACAAGCAACTCCAGCTGTACCATTTGACCATTCTAGGCTTTAAAGGAGAGCTTCTAACCTGCATTTCCATTGAATCAAATATTTCTTTATTCAGATTATAAGATTTGCGAGAATTTAATTTAAGTTTTTGTTAGGTACGATCGTTACCAAAAAGGAGAAATCCGGGTCACATCCTACCGTGTGGTTTACATGATTTAACTTAATATAGCAGGCACGTGCTCAATTTTCGGGTTAATAGAGAGACGTTACAACACCGATTCGATCACTGATAACAGCTAGTCATTATACAGCTTACTCGATATAGAATTAAAGTTAACACCCATTTATTACTGCCTTTTGAGGCGGCAATTTCCTTAAGTTAATTACGCTTTAGGCAGTGAACTTGATGAGTTTTAAGTCATCATTGTAGTATTACAGCAGCGTCAGCAGCAAGTCGAATTTATGATAAATTTACATATTTCATTAAGGTGAGTTTCAAACGATTTGAATTTTACATTTTAAAATCGTTTGAAATTTTATTTTATTAACAATAGATAGCCCTTTCTGTAACTTACAATTTACACATTACTTTATCTGTAACTAGCAGCCGCCCGCGACTTTGTCTGCATTGACTTTGGTATTAGTCATAGCATGATGATATATAGCCTATAGCTTTCCCCAATAAATGGACTATAGAACACAAAATTATAAAAATATTTTTTCTATTCGAACCAGTAGTGGTTTAAGATTAGCGCGTTCAAACAAAGAAACTCTTCAGCTTTTCCCCGTTTTTGCAACATTTTTCACTGATGCTTAGCTCCTATTGGTCGGAGCGTAATGTTATATAACCTAAACCCTTTCTCGATAAATGGACTATCCAACACAAAATATTTTTTCAAAGCGAACCATTAGTTCCTGAGATTAGCGTGTTCATACAAACAAACAAACGCTTCAGCTTTATATATTAGTATATTATTATGTATATATGTAGTTATTTATATATTTATACTAGCTGACCCCGCGAAATCCGTACGGCGTTTAAATGTTTGGGGCGGGCCACCCTTATCACATAGGGTATGAAAAATAAATACATAGTAGGCGATTCTCATACCTACTGAATTTGCATATAAAATTTCATAAAAATTGGCCAAGCCGTTTCAGAGGAGCATGGTAACTAAAATTGTGACACGAGAATTTTATATAGGATTAAATTGCCATCAACTTTATCCGGTATAACTCAAAACTACACCGATAAAATGAAAATAAAACAAGAGCACAATACGTCTTTTCCGACTTCCCGCTAAAACCCCGAAGAATCTTACATATTATTAGGTATGTACATACATCATAGGTAGCGCTTTCTGCAAAAATATTTTCACAACGTTCGATTTTCAAATTACGCGTCATCGTCTGTTTTTTCTTGACGTACCTAGTCAGTCATAATAAATCTTAATATATGGTTTTTTTATTGATGGCGCTTACATTACAACATTTAAACTATACTGCCAGAGCCAATTAAAAAAAAGTAAATAAGAAACTTTTTTGTATAATTAACCTTATCAATGTGTTGAGTAATATGTAATCCAAATAATGTATCTACTGAACACATTTTAGTGATAGTACTAAATTAAATATTAATCAAAAGATTTGGGTACTAATACAATACAATACAATAAACTCTTTATTGCACACCAATACAAACAATACATTAGAGGATACAATGTAAAAGAAAGCAAAGGGCGGTCTTATTGCTTCAAATAGCAATCTCTTCCAGACAACCCAGAAGGAAATATATAATAGACAATTCGAAATTAGAGTGTAGGGTGCATTAAACAAACAATGGTACTATATATATTTAAAACAACAGTAGGACACAAATAATAGTAAGAAGCAGCAAAAAGAATAACAGACACAACAAAGGATACAGCTGACAGCGAAAAAGTTATTAGTTTACTTAAAAAGTTAAAGTTAAAAGTTAATAGTTTACTTTTCCCACTGTAAAATAGCAACGACCGCAATAGACGAAAAGGAGAAATATCAAGTATATGGAAGATCTGTTTTTAGAAGTTTCCGAATATAATTTCAATATGCAAACAAATGAACGCGTTCGATGAAGCTCAGTGGCCTACTTTAGAGTTTATGCATTTCCTCTATAATATTACTATTAGTATACATCAAAGAGCTGTAACGACATAATGTACATACAAACATTTCTCAAAGCAAAAGTCATTTAATAAAGGACAAACTACCGTATTATACAAATAAAACTTTTTGTACCCTTATATTTATACCTACTGATTTCTTAAAATTAGAGGTACTGAACTAAATTAAAATTCTTTAAATATAACGGCAAAAGACCACGTTATGATTAGTGTTCCCTGCAACTCAAGAGCGTCTACAATTAAAGGTAAGCAGTCTTGTCGCTCTACTGTCGAATCTGTAGCCTACTAAGTGTGGGTGCCAAACAGATCTTTCTGAAACCCATGACTGAATTGCTTTATGGCAGACGTACTAGGTGTGGCGCTGGCGATGGTATTTTCACGGTAGAATTATGCAATTATATTATGTAGGCAACATGACTGAATCTATATAAAATGCAATTCTTTGAAATTTGTTATACTCACAAGCAATTTAGATGGCCTGGGTACCTAAGTACTTTTAATTAATCCTCTGATAGACAATAGCTATAACAAAAATAAATTCTAAAATTTTATAATACTGTCAATCAAAATGGTCCTCCATACATACAACCGATACTCTTTTGATTAGTATTTAGCGATGGCTTACAAGTAAAAGGTTAATGAGTTTGATAGAATTTAGTAATAAAATGTAGGTGCTTTGAAATGGAATGCTCTACTTTAGATGGAACTCATTTCCACTTCAATACGTATCGAGTTTCCATGGGAAGACATTTGCATGTCCATTAGAATCTAATCGGTTTTTATGTTGCGTAATTCCGGTGCAGATCAGTGGCTTGGCGTTTTTATTTCTTTATTATATTAGTCATCTACTAATGACATTAAGCTGAGAGAAAAAGTAGCGATAGCCGAGTGGTAGTAACATCGATCACCGACGCGGGGGTCCCGATTTAAAAACCTCTACAGGTTGGCTTTTTACCTTCGCACGATCGTCTGGCTAAAAAAAATTTGCTTAGTAACGGTTAGGAGAAATATCGTAATTTTTGACTATGTTTGTGTTTTCCATTACTGTACATGCCCCTTGAACAAACCTTTTCGAAAGCATTCGATATCTTTACATGCCCCTTGCACAAACCTTTTCGATAGCATTCGATATCTTTTCATTTCGATAGTTTTTCAATGTCGACGTATGTAGGTACTGACATTGGACCATGTCGATAGTGTGAACCATGTTCTGAGTTTGACTTTTTAAAAGTTCAAAAAAATGAAATACATACCATAGATGATGCATTCTATTCATCGTGTGTTCTTGCAGCATGACTAAAAATCACGTTTTTCGCGTATATTACGAGTAGGTATAATATAACCAGTGATATTATTATGGGAGAGTAATAAATTAGTTTTTTCCTTTTATATTTTTATCATTGTATATTTGCATACCTCATAAAGGTAAATAATATGCCGAACTAAATATATATAAACAACTTTGTAAGCACCCATATTTGTGCAAATAAATGTCTTTGTCTTTGTCTTTATAATATTTTGAGCAGCGATGGCCGAGTGGTAAAAAATCGCGGTCGTCGACGCGACCGATCCTGGGTTCAAATCCTCGGCGCGCACCTCTGATAAAAAAATTTGTAATCGCATTTATCGCTACTCCACGGTGATGGAAAATATCGTGATGTTTAATTGACTACGATGTTCTCCATCGCCGTGCACGCCTGAGAGAAATTCATAATTTCTCGAAAGCATGACGTCCACCAATCCGCACTTGGCCAGCGTGGTGGAGTATGGCCTAATTCCCTCTCACTTGTGAGTGGTACAGTGGGACATAAAAAAAGGTTAAAAAAAATATTTTAAATGAGCAAGTGTTTAAATTAAATACTGACTGCATAATAAGAATAGTTGGACCAACGGTTGATCCACGAGGAACTCGCGTGATAAGATTCTCATTATTGAAATTTCTGCGGATAAAATCCTATGATTTATTCACCGATCTTAAGATTTAAAAAAAACCAAAAAAAATACCAGGTTAGAGACTAAAAATATCGCAATAACATATGCTTACATTAATCGCGTTTAAACTTGGTGAATCATATTTCATGTGATGCGTGCTGCCGGCTGCGCTGTCGGTAATAGAAACCGACCAAATCTGGCCGTTATAAATAAAACTGTCATTCCCATTCGAGATATTTCCTACTTTAGAAAACTCATGACCCTAACAGGTGAGTTCCGGGATCGGCGTCTCGTCTGTTTGGCTATTTTGGTTACAAATGCATTTTGTGTGCGTTCGGACGACCATAAATCACTCCTTTTGAAGTTAGATGCAACATTTATGGCCTGATAAGGGACGTTACATGATTGTCAGTAATTACGGTGCTTGCCCCTCTCTTCGTAACGATCCATTACTTTAGTTTGATGTTCTTTGTATAAAACGTTAGTTAGCAGTGTTAGTGCACGACACGTAAAATAAACAACAGTGTTTACACAAACTTCAACAGGTGCAGCTGCTAGTTCTGGTAACAATTTTATCGGAAAACATGAAAATCTTTCAGTATTATGGTAAAACGAAAAACGCGTCATGCTCACCTTGACCAGCAACATGTCCAATAATCTGGAAAAACACGCACAAATACAATAATGTGAACACCACGAATTTTCCAAACATGATCGGCTTCAAATAAACCACATTAATTGATCGGATATTTGCACGTGTGTGAATCAACTGGCCGTGTTATGCGATTGGTTTTGCGATGAGTAAGTGATAAGGGCTGATAAGGTGATAAGGGGAGGCGCGGGAAGCGCGCTCGCGGCGCGGGTGCCTCGCTCCCACGTCTCCTCCGGCCGACATCTGCGGAACCTCTACGGTCTACGCGCTCTACCGTCTCTACTCTCTACGTAACGTACACTGGCTGCCGGCCGGTTGGCGAACGTAAAACAATATTTACAAAGGTGCATGCATTGCCTTGAATGAAACCACTGATAACACACTTGTGCTGAAAGATTACAGTCCTGCTCCACCTAATAGCGCTGAAATTAGACGTATCCGTTCAAACCATAGATATAATATATCTTAATAAAATCCAAATGGTTCAAACAATATCTACCTACCTTGATTGAATAATTTTGGGTAAATGTATCAAATATTATATTACTTATATTTTATTTATGATTAGATAGTTGTTACCTGTACCTGTTATTTTATTAATTACTAGACTTCCGCCAGCGTCTTCGCCCGCGTGGACCCGTTTTATAGGTTTCCGTAGGATAAAAACCATCCTATGTCCTTTCCCAAGGTCCACTTTCCACCACCACAAATTTCATTAAAATTGGTTCAGTAGTTTAAGCGGGAAAGCGTAGCAGACAGACAGACAGAGTTACTTTCGAATTTATAATATTAGTAAGGATGAATGTTTTAATAATTGAAAAAAATATAAATAAGGAACTAAATATTTTCATGTCTATGGTTTGTAATTACAATGTAAGTACGAGTTCTACGTGTAGGTTCTTTTTTAAACCTTACTTGAGCTTTAAATTTATTTATAACTATGTATGTGATACGTGTTGGAAAATCAATGTTGCATAGTTCTGTAAATAGTTTCTTAATGTTTACGTAATACCGTTCGTATTGTAAATATTTTATACCTATATTACCAACTATAGAACTATAAGCACATAACTACGATGACGTCAACAGAAAAGCTGCTAAAGAGAGTAGTTGTTACACGCAGAATAGATTCAAATGAAAAGCAAAATTATCCTTCATCTCGAAAATTATGGGAAGGTTACGAAATGTATAATTTACGACAAAGTATGTATTATACAAAATGGGCGGCAGTGATGCGATCTAGCGACAGGAAAATCATGGACTTGCCTATTAATTAATTCTTGACTCTCATAATTGACGATATAACACCCAGATAGTTATAATCTAGTCACGAACGCCGCACCTAAGTTTGGCAAGTAATCAATTTAAGAACCTATACCTACTTATACTATACATTGAAGCTGTAAAAGTTGTATTGTTATTTAGGCTGCCATCAAAGATTCGTCGACTACACGAGTATTTGTTTATTCTCTCCATATTCAGCATCGATAGAATCATCAATCATTAACACATCTCAGGAACAGATTTTTGAGTAGGTAATGGTTTTCCTGATTGGAGAGATCAAAGACATGGGCTTTGCGAAGCACAAAAAAGACCTACTGAAAATATTTTCTTTCATAAGTCCCAAACACGTCCAAAATTAGTTTGGCTTTGTTGAACGCTTGCCTTTTTTTTGGTATCGGGGGGGAAACCTTCAAAAGGTACCCAGCACCTTGGGAGAGGACACTGGGTTATGTGGGATTTGAACCTCAATAAAACCCCCTCGGTGGCCTTCCTCTGCGTTTGGGGAGGACTCCGGGATCTCCCATGGAACGCACCGGTGTCCTCCATACGCGACGCCCTGGAACGGGCCCATGTTCGGGAGATGTTGAACGCTTGCCTAACCTGTCTTTTCACTTCGTACGCCTTTCATAGTCCACTGCTGGACATAGGCTTCCCCTAACGTTTACATACCTTACCAATGCCATGACCTTACCATACCGTTTTCGTACGTAAATGTTTTGAAAAATAGGTAGGTACTACGTACCTACTACACTGCATCAATTTACAACGTAGGTACTTAGGTAATTTATGTTTGAACAATTGTGAGGTTTTTAAAATCCTTATTTCTTTGGGTCTGTTGTTCTTTTAAGTGCAGTTGGTAGGCGTACATTCGAGGTCAAAATACAAAGACATCGAGTTGAAACAACTTGAGAGTCAACATGTCACTATTCGGCGGTCCGTGGGCGGACGCCTATTTGCTACCTCCTGTTTTAGAAGTATAAATTGCGAAATTCATTATAAGAAAACGCATTACTTCACACATGCACATTAAGTCTGCCTATTATATAGAGACAATAACAGGGCAAATTAATTTAATATGAATTTGTTACTGTCGATCAGAGAGTCCTGGGTTCGATTCCCAACAAGCGGATATTTGTTAAACAAAAAAAAATTCAAATAAAATTTTGGTAGTCTGTGTAATTAGTAAGAAACGTACTCATGCATATCTTATGCGAAAAAAGTTTAATTTTTCTCTTTTAAACTCTGTTTTTATTTTTTATTTAAATTATAAATAAACTACGATTCCATCTACACTTGCTTTGTTTCTTTAATAAAATATTTTAAAGCAAATTTTAAGTGTGTATAATTACTCGATGACTGCGTACACTCATGAACTTGAGTGTACGCATACAACAGTAAAATGCCCTATTAAGTTAAGTGGGTTCAAAACGTGAAGTGTCACATAAACATGTACCTACCCTAACTGGTAGTGTAACTACAGCATTTAACACCTTCAAGACAGTCCTCTTCTTACAACATTACAATGGTTGGTATTGATTGCCCAATCCTACTAATACTAATGTCGATAACATAGGGCCGCGGCCGGGCTACTTATTCGTAAAACAACAGGTTTCGTGCAATGCTTCGTTATTAGTTATTATATAGCATTCAAAAAGTGGTTGTTTTACAATTTTAACCAATATGTTTGCTACTTATTTATAACGTACTTACAATTAAAAGTTTTTATAACGAATTTTTCTTTCACGCCTTGCAAACCACCTTTCGTTGCTTTTCAAACTGTCTTGTGGTTGACTGGCAGAGAATGCTTTTAGCATTAAGTCCGCCCTTGTTCTTGTACGTTTAGTATAAGTTCAAAAAGTTTAAATAAATAAATAAAAGTATATCAGTAATAATAATAATAAAGTGTTATTGAATAAATCATTATTATTATTATAATTCAGAGAGGAGGCCTAGGAGAAGACCCAGACACACGAGTGCCTAGGACAGGAGTGGGACTGTGGGGCATAAAAAAAAGCTTGAAAAAATATATTTAAAGCTACACACTCCGGCGACAATACCTAACAGGCATCTGGAAATCACATTAATTTACACAAGTTGTTGATGGAAAGTACTTCATTTTTACCGACTTCCAAAAGAAGGAGGTACTGTATTCGGCTGTATGTATTTTTTTTTTTTTTTATATATGTTCACCGATTACTCCGCCGTTTGTGGACCGATTTTCAAAATTCTTTTTTTGTTCGTATGGTTATACTCCCGAGGTGGTCCCATTGTCACCAAATCAGGATCTGATGATGGGATCCTAGGGAAATCGAGGGGAACTCTCAAACTTTATAGGCACATACATTGATTTTCTTATAGTTTCTGAAGCATAAGAGATATTTACGCATAGAAATCATGATCTCATGTTGCTGAGCTGATGATGGAAGGTACTGCGACAGTGAGGAGTTGAGAGCAAATTCTTTCAATAAATAGTTTTTTATTCGAAATCTTACATTCCCGAGATGGTCCAACTGTCACCAAGTCAAAGTCTGATGAGGGGATCCCAGAGAAATCGAAGGGAACATTCAAATTTTATAGCATAACAAATGATTTTCATATTTTTACAAAGCAAAACAAACATTTGTGTATAATTATCGTCATATCATGTTGCTGAACTGATGATGGAAGGTACTACGACGGTTAGGAGTTGAGAGCAAATTCTTTCAATAAATGGTTTTTTGTTCGAAATCTTACATTCCTGAGGTGGTCCAACTGTCACCATGTCAAAATCTGATGATGTGATATTAGGGAAATCGAGGGAAACACTGAAACTTAATAGGCACACACATGCTTTTAGTCATATTTTTAACATAATACAAATATTTATGTCTGGTAATTATCACCTGCTGTTGCTTAACTGATGATTGAAGGTACAACTCCTCAACGTTTAGGAGCTGAGAGCAAATTCTTTCTTTAATTTAAACGTTCAGGTGGACTGATAGTATGTCTTTCAGACTTTTAGATGGCTATTAGATAAACATGATTATAAAAAGGTATAACGTTTAGATGTTAAGTGAAAAAATACCAGTTATGCTTTTACATATATTATGTGCAGAATTATTAAAATTACTAAAAAGAGTGAAATAAATTAAGTTTTTAACAAAAAAATAGAACCGACTTCAAACGGTAAAAAATAAAATTGTTCAGTACCTACTTCTTCTTGCTTATGGTAATGACTCTTAAAACTATTTTTGAAGTCGGGCCCTTAGTGAAATGTCCTGTCTTAGTAAATATAGTGTACCTTTCGTTCTGAATGGGCACCGACTCCAATATAGTTTTAACAGTCATTACCATAAGCAAGAAGAAGTAGGTAGTGTCCCACTGTCTGTACTGTCGGTGCCAATTTAGAACGAATGGTACGACATTTACTAAGGGCCCGACTCCAGAAATAGTTTTAAGAGTCATTACCATAAGCAAGAAGAAGTAGGTACTGAACAATTTTATTTTTTACCGTTTGAAGTCGGTTCTATTTTTTTGTTAAAAACTTAATTTATTATGCGCTCATTTGAGTTTTGGAATGCACAGCCGCTTCCTGTCACGTCGAATAGTAGTCAAAGTAGTCAAATGACACACTTTGCATCCAACAGAGATAGCCCTTCCTCCATAAACATGGCATGAATGAAAATTCCAAACGTTGTCCGTTATTTTGTTGTGATCTTTGATAAGGACCCCTGTTATAGTAAACAAATGAAACTCACAATAGTGAATTGAATATTTTTACTAAGATTCGTTTTGGTCGTGAAGTTAAATATTCTACCACATAAAGAAAACAATAAATTGTAATAAGTTGTTGTCACAATTGCAGGTACAATTGAACAATTTAGACCAATATTTACGTTGTCTAATATTGACTAATACTATACGGCCCATATACGAAATTTTGCCGATGTCTCTAATTTACCTGATTTAGCACATGACATTTTGAAGTTAAATTACAGTATGATAATTTATAAAAATTTAAAATAATTATTTATAATGAAATGATCAGTCATATTGTGGCATAAAACTTGTGGAAATACTGTATTTTAACTGCAAAATCTCCTATGTATAATTGGCGAAATCGGCAATTAAAGGTTAGAATCAAAGTTCAAATCGTCAAATCGTTCGATCAAATTTAAACCGTATTCTAAGGAGACACGACTTACTTCACTTTTCCAACATTAAATTAGAACTGCTTATGGCATTCTGCGGGATGTTAAAGCCAGACCAAAACACAATTACCTACTGATTAACTTTATAAGAAAGTAAAAAAATATTAATCAGTAGTATAAAACCATTGGCGGTGGAGAAACTGGAGAACACAAAGAGCATCATAGTGTTTGACAATTAAGTCATAGAAGTAGTGTTTAAGTCCTTTATCTTTTGTTTTCTTCTTACTCTACTTTCCCTTTTTTTCTCCAACATCTCATAGTAATGGTTGACGGGTTCAAACCAAGCGTAGCCCTGTTCAGCACGACCTAACCACTTATGTCCATTGGGGTCCAATAACTCTAAATATCCCGATGGAGAGTTCTCTACAAAATCGCCGATGAGGATACTTCCATCTGGGTAGAAATATCTTCCTTTTCCACTGTACGACCAGTCCTTGAAGAGGCCTTCGTATCTGGACCCGTCGGTGAACGTGATGGTGACTTCATCGTTTGCACCTAGTCGGTCGGCATCCCACGTGCCTACGTAGGTGTCGCCCTCTGCTGTAGTGTACTTCCCGGGGCCTAAAGTAAAATAAAACATTGTTGAAATTAAATATTTTACTTTTGCGCCCTCGAGGATAATATTAGGGGAAACAGGCTTGCCTAAGGAAGCCACTCAATCACAATTCTTAGAATCGTATATCAGCATTATGAAACTCAACTTTGGTAGGTGGTAGAACTATTATGGTTCGCCCTGGGAAGTACCACCGCTTATATTGTGTTTTAGTGGAAAGGTGCAGTTGCCGGCCACACTTACATGAGCTCACATGAGGCGACCACCAGCCTCCGGAGTAGCAGCGCAATTGCATACGACCTCAGATAAGACTTACCTATGCTTGTTTGAGGTTGTATGTAGATGTCTATGAACTGCAGCGACCACTTAACATCACGTGGCCTGCATGCTTGTCTGCTGCTCTATTTAAATAAAAAAAAACTCAAATAAGTATCTTCAGGTAAACTCGGCTGTTTCAAAGAGATTAAGCTCGAAATTGACTGAAGTAGTCATCGCCTTTGTGTCAGGTTAGTCTAGATCAAATTGCATCTTAGATATTTAAAATTAATAAACTTCCCATCTCTTTCTCCTGAGAAAATCTCTCCATTGTCTCATGTTCAATCTATAATACAGATGCAGACAGTTCTCCAATTCTATAAAAGATGAGCGAACAGCATCAAACGACTCCGGAAATGTAGGTAATAAAAAATCAACTCAAAACAAAACGTTTTCTTTCTTTCTGGACTGTAACATTTCGTACAATTAGAGCGTAACGCCACGTAACGCTCTGCCTTTATGAGCTGGAATGGATCACAGAACGGTTCATTAAACCCCACTTGATAAAAGACAAAACAATTTGGTGCTGCTTCGTTGCACTCCATATTTGGATTAATGTAGCAATTCAAGTTGTTAAAGTAGGAAGATTTATTGATGTTACCCCTTTTAACACGACAGAAATACTCATTGAAAGGCAAAACATTATTTTTGTAGGTAAGACTTCTCGCTACTGGGTACAAGCTGAGGGAATAAGTGTCTAAATATTGCACCCAAATCAACGTTAATTTCTGTGGCCCCAACCATGCGGTTTATTGCATGCGGGTTATCGTGAATTGCGCAAGAAGGACTAAAACGTCAATCGAAGGCGTAATAGCCAGAAGCAGTGGCTAGCGAATCATTTTTACCAATTTGAAACAATGTTAGTAAGAGTGGGTGACGTTTGTGCTATCCGCATGTGCTTCGAACGCATGTAGGTGGCGTGTAGCCGTGTAGATATAAAAATTAGTCACTACCTATACGTATAATTTGAGGTGAATCCGAATGGTTTGTGGGGGGAGGGGGGGCTTGAGCCCTCTAGCCCCCTACCCTGGATCAGCTAATGTGTGATGTTTTCCCTTTCTTCCTATTATGAGAGAAAACGCTACTATTTCGTTCACTGCAGACTAACCCTTCAAATAATATACACACCTACAACACATGTCTAATTTAGAAGTTGGAATGTGTATCATAAATCAGGATCAAAAATCCAAACTCCTGCGAGTGAGTTTATTACTGTCATCGGTCTTCTATAAATAGAGACTCAATTATCTACTAAAGACAAAGACAAAGACAAAGAACTTTATTTGCACAAATATGGGTGTTTACAAAAGTTGTTAATACATATTTAGTACGCCATATTTACCTTCATGAGGTATGCAAATATTACAAAGATAAAAGAAAAAAACTTAATAATAACACAATTTATAAAAATGTAAATTATTATCATATCAATTTTATTTTTATTTGATCCCATATTGCGCATTTTGAAAATTAAATTTTTTAAATTTTATTTCTTCAAGTATGTATTTATTTAGTTGTTTGTTTATTTAATTATTTATTCATATTTATTTGTACTTCGGATCGAATCCGATCGTCGGCTTTGGGTACCTATATTGCAGGGTTTTTGTACACTAAGAGGAAAAAAAGCCGGCGGAAAAAAAACCTCCCAGGTTTTTATGGAATTCCTTTATGCCGTGTTGTCGTTTAAGAAATCAGTGACTGAGTAATACGCCTTTTTCAGTAAATAAGTTTTAAGTTCTTTTTTAAACTCGTTGCCCGTTTTGATTTTGAGGAATTCCGGTAGACCGTTATATATTTTTGGTCCCATACTACCATACCCCATATCCCATACTACCCCATATCCCATACTACCCCATATCCCATACTAAGTTTACCAACTTACAGTTCATCGTTAGATATTAATGATGTTACTTTTTTATCAGGGGGATTAAGGGTACGTATCGGGTACTTAACTAACTTGGGAGAGTTACCGGGTTATGTAAGACTTTTACTGCACTAAAACCCCCTCGGAGGCCTGCCTCAGCGCTTGAGGAGAACTCTGGTAACCTATAAGAACCATAAGAACCGCTGCAGCCCATGGACATTAAGCAAGCCTAAATCTTACCTGCCAGGAGTTGTTTGTAGTTACGCTGTTACTCCAGAGGCTAATCACCGCCTAATACAAGTCTGGGCGACAATCACACCTTTTCCACGAAACACAACAGATTTACTTCTCGGCAGAAATTAATGCAGTGAATGTAGGTACTAAATATAATTTGTACCTACTATTTTTACAGGATGATGATGAGGATCATGAAAAAAATAATATTTGGAGATACGAGTTGGACCTTCAAATGAAAACAAAACTTTCTTGTATGATAAAAACCACTACTGAATCGTATTGTATTATACCTTTAGTATGTTGTTGAATCTTTTTTCGGTATCTTTGTATTTTAGTAGTTTACATACCCTGCATTTTAACACTTCTATCTTTCTTCTTAGCTTCAAAAAATCCCTCGTACACATCGCCCGTCTCGTGTTTGAAAATACCTTGGTCTTGCACTACCGGTACCTCCTTCACAGGTTTTTTTACTTCGGTATCAGATTCTATTTCTACCGATGTTTCCGTCATTTTTTCTTACTGAAATATTAAATCAAAAAATTATTTAAAGTTTTCTTTTATTAATGTCCCACTACTGGACACATGTCTCCTCTCAAAATTTAAAAGATTACGGCCAAAGCCCTGTAAAGCCCACCAGACTCCAGGCCACCACGCCAGGTAAGTGCTGGTTGGTGATCATCTTCCATCGATTTTTTTTGCCTAACTCTGGATAGACTTTCGTCATTGTGAAGCAGTGATAAATACGCACGTGACAAATTAAGACAGAGATTTATGCTGGAGTTTGAAGTCGACTGCACTTCCGCGTCGGTCACAAGGATCAACAGACACGTCGGAACATAGGTCACAGGACTCCCAGAGATCGTGATCTCATCATCAGTCTCATCAGTCCACAAGTCGGGAACTAAAATTTGGGGCGATATAACAAAATGTTTTATCGAAAGTTGCAAAAACCTTGTGCATATTAGTCACGCGGTACCTACTTATGCCTTGCGCTAGACCGGCTACATCATAACCATTTCTTTAGTTCTTCTTCATTTATTTATCAAAAACTACAATGGAATTACCAAAGGTTTAGTTAGTTATTTTGAGGAATGGCACAAGGACCCAACATGTATTGGCCTACGATAATAAGACGCACCACAGTCTTTTCTGCGCAATCTCCTGCCAGTTTGCACAGATCCCACTCCACTAAGGACGAAAGGCACAATTATTCTGTGCCAAAGTTTTACATAAGGTTTATTTTATCAAACCTCGTCGCTCAGAATGAGAGCACGTAGGAACTATGGAAACATCACCATAAACGGACAGCCATATGGACCAGCTCCATAATAAAAATCGATATAATTGTATCGTACATACAAATACGTACCTACCTACCGCATTACTTTGAATCTAACTTTATACATGCATACATGAGCTAACCATAGACTTAGCATATACGAGCTAACCTTGTCAAGAAAGGAAATTTATTTCTATTTATAAATTATACAGTAATTATCACCTGCACCTTTGGAATTAATTAATCTCGACAGTTATTCGTGACATGTGTCCATCCGTGGCAAGCCCATCCTTCATTTTGATGTTGTTTTGCACGCAACTTTAATGTTTTCGGCCATGACCTATGTATTATTACCATTTTTTTACATTACTTTTTAATGTTTTCTTGCATGCGAGCTTTAAAAGTTCAGAAATTACTTAACCTACCTACTGTATTTTTATGCAATCCTAATTATAATTAAAAAGTTTCTAAATAAAATTATTTTTGAACAATAATGCATGCATCACACACTCAAATATAATAAAACCTTTTTTTTATTTTATATCGTTTTAATCGCCGCCAAGAACGAGAATCGCGGCGAGAGACAAACCGTTTTCCGATTCCCGTATTTCGAATCCGGCTCGAAGTACCAAAAACTTAATGAAGATTTTAATTATGGTCCAAGATTATTTTGTAGTATAGTATTTATGAATAAATAATCATTTTTATTATTCTCTTATGTTAAGTTTTTAAATAGGGCGGCTGAATGATTAGATCTTCGGTACTAGGGTCCTCATTTCAAATCCCGCCGTAGAGCTTCTCTGACAATGCTTTTTGCGTATTTATTTACCGCAACTACACGATAAAAGAAAATATTGTAACATTTTGTGTACTTACAATATATTCGTTTTGACAACCGGCGTGGCACAATGGTTACCATGCCGGACTGCTAATCGAGGGGTCCCGGGTTCGATTCCCGGCGAAACAAAAATTTGAATGATGAGTTTAAATTTCTGTTCTCGGTCTGGGTGTTTGTGTTTCTGTCTTTGTGTGTGTCCATGGTACCCACGACACAGGGTATATCTACCCTACTGTGGGGCTATGAGTGTGAAGCGTTATTCCGTTACCGGGTATGCGTGAGAATGGGCATGATGACAGATTTTTAAATACCTTTCCTTATTGTAGGTACACGTCTCCTAGTTTAGAAAAAACGTTTTTTCAACAATAAACTCAAATTTTAACGTAAATTAATGTATTTTCTGTTATGTAATTTGAATTAAACGCTAAAACGTTCGTAGGTGTCATGGCGTCGGCTCGCTCGTCAAACTTCAAGCACCACGATGACATTAACTGAGACGTGACGTCATTCCTTTTGATTGGCGTTTCAGATAGCATGGCCGATTGCCGTATTTAATACTTTTATTTTATTGAAAATCTTATTAATCTTAATGTTTATATTAAAACGGGATCATATTTAAGAACTTTTTTAGCATATTTTTCTGTAAAACCGTTTATTTTCTGATTCTTTAATAGTGTCATCTTGCCTATTACACCGAATTTCCCAAAGGTATGCCATAATATTCCCTAACCCGCACTAAGCCAGTGTGGTGGACTATGGACAAAATGCCCACCGATTCCAAAAGGAACTTCCTCTTGTTGACGTTAATAAAGGTTTAAAACAGTTTTCGAACAGATTCTGTACCAAACTTTACGGTAGGTAGGTAGGGTAGATACAGTTTCAAGTGTAAGAATTAACAAATTCGATCAAATTGGGTAAATTGTGTAGCGAATGAAGTGTTCGTTGTACTACTACTAGTTTCATTGGACTTGCATGGTTCAACCGGAGAACTACAACCTACTACTGCACCCAATGGCACCCATTTATGCCGTAAACAATTCTGTGAAAAGGTGCGGTTGCCTCAGACAAGGCTCTCGTTACCTAACACTAGCCACCAACGCAAGCTACTCAACACAAAATAAAATCTCGAAGTATTTGCATCAAAAATTGTTTGCTTTCTCTTGAGATTTTTTTCCCCAGTTTTACACAATATGTTCAAGCAGTGCTATACATTATAATCTTGCCAATATTCAAAAATTATATGGAGTCATAATTATTTAATTACCTCGTCCATTGCTCTGATCTCATTTGTAGAAGTAATCTTATCTGATCTAAATAATAAACATAAATAAAACAATAAATATGTTAAAAGTGGATTTATTTATAAATAAAATATATTCCACTAACATTCATAAATCATCTAGCAGCATCAAAACATTACAATAACAATATGTTGGTAACAAAAGACGACCGTGTTCGTTTTGTTGCGCCGCTCATCGTTTCCGTATTTACAATGATAATTTTTGATTTACAAGAACATTAAACATAATACAAATAAATATGATAAACAAATAGATCTTTGCTCCAAAAACGAAGACTACGAAAATTTATTAATATATACATTTCTATACAAAAATGCATAAAAGCAATTAGTGCCTCAGAAATAAAAATATATATTACAAGGCAGAGTTTTCAAATTATCACATGACATTGCTGTCAGTAATATCAGACGTCTGTCTATTGTTACCTTACATGGACCACTGTAATATCAACCACTAAAGCAATAAATAACTTAGAAGTTATTGACCACAACATACCTCCGGGATGCTCTATTGCATATTTATAAAGTCAATGATTCACTTTTGTATCTGGCTATGTATATTGTAATATACAATCAATAACCTAATTATTCTAAATAAATAAATCCTTCATAGTAAAATCTGCATATCCCTCGAGCATATACTGTCACTAATTTTATTTGTGTGCTTAACTAGAGGTACAAACTTACTGAGAATTCTTAAAAACTAATTCTACTATACAGTATGGTGTATTCTTAGGAAAAATTAAGTCAAAAATCCTATTCGGCTTTCAGGTCACAAAAATTTTTATTCGAAGGATACGACAGTGTTTATGAAGGTATAACTTAATACAAATTGCTGTGTGGCAAATTTAAAGTCTGATTACAATCCACTTATAAAACATTTATACAAGCTTACATGATTAGATAATAACAAATAAAAATAGAAAAACATCTTTACATTTTAAATAAAAAAAACATAATTTGAAGATTTATAACATTTCAGTTAACCTTACAAGCAACTTGTAAAAAATTATTTGACAAAAGCAAGATATAAACAACTTTTAATATCAATATGCATCTCAACTAGTAAATCTCAAAAAATACAAATCACCTACAAGCAACAAAAACAGAGAAGAAAAATTAAGCTTAAAAGTAAACGGATTGTTCCATCCAACAGCCAGCAATTTGTATCGAGTAGATATTAAGTAAAGCTAAGGCGTTCACAGGATGATGTTGGCGGGGTCCTCCAGGTTCTCCTTGAACGCCTTCATCCACTGCGCGCCCACCGCGCCGTCGATCACCCGGTGGTCGGCCGATGCCGTGAATGTCACGAATTTCGCCAGTCGGAATCTATAAAAAAAGTAACATACTTTAATAAACACATATTTTGTTAGATGTGATAGTATAGGCTTCATAATTCGTTTAATTTTGATAAACAAAGTTGTGTCTGTTTATTGAATATTTTTGTTTATAAACCGACTACGGGACTGCCGACCGGAAGGTCCCGGGTTCGATCCCGGTGAAACAAATTTCAGGTTTGAATGATGCGTTTAAGTTTCTGTTCTCGTTCTGGGTGTTTGTGTCTGGCTTTGTGTGTGTCCATGGTACCCACGACACAGGGTATATCTACCCTTCTGTGGGGCTATGAGTGTGAAACATTATTTATTTTATTTTTAAACAAGATACCTAACACATAAGACGTATTTTAGGTAATTTTATACTAAAACTAATTTCCATTCACTATCAATAGATTTTTAATCATAATATATTATACCTGACTAGCTTCCAAAAAAATAAATTATGTAGGTCTATTATTTTTAACCTATCTTTAGGACATGTCTCATAAGATCAATCTAAACAGAAGTAACCCCTAAGCCCAATGAATTCATTTTTTCAATCAAAAAGATACAATTTAAGATTACTACAAACTACATACTTTTTACAAAGTATGCACATTAAGATCTTAATACATACCCATTAGGTTCATTTTTGTCAGGAACAACAATCTCTTGTAGACCACCGCAGGCCAGAATGAAGCATTGTGGAGGGTTGATTATAGCGTTGAACATAGTAATACCTGAAAAAAATGGGTTTGTTTAAACTTGTTAACAGGGAAATGATAAATAAGTCATTCGAATAGGCATGATGACAGGTTTTTAAATACCTTTCCTTATTGTAGGTACATGTCTCCTAGTTTCGAAAAAAAGTTGATTTCAGCAATAAATTAAGTTTTAACGTAAATTAATATATTTTCTGCTATGTAATTTGAATGAAGCGCGAAAACGCTCGTAGGTGTCAGTCATGGCGTCGGCTTGCTCGTCAAACTTCAAGCAACACATTTACTGAGACGTGACGTCATTCCTTTTGATTGGCGTTTCAGATAACATGGCCGATTGCTGTATTTAATAATACTTTTATTTTATTGAAAATCTTATTAATCTTAATGTTTATATTAAAATGGGATCATATTTTAGAACTTTTTTAGCATATATTATTCTGTAAACCATTTATTCTCTGATTCCTTATTAGTGTCATCATGCCTATTATCGAGACTCATTTAACATAAAAAATAGTATTGTGTCTCATTACATTTCAGTCTCTTTACATCTTACAAGTTTCTTTGTAAAATTTCTAATGAGAAACATTAAGAGGCCGTATACGAAATCGAAACGGGCCAGATTAGGTATTTGAAAGGCACACGGCGTAAGCGGGAGCATTTGGTCGCGGGTTTGTGTGAGTCCGGAATCGTCGAAGGCTGGTACGACGATTAAACGGTTTTGATACTTTGTACTTTCTTCGGTGTCTTTTCCTCAGTTGTTTTTTGTCAATTAGAATAAAAAGTCTGATAGTACACAACTAAGCATTTATTAGTGTAGTACAAGTAATGATCTATACATGTAATAAATCTGTAGATAATCAAAATCTGTACATTTAATTTATTTTAATTATTCTTTATTACACTATAAAATAAGCACAAAGGGCGGACTAAATGCCTAATGGTATTATCTGCCAGCCAACTGCCAACCGAGCTGTGGAAGGTGCATTAAACAGAATGGTATTGTGAAGGTAGAAGAAGAAAATATAAATAAAGAATAGTTCATTAAATATCTATATTGCAAAAAAATCATATCTACTTAATACATAAAATACATAAATACTTTCAGTATAACATACACAAAATGGTATTGCTTTGTTTTGAGAAAAACCATTTTAATAGTCATTATAATTATAAAAGGAAAAATACGGAATTGGTAGTTTTTGAAGAACTTGCCTGTGTGTCTGTGAAACTTTTTTTATTTTAACTGACTTCAATCGAAAAGGAGGAGGTTATCAGTATGTTTTTTATTTTTGTTACCTCAGAACTTTCGACTGGATGAACAGATTTTGATGATTCTTTTTTTATTTCAAAGCTGATACTTCTTGTGTGGTCCCATTTTAATTTGGTCCAGTTCTGACAATGGCATCCATGCGAAAACCATATTTGCATTAAGTAGCTGCTCTACAAATGGACTAATAACTCAATATCACGCCAACCGATTATGATGATGCTTTTTTTATTGGATTTTTTTTTCTTCAAGGGTAGTTTAATAAGAGTTTGGTTAGGTTCCGACTAAGGGATCCATGACAAAATAACGGGACTCTTCAATTCGTAGGAGTAAATTAATGATACTCGATCGAATCTTTTATAGACTAGTAATTGTCGTAATTGAATTTGATGATCAATGAAACTCCTTAACAGCTTACAGTAAGGTTGAAATCTGAGGTAGAACTGTTAACTGTTCCATTTAAACGGCGCTGTCTTAAATGAGCAGCACGTCTAGTATGCCTACCCACATTCAAACAAATAAGTTAGTATACATCAATTTTACTAAAATGCAAAAAATAAACAAAAATTTTAACAAAAAAAAACCGACTACAAAAGAAAACTATTCCAAAACAAATGAAATTGCACTAAAAAGAAAAAATAATTGCTTATTCTTATACAATTAGATTTAGAATAGTAGACTTACATTTTCTACTCATCAATATGTAGGTACGATCTGTGTTTACGATAATAATATAATGTCAGTACAATTATTATTATTTTTGGAGTCAAGAAATCGGAACAGTAGTTTTTAAGTTTAATTAGGATAAATTATATGATACTGAGTTACATAAACAGAATAGTTTTCTGCTGTTTTGTATTATACAACTTAGGCCCTCCTATTTAATACCCTTATCATAGGGTTGCACAAACATATGTTATCCGCCATTTTGGGATAGCGGCCATCTTGGATTAGTTTTTTATAATGTACTTTATTCTACAAATTAATCCCTTTTATTTGATACCCATATTGTGTGGCTTTTTGTGCAAAAAATATGTGATCCACCATTTTGCTGCAGCGGCCATATTGAATTAACGAAAATGTTACTAATAATTATATTGTCATTTAAAATAAAAGAGTATTTCAAACTTCAGCTCAATCAGACTCTCGAAAGTGGTTCAAATTTAGCTTGCAATATTTAACTAAGGGCCTCGTTTACCATCTTCAAGTAAAGTGTTGATTAGTTATGACCCAAGTAAAGTTAATTGGCAAGTTAAAGCTATGAGTACGGGTCAGTTTATCATTATGATTAGTGCTACTCGAACATTGTGAAATGTAAATTGAAGTTACGGGTGACTTTAACCGACAATTAGCGTACTTGTCACTTTACTTGAAGGTGGTGAAAGAGGCCCTAACACTAACAACCTTACTAACACGGCAAGCTTACCATCTTCAAGTAAAGTGTTGATTAGTTATGTCCCAAGTAAAGTTAATTGGCAAGTTAAAGCTATAAGTACGGGTCAGTTTATCATTATGATTAGTGCTACTCGAACATTGTGAAATGGAAATTGAAGTTACGGGTGACTTTAACCGACAATTAGCGTACTTGTCACTTTACTTGAAGTTGGTGAAAGAGGCCCTAACACTAACAACCTTACTAACACGGCAAGCTTACCATCTTCAAGTAAAGTGTTGATTAGTTATGTCCCAAGTAAAGTTAATTGGCAAGTTAAAGCTATGAGTACGGGTCAGTTTATCATTATGATTAGTGCTACTCGAACATTGTGAAATGGAAATTGAAGTTACGGGTGACTTTAACCGACAATTAGCGTAATTGTCACTTTACTTGAAGGTGGTGAAAGAGGCCCTAACACTAACAACCTTACTAACTCGGCAAGCTATAAATGCTTGTAAACATACTTTTCTACATAAGATACACAACAATTAACAATGGAATTTTTACTACCCTATCACTTGTATTAAGAAGATGGTAAATCATCACAACTTATTTAAAATTATTAGCTATTCAAAGTGTCAAGCACACGCTGCGCGCTGTAGTCACGCCGCTCTGTAGTGGGAGCATCGAACTTACATTGCTACGAACTTGTGCGACGTCCAGGGCGCCGCGTGGCGCAGAGCGACATGTCCACTCTCTGTAAGCGCTTGGCGCGGTCTGCCTGACTCGTAGCTTGCGTCGAGTATTATAATGCGAGTTTTAGGTTACTTTAAAAGATTATTAATGCCAAATTTTTATTCACAATTTGATTATGTTTTTCAGAAAACGGATTGTTTATGAACTGAAGTTTATTTATGTCTATTAAATTTTATGAATGACTGTTCCAATTGGCCGAAATTAAATGCAATGTCTGGCCCATTTTCTCTTAAAATTGACTAATTTCAATATTTTTTTACTAGTTTTTTGTATGAGAGTGGTAAAATGTGACACACACATTTTATAGGCGATTCTTACAGCAATACACAGCATTTTTTTCAATCCGCTGAGGTTTCATAATGATCTAGAAATATGTAACATTCTGTACCCATTACAGCAAAAATTCACAAAACTGTCATCGTCTTCAGGTCTAATAAGCACAACAAAGTAATAAAAATAAAAATGTGGCTAATGTAATAGCTTATTATTGAAATGACCAGTCATATTGTGCCATAAAACTTATGGATATGTTGTATTTTAACTGCAAAATCTCATGTGTAAAATCAGGGAAATCAGCGAAATCGGCAAAATTTCGTATACGGCCTCTTAAACACACCAAAAAAAGTTTGCTGGAGTGGAGTGGGAGCTTGAATTATTCAGCCAGTTATGGAAGTAATACATTGTAGCTGCACACTCTTGTTAATACTTGAACCTGAAGATGTAGAACTATTTTATGTTCCGCCAAGATGCCACAATGGGATGTTGGGGATGATGGGGGTTGGGTTGTTGGCAAGCAGCACATATGTTTTATTGGAGGTTCTGACGTCCTCTCTAGGAGCTGAGGCAAGCCATGGAGGAAGTTTTAATGTGGTACAGATTCCACAAAACGCAGTATCTCTTCCATATTACTAAGTATATTTTAAGGGTGCCCCCAATACCAAAACAAATAAATAAACCCACTAAACATGGTGATGGTGCCTTACTGTTACTCCTGCGGCTGTATTTTCCATTCTTGGCCTTCTGCGCCAACTCCTTGATACTAGCGACGATATCAATAATGCCCCGCGAGTCCGCGTTGAACACGATCGGCGCTAAGAGACCCGTGGGCTTCATAACATCTTACAAGCTCATTGGTAAATGAACTCACCAAACATTCCAAGGTTGGAGACAGTAACAGTGCCTCCCTGGTACTCCTGCGGCTGCAGCTTGCCGTCTTTGGCCTTCTGCGCCAGCTCCTTGATACTCATACTGATGTCGATAACGCCTCGCGAGTCCGCGTTGAACACGATCGGCGTTATGAGACCCGTTGGCGTTGCCACCGCCACGCTTACGTCTACGTTGGAGAATCTGGAATAAAGTGACAGAAAATACTTATAGGTGAGCATTCAATGGCCAAGACCAAGACCAAGACCATAATATGTGAAACATAAGAATGCTGACACTTATAGAGAACATTGCATTGCTCAAACCAAAAACGTTTTTCCTTCATTTGTGGACCTAATACAACTACACTACAAGAAATTACAATGCTTATGAAACATTTCTCAAACCCATGATAAAAAAAAATTAACTCAAATCATATGGTGTGAGTAAATAAATAGATGCAGTATAATTTCAAAAATGTTTAATGTTCCAAATTTACAGTTAAGCAGTAAACCTTAAACAACATTGTGTTTCAGGTTTGACCGATAATAAATAATAATAAATAAAATAACAGATCTACAATATTGATAGGTAGCAGTGACTACTAAACACAATAGCAAGTGGCCAATATTTTCTTGTACTTGTGCTTCTTTATCCAACAAAAAAAAAACAATCAGCAATTTCACATCAGATGGAGCCCCATTAACTTTTTCTTCATCAAAGAAAAATCAAAGTCATTCATACTACACATTTGATGATGCAAATATAAGAATATGTAACAAAAAATAAATATTACATTAGCTTTAACAAGATAACATTGTAATTCATCATTTTACGATCTTGGCTAGAATGTCTCCAGATAAGATAAAAAATCATCTTACTGTCGAATGAATGACTCCATCCAGTGCGCGTTGACGGCCGGCACACGCTTGCAGGCCGCCGCCACTGCTTTCACGATGAAATCGTTGACTGAAACCTGGAAAAATAAACAGTATGTTCAGTATTAACACACTATTTAACACGCTTAATATGTATGTATGTATGTAACGGAATCTTTTAACTTCATTTACACCTACTTCTAAGTCGAATTAACTAGAAAATTTGGACAGAGGTCAAGGGCCGATGACAATGCAATAATGACAATGAAAAAAAAATCCAACTAAAAAATTAAAAATAAATAATGTAGTTTAAACTAAAAACCACGCTTTTGTGAAAATACGAACTAAAAAGTAAAAAATAAGAAGAAAATGTATTTTACTGCAAAAAAAGCGTGGGGTGCTTGTTGAGATACTTTTGACACAATGCACCTTCTTTTCTTTTCTTCTTATTTTTTACTTTTTAGTTCGTATTTTCACAAAAGCGTGTTTTTGGTTTTTTAAACTACATTATTTATTTACTATGAAACGTTTCGTGAGGATACATAAACATGATTATAAAGTCATTAGTTTTACTCGCGGTTTTTTCGGGGGAGCCCGACTAGTTTCGGACCGTTCGGAGGTCCTTCATCATCAGCCATCCCATGAGGCTCCCCCGAA
Source organism: Pyrgus malvae (assembly GCA_911387765.1). NCBI lineage: Eukaryota > Metazoa > Arthropoda > Insecta > Lepidoptera > Hesperiidae > Pyrgus > Pyrgus malvae. The sequence continues at coordinate 15,426,542 of OU426962.1, forward strand.
ATTGATCGTGAGTAAAACCGGTGACTTTAGAACAATAAATTAGAGTCAGGTGGACTATAGCTTAAATCTCAACTTTATGAGGAGACCTGTACCCATTTTATTTAATGGGGCTATTTAAACGGGTTGAGAAAAAATCTCGAAAGTACGAGGTAGTATATTTTAATTGGAATCTGTCTATCCAATTTGGATGAGAAAATTGTCTTTCGTAAATTGTTGGCATTTGTTGTTGTAATTAGAAACAAGCCTTGTAAATAAATCAGTAGTAATAATAAGATCCCCTTTTGGAGAACTATGAAAGTAAATACAGCAAAAGTAACAGGCGCATTGCTAGGTCTTGCGAATATTCGAACTATAATCGATAAAGAGGAGCGATAGCCGAGTGATAAAAAATCGCGGTTGTCGACGCAACCGATCCTGGGTTCAAATCCTCGGCGCGCACCTCTGACAAAGAAATTTGTAATGTGCGCATTTATCGCTGCTCCACGGTGATGGAAAATATCGTGATATTTAATTGATTACGATGTTCCCCATCGCCGTGCATGCCTGAGAGAAATTCATAATTTCTCGAAAGCATGACGTCCACCAATCCGCACTTGGCCAGCGTGGTGGACTATGGCCTAATACCCTCTCACTTGTGAGAAGGAGACCTGTGCCCAGCAGTGGGACATAAAAAAGGTTGAAAAAAAAAATCGATAAAGATGGTACACAGACCATGGACACATATGGTACCCACGACACAGAGTACTTTACTGTGGGACTATGAGTGTGAAACGTTATTTGTCTCTCACCTTAACTCCAGCCTTCTCCTTTTCGAGTCGCTCATTCACAATCTTCCTCATAGCCAGAGTCTTCTCAATGTTGACGGTAGCGCAGAGCTGGTAGTGAGGGATGGTCTGCTTGGCCTGCGACAGCCTCTTGGCGATGGTCTCGCGCATGGCCGTGAGGGGGATGTCAACGAAGGTGGCCCCCGGGGCCGGAGCGACCGGCGCTGCGGGCGTAGGGGCGGCCGCGGCTGGGGCTCCTGCGAGATCACCACTTTTCAGTGACCCGTAAAGCCCAGAGCCTTGCCCTGTGTAAATCGCATGCGTCGCATCACACCACTTCATATATTTTGATACTTTTTACTAAACTTGGGCTCAGGGTACAGACATATAGACAAACATACAATCAATCATACATACTGTCACCATTTATAACTGTGTGCAAACATTACAATACATTAACAAATAACTTACCAGCAATTTGTATGTTCTTGATCTTTTACTGAATTTAGGCTCAGGGCTATCTTATACATATAAGACATACATACAACCATTCCGACATACTTTCACCATTTATAACTGTGTGCAAACAATATCTACTGTTTCTTTAATTTCAACTTGTAACTGGTACTACAAGACAAATAACTCACCACCAAGTCGGATGTTCTTAATCTCCGCTAACCGCCTCGCCATGGGGCTGGCATAGATCCTGCTTGTCGGGGCGGGGGCGGCGGGGGCTGCGGGGGCGGCAGCGGGCGCGGGGGCGGGGGCGGCGGCCGCGGGGGCTGCCGGGGCCGCTGCGGCTGGCGGGGGCGCTGCGGCCGCTATAGCGAAACATTTAAATAAAATAATCAAGTCTTTCTCGTAAATATATGCTTCAGAGTTGATTTTTACAAGGTCAATTTTTTATTTATGTAAACATGTAAGGCATTACGTTACACTGTCTCAATGCATAGTATAAGTTCAAATAAATGCTACCTTTTCAGGCTTAACACTTAGCATAATAGGGTAAAGTGTAAAGCCTGAAAAGGTTTTTGATTTATTTATCGATGTAATTCCTTATATTTAATGGACAACTCTTAGGCTTATCTGACATAGATTTTAAGAATAAGTACAATATACAAAATTACACATACACAGAATTTAACTTACCTTTTGGTGGAGCAGGTTTGGCAGGAGCACCAGTAGCTGTGGGTCACAGACAATTAGTTATTCCATGCAAATGGATTGGACCTTACTAAGTTATTATCAAAGGGGAAGGACAACACAAATATTCAATGTATGTACCTATATTACAAAGATAATTTTTAACATGAGGCATGCATCAGTAAGTGTTTGGGGAAAAATGTCTTAACAAATATTAAATTCGTGGTTATTAATTCATTATTTTTTTGCAATTAAGTTATTATAATATAAATTAGCTCAATTTCTAAACAATTACTCATTTAACTCAACTTCCAAGCTTACATACAAAAAATTAACTTTGTTGTTATGTCTCTCTTTGCATTACATAGTAATTTATATCTACTCACAATCATCCTTGAAGTCTTTGAATGCAGCAACATCAGCTTGATTTTCAACTATGATGCATAAGAGTTTACCAACTGGGACACCTTTTGTTCCTGCTGGAATCAAAATTTTTGCCAGGTACCCCTCTTCAGGGGTTTCAAAACCCATTGTAGCCTTATCTGTTTCAATTTCGCAGAGCAGATCACCTGTAACAGTATGTGGAATTATAATAATGTATTTTTTTCCAATCTTTTATGTTTATTTAAATTTAAGTTATTTTTTTATGTCACATTGCTGGGCACAGCACAGGTCTCCTTCAACAAGTGAGAGGGATTTAGGATATAGTCCACCACACTGGCCAAGTCTGGATTGGTAGAGATTATGCCTTTGAGAAATTATGAGTTTCTCTCAGGCATGCAGTGGTGTGAAACTTCGTAATTAATTAAATATCACAAAATTTCTTTGTCATAGGTATTAGAGCCCAGGATTAGAACCAAGAATCTCCACTTCAGAGACTTCAGTCTTAACCACTCGGCAATGACTGTTGTATTTATTTAATTTATATGTATTCTGTGGTATTATACAATGTACAGTAAGTTGATGACATTGAAACGAATGATAAGATATAATTATAAGAAAACATCCAATCCATGTAGCATTTTTACATGAGACATAATGAGACACTGAATGAGCAGAGTAATAAGACTTGACTTATAATTAATTTTTCTATCTGAGATAGTCAAGAACTAATTAGGTAGTACAGAATATTTGTTTCAATAAAATTCTAGTGCCCTAAAGTCTACTTTTCTTAAGCTGCAACATATCATTACCAGAAAATATTGATAATATAATCATTATTTTATTTTTAATATACTTAGGGCCTCGTTCACCATCTCCAAGTAAAGAGCCGTTACGCACTGTCGACTGGTCGCCGGCGACTCAGTCCCTCAGCGACCAAAACGTAGGGAACTTGGGCCGGAGACCAAGCCAAGCGACTCTACATTCGTGCAGAATGGAGGTAGAAAAACTTGCAATAGTAGCGCTACTAATTATAAAAAGAAAGAAAAGAAAATCAAAAGATTATTGGGTACATCCTCTCCTCATTAAAATATTTTATGAACACGTTCGAAAATACCTTCGTAATATTTTTAATTATGCAAGATTTCATATCGGCCCAGTGGCAAGCATAGAACGCAAGCGATCTATGCAGCTAAGCCAAACGGGCGTGGTCGAATGAGAGATGGGTGACAGCTAGTGGCAAAAATTTCATGCGTGTTTCCGTGCTTCGGAGGGCCACACTTTAAGCCATTGGTCCCGGTTGTTATTGATGGGTAACAGTCATCAAACCCAGTCGGAGGCCTTATGGGCGGTTTGAAAACATTTGACAGCGGGTTGGCCACTAACCCGCATCTCCACCAAACCACATTGGAGCAGAATGGTGGAGTAAGCTCCACGCTTCCAAATAATAGGGAGACACCCAGCAGTGGGATGCAAAAAGGGTTGCAGCCATGCAAGATTATCCATATCGAAACTCCATTTTTGTGCGCGAACTCCATGCGACCTCCAGTCGTTACGACAGTTGCTCGCAGTGCGAATGCTTTTGAAGCCGTGCTTCTATTGGTCGCCGGCGACGGGTAGTCGCCTGTGCATCGCCACTACGCAGCGAGTCGTCGAGTCGCCTGGGCGACCGACGACCAAGTGCGTAGACACCTATTTAAACAGTAGTATCACAGTCGCCAGCGACTAGTCGTCGACTAGTAGTCGACAGTGCGTAAAGGCTCTTAAGTGTTGATTAGTTACGTCCCAAGTAAGTTTGATTGGCAAGTAAAAGCTTTTAGTACGGGTCAGTTTATCATATGATTAGTGCTACTCGAACATCGTGAAATTGAAATTAAAGTTACGGGTGACTTTAATCGACAATTAGCGTACTTGTCACTTTACTTGAAGGTGGTGAAAGAAGCCCTTAGTGTACTATGCAAAAGACATAATAATAATGGTACAAATAGATGCAATTTTGTTATCCTACTCCGTTACATAATGAGTTTATGTGATGTCTATATTACCTACTTAGACACTAATAAATTAATAATAACCTTCATATAATAGTAACCTTCGTTTTATTCATCAGAAAAGGAAGAAATGTTTGTATACATCATATAAACATTTCTTCCTTTAATGTACTAAATTAACTTTTACTGGGCTCCATGCATAAAATCGGTTGGTTGAAGAATAGGTTGTTGTAGATTTTTATATTTCGAAGAATGTACAGTAGCAAGTAGAAAGGAAGTATCAACCTAATAATGTAGGTATCTCTGTGGTACAGAAGCAGATGTTAGGTATCTCCACCAAACCGCATTGAAGCAGCGTGGTGGAATAAGCTCCAGGCCTCTCCAATAATGGGGAGAGACTAGTGCCCAGCAGTGGGACGTTAAAAGGGTTGCAGCCAATGATGGTATGTATGTTTATATTTATACAGTATGTATGTTTCTTTCTATGTGCCTTTGCAAAACACCAAATGCATTGACCGATTTTCATGATTTGCACATCAAAATGAATAAACTACAGTAGAATCCGTTTATAATGACATCGAAGGGAAATGACAAACACGTCATACTAACCAGATGTGATTCAAAGCATTTTTTTGTAAAAAATACTACCTTCTTTTATTTAGATAAATACTTATTTTAATAGAGAAACAAAGCATATTAAATTTCACCTTTGTCTTCAATCGGAAATGCTTTACAAATTTGAGATGATATTTTTAACATAGGATATAAAATAAAATCCGTAAAAGCAAATCCGTGACGTTCAACTGTCAATTACTCACTGAGATTCAAAACAAAAACCAGCCACGTGGCAAACGTTGCTGGGAATTAACGAACATGACTGAAGGTTAGGTGTAAAGAATCACATTGGCCACTATAAACGGACAAAATTTATTAAAAATAGGTCATAATAAGCGACATGTCACTGTAAGCAAAGTCATTATAATTATACTACTTTGTTCAAAGATTTTTACGTAAAAACCAAACTTTGTTGTGTAATTATATCATAATAGGCGGTTGGTCAATATAGGTGTCATAATAAACGGATTCTACTGTATGTGTAGTAGAGTTGAATATTGATAGGTATTTAAAAATGATGTTTGTAATGATGAAAAATAAATCTTTCTTTCACCATTTTTCATTTTAAATAACACTTTAGAACATATAACGATTAAAAACTAGTTGTAGAACCATAAACACATTATGCATCTTTGTGTCACACAGTTGGGTAATAAATAAAATAACATCGTTTTAATCCTTGGATTTGTCTGTTGTTCTACACAGGAAACAAATTTTGCTCACCTTCATTAAGCTTATCACCCTCCTTTTTCTCCCAACTGACAATGGAGCCGCTTTCCATTGTGGGTGAAAGAGCTGGTAGGTTCACCTTGTTGTGTGCAGGCAGATCGGAATAATATCTCATTTGAATGTTCCATTGTGGAGTAGACACTATCTGCTTGTTGGACCGAGATAACAATCTGTAAGAACATTACTGAGTTTAAATGGTCTGAATAATAAAATATGATGAAGTTTTACTTTTCATTGGCATATTGTACAGTTGTCCCTTAAAAAAAGTTTATGCTTAAAAACTTCTCACTCACTATAGTCTTATAGGGTACTTAAATATTTCCTGTTGGTTAATATCTATTTATAAATAAATAAAAAAATCTCCAATACCTAGGTAATTACATGTTTATTTAAAAAAATAGCATTTATAACAAACAAATAGAGAACTTAATTCAAAGACATTTAAACTTTAAGATATAATAACTAGCTCATCATTTGATTTTAGTCAGTACCTGCCCTCTCTCATATGACTTAACATTACAAGCACATTATGTATGGAAATAATAGGCTTTTTGCCATTAGAATAACTTTTATTCTAATATACCTATTTAAGCTACTCATAGAAAGACATTGAAAGTGCACTATTGTATCATACAAATTGGATAACTATGGCACTTATAAATCTAATAAATTTAAACGAGCAATTCTTGTATATATCTAAATATATTTTTTGAATCTCGGAAACAGCTCCAAAGATTTTGATGAAATTTAGTACACTGGTTGCGGGGATGATAAATCGATCCACAAATTATTGATAGAAATTGTCATTTTTTTAAATGTTTATTCAGTTAAATATAAAATTACTCTTACCGTCAAATGTCAAATGTTGACCGACAATCACCCTTCAAACAAATGACAATGTCGATAATTATGAAAGACCTCTAAAAATTTCGTCAACGGAATTAAAGCTTTCTTGGTCGAATGGTTACGAAAGCCGACTACGGAGCTAAAGACCCGGGTTCAAATCTCAAGTTGGCAAGTTGGGTTTTTTATTTTTTGTGACAATTTTTTGAGCTGATTGTGTTCGCCGGAGACACAAGTCCTGATGCAGCATGGACAAGAGTTGCAGCTGCTGTCAGTCAATATACCACCAGAGCTCCGGGCGTAGTGCTCTTCTCAGAGTATATGATGGAATAAAGAAGGGTGCAGGCGATCCCTTCTTTATACACTTTATATATTTATATTTCTTTATATATAGATCAAAAGAAATAACTTAGTAAGTATTATATTTTCCTCAGAATACAAGTAATAGGATAAACAAATAAATAATGACGTCTTGTCATTCGATGGTAGAGTAAAACATAATGAAACCTATAAAGGTTTAAATAAAAAGTATTGAACTCTCGTATAAAAGTAAAAGAAGCATAGTTAGTAAATTAGATAAATTAAAATAAAATAAAAACGAACCGTTACATAGGTTTACCAAACAAATAATTTCGAATCAAAATAAATGAAATAAGATATAAATAATCTCCGTTTTTCAGAGAAAAAAAGAACGAAATCAAGAATACCAAAGGGCATGGCGTCAGAGAAAGAAAAGAAAAAAAGAACGAAATCAAGAAACCAAAGGGCATGGCGTCAGCGTAAAAAAGATTGAAGAAAAAAGAGCTTTAATTTAAATGGGTTTGAATCAAAACTGCTCGTTTCTTACTTCAGCTATAATAAACCTATTGTATCAGTTTTAGAGATTGGCGATAATGGTTCTGGTAATAATGATGGTGAAAAAGTCGTCGAAATTATGAATGGAATATGTATTAGATATTTAGGATCGGCTTTAGTAATCGGCAGCACGAATATCAAAGTGATTTTGGTCTTAATCGATAGGTAATGATGCCCGAATCACAACCTAGATTTGCTTTTTGCGAGGAGATGCGTAGTTTTTGAATAATCTTTATTTTAAATTTTGAGGTTAAATTCAAAATAACATGATAGAAAGAGACGGTGAATACCAAAATATATGACGAAATATAGTGTTGTCTCTGTCGAAGTCGGATCGTATAATCAGGCGTATAACATTACATCTAGCCGGTTCCTAAAACAGGGCCTTTCTGTATTGTGGCGGGTCCACGATTAGCCGGGTTGTTATTGCGATACGTTCTACAATATGGCGGCTCACGTTTATCCTCATTGTAATGAAGCCTCGTAACGTAAGTAACCCATCCTACTTTTGACCGCACTAGATGTTTCATAATGGCCACCCATCCTACCTTTGATCGCACTCGATACTGCTTAGCTTTATTAACACCCATACTTCTTATGACTGCACAACATGTTGGTTAATGACCACCCATCCTACTTTTGACCGCAGGTGTCATTGAGCTAAGCAATGTCCCTGAAGCACATTTTCACTATAATTATGTATATTCGAAAAATACCCAAACCGAATCAGAGCACCCCACTATCCACGTGGTCTTGTCTGTACTACCCCTAGAGTGTATATAAAAAGCCGGAGGCGCGGAGGGAGACCACTCCCCGCCCGCTGTAGGAAAGCGCAGGCATCAAGAGAGCCGTAGCGGCTGAGGCTGGTCGCCGAAGGCGACCAAAAAGCCGAAGCTGCGAAGGCGAGCGCAGGTGCCGCGCTTTCTTACGCTGGGGCGGAGGGAGTGGTCTTCCCGCAGCGCCGGAGATGTCACAGAGCCACTTGTTTTATTACATTATAAAGGCAAAAAGTACTGAGCAGTTTCACAGACCTCAAAACTAAAAAATTAAATATCTCAAAAACTATGCGTTTCCTCGCCTCCCCCCTTGAGGTGGGGGGTTCCTACACCTCCCCCCTCCCTCCCCCTTTCCCCCCTCCCCCCTCCGAATGCTGCCGATTACTAAAGAAACCCCGATATTTAATTCTACCACATAAATGATAGTACTTTTATACTGATAATTAAAGCAATTCGTGCAAAATTATTTCACAACGTTAATATTCAAGTTTTTTTTTAAATTGGGAGCTAGGTATTTCAAAAGGCTTTGTTAAGTAACACTAAGTCAACAAATGTTTTGTTAAAAAATAAACCAAGTAAATAAATTGTTTTTATCCTAGCAACGCTCAGGCGTCCAGGTACTTAATACTTAAAACATGGTATTGCTTATTTATTTCATTCTACCCAATGCACCTTCAGTTTTTGACACCAAGTTGCCAACTATTTATGAGTAAAAATAGTGGGCATTTTGGTGTCCTTTAGAGGATAAGTAAATGCTAATAATTCTTGCTCTCACTGGATGGATTTTTCATTGATGATTTCTTATAGCATTATGATATTAACTGTTATTTTTATATGTGTGTGGTTTTCAGCCATAATTGATCAATGATAATTCTAGTGTATTTACAAAATCGGTAACTATTATAAATAATGTCTTTTATGTCGACCGGCACTTTAGCAGCATGTTTCGCTCGCATCGCGGATGACATGAATGACATTACTCAAGGCAATTCATTGACGTTTTGGTTATGCAATTGGCGCCGCAAATGTCTGCAAATTTACGGCTAATACATACGTCTTACACTTCAGCTTTAGTTAAAATTTTACGTATATTTTGCTTACGTATATTTTATGCACTGCACAATTCAGTAAGATGTATAAACAATCTGTCTTGAAACAACTTACTTGTTTGAATGTTTCCTTCTGGCCAGCTCTGTGGATATACATCTCGTGACATTACAACGAATAGCCTTTTTAAGACTTTCATTTAATACTTGGTTTCGTACAAGAATCGTTCGCAACATTTCTGAAAAGAATTACACTACACTAACCCGTCCAAACGATAAGGACGGTTTTTAATCAAACCAAAAGATCGACCTTTAAGAGTTTGTAGGTCGTTGAAATGAAATGAACGGATGGACTGGACGTCTCGCCATCAAGTGACATTGATTGACATGACAATGACATATTTGATACGTTTTTTTACAGCCTTGGATAACGTCTTTTCTAACCACTGTCTACGGTCTTTGCTTTTTGCTTGCTTTCTACATACATTTTCAGTATTTTCCAGCTTCAAAAATAAAAAAATGGCAACGCTATCGCTAGGAAGATATATATTATATCTTATACTTATAATTGCATGTTATTGGTAATTATTCCAATGCGGGTTGTACTGGAGCATCGCGGTGGAGTAAGTAAGCTTCAGCTTCCTTCCCAATAAATCTCCCTCATTTTTGAAATGACAAAAATGAGGTTACTATTGAAAAAATAAGTTATGAATAAAATCTGTTACTAACTGATTCTTCTTTCAACCTTTTTTATGTCCCACTGCTGGGCACAGGTCTCCTTCTCACACAATTGAGAGGGATTTAGGCCATAGTCCACCACGCTGGCCAAGTGCGGATTGGTGGACGTCATGCTTTCGAGAAATTATGAATTTCTCTCAGGCATGCACGGCGATGGAGAACATCGTAATCAATGAAATATCACGATATTTTCCATCACCGTGGAGCAGCGATAAATTCGCACATTACAAATTTCTTTGTCAGAGGTGCGAGCCGAGGATTTGAACCTGGGATCGGTCGCGTCGAAGACCGCGGTTTTTCACCACTCGGCCATCGCTGCTCTCTACTACTGCTACTGACTTACTGCTACTGACTGATTACTGACGACTTACTGATTGTTTCTTACTCTGACAATATCCACAGAATTTGCGATGCCATTAATGAAGAAAAAAATGATATGTCAATGTCAAAGTCACAGATTTGAGAATTTATATTTTTCTTTTTCTGTCAACAGTACTGCTAAGCAGAGTATTTTACAATGGTGAGAATGTAATTTCTAAATATTACAAAAATCACCGGCCAATTTTAAAATAAAATGATATTTAAACAGTGGTTTGTGATATGCCCATATGAAGATATTGATATTTTGGTTCTACTCTTACTTGAAGTGTTGAAAAGTTTACACAATTAAACGCTCGCTTATCGTTGTTTTCAGGCCAAGCGTACGAAAAAGGTCGGAATTACAGGCAAATATGGTACCCGTTACGGTGCCTCGCTGCGTAAAATGGTCAAGAAAATGGAAGTTACACAGCACGCAAAATACACCTGCTCGTTCTGTGGAAAGGTTAGTTTATGTTGCTTTTTACCTATAGATTATTCAATAGATCAACATTGATCCAGTGACGAACCAATTTAAAATCTCAGAATTTTTGAAACAATTTTAATATTTTCACTGAAAATAACAGTGTATAGTTGAAAATTGTGTTCATAATAACAGACTGTAATAAACTACCTATTAGTTTAAATATGGAACATCCAGCTTTGCGTGCGAAGTTATTTATCAAGGTGTACAGGTAGTTATAATTTACATCAAAAGTGACAGCCAATTTCATTAATGTAAACAAGCAATTTTTGCACCTGATCCCCAAGTTGCCTGTAGAAATCATTTATATTATTCCTATAAACTGGTAATATGATGGTTGAGAATATTTACTTATGCTATGTATTAACTTACAGTACCCAAGCTTATTACTCAGTATTAGGGCATAGAATCATTAAATATGGTTTAAAGTTTATATTGTTAAAATTTTACTGCCTGCAAAAGTAAAACTACAAGATAGAGCTGTTCATAGCTTAAAACCATGGAGGAAACATACATTCTCGAATTTTTTTGTTGGTTTGAATAATTACTCTTAATATGTTATTATGTTACTTAGGGCAGATTCTACCAAGCTAGAATAAGTTTTTACTCAAGAGTAAACTACGAGTTATTCTAGAGTATGCTGATTTTACATTCTACCAACTAATAATCTGAGAATAACTGCTGATTTTGGTGGTATAAAGATTTAATCTGAGAGTAAAATGTCAATGTCACTTTAAATCTTCTTTGGTTTGCAGTCGTTCTTGGTTTTATTTTGTTTTACTAAAAAAATATTAACACTGCACTAAGATGGAACGTTTAAGAAATATGATCGAAGAGTCAGACAGTGAAGACAAATATGTGCCGAGACGTCCAAGATTGATCCACTCGAGCAAACCAGATGCATTAACAATATTTTTTCTGAAGCAAGCCAATTCGGGCCGAGTTTTCTTTTCAGACCCTCCATTTGAATTTTTATAATCGCAAATACAAATCACAAATTACCTATTAAAAATAACACGAACCTTCACGGACTTGTGCATTCGTGAGAAACAAAACATAACCTAACCTAGAATAGAAAAGCTGTCAACGTGTGCCATTTCACTGTATTATCCTGCAAAATTAAGTTGTTGCCGTAAGCTTAAGGAAACAACGTAGTATGCATATTTGTCGGCTTATAAATTCGTTCATACATTCGTTCATGAATCACTATTGAACATAGAATAACAATACCAAGATTATTATACTCTTCGAGTAGTTGGTAAAAGGTGAATGAAGTTATCCATGAGTATTTTCAAGGAGTAAAGTTATTCTCCTTCATGTTTTTCTTATACTATTATTAGCCATTATTAATTTTTGTTACCATTTTTGTTTTGGCAGAAAGATAATATGTATTCATATTTTATTCACTTATTACTCTTTTGAACTCCACATCAGGTTATGAAAATGAAATGTTCACACACCACCATACATTCAGAGTATTTTTTTTCCTGTTTTTTGTTTTAAAGAAAGAAAGTAACAATCAGTTTTGGTATAAAGTAATAAAAAGTTTGGAAGTTTGTTACTGCTTAGAACTTGAAAAATTACAAAAATTTGTTATGATATCCAGATAGCACAATTTCCCATTGTCAGCTATGGCCGTCTTTGGCATTCAAAAGGTGAATAAAATGTACTGTCAGTCAGTCTACTATCTAATAACCCACCCACCCACTACAGGATTATCCATATTGGTTATTTGCCTCAACTTACACCTCCAATGTTATTGTTATTTACAGGATGCTATGAAGCGTTCCTGCGTAGGCATCTGGTCCTGCAAGCGGTGCAAAAGGACAGTAGCTGGTGGTGCGTGGGTATTCTCAACTACTGCCGCCTCTTCATGCAGGTCTGCTGTCAGAAGGTTGCGTGAAGTCAAGTAAACATCTAGTTATAAGAGAATAAACAAAAAGTAAAAAAAATCTATGTAGTTTTTTTATATCTACGGATACTTCCTTTAGATAAAGTTTGAACCACCTTAAAACCCATTATTATTGCAACAGATCACATCTTTTCTTTTATTTTTATCTATCAAATATAATTTTAGTCATAAGAGTCATGAACTTTATTTGTTTAAATGCAGTAGCAGACAAGAAAGCCAACCAACTAGAGCAAAATGTTTGCTGCAGCCCACACAAGTGAAGCTTGAGTCTTGACTGAACTTGTATATTATGTTTGTGCTGCTACTTTTGTGGTGCACGTTTTTTTCATGTCTGTCCTAATGCAATCAACCAATAAAAAACTGGATGGAGTAAACCTTCATTGAAGACGACCCATAATTATTATTTTTACCGACTTCCAAAAGGAGAAGAATTGAAATAATAAATGTGTTATGCAATATAGATACTACAAAGATGCACAGTGATGCATTAATTATTGGCTGCAACACTTTGTATCCCAATACTGGGCACAGGTCTCTCTCCTTTATTGGGGAGGCAGTTAGCGTAGAATTCATTAATTAATATTACCTGTCATTAATAATGCACATACTGTAAAGACCACAATTTAATATGTATAAAGATGATTCATGTAATAAGAAAATATTTATTTTGAAGCATTTAAGTGCAAACCATTGCAGGGTGACATTTAAGGTGACTTTAAGACGTTAAAATTTGTTCATGATAACACTGATAAGCATTATTTTTTAGCACTTCAAATTTGTATATAGGAATATATTTATTCAATATAATAAAACATTTAACTTTTAGATATGAATATAATTAAGAAATAACATTTTCATATAATATTTTATTGAAAAATATTTAAAGATGGTACAAATATAGATATGAAAATTGTAGCACCAATATACAACTTTTGTTTTTTTTTTCAAATACACTATGTTTTCAAATATAAATAAGTTTCAATTTTTATTTATCATATATACATATTTACATATTGTAATAAATGTCTTAGAAACAACTGTCCCTTGCCTCTCTATATTATACAAAAGAGCAGATGAGACAATAGCAGATTAATTTTACATACATTCTGTTCACAAAAATAATAGCCAATGTTTTCATTATGTGAATTTAAAAAGTATTTTATAAATGGAATATGGAATGAGATATACATCTATGAGACATTTAAAAATAACAGTAAAATCCATGATTATTCTATTTCTGAATAGACTACACAATAAGGTATCACATTATTTCATAAATAATGTGAGGAGGGTGCAGGAGAGCACATCTGCTCTCCCGAAGATAGGCCCGGTATGGGGCGCCGCGCGTGGAGGACACCGGTGCGTTCCTATGGAGATCCCTGAGTCCTTACAAACGCAGAGGCAGGCCACCGAGGGGGTTTTAGTGTGGTCAAATCCCACATAACCCGGTATCCTCTCCCAAGGTGTCGGGTACCTTTTGAAGGTTTCCCCCCGATACCAAAAAAAAAAAAAAGGTACTAGAAATAAAATTGATGATGATGATATAGCCTTTGATCAGACACTAATTTTTTCTTCTTTCTATTCATATAGCATTCTTTTGTTCCATTTTTGTGTGTCTGTTTGCCAGGTGGCAAAGGCCTCCTCCAATCTTCTCCATTCTGGCCTTTCTTCGGCCACTCTACCCCATGTTGTTCCAGCGACTTGTCTGATGTCGTCATCCCACCTTCTTTTTGGTCTACCTCTCTTTCTTTTTCCATCTCTTGGGTACCATTGTGTGACTATTTTACTCCATTTATCCTTTCCTCTGATCATGTGGCCTGCCCATTTCCACTTCTGTCTCCTTATTTTCAAAATTATGTCCTGCACCTTAGTCTTGTTTCTAATGCTGCTATTCCTTACTTTGTCTTTCCTTTTTATCCCTATCATGCTTCTTTCCATAGCGTATTGACAAATGGAGAGCTTGTTTGCTATGTTTTTTGATAAAGCCCATGTTTCGCTCCCATATGTCAACACAGGCAAGATGCAAGTGTTAAATAGTTTGCTTTTCGTTGAGATATGTAGGTTCTTGTCCTTCAATACCTCTTTCAGGCCCCAGTACTTCCTCCAACCATTCACAACTCTTCTATCAACTTCTTTGCTTTCGTTATCTTCTGGAGACATCAGTTGACCAAGGTATATGTATTCATCTGCATAGGAGATTTGGGTCTGTTCCACTGTTACAGGATCTTTGTTGCCATTCGTCATGATTTTTGTTTTCTCCGGGTTTAACTTCAATCCCGCCCTTGCACTTTCTGATGCTAGGTCATTTAGCATCCTACTTAGATCTTCTGATGTTTTTGCAAATAATACAATATCGTCAGCAAATTGTAGGTGCGTTAACATGCGGCCATTGATATTTATGCCCATATCTCTCCATTCCAGTTTCCTGAAGATCATTTCTAGTACGGCCAGAAAAAGTGCTGGTGAAAGGGGGTCGCCCTGTCTCACGCCTTTTTGTATTTGGAATATATTTCCTTCCTTTTCTAGTCGGATACGAGCCGAACTGTGTCTATAAATATTTTTTATAATTCTTATATATTTGTGCTCTATACCCATTTCTTTTAAGGCTTCCCAAATTTTTGAATGTAACAGACAGTCGAAGGCTTTACTGTAATCAATAAAGGCTATGTAGTATGTAAGCTGGTATTCAGCATATTTTTCTATAATTTGTCTTACGCTATGGATGTGGTCCAATACCGAGAAGTCCTTGCGAAATCCAGCTTGTTCTATTGGTTGTTGTTCATCAAGTTTCCTTTCTATTCTTTTCAAAATAATCTTTGCAAATACTTTATAAATATTAGACATTAGACTGATGGGCCTATAGTTTCTAATATCAAAATGGTTTCCTTTCTTGAATAGCAGGATTATGGTTGATTCCGTCCATTGCTTTGGGATCATTTCTGTGTTAATCACGCTGTTGAAAATTTCGGTGAGTATAGGTGTCATTGCTGTTTTCGTTTGTTTGAGTAGTTGTCAGAAATAAAATTACTGTACATAAAATTTGTAAACTAAACAGTTTGCTATACAAAGAGAACAAATTCAAGCAGAGAATGTATATAAAAACTTACAAATCTGTCTATGAACATCAAAATATAGCAAATAGCCATACAACATTATCATTACTTAGTAAATTTAGTCTCCTAAGTCACTATCTTTATCACCTATAGCATATAATATATGGAAAGCAATACCTAAAAATGCTGTGCCAAGTAAATCTCCCAAGGCAGTCAAATAAGGTATAGCTGAATTGTCAGGGTCCATTCCTAGCTTCCACATCCACACTACCATGTAATGACTGATGACCAACAGGAGTAGCACTTGCAAAAGTGCAGCACACATGTAAATTAAAATAAATATTGGTGTTACAGATGTATGGCCAGCCTGAATGGCAGCTATTGTATACACAAATATTAACTGACTAGGTATAACCATAAGCAATAATAATTTACTAGTACTTCCTAATACTGATCCCTCAGTTTGGCCAGTGTGGAAAGTGGTTGATAGCCTTGATGCATGCACAGCTACCATATTGCCTCCTATGCCATTTATGACTAACTGAAACACTGCTATGCCTTTGTAATTGGATACAGTATAATCTAATATCAAACCACCAGCACTACTTATGACCATGGCAGAAACTACAGGTACCCATCCTTCATCTAGGGCTTGCTTGGTAAAGTCATTCTTCCAAGCAACATAGCCACATATGGGTACCAGAGCTGCACCAAGAATAATGATTATCAATGCCAAAACCATACTCGCATCAATAGATTTATACAATATTGAAGCTATAAAGGACAAAAGTGCTAATGTTGTCAAATCTCCTAAGCTGGCAGCTATAGGTGTAGCTACATTATCAGGGTTGATATTCATTTTCTTAGATATAACAATAACACCAATCATAATAAGCCCCAACACAAAGCTAGCTAATGAAGCTGTTAATACACTTGAGGCACATAGCAGCATAGCATGCGCTATGGAAAACTGACCATCTGGAATCCAGCCCATGGCCACTGCTGCCATTGCAGCTAGGAAACCTACTAGAACAGCTTGGCACTGAATTAAACACAGATTTCCAATAATAAGACTACTTA
The DNA here is from genome assembly GCA_911387765.1 of Pyrgus malvae. Lineage (NCBI taxonomy): Eukaryota > Metazoa > Arthropoda > Insecta > Lepidoptera > Hesperiidae > Pyrgus > Pyrgus malvae. Next base: position 15,443,309 of record OU426962.1, read on the forward strand.
AATGTGTGTCAAGATGTCCTAAGTGAGCGTGTGTAGAAAGTCGCGACGCTAAAGTCATTTCTAAATTACCCTTTAAACCCAGCAGTGCTGGTACAAGGATATACACTTCAGAAACTTCCGTAAAAACTGTCCAATGTTGCACACGGTCCAGCAACAGGCTGGCTGCCACCATTCCATAACCGGCGAGCAAAAATGAGATAAACATCTGAACTCCTGCGACCCATGAGTTTTCTTTCCCACTTTTCAGATCTGGAGGTTTATTGTCATTGCTGATCAGTCGCGCGTTGTCTGTATGCACTTCGTTCTCACTAGAATTTACTGAGCCCCGTGTAGACCGAGAATTATTGCTCTTTCCGCGATTCATGTTACTTATGAATTCAAAGTAGTTATCAATTACAAAGAACTTGAAACCGCGTCTTCATGAAAGCCTGATCTAATTTTGTGATTGAGCTTAACGATATTGGCAGCTTTTTATCGTATTTCGCACTGTATACTAGGGTGTTTGATAGATAACTAACTAAAAATAAATTCAATCAGCTCAGCTATAAATCAAAAATAAACTTCCCCCACACTAAACACTTACTACCTACTATAAATACCTACCCCAAATTCTTGACATTGACATTATTGACACTAAATATTCTTGACATTGACAGTATTGACACAGGAGTATACATAGACATAAACCTATGGACCGGCCCTACCTCCGAAATTTGCGTGACTACCTAAAGTAATTGGACCTATTTACGCAAACCGGAACCAATCCACACTCATGCCGAAATTGAGATAAGTACACGGAAAAGCTTAAAATTGCACCTTCTATCGATCCTGTAAAGATCAAAATGATCTGACAATTTTGATCGAACAAAACATTTTCATGACATGTTTACCAATCCACAAAAAATCAGTTGTCTAATACATTAAACAGCTTTTTCTCAAAACTATCATCATCATCATCATGTGTGGGTTAGTTCCGGTTTGCATAAATAGGTCCAATTAAAGTTGGAACATAAAATGGCTGCTTCTTAATAGGGTTGTGCGTTTCAGAACAACACATGTAGCTGATATCGATATTTTTGTTTCGTATTATTAAAGGATGCATTTATAAAAACATTTTTTTTATAAAAACTTAAAAACAAAATTTAAAATCATGTGTAAACTTTAAATTGGTGTGAAAGAAAATATGAATACTACAAATTTTATTTTGTACTATCATAAATCTACTTTTCAAAAATTTTAATGAATCATATCTTTTTTCATTTAATTCACACAGTTTGTCAATTTTAACCCGCGTTAAATGCCGAAGCTGACAAACCCATGATATTATAATACTGAACAGAACAATCATAAATACCTACATACATACATCCTCACACACTTTCGAATTTATAATAGAAGTATGCATATAGATTTTAAATTTATTTGCTATTGATATTGATTAATGAACGAGAATAAAACAAGTTTCTAAGTAACAATTTTTATTAACACAATACATGTATGTACTCACACACACTGTCACACACACACGCACACACACATACATACACACACACACACACACACACACACTTAATTATATAATATGTAAAATAGAAACCAATACTCCAATTATAATGTCAATGTAAATTTTGTTGATGTAAACTGTAATTTTTTTTGTCTCGGTGGATGAGCGGTGTAATACAGGTCTAATAAATAATAATTACCTAATCCAATTTTCAGTAATAATAATAATTTTTAATTAAGTTGAAAAAAAACTTGTTTTAACCTCTGATTGTATACAATGTGTTGAATTTTTTTTGCATTGTTTGATTGTATTTAATTTTTGTATTAATAATGTACCTATTTATAATTTTATTAATAATACCTTGATTTAATAATCATTTTACGTCAATAGATCTTATATATTGTGCATGTAATGAATGATACATAACTTGTAGTGCGATTTGGCGTCGCTGTAAGTGCTACAAGCAATTTTTATGAATAAATAAATAAATAAATAGATGGTGCCTTAACATGACGTTGTTGCCAAAATTAGTTACCACTAATCTTTTATTATCTTTATTTTCTCATGCAGCCATCCAAGATCCAAGAGACAGCATGATATTTGTCATGTTTGTGTCGATTAAACAGATATTTGTATAACCTGCTGTTCCTATAGTAGAATAGGGCCCCTCTATGTTTTATTCCTACCTCTATGGGAGTATAGGATAGGGCAAAAGAATAAATAATTATTTATTCTTATGTATAGGGTGTTCTGTGATTGACACCACAGATCAAGTATGATTGACACTGAACAACATAGACATAACAAACCTAACAATGAGTAACGAATCATTATTCATTAATAATTATTTTTACAAAAATTCAAAAATTTTAATCGCGAATCATGGGAAATCATAATCTTTCAATTGGCTTAGAGATGTACATAAAGTCGATCAATAAATGTCGATATTTTTCAATTTCAATTATTACTAGTTCAATTATTACTTATAAAATACGACAATTTATGTTTGCGGGTAGGGTGGATAATTATTGTTTACTGTCAATGTCCAATATAATATACAATAAGTGAAAATTTTTATGATACTATTTATTTAAAAAATAACAATAACATTTCCCACAGAGCCCACAGTAGAGTAGATATACCCTGTGTCGGGAGTACCATGGACACACACAAAGACAGAAAAACAAACACCCAGACCGTAAATAGAAATTTAAACTCATCATTCAAATTTCTGCTTCGCTGGGAATCGAACCCGGGACCCTCCGTTTGGCAGTCCGGCATGGTAACTATTACGCCACACGGGTCGTCATTAGATGTAGCCGTCGTTTGAACTTGCCTTGCAAAATGCAAGAAAATTCCACCGAGCGATGGTGAGACTGAAATAAAAAAAATGCTCAGTTAAGAATGAACAAGAAACAAAATAAGTAAATCAAGTTGATGCTTTATTCGATATTTATCATTCTTTATTCAATATATGTATGAAAAGAAAAAATATTTATTTCATATTAGGAATACAAAATATTCGCTTAATGAATGTCATTTTTTCCTGGTCATCGCCTTTAAGTGCCCGTTTGGGCTAGATGTTGAGCTGAGAGAAAAAAGGCGGCGGAAAAAAACTCCCAGCACTCTTTTTAAAAAAACAGTACATAATAATATATTTGAGATAACAGAATGGCTATGGGTTGATAATGGTCACACGTGACAGCTGATCGTGTGAGACACCGAATGATCTATAGAAGATACGGCGCTCGAGTAGGTGTAGGGGTAGGGTAGGTACCTACTAGGTAGTACGTAAGTACATTATTCATGCGTGCCCTACACGTTGCGAGAAATCGTTCAGATTCTCTGAATAGACCTATTTCTTCAGATTTATCGGACGCAATCGCACGTGTGGATGGTAAATCGTTTGCGACTGTTCAGAGAAACATGAACGATTTCTCGCAACATGTAGGGCAGGCATTAGAGTCTAGAGACTAGAGGTAGGTATAGAAAGTTTGACGACTTTGATTTGACGTACTAGATGGTACTAGTATGGTACTAGCTTATTTATTCTTATGCTTATGGTACTAGCATAAGAATAAGTCTTAAGGTCTGATTACATTGACCAACCTGCAGGGCCCGACCCGGGATACATTGCTGGTTATCTAAGTACGTTGTAATAAAATACTCAAGATAACCAGCAATGTATGCCAAATCGGACCCTGCAAGTTGGTAAATGTAATCAGCCCTTTATACATGACATACTACGTACAGATTATACAGTAGGGATGACGATTCTTTCCGAAAAAGGTCGATTTTTAAATCGATTCAAATCGTGACCCAATGAATCGATTGACAAAAAATCGAGATCTAAAAGATCGATTTCTAAAAATTTATTTTTTAATGAAATTAAACTATATTGTTTTTTTAATGTAACATAAATACATTTTATTAAAAACAAGATAAATATTATAATTTAACGATCTCTAACAAAAAAATCTAGATCTAAAAGATCGATTTCTAAAAATTGAACTTTTTCCAAGATTGCGTTTTTAATGTAACACAAATCCATTTTATTAGAAACAAGATGAATAAATTAAACAATCTCTTATCAGTAAAATCAGGGAATTGAATAATAAAAAATATTTTTATTTCCATAAGCTTTATTGCATAATATGCAACTGATGTAACTGATCATTTCAATAATAACCACTTTTTCAATAGCTTTTTCATATTTATTTCGCAGTTTTGCTTATTAGACCTGAAGACGTTTATTTATTTATTTAGTCTTTTGTAAACCTACAGTTTACAAGTGCGAACTTAATGCCTATTTCTGGCATTCTCTGCCAGTTAACCCTTGCTGATGGCGATAAATTGTGGCTGGCGAAACAAAACAGTAAACTAACCTAATAAGAACCTAAGATACAAAAGTTTAATAAACATACAATATACAATAAATGCAATAATGCGGTGACCATATTATATCGGTGTCCAGTTATTTGTTAAGATTCATGTAGTGTTTTCTGAGTTGATTTTTAAAGGAAAGCAGTGTGGGAGCCTCTCTTATGGAGAGGGGTAGGTCATTCCAGAGCAGTACAGCCTGAACGGAAAATAAATTGTGGAAAAAACCAGTCGAATGAGGTGGAATATAAGCCGTCAGATTGGATGCCGAGTGCAGTACTCGGTCATGCGTTTCATACACATATTGAAAATTGTCATTCAAATAGGACGGATAACTAAGGTTATTCAAAAGAGAATACAGAACATGGAGTATTCTAGAGTTACGCCTTTTACGAATAGGGAGCCAATTCAGTTAGCGACGCTACTCTGAGATATGATCATATTTACGAAGGCCAAAAATATATCGGATACAATTATTTCGAAGGCGCTCTAATTTATTAAGAAATAGTTGACAGTTTTGTGAATTTTACTGTAATATATTATTATATATTTCCGGACCTTTTCTGGATTTAAAATCTAAACAGATCAAAAATATGCTTGGTTTTGATGTAAAAATCCGCATACATAGTAAATCAGTCACATTTTGCCACTCTCATACAAAAAATATTAGTAAAAAAAATAGAACTTAGTCAATTTTGAGAGAAAATGGGCCACAACCACAAATCGCATTTGAAATTGTTAGAAAGGATTTTTAACATTTTATTTTTAAGTACGTTTATATTTTATAATCTCATGTCACATTTAAAATTCTTCTGTTCCGTGTCTAAATCTACAATAAAACATTTTTTCACCATCTTTAAAAATCTTTAATTTATCGTTATAAGCAAATTATATCAGATTTCGTCAAAGAAATAATCTTTCATAAAATTTATTTAACGTAAATACACTTCAGTTCATAATCAATCCGTTTCCTGAAAAAAGTCAAGTTATTAATGAAAATTTGGCATTAAAAATCTTTTAAAGTAACTAAAACTCGCATTATAATTATTGACGCAAGCTTAAAAACAGTGGCTATTGTATTAGACTATTAATGAAATGATCAGCTATATTGTGCAATGAAAGTTATGGAAATACTGCAATTTAACTACAAAATCTCATGTGTTAAATCAGGTAACTAAGCGAAATCAGTAAAATTTCGTATGCGACCTTTTTAAACCTCTTACGATTAAAATAACAGTCTGTCAACTCTACTAGGATCCAAGCGGTTCCGCTCATCACTTGCGATATTTCCGGCAAGAAAAAAGTCGCTCACAAGGAACGGATAATCCCACGATACTCATTATACATTATACAAACGCATAGACATAACAAACCTATGGACTGGCCCTACCTACGAAATTTGCGTGACTACCTAAAGTAATTAAAGTTGGCACATAAAATGGCTGCTTCTTAATAGGATTGTGCGTTTCAGAACAACACATGTAGCTGATATCGATATTTTTGTTTCGTATTATTAAAGGATGCATTTATAAAAACATTTTTTTTATAAAAACTTAAAAACAAAATTTAAAATCATGTGTAAACTTTAAATTGGTGTGAAAGAAAATATGAATACTACAAATTTTATTTTGTTCTATCATAAATCTACTTTTCAAAAATTTTAATGAATCATATCTATTTTTATTTAATTCACACAGTTTATCAATTTTAACCTGCATTAAATGCCGAAGCTGACAAACCCATGATATTATAATACTGAACAGAACAAACAATCATAAATTCCTACATACATACATCCTCACATACTTTCGAATTTATAATAGAAGTATGTATATAGATTTTAAATTTATTTGCTATTGATATTGATTAATGAACGAGAATAAAACAAGTTTCTGAGTAACAATTTTTATTTGTTCATTGCAGAAGAAAACTAGTTTATTATAAATTTTATAATAGTTTCTATAAGAAATTTGTTCACTAAGTTTTTTGAATGCTGTTGGAATCGCAGATCAATATAGATCTTAATAATTAACTTAATTAGCATCAAACGATGATCAATATTGTGTTCTGTGTTGTGGAGCAATAACAATATATTTTCGGACTTATAATACTCAGTCTTATACCTGAAAAAAACATCGATATGGGGATCCGATATTTTACTTTGAATATAAATATCGATATTTTTTTTTAATGGACACCCCTAAACAGCAGACCTACCACAACAAAACAAAGGCACACATACTTAGAGTACACTTGTAAATACTGGGCACATAAAATGGCGACCGTGGCACGATGGTGCCACGCATAGTTAGGTATTCAACTTAACATGACGTTGTTGCCAAAATTAGTTACCACTAATCTTTTATTATCTTTATTTTCTTATGCAGCCATCCATTAGTTAAAACGAGACAGCATGATATTTGTCATGTTTGTGTCGATTAAACAGATATTTGTATAACGTGCTGTTCCTATAGTAGAATAAGGCCTCCTATGTTTTATTCCTACCTCTATGTACAAACGTAACGTTTTTTCTTTCTAAGAGAGGCAAAGGAAACTAAACACACAACCATCTAGCGAGTTTTTGAGTTATTAACCCTTTAACCAGCAAAACTCTTATAATACGGGTACATTCAACAAATTGTGAATAATTTTATGGTTTGTATCAAACCAAAAATATGGAATGTCAATTTTCAAGGGTGAAATATCGATTCACTAGCACATATCGATTTAAAAATCGATCTTTGTGGCCCGAAAAATCGATTCTTCGATTAATCGATCTCAGATCGGCATCCCTGTTCCCTCCCTAGTATACTACCAATGTACTCTGTGGTATACTATTATATTATACACTTTACAGCACTATCATCTATCACACTATACAGACACAGACAGACACATTTACTTTACAAATTTATATAAAACTTTGCGTTTGGTTTGGTGAATGTCGGTCGTCGGCCAGCCTTTTAATGTTCAAAATATTCTGAATACGTAGTTTTATTAAAGAAACCTAAGTGAGTACAGTGTGCATGTGAATATTATATGAGAAAATTATTCGTGGTTTGATTCAGAGGTGAAGTTCACAAAATTACGATTTACATCCGGAAACCTACTTTGCCGTAATACGTTGAACTTTTTATATTTCACCTTTAGAAATTATCATTCCTTTGATATAAAATAAAAATAATAGTATGATAGTGTGTTTCTGTGAGATATAATTGTATAATAGCTGGTGACAATTTATGTATGACTTGATTTGCAGGTCAACTAAAGTATCAGGAGCCCGTAGTCGTAGCATTGACATGTGGCAGTGAAATAAGTTGGTTTTAAAGTAGATTAATCACAAAATGTTCAGAAGTAAAATAAGAATACACACTTGTCGAATAATCTTACTCACATCCCTTGTGTGGTTATTAGTTGATGTTTTTATTTTGGCATTATATTCGGACTGTTTCGGCGATGGATGGGAGTGCAAGAAAACGAGCGAGACTGTTAAAGTAAGTACAGGCTTATAGTCAATAAAAATAAGTACATCTAACCACTAAAACATTTTTGTCTTTGTTTAGTCTCTTAAGTTATAAGTAGGTACTTAGTACAAGCATGCAACAATGACAGTATACGGAAAAGCTACATTATTATAGTGTTAATTTAGTTATAAACAAGCATGGATTAAAAAAGATGTGAAATTCTGGTCAGAGAGTCAACTTTTCTATAAATGATCTGTAGCTGTAGTGATTTTGAGGTCATGTATATAAAATAAACTATATTTACTTAAATTAATGTAACATACATTTTAAGAAACATACAATAATTTATAATTGTCTTTTATTGGTGCCAAACTTAAACTTAATTATTATGGTTAATTTTATTTCTTTCCACTTCATTATATAGATAGAAGAGGTTAGGGGTAAAAAGGCAGCTATTGCTGCAGCTTTGCAACAAAAAATAGATGATGATGATACAAATATTGAAGAAAATGAAGTAGATCAGGAAATAGGGGAGGATGGATTGATGCTGCCCCCTTACCCCAAGTCCAAGCTAAGACGTTGGGCAGTAGTGCCACCTGTGAAACCAGAAGGAGAATTACCAGGAGAAATGGGTAAGATTTCTATTTAATTTATTGTTGTAGAACAACAAATTCAAAGATTTTTCAAAGATTTTATTGAACATAGGTAATTAAGATATACACAACTTATTGATCGTAATCCGCTACAAAAGTAAAAACTGTGTCGAATATGAAATTAGTTTTGGGTTTCATTTAGTATCCAGTAGAGGGAGTTTGTGCTTATAAAAGGTAGAGGTTATTAGAGCTGTTTTGGCTGATTACAATGGTACTACTCCTATCTCTTGGTGACACACCATTTTCAAGAAACTAACAAAATACTATTCTAACCAATTGAACACAACACATGTTAATTAAAAGTAAAAATACAAAATGGATATGTTTCTGTGTATAATTGAATTAATTAGGAAAAAAATAATAAAAGTTGTAAGTAATTTAAGATTAACATTTATTTTCATTAATTGTTTCAATATACAGTGGGCCCCCTGTAATCCGACAAACGTTTTGCAGGGCAGTGTTGAACTATCGAATTTGCTGGATTATACAGTACTACCTAAGACCTCCTATAGTTCGCATTTTTTACAAAATAGTACCTTGTAATCTGACAAATTACAGATCCAATTATAAGATTCTATATGTTATATGTATAACATATAGAATCAGAACAGAGTATGTACTCTGAAGTAAAAATCATACTTCATTATGTATGTCGAATTTAGTAAATTAAAAAAACACAATAGAGAGTTAAATTTTACTATAAAATTAATGTTATTAATGCTGAAGAACTTACAAAAAATAATAACTTTTAGGAAATAATTGTGTAGGTACTAGACATGTCGGATTACAGGGGGCGTCGGATAAGACTAGAGCCGGATTACTGGGGGCCCACTGTACTTCTGTGCATCAAACATTGTTTGATGTATCTGTCTATAATTTTTAATAAAAGTAGTAAACTTTGACATATGTATCTATCAAATAACAATTAAAAAAAAACAACCAGTCTTCTAATATCAAACTCAACTCCTTCCGTGTCAGTCCTCACTTCGAATAAGACCTTTTTATGCTCTAGTGCAATTTCTTTAAACTCACGAGATCTTGCCCTTTTTTCGTCCAAGAACAATCTCGCTGAAAAAGGCTGAGATCTTGCGAGAACAAGATTGCATTCCCTATGGGTGAAAGAAATTTTTAGAAATGCAAATTTATAAAAGCAATTGACAGTAAAAAGAACAAATTAATTACAAATAAATTAATTTTTGTGTTTGTATGATGTGTTGTATGTGTGTGTGTTAATGTATGACATGTATAGATTGATAAGATAACAGACTAGGTTCGTTAGGTTAGGTTTAATTAAAGTATAAAAATGAACCAGCCTCTGCTAACCTGCAGCAGGAGTCTGGAGTAGTATTGTATTAATTATAATTTATAATAAATTACCCACCCACCTTCCTACCTGCTACTGGATATTAAATTTTAACTATTATTATTGGTCAAAGTCATAAGAGATTATTTATTCATTAGATTCACTAAAAACTTATTTAAAAGAATAAATTAGTGTTATGCTTTGCTTGTTGATGCTTTTGGTTTGTCTTATATTTTACAGGTATTTTAACGATATTGATTTATGCAATCTATTACATGATCAAATTTTTTTTATTAATATTTTGCTAAAAAGTTTGGTTGTTTAGTATAATATTCTACACTTTGTGATAGGAACTATAAAATTTGTGAGATAAGGTGCTTACTACTTGTAGCACAGCATGTAATCTTACTGTCATAATTCTCATTTAGCAATTGAGTGTAATTAGTGAGTCATTTGTAGAATTTTCTCTTTGTTAAGAAACTTCCACTTAGATGATAACTGTTTTATGTCTTGTTCACAACTTTTGGTTTATATGTATATTCAAAGATAAGATTTATTGCAATTATATCGTGTTTATTATTATTTATGTAAAAAAATGTTAAGTTAAATAACGCTTCACACTCATCATGCTGTGTAATAAAGTTCAATATATTATGCTACCTATACATCTACTCACTAGATGATCCAGGAGGCAGGGAGGCTCATGTCCCCCAAAATCATTCGAATTCACCCTTGAAAAATCTCAAATTATATGTATCATGACTAATTTTAAATCCACATGCCCAATTCATATATTATTATGATGCTTTCAAAGCAGACGCGGATAGCACAGGTTTGTTATATCAAGCCCCCCCCAAACCAGGCGCAGTCTGAGTACACGTCATGCGCCTCCCCCCAATGTCCCTCTAAACTGACATCCTAGATCCGCTACTGCATCTTCTTCTAACTACGATATATGTCATTGTCTACTCTTTATTCCACAGCTGTGTACACATCATTCTTGTCTTGTTATTTAACTGTAGCCAATTTTTCAATATGGCATACTCATTGTTTAACATTTGTGTCTACTTAGAATTATCATAAAGTTCCCAAAATTGACTTATTGAGGCCATGAATACAAATAATTTAAGGAAAAAGTGATTAAACATAAATTAGTAAGAAAATATACTCATAAAGTGAATGAAAGTGCTTTTAAGTACACTACTCCAATAAGTACTCCAATAATCATGAAAATTTTGCACATTATGTTAAATAAATTGTACATAATAAATCATTGTTTAATATTTTTTTTCATTTTAGGTAAGGCTGTTAACATTCCAATAGAACAAGAAAAATTGATGCTGGACAAATTCCAAGAGAATCAGTTCAATTTGCTGGCAAGTGATATGATCTCAGTCAACAGATCTCTTACTGATGTTAGATTTGAAAAGTAAGTATGTTTATACTTTGTTGAACTGTATAATACTAGTGATCCATCCTGACTTTGCTTGGGTGATTTGAGTTTCTATTATTATACTAAAATATCCTACTATTACAGTTTATTTTACCAAAATAATAAGGAGCTTATGTGAATCCCAGACTATAATTTGGCACCGATACTCCAAATTTCATTTCAATCTGTTCTTGCATAATTGGCCAAAAATATTTATTCAACCATACATCCAAACTGTCACATTTATAATACAAGTATAGATTGTTCCTTTAGTATTAAAATCGTTTGTGTACCAAAGGTGAAATGGTCTCATCCAAATAAGTATGTACAAAGACTTGTTGTTACAAATAACTTTACAAGACTAAAAACATTTGACTGTTTTTGATTTGACAGCAGTAAGATATATTATTATGATAAATACTTTTAAAAGCAATAAATTATGAAGCCAGTAGCTATCTTATCTATATCTACATATCTGCATCTTTCAATGTTTGTAATTGACCACAAGTTTTGTGATAAAAACACTGATTGTGATAAAAAATATGATAACAGGTAAGGAACAGTAATAGGAAAACGGTCTGATGTATAATGCTTAACGCTTCACACTCATAGCCCCACAGTAGGATAGATATACCCTTTGTCGAGAATGCTTAGGACACACACAAAGACAGAAACACAAACATCCAGACCGAGACAGAAATTTTAAACCCATCATTCAAATCTATGCTTCGCCGGAAATCGAACCCGGGACTCTCCGATCGGCAGTCCAGCATGGTAACCATTACGCCACGGGGTCGTCACTCTATATATGTATATAAATTTATTTTACTTTCCCATAAAATTACAATATTATTAACAAAAAGGTTTGCCACACTATTTCTAATCGTTTGGCATGCGGATCCCTTTTACTAGTATTATTAAATTGATAAAAAATTGCAATTCTATTATGGTGATGGCCATTGGTGCAATGAGTGCATAAAAGTAGTGTAATACATCGAAATACTATGTACCGTTAGTACATAGTTTCTCAATTCATACTTTCATACTAATATTATAAATTCGAAAGTCACTCTGTCTATCTGTCTGCTACGCTTTTCCGCTTAAACTACTAAACCGATTTTAGTGAAAGTTGAAACACAGATAGAGTGGACCTTGGGAAAAGACATAGGATGGTTTTTATCCTACGGGAACCGAAAACAGGTCCACGCAGGCGAAGCCGCTGGCGGAAGACTAGTAGTGTAATAATTCTTTTTCATATCACATGTAATGAAACGAGTTTTGATTTCTGTTTTGCCAGTCGAAATAAGACAATGACAAACCAATGCGAATGTGTCATCAGAAACAACGTTGTTTCTGCCCTAGGGCAGATATTTGTCTGAAATAGTCTTACTTCAACTGGCTACAGAAATCAAAACTCGTTGTTTCATTACATCCTCGTCAGAAATCTCAAATTTTTGTGTTGGATAGTCCATTTATCGAAGAAAACTTTAGTCTAAATAACACTATGCTATGACTTATACTAAAGTCCATATTTTTGTAATATTTTAAGGAACAATAAACTTTAAATTTGCACATCTACAAGCAACGGCTTTGTAGCGACGTTGCTTTGTTTATAGTTACGATGCAAACGCGTGGACGAAATGCGAATATATACCCTACCTTCATTTTGCTATATTTTGCTTCTGAACCTTTAAATATCGACCTTATGCTTAATGTAAATTTGTAGTAGTTACATATTTTTTCAACAAATTACAATAATTTATTTTATTAATTATATATAGATTATTAAATTAAAAGCCTAAGTGTAATTGACAAGTGATTCTGATTAGACATAAATTATTATATTGGGTGATTTTACAAATGTTGATTTTGCCTGTTTTTTACCGACTTCCAAAAGAAGGAGGTACTGTATTCGGCTGTATGTATTTTTTTTTATATATGTTCACCGATTACTCCGCCGTTTGTGGACCGATTTTCAAAATTCTTTTTTTGTTCGTATGCTTATACTCCCGAGATGGTCCCATTGTCACCAAATCAGGATCTGATGATGGGATCCCAGGGAAATCGAGGGGTACTCTCGAATTTTATAGGCACACATATTGATTTTCTTGTACTTTCTGAAGCATAAAAGATATTTGTGCATAGTAATTGTCATCTCATGTTGCTGAGCTGATGATGGAAGGTACTGCGACAGTGAGGAGTTGAGAGCAAATTCTTTCAATAAATATTTTTTTAATCGAAATCTCACATTCCTGAGGTGGTCCAACTGTCACCAAGACAAAGTCTGATGAAGGGATCCCAGAGAAATCGAAGGGAACATTCAAATTTTATAGCACTAAAAATGATTTTCATATTTTTACTGCAAAACAGGCATTTGTGTATAATTATCATCATATTATGTCGCTGAGCTGATGATGGAAGGTACTACGACGGTTAGGAGTTGACAGCAAATTCTTTCAATAAATGGTTTTTTGTTCGAAATCCTACATTCCTGAGGTGGTCCAACTATCACCAAGTCAAAGTCTGATGATGGGATCCCAGAGAAATCGAAGGGAACATTCAAATTTTATAGCACAACAAATGATTTTCATATTTTTACGAAAGCAAAACAGGCATTTGTTTATAATTATCATCATATCTTCTTGCTGAGCTAATGATGTAAGGTATTACGACGGTTAGGATTTGAGAGCAAATTCTTTCAATAAATGGTTTTTTGTTGGAAATCTTACATTCCTGAGGTGGTCCAACTGTCACCATGTCAAAATTTGATGATGTGATACTAGGGAAATCGAGGGAAACACTACAACCTATTAGTCACACACATTCTTTTAGTCAAATTTTTTAACATAATACACATATTTATGTCCGGTAATTATCACCTGATGTTGCCAAGCTGATGATTGAAGGTACAACTCCTCAACGGTTATGAGCTGAGAGCAAGTTCTTTCATTAATTTATACGTTCTGGTGGACTGATAGTAGTATTCTTTCAGGCTTTAAGATGGCTATTAGATAAACATGATTATAAAAGGTAAATCTCTTTATAGTTTAGAAGTTAAGTGTAGGTAAAAATTTCCAATTATGCTTATACATACATGTACAGAATTATTAAAATTACTAAAAAGAGTGAAATAAATTAAGTTTTTAACAAAAAAATAGAACCGACTTCAAACGGTAAAAAATAAAATTGTTCAGTAACTAATTCTTCTTGCTTATGGTAATGACTCTTAAAACTATTTTTGGAGTCGGGCCCTTAGTAAAATGTGCTGTCTTAGTAAATATAGTGTACCTTTCGTTCTGAATGGGCACCGATTCCAATATAGTTTTAAGAGTCATTACCATAAGCAAGAAGAAGTAGGTACTGTCCCACTGTCTGTACTGTCGGTGCCCATTTAGAACGAATGGTAGGTACGACATTTTAGTTAGGGCCCGACTCCAAAAATAGTTTTAAGAGTCATTAACATAAGCAAGAAGAATTAGTTACTGAACAATTTTATTTTTTACCGTTTGAAGTCGGTTCTATTTTTTTGTTAAAAACTTAATTTATTATCATCCGTTTAAATGTGATAAGTACTAAAAATAACTTAATAAATGCAATGACATTTAAACACGAGTAAAATTGTTAAACAGATGTAAAGACAAGCGCTATCCGGAACTGTTGCCGACCACGAGCGTGGTCATAGTGTTCCACAATGAGGCTTGGACGACTCTCATACGAACCATTTGGAGCACTATCAACCGGTCTCCGAGACCACTGCTCAGGGAGATCATTCTTGTTGATGACGCTAGTGAAAAAGGTGAGGCTCCCTTAGAATAATTACATTATGGAAACCAAGTTCGCGCACCAAAATTGAAGCATTTAAATGCCATTAATGGCACCAATTAAATGCGAGATTCAAGGTTCAAGGGTTAAAGCACGCCGAACGTATCTACGAAAAAAAATGACAGTTTGTAGTGTTAAAATGTGTCACAACACTTTTGAAAAACAAAAGAAATCTAATAACATAAATTTTCACAGTGAAGTTTTCATATTATGTAGTATTTTATAGTTAATTTGGTGAAAATAAAAATATTTTGTTAGTCACATGTCATTGTGACATCTGTGTGAATCTATTTAGTGCTTCAATTTTGACAGTGCGCTTGTATGAAGACACTCATTCTATATTATTCTAAGGAGGCTCCATTATCATACTCTGATTGTAATTTTCATAACATGTAAAACAGAACATCTGGGCAAGAAGCTGGAGAGTTACATAAAGACGCTGCCGGTGCCGACGCACCTCTTCCGCACGGAGAACCGCTCGGGGCTGATCCGCGCGCGGCTGCTCGGCGCCAAGCACGTCAAGGGTGACGTCATCACCTTCCTCGACGCGCACTGCGAATGTACAGGTAATCTTCATTGTCATTAACTGAACATTGGGCAAAAAGCTGGAGAAGTACATGAAGACGAGCTCGGGGCATCTCGGGGCTCATCCGCGCGCTGTTGCTCGGCGCCAAGCACGTCATGGGTGACGTCATCCTTTGCTCGACGCGCACAGCGAATGTACAGGTAATCGCTACACACTCATAGCACCACGATACTAGGATACCATGGACATGTACACATATAAACACACGAACAAAAACACCCAGACAGAAAACAGAAATTTAAAATCATCATCTAGGGGAAATGTTAAAATTAAAGTAACAAAATAGTATTGGAATTTCTGCTCCGCTGGGAATCGAACCTATGACACTTTTTAACTCTTCATAATTTTCTCTGCATAATTTTCTCTGTGTCGTAAGGACCATAGTCACAGACAAAGGCAAGAACATTAAAAACCGTGGCCAAGAACATAAAATTTATACTCCGCATTCAAACTTCGGCCTCGCCGGGAAACGAATTCGGGACCCTTTGAATGGATCTCTAGCATCATGGTTATCAATGTTATCATTGCGCCAAAAGTCATTTGACTAAGTGTTTTCTCTACTCGTTTACAAAAATTATATTGTTAAGTGATGGATGTAACAGTAAAATAAATATATACGGGCGGTGACCCCTAGAATGCAAACAAAAGTAAGTTGCGGTAGGTTATTAACACCTCGCATGAGAACCTACTTTCCTAAGACCTGCGTTATATCTCGAATTCAACTATTTTTACCACAGAGCAACGAATATTCAAGTCGCTCGGGTAGTGCGCGAGCGACATTAATATTCGTTGCTCTGTGATTTTTACCGATATTGTTTTTTACATTTTATCATTTGAACGGCCGCGCCTGCATATGAATTATGAACTTTGGCTATATTGTCAACTTGTCTTACTAGTTATCGAACATTTAAAATATTTTTTGTCTGCACGATTGTGTGTAACGTACAAACAGATTGCTTAATAAGTTCTCTTATAATTTGTATATAAATAAAATCATGCCTAAAAAGTTGTTTATGATGTTATATCAAAAACAAAATTTGTCAGTAGTTTAATTAAGAAGTCAGTCAGAATCGCTTCTATTGAATACTTTGATCTTAAGAAATCTTGAGATGTGTTCTACGTGAAGGACGTACAGCGGAAGCGGAAACCGCGTCGCAGTATACTCAATTAACCATTTTGTTTTCACCACTCCCATTCCGGAGATACATCAGATTCGAATATATTTCACTTGTATAGGGCCTTGGAATACATTTTAGGTTCTTAAATGTCCCACTGTACTGTTACGTGTTTTCTCTCAGAATTAAGGATTCAGGCCATAGTAAATTTTGTGTAACTCTTAGCTATCAGTCATGCATAATAATGGAAAACACCGTAAAGATATATTACAAAGGATAAATAATATGTAGTAACTTTCTTGGTAAGAGATGCTTGAACCGGGGGGACTCTCGTGTCAGAGGCCGATGTTTTAACCACTCGGCAACCACTGTTCTGTAGCTTTAGCGTAAGTTGCTTTTTAATCTAAGGAAAATTGTATCCAATATATAAAAAAAACAATTTTCATCCAGAGGGTTGGCTGGAGCCACTATTGGCACGGATAGTAGAAGACCGGACCACCGTAGTATGCCCGATCATCGACGTCATATCGGACACCACCTTCGAGTACATACAGGCTTCGGACATGACCTGGGGAGGTTTCAACTGGAAGCTCAACTTTAGATGGTGAGTACGATGTGTACTAATAAGTAACTGTAACCGGGAAATTACGCAAGTTAGTATTTTTCGTCGGTACGGAACTTATTTATGTGCCACTGCTGGGCACGGGTCTCTCCACATTATTGGAGAGGCATGGAGCTTACTCCACCACTTTGCTCTAATGCGGGTTGGTGGAGATGCGGGTTAGTGGCCAACCCGCTGTCGGATGTTTTCAAACCGCCCATAAGGCCTCCGACAAGGTTTAACGATTGTTATCTATCGCCAACAACCGGGACCGACGGCTTAAGAGGAAACGCGGGTTCAGCCGAATTTGAAAATTAGGTATTTTGGAATAACTATTGCTATCGCACTGCGCCCTGCGCTATCCGCCGCGTGCGATAGGGACAGATGCAGCTCAGACCGATTATACCTACAAACTTCCTTACTAAATCGAGGTTTCGTATTCTCCTCTTCCCTCCTTCAAAATTGAGTTTATTAAATATTTTTTTTCACAAATATCAAGAAATAGAATAAGTCTATGCCCCTATGTTTTTATTTGGTCGTAAAAACCTTTCAAATTTGTTTTGCAGTTGTTGGATTAGGGCTGTATGTAAGAGTCATTTTCTACGATTTTTGATGAGTATATTTCCTGATCTATTTAAGTTGATTGAAAAAAACAAAACATAGGGGCATAGCTTTATCAGACTTAGATATTGTCACAAAAAATCATTCCTCTAGAAGCATTATCCAGGGAGGCAATAGGAGAATAAATTTGTATGGGAATACGGCGCTAGCGTTTCCTCTTAAGGTGCCCTCCGAAGCACAGAAACGGGCATGAAATTTTTTGCCACTAGCGGTCACTCATCTCCCACCCCACCGTGCCTGTTTGACTTAGTCTCATAGATCGCTAATCGGTAGGTAATAATTGTGAAAGTATACTTCAAAAGCAATAGGTAAACGTTTTTTAACATTGACATAAATTTAAATAAATGACTTTTGTTGTTTTAAAATATAACTACCACTTTATAATCGTGCTATAATAGATATTCAAACACCAAAAAATTCTTCACTCGTTATTCAATACTTTCAATTAGACGCGAGTGTGTTTTGTAAGCGGTCTTCGTAGTTTTGGTTTTGCAATAGGTTAGCACGACCTGCCATGTCATGGTGCGGCGATCATGCAATAAATAGAAATTTTATTGTGTGACTCTAAATGATACGTTTCGTAGTTTTACATTTTTTTATACTCTCTCCGCAATGAGGATCAGTCACGTTTTTAGTTGAGAATGCAGATTTGTAGAGCTATGAAATCCTTAACGTACAGTGCAAAATTTTTTGTTCTACGACAAAAATTGACGAAGTTATGACCAAATTACTAACGAAAATACATTGAGGGCCGCCGCGATAGCTGTGACGTCACAATTACCGTTAGCCTTTAGCAGCGGTTAGGCGCGCAGTGTTTTGTGTGGTTAATTTTGACTTTAAAAACAAATAAGTGTCCGATTGGTATCTAATTCACATTTTCAACTATGTATTAATATTGTATAGTGTCAAATTTAAAAATACGCTCGTTAAAATGCCAGAAAAATATTTGTTAACGTGCCGAGAGACCCAAAACTTCGTAAAAAAAATTGTTTCTGTTGTAAAAAGAGATGATAAAACTACAGCCTCTACCCTAATAACAATAATTATTTATTCTTATGCCTCTACCCAGACTACAAGACACTGTTGTAAAGATTATTTTAATGTACTTTAGCCCACTGCTGTACATAGGCTTCTTAATATTCGTCACTACGTCCGACCGGTCCTGCGCCCTCTGAATCCAGCGGCTTCCCCCTATCTTCTTCAGGTAGTCAGTCCAACTGCTTGGAAGGCGGCTTGTGCTCATTTTGCCGAGACGTGGTCGCCATTCGATGACCTTTCTTCCCCATAGATTATACTCACTAAATATATTTGTCGGTGGTAGAACTATTATGTTTCGGTGGAAAGGTGCAGTTGCCGGCTACACTTGCATGAGGCGACACCAGCCTCCGGAGTACCAGCGTAACTGCATACGACCTCAGACAAGACTTACCTATGCTTGCTAGAGGTTGTATGTAGATGTCCATGAGCTGAAGCGACCACATAACACAACGTGGCCTGCATGCTCGTCTGCTACTCCATTCAAATAAAAAAAAATATGGCTGTCTAGTGAATCAGTGTCAATGAATACCGTTTTGATATTATGAATAAAAAATACATTACGCTTACGACTTGCGTAACATTGTGTTCATGAGATCTGTGAACGAGAAACCACCTTGGGCCCTCCCGGACACTCCCGGTGGATCCCTTTATGGACTTCGGAACTAGGTATTATATTAGACGACCCCGTGTGATGCAATGGTTACCATCGGACTGCCGATCAACGGTCGGGTGTATCGTGATCGTGGGTACCATGGACACATACCATCCATCCATCAGCCTTTTATAGTCCACTGCTGGACATAGGCCTCCCCTAATGTTCGCCACTCCTCCCGGTCCTGGGCCTTCTGAATCCAGCGACTACCCGCTGTCTTCTTCAGGTCATCAGTCCACCTGGTTGGAGGGCGGCCTGTACTCACACACTGCTCGAAAACTTTCGACTTCAGGCACTGAGGTATTCTGGACGAAGAAGACACTTTGTAATTTCCCGAACGCTGCCCAACCGAGTTGGATTCTACGAGTTACCTCTCTCTCGAAGCTGGACTTACCCATACAGATAGCTTGTCCTAGGTATATGTACACCAGACGCTAGGTAGAGTAGCGCCATCAACAACGACCGGTATAGGTGTGACATGGACGTTAGACATGATCTTCGTCTTGTTCATGTTCATCTTAAGACCCACCCTTTGTGAGGCGCTATGGAGGTCACCTAGCATAGTGCTGAGCTCTTCCAGGTTCTCCGCCAAGATTACTATATCATCGGCAAATCGAAGGTATGTGAGGTGTTCGCCATTGATGTTAATACCCAGTCCGTTCCACTCCATCAGCTTGAACACGTCTTCCAGTGCAGCGGTAAACAGCTTCGGGGATATAACATCCCCTTGTCGTACTCCACGCTGCAATGGAATAGGTCCAGTGCTTCCGTCGTGGACTCGGACTGTCATAGTTGCGGCTTTGTACAAACACTTCAACACCTCGATGTACCGATAGTCAATCTGGCATCGCTGGAGAGACTCTAGCACCGCCCAGGTCTCGATAGAATCGAAGGCTTTCTCATAGTCCACATACGCAATACATAGCGGCAGATTATACTCTTTTGTATAACCTGTCGCAGCGTGTGTATGTGGTCCATGGTACTATAGTCTTTTCGGAATCCGGCTTGTTCGGGATGCTAGAAGTCGTCTAGCCTGCGCGCACTACTATTAGTAAGAACCCTTGAAAACAGCTTATAGACGTGGCTCAGAAGCGCGATGGGTCTATAGTTCTTCAAAAGGGCTCTGTCACCCTTTTTGAAGAACAAAACCACCACGCTTCCGCTCCACGACTCCGGGACAGTTCCGCTACTGATGACTGTATCGAACAGTTTTTGGAGCGCCACTCGGAGGGGTTTCCATCCAGTCTTCAGCAGCTCTGTGTGATACCGTCATCTCCCGGTGCTTTGTTGTTTTAAGCTGATTAAGGGCCCTTCTAATTTCGTACAGGCTGACGTCCGTGATATCTTCGGTATAGTGTCGGGTCAATTTGGCTCTCTTATCGTTTACCACATCGGTAACGGGAGCTTTTGAGGAGCTGTACAACCGTCCGTAGTACCTCTCAATTTCTCCCTGAACTTCAGGCTTAGACGAAACTACAGCGCCAGACTCCGTCCTCAATCACATTAACTGGCTTTGCCCTACACTCAGATCTCTTGTGAACACTTTTGTGCCTTGGTTGCGCTCAATAGTGTTTTTGACGCACTGTGTGTTGTGAGCACGCAGATCGCATCGTCTGCAGCAAGAGATCTGTTTGTTGAGCCCAGGCGGCTCAACTTCGACATTGAAGACGGGGACCGAACGCATAGTTCACGCCTTTCCTTTATAAGACCGAGGGTATTTTCAGAGAGCACTTGGGGTCTGCTACTGGAGGGTGCCTTAAATAACTTGGACACTACCTCGTGGACGGTTTGTACCATCCTGGTGTGGTATTCGTCCACAGACTCGCATTTTTCTAGGCCCGCGAAACGATTTCGCAAGTCAAGCTGAAAGTTCTCGGAACCCTGGATTTGGACAGGTGTTGGTCGGAGCGTAGACTTCATTAGGCATGACCGTTCCAGTTTGATGTTGATATTTAATGTGCCTCGTACCATACCTGTTGATCACGGAGACATTAAATATGTGCCGTTTGTCTGCTATCTCGCTTTTCGTGGAACCGTTGGGACTTATCCAAGTCCACTTGCGATGAGGATTCTTCTTGAAGAAGGAGTTCATCATGAAGAGGTTCTCCTTCTCCAAGAAGTTAGCAAGCAAGTGGCCTCGGTGGTTTCGTTGACCAAATCCAAAGAGCCCTACTTTCTGCTCGTCGCCGTCTCGCGTGCCCAGTCTTGCATTGAAATCCATGGGGGACCACCACCGTGAAATGAGTCTTAGAGGCATGTATGGCTCTACTTACGTCCTCATACATAGCCTCAACCTCATCGTCTGGGTGTGTCGCCGTCGGCGCATATACCTGTATGACCTTCAGCGAATACCGTTTTGATATTCTGAGTATAAGGTACCCTTGCCCTTGCAAACACATTCGACTTTCGTCAGATTGTTGACGAGGGACCTGTGGACGAGAAACCCGACACCACCTTGGGACAGATGTTCGCCCTCCCGGTGATAGAATAAGTTACCGGATTTAAGGATTACCGTGTCCTCCCCCTCTCTTCGGACTTCAGATAATCCTGCGATACTCCAGCGTAACTTATCTATCTCTGCTTCCAGCTCATGTATCTTTTCGTCGGTCCTCAGTGTCCTGGTGTTGTATGTAGCCAGGTGCAGAGGTCGTTTTCACATGGACACATACAAAGACAGAAAAACAAACACCCAAACCGAGAACAGAAATATAAACTCAACATTCAAATTTCTGCCACGCCGGGAATAGAACCCCGGACTCTCCAATCGGTATGGTAACCATTACGCCACACGGGTCGGTCGTCACCGTCACGGGTCTCGTCTCGATAAAAAAATATAGGTGTGAGGTATGTATGAATATTTTTTGGATAATATTGTAACGATAGCCTGTGGTTTAGTTAATTTACAGGATTTTTTTGTAATGTATAAGGTAATACTTTATTTTTATTATGATCTAGCCTAAAAGTGTAAAAATAAAAATGCTTTCGTTTCTTTTATAAAGTTTTATTTCCACTAATCAAAATTAAAAAGAGATGAGTGATTTTAAGTCTCAACTAGTTTCAAAAACGCTAAAAATACGTGAATTTCTCTAAAAGATCAGTACAATATGTACGAGTAGGTAGGTATAGGTATTTCGGACGTTTATCTGATTGAGCTTGTACAAAACTTCTACTTTATTAGCACTAATATTAAGTATTAAGGTAAGTTTTATACTTTTATTACAAAATTACATTCGAACTACACTTTACACTCGAATCTCAAACATCCGTCTCGTCGAATCGTATGCCGACTGCGCTCGGTTCGGTAATTGTGACGTCACACGTGTACTTTTAGCGAGAGGAACGGCACAACTTTATTACTTAATATCTTCGTAAGTTATGGACCGATTTTGATAATTCAAAAAGATATATCATTCTTATGTCATATAGAATAAAGTGTGTTGTAGTTTGATTGAATTTGCTATAACTTTACTGATCCTCATTATGTAACACTGAAAAAATGTAATTTGGAGTATTTTATGTACACGTTAGATTTTAACTGATAAGAATCTACGTTTATTTTCTACTAGCCTTCCGTCAGCGGTTTCGCCCGCGTGGACCCGTTTAATGGGTTCCCGTAGGATAAAAAATAGCCTATGTGCTATTCCAGGCTTCATTGCTATATAAAAATCATAGGCGTTTAGCCAGTTGCTTCAACCGCGTTGACCCTATTACCCGTTTTCACGTAGGAATGAAGCATTTTCCCTAGTAGCCTATGTTACTCAGGGTGAATGTAGCTTTCTAATGGTGAAAGAACTTTTGAAATCCGAGCAGTAGCTTTTAAGTTTATTCATTACAAACATACAAAAATACAAATATGTATTTCCTCTTTATAATATTAGTATAGACTACTGATGGGCATGGTCTCTCGCCGGAAAAGGGGAGGTGTGGAATTTAAGCGTGCCTGACCCTGGTATTGAAAGCAAGCGCCCTACGTACATATCTAAGCGAAACAGGCGCGGTCGTGTTTGTGTAGGTAACCACCGTTGCATTATTTATGCACGTTTCCTGCTTAATTAACGGAGGGCACATTGATCTGTCAGTTGTTGTCAATAGATAGCAGTCGTCAAACGTTGTCGGAGGGGAATGGACCCGACAGCCACTTGTCCGCATCTCAAAACTGCATTTGAGTAGTGCAATGGAGTAAGCTTCTTGGCATTCATCCACATATATTTTTAAATTTTATATTTTGGGTGACTTCTAAAAAAAATTTACTAACGAAAGTAAAAATAGTACCCTAATTGAAACGATGTGTACACAAACAGCCTTGGTTCGAAAGCATCGGTTGAACGCCGCCAAGGTGAGGGTTCGATTGTTGGATGTTTTGGTTGCGCAACCTCCCATTGTATACCTTCCAATGTTACCGAGTTAATTAATGCTGTGGGTGTTATGCAAATCGGAAGGGAGGTAGTATTAATGAAGACTTATTTGCGTGACTGCCTACACGAATTATTTTACGTAGGACCCGAAAATTAAATTACGTAAAGTCACGTAACGTCACGTTGAAAGGGAGGTTGGTATCAAGGACCAGGACCGCCAATATTCGATTGAAAACGTGGACCGTTTGTGATTTTAATTGGCTTCTTTTTATGATTTCATAATGAAATAAAAATTATTATCTAACTTATATAGTTGGTTATTATAGGGGTAATGGCATAAAGTTATGTAAGGTTTGTAACAATATATTAATATTGTTACAAAATGCAATAAATTTCAAGGAAATATTTTTTTTGACAGCTCATTATTTAGTATTGTCTTTTCTTTTTCGTTTCATCGTATAAATATAATTTTTTAGATGAGTCTAAATCCTTTTGAATGATGAATTTTTTTTCGATTGAAAATAAAGGATTGCTTGCAAAAGCTTGTGTAAAAGCCATATAAATATTGTAACAGTTTAAAACACCTACATAAGTAAGGTAAAGATTTCTCTCCTGCAATAATAGCGTATTTCGAGTGTTATCGAACTAATTGGCTGTACAACAAATATTAACTGTTGAGTAAGATTATAAGAGAAAAGAAAATTGATTTAAAAGCGTTTAATGAGGTACCTAAAAGTCCGTTCAAATAAACTTTGTTAGAACAAAAATTACAAACTTATATTCTAAGTGCAACCGGCCATAGTTGCTTATACGAGAAGGCTTTCAAATAATTTTTTTCCAATATTTCACGCATTGAAGATTGCAAAAAACAGTGAAATAAAAATGTTTACAAAATAGGTATTACTCACTTATTGTGTCGAATGTTTTCAATAAATATAAAATAAGCGATGCCTTATCGGTCTAACGATACGGTTGACGAAAATTGTCTCAATTAATCGTAAAATTTATTGCGATATGGTCATTATTTCGCTATTTTGCGATACCGTTACATTGTTGCCGGTTGGGATAGCATACCTAAAGGGCATGTTGTCAGTATACATAATGAATGATAAGACCTTTTTAGATACCTCTTTCTGTATTTGGCAGTGGCGGATCTAGGAATTTAGTATGGGGGATTTTAGTTTTGGGAGAGTGCTTCACTCAAGTGTTTTACCAGCTTGAAATATTTTTGGCAACAGTCTGCGGCTTTTGTGTCATTCGCATGTGATTTGTACGCATCTGGATTGCATGTGGATTTAAAAATTAGTCACGATACATAATGTATAATTTGGGGTTTATCAAGGGTGAACCGAATGGTTGATATTTCGTGTTTCGGCGGGCACGGAAAGTCGTCGTCAGTGTCGACCCGGCTGTTGTTGATACAAAGTGTAAAGTTAGAATTAGTATAAAGTTAAACTTTGTCCGAGTCTTATGGGCCTACGGAGGCTATATAAAAACAGTCCACCTACTCTATACGCATCCGTCCGCAAGTTCAAACATTATCGGAATCATTTTTTGCCTACTCCGGTAGTTTTTTTATTTCACGAATTTGTTAGATTAGCGTTGTTATTGATAACATTGACCTACTGAATGAATTGCTAGAATTCCTTTAATCTTATTCAATAAAGAGGCACACAGAGTATGCTCTCAGGCTCGACTACAGGTTGGCCTTTAACCCGTAAACCGACCTACATTGGAGCAGCGTGACACAGTAAGTTCCGTGTCCAGCAACGGGACGCAATAAGGGTTGCAGTCAAGATAAGTGAACAAACTGATTCGGGCAATATATAATTCCAAAACTTGAAAATCTTGTCACTTCCCTTAATATGTATGTGTCAAGATAAGTGAACAAACTGATTCGTGCAAGACATACTTCCAAAACTTGAAAATCTTGTCACTTCCCTTGATATTATGTGTCAAGATAAGTGAACAAACTGATTCGTGCAAGATATACTTCCAAAACTTGAAAATCTTGTCACTTCCCTTGATATATGTATGTGTCAAGATAAGTGAACAAACTGATTCGTACAAGACATACTTCCAAAACTTGAAAATCTTGTCACTTCCCTTGATATTATGTGTCAAGATAAGTGAACAAACTGATTCGTGCAAGATATACTTCCAAAACTTGAAAATCTTGTCACTTCCCTTGATATATGTATGTGTCAAGATAAGTGAACAAACTGATTCGTACAAGACATACTTCCAAAACTTGAAAATCTTGTCACTTCCCTTGATATTATGTGTCAAGATAAGTGAACAAACTGATTCGTGCAAGATATACTTCCAAAACTTGAAAATCTTGTCACTTCCCTTGATATACGTAGATATTAGAAGTTGCACTTATGGTTAAAAAATAAGTAAGTAGTTTCGAAAAATTACTTCAAACAGGCACGGTTACAAATTAGGTATATGCAATAAGCTCTAGAACCAAATTATATATTATAGTATTTTCTGTATGGTCCCGACTATTTATAACAAATTACTAGAGAATATAAAATCTTTAGAAGGACACCAATTTGAGAAAGTTCTTATAACGTTCCTTATATGTACGAGTAGATATTAGAGCGTATTACTCCGTCAAAGATAAACGCACTTATTAAAACAAGAATTAATATAATTGTACAATTTGATGGTAACAATATTGAATGGTTTATTTGTCGACCGTTTTCAATTTTATGTTTCAAAGTGTATTTGTTATTGACATTGTATTTACGTTGAATTTTATCTGCATTGACCGTTTTACTACTGATAATAATTTTAACTATGTAATCATGCGCTAAAATTCTATGTAATCATTAGTAATTTAAAACTCTCGACATTTTCATAGCCATAAAAACTAACTGTACCTAACTGTTCTGCATACCTTCCCAGGTGGAATATAGAGAGACCTTATTGAAAAAAAAAACAATGGTTTGCACTCCGGTAGTGCCGGCAGAAGTGAAAACTTGAACATTAACGTTGTCATTTTTGATATTTTGAAATGCTTAGGGAATAATTTCGCACGAATTGCTTTTATTATCAGTATTATTTTTCATCTAGTATTTTCAGTAGGTTTTCATCTAGTATTTCATCTAGTATAAAATATACACACAAATTTTTTTTTTTCACTATTCGTCACTTTTTTCATTAATAATACACTTTGTTCAATGTCCATATTTTAAATAACGAATATAATAATAAAATACGAATTTTCGATCAATCCCCGTGTCCTGACGCGAGTTTAAATATTTTTACCCATCCCAAAAAAAGCTCAACGCCGCTAAAGAAGTTTTCACTTCAAAGATTGTGAAAAAATGTAACCTATATTCTGACAATAAAAAATATATTGAATTGAATATTTGTTCCTCCATCCGCGCAGGTACCGAGTCCCGGAGCGCGAGATGTCGCGGCGCGGCGGCGACCGCACGGCGCCGCTGCGCACGCCCACCATGGCAGGCGGCCTGTTCGCCATCGACCGCGAGTACTTCTACAAGATCGGCTCCTACGACGAGGGCATGGACATCTGGGGCGGCGAGAACCTCGAGATGAGCTTCCGGGTATCGTATAAACCATCGTCCGTTGATAGGTCTCGAGAGAATGCCACTTATCGAATTTTTCATTTGATTGAGCACAGTCCGTTTTGTTTAGAATTGTCATGAGTTGTAAAGTGATGACGATTGACGAACGTCCGAATTAGTCGTCCTTAAAGTGCATTTTTATAAATATCTCATTTCGTCTTATGCTCTCAATAAATAAAACGTTTCACATGTATAGCCCTTCAGTAGGGTAGATAAGATATACCTTGTGTAGTGGGTACCATGGACACGCAGACAGAAACACAAACACCCAGACCGAGAACAGAAATTTTAAATTCATAATTTAAATTTCTGCTTCGCCGGGAATCGGACCCGGGACCCTAAGATCGGCAGTCCGTTAAGGTAACCCATTGCGCCACATGGGTCGTCTGTAAAACTATTGTTTTTTCTCTTGTTTATATGTAAAATAGTGGTATATGAGAACGCGTTTGCATTGTAAATAGAGAAGTTTTTGGGCGATACAATAAAATCATCCAGTTAGTTATTATGTGAATGTGGGATTAAACATTTGTGATTTTTGCGTTTCTTTACTACTTATGACATTTCTAAAAATCGGTCTGTACGTAGTACTTACAGGCCGTTTTACAGGACAGTACGTATGTACTTAACACGTAACGCCTACGGAAGATCGTACTTTATAAATGCGTTAATGTGAGCGTTGCAGTTGTTTGTATAAATTGTTTTGGTAAAATTATTTCAAATTCGTTATGCTAAAGCTATTTCTGATAGCCATTATTTTCTCATGTTTTGTTGGCTACTTCTCTGAAGTCGAGGTATAACTTTCGTAAGTATTAAATTTCACTCATTCATAATATAATGCATTACAATGAAAATCAATGTTTATAGTGTTAAATATGAAAATCCTTACATAGTAAAAACTTAAAGTTTATTTCAAACAAAGACAAAGTATTTGTCTAAGTTTATTTAAACACCCTGTTGATGATGGTTCGGGCGAAAAGAATAAAACAATAAGGATATTCAATGGAGCCAAAAATAGGTTAGGCGAAGTCAATTGTTGTGCGTGCGGTGTACCGAAAATTTTACCGATCTCCAATGTTTTAGAACGTCATTGCATTTGAACTCAAAACAAAGTTTTTTCTTAATATTTAAAATTTACTTCGCCAAACCTGCTTGTCCCGTCTTTATTTGAGAAAAAAGGTTGAAACATTAGTAAATTAATATAAAAAATACAAAATACCACACGCTAATTAAAATAAATATATTATAAAAGTACACTTAAAAAACCTTAAATTAATTATTAAGGTTTAGTACCAGGTGGGACCCTTTACCAACGCCAACACACCCTGTACTTTATTCAAGATAGAAGTGACGAATTGAAGTTATTTACCGACAAGCAGCAGCTGCTTGTAGCCATATTCAAAGCGACAATGATCTGTCGTGACAACTATATCTATACTATCTGTAGCGCCATGTAACACATCACAAAAAGTTAGAAAGTAAAAAAAAAATGGTGGGTTTGAAGATTATGAAGTACGATCCC
This sequence comes from Pyrgus malvae, assembly GCA_911387765.1. NCBI lineage: Eukaryota > Metazoa > Arthropoda > Insecta > Lepidoptera > Hesperiidae > Pyrgus > Pyrgus malvae. Next base: position 15,472,453 of record OU426962.1, read on the forward strand.
GGTAGGCCAGTAGGAGCTAGGTAGGCAGTAGGCAGAAGTGCAGCGGTAGGTACTGATAAGGCTTGTGCGCGCGAAGGTGTGGCAGTGCGGCGGGCGGCTGGAGATCGCGCCGTGCTCGCACGTGGGCCACGTGTTCCGCGACAAGTCGCCGTACTCGTTCCCCGGTGGCGTGCAGAACGTCGTGCTGCACAACGCCGCGCGCGTCGCCGAAGTGTGGATGGACGAGTGGGGGGAGTTCTATTACGCCATGAACCCAGGTTCGGAGGGACTCGATGTGCCGCTTGCTGACGTTTTGTTGGGACTAAGTCTTGGGTTGGTTGGGGACAGTCAAGAAAACGTAACGCGGCGTTCACGATTAATCAAAATTTCACAGTTACAACTGCTATAAAGCAATAAACATACGTACTTATATTACGTACGTACTACGCACGTACGCGCTGTAACATGACTCGTAACTAGAGAACTTATTTTTGCCATCTGTGAAACCTAACTACAATAAGTAAATTTCTTAAGACGAAAACATCGTACATAGCCTTGTTACATTTAAATTATGAAAATTTGTATAATCGTCGACGCAGAGTTTCAAAAGAAAGATATTCATAAATTTCATGTATTTTTGATTCCTGTGACAAACAATACACCTTGTTGGAATTTGTTCATGTATTTATGAATGACCACTCTTAAATACCTACCCCATGTGGCTCATTCAATTCATTAAATAGGTCAGAATATATTTGAAAGACTTAGCTACTTTTATGTGTTAAGAGGTATCTCTAAAACTAAACATTCTCAACAAATTGTCAGCAATCGAGGCATATTATATTAAAAAGTTTTGTTGTGGCTTGGGATAAAATTAACCACGTATTGCCGTGTTTGTGCTCCTAGTCATTAACATAATATATTAATATCGGACGAGCTTCTAACATTCGAAGTAATAACATTAACATTGCGACTGCATCCACTTCCACGGTAATAACACTTAGTAACAACTCTATACAGGAAACTTGAATAGGTGCATGTTTACAAATACGAGACTACGCTTTTCTTGCAATAGTTCATTTTCATTAGAGTTCAGTTTAATTTACCTTGTTTCTATTAAAAATGCGTTCTTTAGTTTGGGGATCAGACTAAAGAAAGTAAAGAGTTATATCATGAAGCTGTTTGTTATATAGTTGGTATCATTAATACGAAATTGTATGTACTGCCATTTTGCGAAAATCTAGTAAAATTTTAATCAATAGTACTAAGATAAATGTTTTTTAACATTTATATTTATAGAACGGTTTGTAAATGTGTATTGCTTGTATCTAATTTATTTTGAATTGAATTGAATCTTTTAATTTGGAATGTTTTCGAAGCATTCCCTTTTACATCTTAATTTAATATTCAGGTTAACCGCCATATGCGCCAATTTCATGGTCTTGTATTAAAGAAATGTAATATACTAAGTGTTATTAAACTGAGTTTATTATTGCACGTTCATTCGCTTCATTTCATTTATTTGCTGCTTTTTTCTACTCTATTTTATGTGTTTTTACTTTTTCTCTTAAACCTTTTTTATTCTTGTGTAGGTAATGTTTTATGTGTTAACTATTTACAACTTTTATTCTTTTTTATGACTTTTGTCTTTCTTATGATTTCACTGTTACGTCTGCTTCCTTTTAATGCAGAAGCAATGATATGGTTTGTGACGTTCCAAAAAGTTAAAAATAATAATATCCACAGCAATTCTTTGCAGCAGAGAGTTGTCGCAAAAAAATTATTAACTACCTATGAGATTTGCATATTTATTTATTTCTTAAAAAAATAAAATAGCTAATGATATTTTAAAGAAAACATATATGTATTTAAAAATATTTTTACTACCTACGCGTTGTCACCCTGGCGTTATAAATTTCGTTTAAAACATTGTTTCTCTGAGTAGTCGTGTTAAAAAACTATTCTTGCTACCACTCTCTGCCGCTTTCATGGCTTAATAGAATAATTTTTTTTAACATAAAATGTACTAAGAATAACACATCTAAGCCATCCATATCGAAAATCTTCATTGAATTTATACTTTTAACACTTATATCACTAATGCCAGTTTGAAAATAATATTTTTATGTGAAGAATATGTATTTCAATTTTATAAAACTTTATAATATGATCAGTAAAATTCTGATATTTTATGGTACATTAAATTAATATAGCTTGATAAGTGGCCATTCTATTTTAGAAGTTTATGTGTCATAAAAGTTAACAATACATAACGTTAATCGCTTCAACCGTGTAGAAAAGCACTAAAATATGTGTTATGGTATATTTATGGATTATTTTAACGTCCAATTACTAAAACTGCTATATCTTAACGCTAATTTGTGTGTGGTTGCTTTCAAGTAATAATTTTCACTGTTCAATATTATAGTGATTACCTACATAATGCAATTGATAACGGATAGTCTGATGTTACCGCTGTATCACATTATACTTACTTTACCCACGGTGTTGAAGGCATTGAAGCATTTTTTCTTGGAAAAAAACAGTGCAAATTATTATACTACATCAATAAATAACAAATATTACATCAGTGTGACGGCAACTGACTTTACGCACGGCTTTCTTAACGCATAAAAATGAGGAAAGCATATAATGTGACCTAAATATATGCAGTAAATATATGCAGTGCAAGAACTATAAAATAATTACGTACTATAAGTAATAGACAACTGATCTTATACATTTAGAAATTTGTGTTCTGGACAGGACCTAATTAAATGAATGTTACGCAAGCCCATGAACTTTTTGATGATGCAGTATAGTTTCTTTTCTGTTTTTATTTTTGAAACGCCGTTACATCGTTGTGTCGTGAGTATTTTTTTTTTAATTTGGCTATCTGCGTTTTCGCAATTTCGCCAACTTCACGTACACGATAGTCATGAAAGGGCAAAGAGCATGTTTGAGTGTCATTGATTCCATTTGGCATTTACATATGTTATGTAAAAGGGATCTTCATTTCTTACATATTAAAAAATACAATAAAATGGATTCATATATAAAAAACTAGAAAAAAAAATTAACTATGTAAATAAGTCTTCATTCGAATATGTTGCTATTAATTACTTAGAAACAGGTTGAAAGGAGGAAGTACTTTACTTATCATCATAATATGACTAAGAAAGAATGATGAACGAAGTAGAAATTAATATGAATATAATATCAAATGTTAATCAAGATAATCGGTAATCGGATAATCGGTTCAAAACGATTCGGTTCGATTTTTAGAGCAAAAAAAGAGTTTATCGTACTTATTAAAAAATTTTTAGAATGCCACGCCCATAAAAAAATTGCCAAAGGGATCCTAGACACTATTTAAAAGGTTGTCCAAACGCATTAAAATTGTGATGGTTATTTATATTGGTAAATATTGCGGGATTTTTTTTAAAAGACGCTTTTCGTCAGAGGAAATCGGTTTTTTATTCCTCTTAAACGTCGCTGTAAGCCAGATTAGATAGAAAGCCGTTAAGTCAGTTGTGGTGGCATTGGCACTGCACGTAACGCGCTGGGCGCTGGCCGCTGGCCGCTGGCGGGGCAGGTGTGGATGTGCGGCGGGCGGCTGGAGATCGCGCCGTGCTCGCACGTCGGCCACGTGTTCCGCAAGACGACGCCCTACTCGTTCCCCGGCGGCACGGGCCGCGTCGTCAACCACAACAACGCCCGCCTCGCCGAAGTGTGGCTCGACGATTGGAAGCATTTCTACTACAATATTAACCCAGGTCCATAACATTTTCGGGACGGCCGACGGCGTTGTGTTTGTTGGTGTGAATGTGGCGTTAGTTTAGTGATCTAAACATCTAAGGGCCAATCGTTTTATGTCACACTAAAATCGAGACTTGACGTATTCTTGACAGATGATCACAATTGGGAAACTCTTCTCTTTTTAATGTGGCGTCAAAGGTTTTGCTACATTATAATCAAGAAATTACTGAATTAAAACCATTGCTTCCTCCCATCCCTTCTCACACAATGACATATTTTGTCAACCCCTCTCTAACTCTTACGTATGATTTAAATTATAAATAGCCCTAAGGGATTTATCGATATCGGCGATTATGGTAACTCATGCCTGTGACGCCACTACACAATATGTGCACTGAAAGATCGCTCGTTAGCTATGGCTTTAGAATATTTTATAGCCAAGTTATTATTTCATTAAATTATATTAAACGGCTTGATTCTCTTTATATTCTTTTGATTCTCTTAATTAATTTACGAATATTGAAGAAATTATAAGAGGCTTCAGTGGGAGGCGAGAGAGAGAAGAGAGTTTTCTTAGTTATAATTGCAATGAAGGACACGAAATGTCGACTTTAATAACTTAACGATTATACAAATGGTAAATTCGATCAGAATCCGATGAAGTCATAGTTTCTTTGTTGATATGTCACACACAACATAATAACGTGGTTATTTGCTAAAACTAACTTAATATTTAAACACGCTAGATGCCGCGGATACGTTTGATAACAGATGACAGACTTGCGATATTTAAGACAGGCCAAATTCATCAAACAGATTATGTTGACGCACAGTTCCATACTTATTCGTTTATCATTACATCATAAACGTCACTTGCCTCCGTCAGGCTCCGTCACACCAACACGAGAACGTTATCGCGGTCGACCGTCTCGGTGCCATTAAACATGCTTACTCTGAAATTAATATCCGTGATATTGCCCGTTATACCTACAGACTATACTGGATATATAATATATGCGGTCTGTAATAAAATAAACTATAGTCCTTTCGCTGTAAGATCATATTCCTGACAGTTCCTGATTAGCACTAAATAAATAGTGATGTTACCCAACAACATTTAAAAGATTGTTTAAAAAATCGGACAAAAACGATAATAAAAAAACGAAAAAATTAACAAAAAACTCAACAGAACAGTGACAATAGTCAAAACAAACAAAATACGCAAAGCTGACGTGACGCTACTACAATAGTATAGTACTACTGCATAGTATAGTAGTAAACGCGCGTAGTATCATACTGACGTGATCACAAGTTGGCCGCTCCGAATCTCCGATTCACCGATTTTTTGTTATACAATATGCTATGCTATTGCCAGGAGTTTTATTCTACGCATCAGACATTTTTAAATTAAAATGTATTTTTATTTCATTCACACTATTTATTAACAATCAACTATACTGTACTTGGTAATTTACATTTTCAAATAATTTTAAATATTTTTTTTAATTTATTAATTATTTTAAATAATAATTTCCATTACAAACTTGCTTTGTTTTTTTTTACGGGTTTATTTTTTATTCTTAAGTTAATTATTAAGTACCTAGTATAAATTACATAGTATGCGTGCGAAGGAAAAATGCGAACTGTCAGGCATATCATCGTAAGGCGAAAGGAGTGTGGATCGATTACTGGAAGCTGGCACGTGCAAAACATTCACATATGCAAGCGTGTGTTCTCTGTGAAGTACACTGACACAACACATGCGCATTTGGCATGACGTGTGTGTGTGGTATTGACGTTGAGTGGCTGTGTGAGTATTGACAATCGACAGCGCGCCACCTTTCGATAATCTGCCCATACGAGTATACAAAACAATAAACATCAAAAAAATTTTAGTCAAAAGTGCAGTGAATCAATAATTGATTTTAGAGTAATCACGTTGGTTTTAATATGTTATGCTTATTTTATTTAGCGTATGAAATCAATTATTGGAAAACGTTACTTTTATAATTTTACTTTATAATTATTTTGAAACTAACAACAAACGATAGAAACAGTAACAATACTAATAATCTTTTTGATTTTATTACCTACTGTTTTAATATTATAAATGTATGACCTGACTTATTAATAAAAAAATGTAACAATCTCGTTTGTCGTTAATTTCCTTTAAGATATTCATAGGAAAAATATAATAGGCACTTATTTTTGTTTTAACACTAAAATATTTAAAATAACATATTTGTTTAATATTATCAATTAATATTAACGCATGTCAAAAGATATAAACTGATTGGTTCATGCATTCATGTCATTCATTACTGGGTTCATCCATTGGATAATGTTTTGGGGCAATTGGCTGGTTTACTAAATTTTTTTACTAACATTTGTATTTATTTTTTTAACAATCTCTTATTAGACAACTTTGTTGTTATTATAAATTATCAGTTCAATTATCATTAATTGAAATCCATTAATTTAAAGCCATAGATCAGATGGAGATATTAAATTAAAATAATGTGTTGGTAAGACATCCCTAGGGTGCAGAATAATATGATTATTTCAATATTTAATCTTGAGAAAAAAATTACAGTATATTATAATAGAAAGAAGTTTTATGCACTTTTCAGTGCTTACTTAAATGCTGATGCTAAACTCTAATTAGCAGGGATAAAGAACAATAGTAAAATCGTAGCTTTTTCAATTTCTTTATTTTTTTATGTGATTCCCTACAAAATTTGATAAACTGAGCAGGAGCGCTAAGCGTGCCCGTGGGAGACGTGAGCGAACGCAAGGCGCTGCGGGAACGCCTCAAGTGCAAGAGCTTCCGGTGGTACCTGGAGAACATCTACCCGGAGAGTCAGATGCCGCTCGACTACTACTACTTGGGAGAAGTGAGTATTATTGTTCTATTTTATGGATAAACTGAGCAAGAGCACTAAGTGTGCCTGCTGGGGAGTGAGCGAGCAAGTTTTCTGAGCGAACGCCGCAAATGTAAGAGCTCGGGAACTCCGCTGATGAGAAAATCTACCCAGAGACTGCCATCTGGAGAGTACCAGATTTAAAAAAAAACTCTTATTTTGATGGTCGATGCAGTAGATGGAAGTGAAGGATGTAATAAAATTTATGAGAACCATAGTGATCTAAGTTTCGAAAACCCTGATACACTTTCACGAAACATTTATAATATTTTGAATAGTCATGACGCCATCTATCCGCAGTTACATTTTTCACCACACTCTGCTTATAAAAAAACTTTTCGTAGCAGAGAAGTCGTAATAAAGTTTCCATCATATTAATTAAAGTTGAAAAATAAAAACAAATAATGCTATCTTTGAAATACTTGCGATAAGTAGTGTAAGTAATCTTTCAGTTAAAGTGTACGTAATTTTTTTTGATGGGATATGTGTTTAAGATAAGATTAGATTTCTTTTAATAAATCTGAGTGAACGATTAAATGCGATATAAGATTATTAAGGGGCTTAGAGATTTATATAATCATTAAGTATTATAATAAAACATTTTTGTCGCAGTTTGTAAACTAAAATTAAAATGATATTACAAGTATTAAATGATAATGAAAATTATTGTGTGTAACACTGATTTATTATGATCGTTGTAATGCTATTACCGCTTGTGTAGTAAATCTTGCATTTACCTAGGGTGGATATATAGGTAGTTGATTGAACACTTTTTTGACTTTATAAAATACTAGTGATGCTTCGGCCCGGCTTCGCTCGGGTGATTTGAGTTTATATGAATATACTTATCTATCCCAGGCAGAGTACATTTTTCCGCAATAAAAACTATTCTAAGCATGCAAGGGTTATTGCTTTTGAATATTACAGTTGTAATATAAAATCTCTTCCACTTTTCAGATCAGAAATGCTGAAACGTCCAACTGTTTGGATACATTGGGTGGCAAGGCCGGTCAACCGCTCGGTTCTGGCTACTGCCACGGAATGGGTGGAAATCAGGTATCTATTTTTTTCCCGCATTTCCCATATTATTGGCGAGGCGTTATACACTTTTCACTATGTTTTGATACAAATTCTTTGTGTTAACTGTTTGTAGAAGTTTTCATTTCATATCACCTTTTACGTTCAACACTCTACACTCTACTCTATCGGCAAAATTATACTCATGTAATTTTGTTGATAGCGATCATCATATAGCAACAGATCAGGTTGAGATTGCAACATTACCACAATATGGCTATTAAGATTGATAATATACATATTTTCTAATCTAAAGTATAATACTGCAATAGAGATTGATATCATTGCCATAATATGGTTATATCGTAACCCATATATATTATAATATATATAATCCAATTCACAACGTTTAACAGGTGTTCGCATACACGAAACGCAAGCAGATAATGTCTGACGACAACTGCCTGGACGCAGCGCATCCACGCGGACCCATAAAGTTGATTCGTTGCCATGGCATGCGTGGCAACCAGGAGTGGACTTACGATTCTAAGGTAAAAAAATTGCTACAGCTTAATATGTAACTTTTATAAACAGAGATTTTTCAAGAATTTTTGAGATAAGAAGTAAAAGGTCACACATTAACTGTATTTTCAATAGAAGAGCAATAGCGGGAGGCTGAACCAATCTTATTTAGCGGTTGACTATGAAAGTTTGAAGACCTGTCGTTGAGAAAATAATTTTAGTTAGAAAACGAATGCAATCATGCCGTGCTAAGAAGTGTTTTACTAAGTTTAACATACCATTTTACATTTTTATAAACACGATACTTATAGCGTCCTAACAGGCTTAGTTGAAAAATGTAAGATAATTAGACAATATTGAGTAGGAATTCTAGTTATGTAATACAATATCCAAGGAGAAGATATGAGGTTTATCCAAAGATTTTTTTTTTCAATTATGGCATCGCAAACTCTGTGCATACTGCCAGCGTCAAGTATAATTTTTGCATCAATTTTTTGCCAGTTTCAATGAAACTGGACGAAGTAATAACAAAGTCAGTAAGTAAGTCGTCAGTAATCAGTCAGTCTAGTCAGTCCAACATTCAAGTAAAGCGATGGCTACTTTACTAGAACGTGTACGATGGAATTTTGAAGGCAAGCAGAAAAAAACATATTTTTTCACTGTTATTCTATTTCATAAACACTCGTGCACTGTAATTAACCTATATCAAACAAAATGCCATCAACTTTATCCGATATAACTCAAAAATACACCAAGAAAATGAAAATAAAACAAAGAGCACAATATGTCTTTTTCGACTTCCCGCCAAAACTCCATCCAAAGATTTATAGAATGATATTTTCGCCGTGTAAAAAGTCATCACCGGAAACACCCAGCTTATATCTAGCTCACAAACTATCTCTTTACGAAAAATCAGGTCATTTCGTTGCGGCGTGAAAAAAGGAAAAACTAACAAGCGAAACAAACAACCAATGAATGAAGAGTACGTAGTTTGAAGCGCGTATGGCCCGGCAGCGAGCGTAGAACGCAAGCGATCTATCTAGCGATGCCAAACGGGCGTGGTTAGGTGTGAGATTGGTGTCAAGTTGCAAAAAAAAAATGTGCGTTTCTGTGCTTTAGATTTGTCATAGATAACAGTCGTTTAATCTAGTCGGAAACCTTAGACCGGAGGTCGGTTTGAAAACATCCGATAGCGGGATGGCCACCAATCCGCATCTCCACCAACCTGCAATAGAGCAGCGTGGTGGGGTAAGCTCAAGGCCTCCCCGATAATGGAGCGAGACCCATGCCCAGCAGTGGGACTTAAAAAGGATTGCAGCCAATAGAATGGATGAAGAGAAGAGTACGTTAATTTAGAGTGTACCTTACCCTGTTGTTGTTGTGCCCTGGCTTGTTGTATTAGTTTTAGTAATTACTCGCATCTGTGAGCAGGTGGAAGTGGATTGATAGTGTCTCACACGATTAGCTGTCACGTGTGCCCATTATCGACCCATAGTTGTTCTGTTATCTCAAATATATAATGTACTTTTTTTAAAAGAGTGCTGCTGGGAGTGTTTTGCCGACGCCTTTTATCTCTCGGCTCAACATCTAGTTCAAACGGGTACCTAAAGGCGATGACCGGGAATAAATGACATTCAATAAGCGAATATTTTGTATTCCTAATCCATATCCATACTTAATATTATAAATTTGAAAGTAACTCTGTCTGTCTGTCTGTCTGCTACGCTTTCCCGCTTAAAGTACTGAACCAATTTCAATGAAACTTGGAACACAGATAGAGTGGACCTTGGGAAAAGACATAGGATGGTTTTTATCCTACGGGAACCTTTAAAACGGGTCTACGCGGGCGAAGCCGCTGGCGGAAGGCTAGCATGAAATAAATATTTATTTTCTTTTGTTTGTTTGTTTTCGGGCAGACGCGCACAATCAAGCACACGAACACGGGCATGTGCCTGGACAAGCCGGACGCGGGCGACGTGTGGAAGCCGGTGCTGCGGGCGTGCAGCCGCGCGCGCTCGCAGCAGTGGCTCATGCAGCTCGACTTCAAGTGGCAGGCGCGCCGCGTCGCCAGCTAGTGCACGCCCACGGTGAGCTTTACCTTTACTTTTCATCGGCGTAATACGCCAGTTGACTGCCAAATCGATTGAGATATTTTTATTGACCTTTACATTTTGCATGAGAAAAATATTTATGACGTAAGTCGATTGTAAATGAAATAAAAATCATTTACAAAAATATATACATATTCTAGTTTGCCAGTGTAATTTAGTGCTGAGGTATGCATTTTGAATTTTTCTGTACATAGTGTCTGTAGAAGTGTCATTGGGGCGTAACTGTGTCCGCGCCAATTTGAGCAAAATGCTCAAATTGACGACCACGAAAGTACATGGAAATATGAACTTTATTTCATAGTTGTAAACGTATTTAATAGAACACACGTGTTGTTAGCGGCATTTAGCGTCGAGAAGTGATACTAGGTGGTGAATTTCTGTTTTCAATGCAAAATGTTGTAAGTGAAATTATTGTTAAACTAAACCTCTCGTAGGGAATACCTCTTTCTTTCCACTTTCTTTCTTTTTTACTTCTCCTACCATTTAATTGTTATCTTTACATATCTCAATATGTGGCAGCGTTCTATAGTTATACATGTTTTATATGTATATATTTGTTTATTATGTATGTATGTTTAACTACTATATACATATTGATTCGTATTTGTTTGCCGTTTTTATCTCATACTTACAAAATAAACCTCCTTTCGCTACTTTTCTTACTTCCCGAAGGTTGACTAGCAGAGAATGCTCATGCATGCACCTTTGTACACCTAGTTTAAGTACATAAAGAATAAATAAATACCGCGTTATGTAGGATTTGTACCGCACTAAAACCCCTTCGGTGGCCTGCCTCTGCGCTTGGGGAGGACTCCAGGATCTCCAGTGGAACGCACTGGTGTCCTGCCTCCAAAATCGGGTAAATCAGCGAAAACGGCAAAATTTCGTATACGGCCTCTTATGTAAACCAACCAAATCTTAGATCTGCCATTATTGTGTCCAAGTGCGTTACTTGGCTACCAGAACCGAACCGAACATGTTCGATGGAATTAAATTAAACTGGGAAACATATTGTTACTTTGGGTTACATTGGGTTGGTTGGGTTGTTACATTGGGTAATAAAAATGCCGTTTGTAACGTTGAAGACGTTTATTGTCAGCTTCCACAAAAATCTACTTAACAGAGTCCAAATCACAATGCACAATCACTATAGTCCAATATCTTCGCTGTAGTCGTCGAAATAATTCTTCCTTGTCGCTTGGTAGAGATCGCTTCGATTTCACTTCCGGAATTAAACTGCCCAGTCGCGGCTCGGCGCGTGCCTTATATACTGCTACCCATGGTTCTCTAGAACCACCAAATACAAGGCCCGTCCCGAACCTTCCTTTATGTTACTACACACTATGTACAGTCAAACAATAGCCGCGGCCCGAGATGTAAACAACCTATACATGTACGCTATATATAGGTACGTACTCGCCGCGGATCCCGAATTTGTTTACTCGTAGAAATCGATGTTTTTGTAGTATTATTTATTCTGTGGTATGACTGATTTTTCGAGACCTTTCTTCACTGTTCGATAGTACGCCTTATACCTGTTTATGCGTTTTTGAGATTTTGCTGTACGACGCTTTGATTTCGAGATATAGGTACTCAAAATCGTAACAATGTTATGATGACGAGTAAAAAGTACGACTGAAATGTCTGAATTGACTGAAGTGCCTTTGTCAGATACCTATAAAAACTCCGATGTTCCAGTGACGATGCAGATGCTGTAAACTTTAATGCAAACAAACAATTTTGGAATAAAGTTTTCATGTTATTGTGATTGTTATGCATAAGGTATGCCATTAACATTGTATTCTCTTTCTTTTCAGGATAGACAACGATAGACCATAATAGTCTTCCCCTGACGTTAGATATCAGATTTTATTCTTTATTCCTATATCTAAATTTTATATCTATTAGTATATTGACACGAGGTCCTGTGAATTGATGACAATACATAAATATGGTGTATATTTATATATGTTGTATCCCTGTAATCTTTGCTCAAACTTAGAATTGTGTCTGCTGTGTTAAAGAGTGAGTTTATACGTTTTTTTGCTTATACATATTTCAATTTAATTAGATTTAAGTAAGTCAAAACAATCTTATAACGATTGCAAACGGATCCTCAGAGCGAAATGAAATTTTGAGTGGATAGAATGATGTCGATTTATTCAAGAGATTTTTTTATGAGATGTTTTATTCAATTTTATCGCATATTTTATTACTTGTAAAGTTTTTAATGTCACAAATGCTTATTATTAATGTTGAAGCGGTTATCTTATGTTCTATGAAGTTAGGAAAGCTATATTATAATGGACTGGGCTACTCGAAACCAATGCTCATAATATTATTATCAAAATACTCCCGCTTCTATGACATAGGAATTCTTGAGATTATAATTTGTTACTTATAATTTGATCACATACCTTGAAAAGTATATTTGATGATTAACTTGAAAGCAGTTACAATATCCTTCAACCAAATAAATAGAAAAAGTTGGCACGTAATGCCCAATGTTAATAGGTCGACTATTGCATTTTGGTAAAGATAGTAAGAACTGCTAATCATTCCAAAAAGAAGTGCTTTTTTTGATAAGCATTTAGTTGTAGAATGTAATGTCATTTATTACACTGATTATTAATTACTGCAAATGATTTACTATTGCAGTTTTAAGGGCACGAAGTTTGTGCCATATTCATTGCCAAACTGCCTTAGATTTGCCTCAAGTTTACTTTTAATTATTATAGTATATAATGTTATCTATATATTTTATGACTATGAGTATTTCTTTAGTTTATATTATTTTTTCAGATTGTCGATATTTTCAACATGACTGCCGCTAATAAAGACAGTTATTCATCTTTTGGTGAATTTACGCTAAAATTGTCAGTTCCTTATAATGTGATCCAGATACGGAGTTACTTTCTTTAAATAATTTCGCGTCAAGTTTTTATGTCGTCTTCGAAGCAATTATTTTATTCAAAGGTGCTTTCAATAATAAATTATATGTTATTAAGTCCTAAAAATGCAAAATTTTATTTCATAATAGTTAAATAAATATACTCTATGTTATTGTTGCCTTCTATCAAAATATAGTAACCGTGATTGTATCTTTCACGCACTGTAAATGTTAAGTGCGTTAGTTTTGTGTACAGATTAGCGTCGATTGTCCATAGGTGTTTTGCTAAGTATTCAAGATCGAAAGTCAGTATACTGCACATTTTCTGTAGTACATTCAAGTATCGCATTATTGCAAACCATCAAAACAGCTACTATGCGGTACATATGAGCTATGTGGTTAGTACATTGCAAATGATCTATAAGTATATCAGTTGCGATAATGTAGAATTTATACGTCAATTTCAGTGGCTGTCCAAAATTTTCGTTGTTTGCTGCTGTTTAATGTTATAGCACAGATTTTATCAATAATCTGTACTTACAAGATGTACTGTTGCCTTATTTTAATTATATTTTAAATCTACTCGTGTCATTGTTAAATAGGAACCAAGTAAGAAATAATATTGTAGTGCATATCGTCGGTATTGCAGACGAAATGGAATTGCCTTTTATATGATTTTATAAATTATAAATAGATTTCTATGGTAGCTTAGTGAATGTATTTTCGGATTATGTAAAAATGTTAGATATTTAACAACGAAAATTTGTAATGTTTAGGTAAGCACTATGTTCACTGTTACTGAGGTATGTAGATGGTTGATGGTACATTTTTTCCTTTCTGTGAACTTTCTGCTTACTGTCTTGTATCGTGATCATATTATCACCGATTCTAATAACTGGTTGTGGAAAATTGTATTTTTATCTATCTTATATAAGATTCTTAAGCTTGTACTTGTACTTTTATTAATGTAATTTTATTAATGAATTCAAATTGTTATCATAAAGTTGTACTTCTTGAAAAGCAAATTAAAAATACCTCAGCAATACTTGAACATATTTTATTCACTTTTTCTGCAAAAGGCGTCTTATATGAGGTAATATTACTGTTATTGTCCTCTCAATGACGAATTATTGTTTTTATCTATGTTAATGACATTATTTATTAAATTAAAATTCGGTATTTTATGTATTAATAAAAAAAGAAAATCATATCACACTCGATGTAAATTAATAAATTATGTTTATTTGATTAGATACTCAATACAATATGGGCTTTTATAAACTCATCACAAATAGTTTTAATTTGATATTCACCATATTATTAGATACCTAACAAAATAATTCACTGTTATATCTTACCGTTTTATCACGTAAATAATTGTACGAAACATTTTAACAGAATTTTAGCAATAAAGTAAAATATGTAATTATTGTAAATAAGTTGTTATGTAATGATTCGTCCAATCGATGGTTGCATCGAAAAAGCATTTATTTATATTATATTTAATCGTGCGAACAGAATCTCGAAAATATTGATTAGTGCCAAATTCGAAGGATTTTAATTTTTTACTGTATCTTTATTGTAACATGAACACCATTCCAACACACAGATTAAAATTATTAAAACTGAATCATTTTGACTGAATTTTAAAACCTTGTTTTATTGCATCACCTATTCTGCCCTTATTGATTGAACGCACACCCAACTCACCCCAAAGGAGATGGTGGTGGTGGGGATACTTTTAGTATCGCTAGCATGACAGTGAGCGCGATCACGCTGCGCTAACCGGCACCGCACCGTACACTTCAGGGCCGATAGTTGCTCTTAAACGATCATTGTAATAACATGTCACACGAAAGGCTGGCACTTGTGCCCATTATCGACTCATAGCCATTCTGTTATCTCAAATTATATAAATGTATTTTTTTTATAAGAGTGCTGCTGGAGAGTATGGTGGCTGACGCAGAGGATCCAGTCGCAGCTACTCTAACTTGGTGACCGTTTGATGTGCAGTGTGTGGTCTATCATTATCCTAAATTAAATGAGCAGTGGGCTAGAGCAACTCACCAGTCTCGGTTGTTTAATTTGTTTAATGGAGAGCTTTTCCATCATTGTTTGCAATTGTTAAGCAATACAAGTCTGCAGTAATCGTTTGGCCTGATCTGAAGAAGCTGTAGTGGATAACAGCAGCTATCGAACCGAAGTGAAAAAGAATTAGAAATAAAGCCGGAGCAGTGAAGATGAATTGATAGAAGAGAATCGAAGGAGCGAAGATCCGAGATGTTCGTAAGAGTCACAGAGGTACTGAAATTTACATTTTAAGTACTCTGTAGAAGGAGAATCAAAAAGAATGGTGAACAGTAAGTAGTCTAACCTATGTGTTGACGAATGGGGAGTCATGTAAGTTGGCGACGATAGGAAGATATTTATATTATATGTTAGTTATATTTGAAATGTGTTTGAGGTCACTGGTTTGGGTACAGAGTCGGTTAGGGCACCTCTTGTCATATTTTTTTTCTCTGTGATCATAACTGTTTATACGGATTTTCGTGAAATAATAAAAGTATGGCTTCTATATAATTATATATTTAAACTTAACATTTTACCTTAAAAACTAGTCTTAAAATAACAAAATAAAAATATGCAACTGTCTCTGCACACTCAAATTGGTTCCACTACAGAACAAGTAAGTATATATTTAGTGAATAAATTAAAATGTTCATAATACTTTGAATAATTCGGTTCTAAAGTTGGTAAATAAATTCGTTGTTGGTATTACAAATATAGCACTAAAACGTGCTAATGAAAATTGTTAAATAAAATACAGTACACAGAAGATAACACAGGTTAAAAGTTTGGTTTACGCTCATTCTTATTAACATAATACAGACAAACGAAACAAAATGGCAGTAAAATTTGTTAGGCTATATGAACATTAATAAGTAAATAATATAAAGCATTCGTAGAAATAAGAGCTGCTACTTAATCTCCAGACACTACTCACACCAAGTATCTATAATAGGGCCCTGCATAATAAACTAAAATTGTACGACGGCTCGTTTGGCGACTTGAGATCAATGTTACGGAGTGGTCACAATGCACACGCGTCGCCGAAGGCTTTCGCACAGCACTGTTTGTTTCCGCGGGCATCGCTGCGGCCAACTAGAGGGTACCCTGTCATCAGGTTTTTATCAGATGACGCTACTTGCAAACATAGGTCTGACTTCAATTTAATGCGGAAATCAGAAACATTTTGTTGAAATGTTGACAATCTGCGCTCAATTGAGGAGTTCAAAGGGTGTTGATAAACTAGTTTTATGATAAACATGAGCTTGCAAGTTGGTCCCGGCGTCCAGTAGGCGCTAGCACGAGGGAGGTCCCGAGCAGGCGGCGCGCGCTCAGTCCCGCGGCCGCTCCTCGGGCAGCAGCCACGGGTCGTTGTCCGCTCGCGCCAGCTGGTTTTGTAACGTGTAGTACAACTTTATTAGGGAATCCTGAAACAAAACGTTAAGGTTACTAACTTGTCTTTTTGTTTATTTAGTGAAATGAAATGAAAATACTTTATTGTTGACTGTTTACATACATACAGTTAGATGTTTAAAATTATTATAAGAGTTTAAACAGTCTACCATGCTCTGGCATACAATATTATACTTATTAATAATTTAAATTAAAGTATAAAATAGTTTTAGTTTAAAGTATAAAATAGTAACGTAGTCATATTATGTTTAAGTCTTAAGTAACTCTAATTAACTTAGGGCCTCGTTCACCCTCTCCAAGTAAAGTGTTGATTAGTTACGTACCAAGTAAAGTTAATTGGTACGTAAAAGCTATAACTTGTCTTTTTGTTTATACATAGTAACCTAGTCATATTATGTTTAAGTCTTACTTAAGTAACTCTAATTAACTTAGGGTCTCGTTCACCCTCTCCAAGTAAAGTGTTGATTAGTTACGTACCAAGTAAAGTTAATTGGTACGTAAAAGCTATGAGTACGGGTCAGTTTATCATAAGATAAATACTCGAACATCGTGAAATTGAAATTGAAGTTACGGGTGACTTTAACCGACAATTTGCGTACTTGTTACTTTACTTGAAGGTGGTGAAAGAGGCCCTTAGTTTGAAATAATAAAACGATTGAAATGAACAGAATAAAACTAATCTTAATGAGCCTAATTTTGATTAATATTTGAGGCATTTTAAGGTTTCATCAGCTACGTATCAATACCATCGGATCTTCGTCACCAGGAGAAAGAAATAGAATATGTCAAGACAAATCTTAACAATCCCAAATTAATCTTAGGGTTTTGTCTCTCACTTCCATCGTCAGACTAACTTGATGTAAGTACCATGTTATTGTACCTATTAGGTATCACTTGACTTATACGTGTAATTGCCAAGTTAAATGATGGTAAAATAATTGGAAGTGGAGGAAGCTTCTTCAATTTTTAGGACACAGATAGCAGAATAATGTGACAGTCACCCAAAGAACACGTTTTTAAACAATTAAAGTAAGTATTGTTTGCTTTATATAAATTGCCCAAGGTTATAAGCAAAACGGCGGTTCTAAATGCATACCATGCGCACGTAGGTGCAACGTTAATTCGCATTCAAGCAATATGTCAATTTCAACAAACGGATACTTGTATGCCACTTTTTTAAAATTTAAAAATAAATACGCTCCCTTACTGGATAAAACGGCATAAACGAATACCTTAAAAAACTGGGAGGCTTTTTTTCCCGCCGGCTTTTCTTCCTCTCAGTGTACAAACACCCTGTGAAACGGGTACCCAAAGCCGATAATCGGATCAAATCCGAAATATAAATAAATAAATATTTTAATTCATAAAGAGTGCAATATGGGGACAGATTTTGTAATTTTTACCCGACTGCGACAGAAGGAGGGTTATTTATATTTGTAATCTAAGCGCACGGTAGTGCGCAGGCCAAGTTCCAGTATTTTCATACTTCAGGAAGGTAAATATGGCGAACTAAATATATATAAACAACTCTTGTAAACACCCATATTTGTGCAAATAAAAGTTTTTGTCTATTTTATACATAGATACACAGTTGGTCCTCATAAATCCTGTAAAAAGTAAAGGTTTTTACATTTAGATTACCTTTTCATTCTCAAGTTGAATAATCTCTCTCTTTTGCCGTAGCTCTTCGTCGTCCATTTGTTCTTCTAATTCTGACTTGTGTTTACTTAAGTACGCGAGCTCAGTCTGTATCTGTAATTAAATTCAAAGGGCTGTTAGAACATTGGCAATTTCTATTAATATTGTAAAAATGTTCGCTCTATCTATGTTATATTTGCTGTTAAGTACTGTTTAAGTAAAATCAACTTTGTAACGAAGGTTACCGTTAAGTATTTGTTCTGTTTCGACCTTCGTTTTCAGCTCTCGTGCAATGTGCATCGTAGTGAGTATTACAAAGTACAAAGAAAATATTTACAGCTCCTCTTGCGATACATTCTTGTGCAGATGGAAAATTACTCTGATGAGTTGTCTAGTCAATCAGGTTGATCATTGGAGGCACAAAGAATGCGATAATACTTGTGCAGGTCTAAAATCACTCTCGTGAGATGTGCATCAGGCTGAGCATTTGGGATACAAATAACTTTTTAGCTTCAGACTCTTCAGAGGATACGTTAAGCTGTCGGTCCCGGTTGTTATCGGTACATGACAGTCGCTAAACCTTGTCGGAGGACTAATGGGCGGTTTGAAAACATCCGACAGCAGGTTGGTCACTAACCCGCATCTCCACCAACCCACAATGGAGCAGCGTGGTGGAGTACGCTCCAGTCCTCCCCAATAATGGACAGAGGCCCGCGCCCAGCAGTGCGACGCAAAGGTTTGCAGCCAAGCCAAATCATATCAAGGTCCGGTAGAAATACGCATTGAGTACCTATTGTGAATAAACAAAACTGACCTTAAGATACTCCTGCGCCAGCTGCTTGTGCTCCTCGAAGATCCTCTTGGACTCCTCGTTGGCGAGGTCCGGCGAGATGGGCCGCAGGTGAGGGTCCAGCATCATGTGCATGGAGTCCAGGTCCGGGTCGGGCTCCGTGGGCGGCGGCGCGGCGCCCTCCGCAGGCGTCGACCCACTGCTATTACCTGCAAATTGCAATTAATTCATATTATTTTAATCGAACTTAGAATAGTCGGCAGGGCGTCGGCCCTTAATAATGCCGTAAAGAGATTTTTGTATATTGGTGGATAGATGTTGTCGCCGGCCACATTTAGACATAATCTTTAGGATCGATCAAGCTTAAATTAATAGTTTTCGTGATGTCGACAGCTTAGCTGTTTGGAAGTCTTGTCATGTCTTGTCTTGTCAAGATTTTTAATATTAAAAATATTTGAATGGAGTAGAAATTAGCATGCAGGCCACGTGGCCTTAAGTTGTCGCTGCAGCCCATGGACATCTACACACAACCTCAAGCAAGCGTAAGTCTTATCTTAGATAGTATGCAATTGCTGTGCTACTCCGGAGACTAATGATCGCTTCATGTAAGTCTGGCCGGCAACTGCACCTTTCCACCGAGAAACAATAGAATTGATTCACGGCACAAGTGGGGGGTAGCGATGGTACTTCTCCGGGCGAATTAAAGTTCTACCACCTATCAATTTATACTGGTGGATAGATGTGGTCACCGACCATTAGACATAATCTTATCGACATATAATTTCCTATGGGAGTCAAGCTTGGATTACCGGCCAGACTTACAGGAGGCGACCATCAGTATTCAGGGTAGCACGACCCCTTGCGACCGACAGGTTTTTTTTGACTTGGCTAGATATCCGTGTGCTGCAACGGCCACTTAGCATTGGTTGTCAGCTATTTCATTTAATTAAATGGGTACGCTATGGGTAACGCTATACTGGTACAGTAAGAGATCATTGTCAACAGCTAACAGTACAAGGATGCATATCAAATCTACACGTTAGTCTAACAGAGCTGTGATTGGAGAAAAACATTACTAGATTTTGCAACTTATACTAAGTTATAACATGTGTGTGTGACTTCTCAAAAATCTTCAGTCCAATACGAACAATTTTGTACAATTTTTTTCCAACCTTTTGTTGACTATATAGGTAGTTTTGTTACTTCGCGACAAAATCCATTTGAGTACATCAGAGATATTTTCAAAGTTAAAGAGCGAATACTGGTGCTCTGACGACCATATTACGGTCAAGATTAACCTAAAATGCCAACGACAGAACATCCTGTAAAATACTACCCACCACCTGCCTGAAAACGGTTCATTTTGTTAATTGTAGTAACTAAATAAGTTACTAACATGTTTTAGCTTACAAGAGGGGGTTTAAATGAAAGCTGTACGAATTTTTTAGGAATTTCTAATATACTTTATAATCCTTGAAGGATAAATATAGACGAGAAAATACCTATTGTTTACAAATTTCTAGCTCTTCGTATCTAAACAAACGCGTTTGTTTTTATTTTACATTCTTTAAATAGAAATGTTGTGAACCAAGTGCTACGTAATGGTAGAACAATAAAGATAATAAAACTCAATGAAAAGATCTGATTGCATATATTATGTACTAGCCTTTCGCCCGCGTGGACACGTTTAATGGGTCCCCGTAGGATAAAAAATAGCCTATGTGCTATTCCAGGCTTCATTGCTATATTAAAATCATAGGCATTTTTTAGCCAGTTGTTTCAACCGCGTTGACCCTATTACCCGTTTTCACGTAGGAATGAAGCATTTTCCCGCGATAAAAAGTAGCTTATGATACTCAGGGTGAATGTAGCTTTCTAATGGTGAAAGAATTTTTGAAATCTGAGCAGTAGTTTTTGAGTTTATTCATTACAAACATGCAAAAATACAAATCTTTCCTCTTTATAATATTAGTATAGATGAGTAAAATGTGTGTCTACGTTCGTGGACTGACTAGTATGCTAGTAAAGAACTCTAGAGATATTAAAGAGTTTTAATCTAGCACACATACTAGAGAAACTCTTATTCCAGTTATCATGAGAAAGGCAATACCTATGTGTATATAGCATAATCAATGTACACGACATAAGGACGAATATCTTAATTTCGGTGCTTACGCCAACGTTCCCGGGATAAACTTTCTAGACACTACAATGTTTATGTCTGTTTTTGTATTAAATACCTACGCTACATCACGAAAATAGCTGTTAACTGCGACTTAACAATCAGAAACTACAAGTAGTAACTTATATATAGAAAATTGGACCCTAATTATTATGTAAATATTAGTATAATGTTATTTTCCGTATCTATTTATAGCATTGCATGTATCTAAATATGCCAAAGAATGTAACAAAACTTTAGTTAGTATTATTTATAATGAATTTATATTAAATAAATAATGAAAACGACAACAATACAAATGTTTAGATATTTTAAAAGAATCAGTCGCAGTTTCACGGCAGGGTTAAATACGTCAAGAGTTAAATTTACTTCGGGATGCTGATGTCAGACGCTTCACCTAGATTTCAGCTTTCAACTAATGTTTTCTTTTCTTCCGAATAGATGGCAGCAGGGTACTTTAACCAGGAAACGATAATCGATCCACGGATTGGTCGCAGTACAACTAAAGATTCAAATATTTTGAGAGCAATGCACTTTTTATAATTCAAAATAATTCTTGGAATTTAAATAATACATCCACTTTTCGTAAGTGATCGTTTCACTAAAATAAAAGCTTGAAGGAGGAAACTATTCACACACAAGTGCCGATGAATAATAACAACCATCCGTTTTTGTCAAACTAGAGAATCGCACCAAGTCGCGACAGAGTGATGTCGTAGCAGGAAGTGCACGGTGCTACGAGCGGAGGGCGGTCGGGGTGCGTCGACGCAAGATGCGGGCTACAGTAGGGCGGGCGACTGTGCTTCCGCGTATATCGCGATATCAGCAACGGATCGCGTGCGACACTCACTGTAGAATATCCAACTACAGCTGACTGTGTCCCTGATGGTGGTGACGATTCCGGCGGAGGCGTCACACGCGTCGAGGCGGCGGAGGCGCGCGGGCGGCGCGGGCAGCGGGGGCATGGCGCGTCCTCTCGCGGAGACAGTGCGCCGAGCACTGCTGTGCACGCCGCGACGCCGCCACCCGCTCGAAATAATCGGCGGGAGAGCCGGGAGCGGGCGGTGCAACGACGCCGCTATTCGCGGTGCGGTGACTCAGCGACGTCAGCCCGAGCTAAAAGCGGACACCGTGTGCTGCCGCCCTTCGTGAGGTTTTCTGCCATTTTCGCTGGCAGGGCGCGCGCACCGATCGCTGTAGCGGGTCGACGACCCTCGCCCACGCACACTTCCACTGCTGCATTCACCTGCGGCGCAAAGTTACCGCGGCGTGTCCCTTCCGCTGCATGCGTCTCGTATCTACGCAAAAGCTTCTACATTTCTTTTACGCGTTTCATTGAAAGGGTTACGATGTAAACATTTGTACAGCCACAATGGCCACGCAACTCAGGGCGCGTTCACTAGCCGAACGGAGGCGCATATTAAAACGCAGGGATATAATTATGTAAGTCTAGGCATCTTAGCCGGCCCTAATTCATAAAACGATCGCGGCATGTATAAGCCAAAGGTGCAGTGCGCAAAAACAACGTAGTTCCGAGACGTAAACGTATTTCGCTCTCAAAATATGACGTGCATTATTATTATATGCAGCATTGCAGGCGGCAACTATGTGTCACAAAACTTAGCCAGGTAATGAAAAATTATTCAATCAGTTCTTTTGACATTTTTTTAAACTACATTCACTAAAATAACAACAAGAAAAAGCTACTAAAGATATTCTACTTATTTTAGTACAAAAGGATCTAGCCAAGAATCTACAAGCACCTAGAATTAATTTACGTCAGACATTTGAAGTACGATGTGTCTATTGTTTGTTTAATAACATCTGATTACATTACATACACGGGATGTGGTCTAGGTTATAACCACGTGTCCCTAGAAAATAAAATAGCAATTGAAGGTTGCCAACTTCACTATTTTAATAACTCATTACATTGGGATTAGAACTCATGAAGTCCTGAACAAAATAGTACAACTCATAAGTCGGTTTAAAGTGGAAGCGGTATATACTTTAAACTAATATTTGTTCAAGTTACCGCAACGGAGTCGCAACGATTTGTAAATTTTCTCAGCAGAAAAATGGTTTTTTTAATACAGTTGCTCAAAAAGTGACGTATTGCAGGGACGTTTAGCGTGCGGGATGTGGGCTATTACACACTCGTGCTTTTTCTTTACCTTTTCCGCACTCCTGCGTTCTCTTTCCCAACTGTCAAAATAATGTCTATTAAAAAGAAAAAAAAAACCAACCACGAAGTTTTTGAAGTTTTTATGATTCATGCAAATATTTCTAAAAAGAAGCTACTAGTTTGTTTCAATATCAGATTTGATGATTTGATTCAATGAGTTAGGTTAGGTTGCACTTCATTTCATCTCTTTAACATTTTCATTTCATATCAATAAAAAATTTCTACTGAAGACTTGGCTGTATGGGCATAGTTCCTTTTTCCTACCCAGAATGGGTGAAGAAAACAAAAAAAAGTCTCTGCATATAGGTATTCTTTTACGGTTGGCGCCATTTTTCAAAAATGTTCTTTGCGAGTTTTTATTATTTTATTAAATTGCTTCATTTTTTAGCAACTGTATTAAAAATAGTCGTTCAGTACACGTGCGGAACCGTCATTGGAAGGAGTTCCGACTGTCAACCCTCACCTTCGGCTGCGCCTCGGCTCGGGTAGACATTTGTCGGAGCTCCTTGCAATGACAGCCTTTCCGCACTTGTAATGAAATATACTATTGTGAATGTTCATTAACTCGAAACAAGTGCAGACTGCGTAGTTTCCGAGCTTTCCGGTGCCGGGTTCACATTGAGTATCATTGCGTACACTTTACGTAAGAGATGACATAAAAGCACCTGGAGTTGAGGAGGGAAGAGAAAAAACAAAAACGAGTGATCTCGCTGGAGCGTGTTAATTAATGTACAGTTAAGAGGCGCTGACAGGGCACCAGCGTACAAGCAGGCCTGTTGATGGATGGTCTCCGGACGTCGTGGACGGTCGTGACTAATACACGCTACATTTTACGACTGCGAACTTCGATGAAGCATAAAATTTAAACCGGGAACAGTAAAGTTTACGCGTATTTCAATCTGGCCTCATAGGTGTAGACCGGAGCTGTTATGTAGGTTGTAAACAAGGATGGTTTTATTTATTATTTTTATTGGCCAATAGAATTTGAGTCTGTTAGTAGAACCAAACTTATCAAATTCAAGTAATTTTGCGCAATACAATGACAATGTTGACATGGTGAAACAAAATACAAATATGCAATTATAAAATTAGTTAAAAACTACTTTGCAATAATCCGCAATCAGAACGTATGATACGAAGCGCGCGTGGCTCGGCGGCTAGCGTAGAACGCAAACGGTCTACGCAGCTAAGCCAAACGGGCGCGGTCGGTTGTGAGATGGGTGACCGCTAGTGGCAAAAAATTTCATGCGCGTTTCCGTGCTTCGGAGGGCACGTTAAGCCGTCGGTCCCGGTTGTTGTCGATAGATAACAGTCGTTAAACCTTGTCGGAGGCCTTATGGGCGGTTTGAAAACATCCGACAGCGGGTTGGCCACTAACCCGCATCTCCACCAACCCGCATTGGAGCAGCGTGGTGGAGTAAGCTCCAGGCCTCCCCAATAAGGGGGAGAGACCCGTGCCCAGCAGTGGGACGCAAAAGGGTTGCAGCCACTCAGGTTTACTGTTCCTTGGAGCTGTAAAAAAATCAAACTTCTAAGCCAGCGCAAACAAAAGATACAGCCGTTTATGCCGCAAATTTTCGACACTGGCAAGGGAATCAAAACCTACAGAGTACTTGCCGTGAACTCAGAATCTTGAAAGTTACGAAGCATCCAATTTCATGCAATAATGCCATGCAAATAATGGAAACATAGATGCTTTCGAAATATCCTCGAAAAATAAGAAATAAATAATTACCACGTTGCTGCGATAATTTAATTCATTAATATAATATAAATGTCTCTTTATCATCAACGAACAACATCTGGACTGGGGACAATTTCGGTACGTCATCACGCGAATCACGTGAGCGAAATAAAGAGGAAATCCAATGTGTGTTGTTGGGACGTAATTCTCACATTGGTGAATCACACTTAAATTTTACAACTTATATTTATTTTTATACTCAACGGGAAGACAAGTCACGAAATGAAGCATCGGCCTAATGTTCTTATAGCGGATTCTAAAAGTATTCATTTTTAGATTCCTTTCACTTTTACTTGGCGGTTTCGAAATAAGCTGCGCACGTCTAACGTCAGATACAATCAGATTCACTGAAAATCAAATGTCGGTTGGGGAGACGTAATTAGATGAATAATGGGTGGAAAATCTCATAATTTGAGGTCGAAGAGCACCGCGTGCTACATATCGGTTCGGTAATACCGTAAATCTCATGGTGAAGTAAAGCTCTCTTTGATCGGTGGCATTAATATGTTTTCGATTTAGCGTCGGGACGGGGCGCAGACCGCGCCCGCCGGTTGCGTCAGTCGGCTGACACCTTACGAAAAGTGTCCCTGAACTGACAGATTTTTATATTAGTGACGCGAAACGGAATAAGGAAACTTTCTAGATTCAATAAGTCGCCAGCAGCCAAACTTTAGTCTGAGATTTTTTTTATACATATAACCTGCAAAAGCGTTACGAAAAGATACATAATATATTATGTATTACGTTAATTGGGAGAGAAGATAGCCAAAGTTCACGAAATAGTTTATCTCAGATCAAATAAAAATCTTAGATTTCTACTAAACCATCCCTCTTGCTCGATACGTTTTATTTAACTTGATTTCTTAAGACTTCATAATATACAAAATAGAATAAGTAGATAAGTAAGAATTTTCGTAAGTTTCGAATTACTGGACACAAATAATATTTTTATACAAATTCGACAATTTAGGTAGTGGTTTTATTCTGTCACCAATTCTAAAAACAAGTGCCAAAATCCACTGAATGTCCAAAATTTTAATGTAAGCATTGTGTTAAGCGACTGACACATGCATACATCGTACATCCAACCTTAAAAAAACTCTGATTCACCGGAGACACTTTCGTTCGATCCGGAAATATACACCGCACAAATTTAAGCGTCCTTGCGTACAATTCAAATGTAAATATATAAAGGACATTTATATACACATGATATATATTGCTGGCGATGAGACAATTTTTGAATGACTAGGAAAGATGAAAAACAAAAAACTTCATGAAATAACTTTGTTGAAGTTCGAAGAAGTTCAAGCGATATATGGCTGCAACCCTTTTTGCGTCCGACTGCTGGGCACGGGTCTCTCCCAATTATTGGGGAAGCCAGGAGCTTACTCCACCACGCTGCTCCAATGCGGGTTGGTGGAGAAGTTTAAGTTCTCTGGTGTTGACGAATCTTACAAGTGCTGAATGTTTTGTATTGTTCTCTATAACATTACAAAAACGTTTGGACTGTCAGCGGAACCGTGCGTGAGTATTTAGTGCCTATTGTAAGGAGCAGAGTTGGGCAAAATGTAATCAGATTAATGATTAAGGATTACGATTACATTGTGTAATCATCAATCATGATTACAGATTACGGAAAGTAATCAAGAAAGTAATCATATCAGTGATTAATGATTATTAATCTGTAATCGTAATTTTGATTAATTTTTTTGATTACTTTTTTGATTACTTTTTTTGATTGACCGTACTAACTACATTTAGGAATTCGAAAAATGAAATAATTTATATTATAAATCATCTTTACTTTTTGATCACTGTCATGAATTACAATTTTTAATAATTATTATACTTAAGAAAGCAATCGATAATTATTTGTATGTGTGGCTTAAATTAGATTTTCAAACATTTCATCCGAAAGTCTGTGTGATTTTGGTAAATTTGCTATGGTTGCAATGAGAAAATTCTTTCTATTGGACCCGACGACGGAAGAGGTGTGTTATATTTAAAAAAAGCGCTAAACTTTATTTTATGGACCGTCGATTTACACATCCAGTTTTTTGTAGTAGATAGCACTCATAAAAAGAAAGCGTTTTGCGAATTTTTACATTGCGGAAATGTACGGTTCACGAAATTTTTTTTTTTTAGTTTTCACTTTTCATACAAATCGGTAAATATTACGCCATGATTACGCCAAATAGTTGTCATGTCTGACGTCAAAATTCACTTCACGTTTCGTTCACCGTCGAGTTGTATTTTATTCCATTTAGTCATTTTTTTTTTTAATTAAATATATTTTTATTTTCACGAATTAATTTTGTTGTTTAATACATATGCAATATTAAGTTTCATAAACAATAATTCTTGTGTATAATCAATTTAAATCTAACTTAAATTCACTAAAATAACTAATTTGTGTTTGCTATAGGTACTTAAAACGAAACGCGAAGTGACGCCATTTTTTTAATTAGCGTCTTTAATAAGATATGTGTAAAAAAAGATGAAAAATAGCTGTAACTAAAATTCTTTGTGTTTTACTTTCACTATAATTATTTATATTCGTAAAATACCCAAAACCGAATTAGAGTACCCCACTATCCACGTGGTCTTGTCTGTACTACCCCTAGAGTGTATATAAAAAGCCGGAGGCGCGGGGGGAGACCACTCCCCGCCCGCTTTAGTCCGACTGAGGCTGGCTGGTCGCCGAAGCTGCGAAGGCGAGCGCAGGTGCCGCGCTTCCTTACGCTGGGGCGGTGGGAGTGGTCTTCCTCGTAGCGCCGGAGATGTCACGGAGCCAGACCTCCTTCCCACTCCCCTTCCCCTCCCACTAACCATTGTAAATAACTAAATAGCGCTATTATACCCTCAAAACTTTAACCATGGATAACCACTGGGTCCCGGGGGTTGGGGATGGTACAGGAGGGTAGCTGTCATGGAGGCAGACCCCCTCATCCACTCCCTCGCTACCCCTTCCCACTAACCTCTGTAAGTAAAAAACTAAATAGCCGCTATTCTAACCTTAAAACTTTAACCATGGATATCTCCATAACCATGGGGTTCCGTATGTTGAGGATGGTACAGAGGGTAGCAGTAGCTTCCCCCTCCTCTTCACCACCCCCCAAACCCCATAAATCGACGGTCCATAAAGGAAAGTTTTCTCAAAAAAAGCAGCAGAAATTCTTTTTCTAATTTACTTATAAGGATTTAATTAACGTTAGAGTATAAAAAGTCCATGCCATTAAAATTGGATCAGAAGTTTTGAGAAAAACGCAGACATACAAGATACATACTGATTTAATAGAGAACCGCATTTATTAAGAAATTTGTTTAAAAAAGTAATCAAATCTACGAATGTAATCAGATTACTGATTACTGTAATCAAAACTAACGATTACAAATGTAGTCATGATTAAAAGTAATCAAGATTAAAAGTAATCATGATTGATGTAATCCTGATTACTTTCAATCAGATTATTAATCTGATTACAAAAGTAGTTGATTACGCCCAACTCTGGTAAGGAGGGCAGTTTACAATTTCGTGCCAACTTCTACAGCAAAATCGGATCTGGGCCAGTCTTCGTTAATGTGTTGTGTGTGATAGTATCCAGATCACTTCAAAGTATTGGGCGGAAGATCGAAGCCAGTGGCTGTCGATAGGACAACCGAGGGGACGTGGAATTTTATTAGTTGGAACATTTGTTCCTAAAATACCCACGAGAAGTTTACCGTTCAATGCTACTGGAAAATTCTTAAAATACTACACATTGAAAAAGAGTTTAATTCAATTTACAGGAGAACATATAAATAACGGGATATGTAAAATGATAAGTCTTAGTGAAACTCAAGTTGTACTCAAGAAACAATAATATCGATTTTATAATTAAATAAAAATCCATTTACAGAATTTCGGGAAAATCCACATCTTAATAGGGAAATAAACCTAAATCCTCAAAAGATTTTTGTAATTTATTTACATAAAGTTATCGTACACATTAGTACGAACAATATTTCACAACCATGAAACCCTATATCTGAAATGACATGTTTTTATTCTTTATATTTTAACGTTACGTTACTAGATTTATATATTATAGTTCGAGAATACACCTTACTGACCTTATTGTCCCAATTCAGTGAATTATTTTACGTATAGGTATTTACATCTTTATCTTATATATAAAATTCTCGTGTCACAATGTTCGTTCCCGTACTCCTCCGAAACGGCTCGACCGATTCTCATGAAATTTTGTGAGCATATTGAGTAGGTCTGAGAATCGGCCAACATCTATTTTTCATCCCCCTAAGTGATAAGGGTGGCCCACCCTAAACATTTTAAGGCGATACGGAGTTCGCGGGGTCAGCTTGCATTACTTATATTATTTATTTAAATTCCAGAACCTACATATTCACACCGTAAGCGATGTTATTTTGAAAATCCCCACAAACTTTAGATAATGAACCTATCACCTGTATCTAATACCTTTAAACGAGCAATTCTTGTATATATCTAAAAATATTTTTTTGAATCTCGGCCGTTTCTAAAGTTTTTGATGAAATTTAGTACCTACCCTGGTTTCGGGGATGATAAATAGATACAGCAAATTTTTATTGATAGAAATTTTTGTTTTCTTTAATGTTTATGCCGTTAAATATAAAATTACTCTTACTGACATCTATTGGAGAATATTAATAATATTGTGGCGTAGAAAGCCGTCAAATATCGACCGTCAATCCGCTCTTCAAACAAATAACTATGTCGATATGAAAGACCTCTATAAAAAATTCGTCAATGGAATTAAAGCTTTCTTGGTCGAATGGTTACGAAAGCTGACTATGGAGCTAGAGACCGGGTTCAATCAAACCTAACCAAGTAGGCAAGTTTCGTTTTTTATTTTTTGTGTCAATTTGTAACACTCAGTCAATGAATGTTTTGTTTAAAAATAATCCAAGAAAATCAATCGCTTTTATCCGAGCAACGCTCGGGCGTCCAGGTACTCTATAATAGAAAGACACAATGACACAAAGTATTATGTATTTATAATAGAAAAGACACAAAGATCAAACAAATGTTCTCATAGTGACATTCTTATATCAGTTAATGTTTTTAATTATATTAAGTATTTACGGTTATTAAGTGAAAAAGTGGAGTTTATATTCGAATGAAAATCTATACTTATATTATTAATGCCAATATTTGGATGTATGTTTGTTCGGATGTTTGTTGCATAAATCACCCAGATTAGGTCGGGCCGGATCACAAGTTAAAAAATATAACAATACATTTTTTTTAATTATTGATTAAAAACAGTTAGAATTGGGAAACGTTGGAAACGGTCCAGGTGGACCTTGTCCAGTAACTCTTGTCAATGAATGCTTTCACTAACAACAACATTTTCACTAATGTGGACAAATGAAACAAGGGAAGATACTGAATGAAACAAATTTATATACGGATTTCATTAAAAAAGTAAATCGTATGCGATATTATAGTACCTACTGTTCTACCCAATAATATTTATATAGAAACATATCTGGTTTTTGATCCTGGAATGCCAGGAAATCCTAATAAACATCATTTTGAAATGTACTTTACGACCTGTTCCTGACAAAATATACATACACAAAGAAAAAGAAAAATCTGTCGTTTTGGAGAAGTGCGACTATAATGTCATCGTGACAGGAGATTTTATATAATTCTTGGACAATTTTAATTAAAAGTGACATGTAAAATTGTTTATTATATTGTATTTAACAACCTTGATCTAATGAAACGGAACTAAACCCTTTCGTAACAGTGAACGAAATGTCTTTGGTACTCTTACAGTACAACAAGACATGCCAGTGTTTATGTGTCATCCTGAAATGACATGCCTTATAGTGGCGAAGATGCTGCTTCACAAATGTTAGCGAATAATTTTATTAAAAAGCAAATAAAATAATCATGTTAGTTCTTTTACTATAATACCCAACGTTCATACCGAAACATGTAAAATAAATAAATAAAACTTTTAAGCGATAGTTTCATCGTGAGACACTAATTGTTATTGTGTTGGCAAAACAAATTGCTAATAATACAACATAAACAGCTTTATGACCAATGCTTAAGAAAGAAAGACGTAACAGTAATGTGAGTGCTAAATATTTCCACTCCACTGCCGGGTGAACCAATGACCTGATCTAAATCATTAACGATCCAGAGAGTGGAAAAATCGAAGGTGATCAACAGGAAGCAATTCAAAAGCTATTGGCAAAGGTATCGTTGTGAAATACTACAGTGAGTCACGGGAGTATTTCTGAGGAGCGCTCCCAGCCCCTACGCCGCAAAGAGCTTTAAGATACGCCACTTCTTAACGTTGTTTTTTATTTCTTAATAGCCATTATGCTCGTTCAACCACACGTTTCTATCAAAGACGCATCTAAGGTGTAGACCTTATAATTATGTAATCTGTCTATCTATCTAAACCTAATATATAAAACAGTAAACAAATAATACAGAATTGAAAGAGTCAACAATCTGTTGCAGTTCCTACAATTTAACTATCTGAATTCTTCAAGAGTTTAACACAGCATGAAAATACGTCGGGTGTAAGTGTAGTTGAAGTGATGACACAGTAACGAGTTAACGAGATATCGAGATAGAACTCGAGGTCACCGAGAAGCGTCGTAACGATTTTGCGTAAACGTAAGCGTTCGGTGAGCGGCCGCGGCCGGGAAGCCGCGTGACGCAGACGCGAGCCCCGACCTACTTATGTCGTCAAAAAAATCAGCAGATGTTCAACTTTGAGGCGGGATATATCGAGCAGAATGTGTTGTTCCGAATAGAAATAAACTTGTCACATATTTTGATTGTATCTAGAGCGGTTAGTCATGTCGTTGCCG
Source organism: Pyrgus malvae (assembly GCA_911387765.1). NCBI lineage: Eukaryota > Metazoa > Arthropoda > Insecta > Lepidoptera > Hesperiidae > Pyrgus > Pyrgus malvae. The sequence goes on from OU426962.1 coordinate 15,504,550, forward strand.
ATGCCAACGGCCCGGACGCTGCGCACCACCATCACAGCTATAAAGGCAATCGTTTTCCAGACTGAATCACGTTAAGCGCCGTCTGCAAAATGTCTCAACACTAAACATTTGTTCTCGGCAGCTAACTTCGCCCTATATAGATCTAATGATGAATCATCCTTGTGTACCCATACTATCTTGGCCAAATATATGTACAACTACAATATAAGTAGACGTATGAGGCATATGATACGTAGAGGCATAGGTGTGTGAACTAACTAAATATTAGAGTAATCTCTATAACTGTATTTCTTGTATTAACAACAATATTGCAATTTCGATATGCGTAGGTTGCACAAACTTAGCCGAGTTTACGCCAGTTTCTACTGAATATTGAGGAGGTATTCAAAGAAGTTTTTCTTTGAATACCTACCTACATCGCAATCTTCAGAGCAGTGATAGATAAAATCAAAGCACTTATTCTGTAAACTTTGAAAGTGGAACAGCTGAACAACGAAAGGGCCCATTCACCTGAGTGTCGGTCACGTAAACACAATTATTTTTGAATCTTCAAAGAGGGTTGTTACAAGACAAATCACGCTACGGCACAACAAAAGAATTAACATTGGGAATAAATTTAGAGCGGCCGTAATTTTGGATAGGAGCCGAGCGCGATAGGTGTTGCCATACGAAGTGATGAAGAAGGAATATACTCCTAGGCCGTGTCTAGTTATAAGAATATTACTTACTTCAACAATTACTTGTTAAAATTGTGTATTGGTATTAAATTAATTACAAGCACATACCCGGCGATTGTAATAAAACATATAAAACAGTTTATAGATAAATGCAAAGATTTGATAATGACACTACATATCTAGCAGGCATCAAACTGAATTACAGGTGGCGCCACAAAACTATTAAACCGCCAAGCCCTCAGTGTTTACATTACTACGGACACTCGATCGCCCAAGCAGTGCATCATAAAATAATTAGCAATGATTCATCTACGCCGAAAGCGTCACTCCACGACCCTACACTACAGATACCGTAGAGCTCTTGGCATTGCATTTTGACAGCCGATTATTTCACTGTCTGAGATCGTTAGCGGTGATTATAAATTTGCCGCGTGATTATGATGCCATTTGATTCTTATTTTTGTTATGATGTATTACGGCAGCTAGATCGTTATCTTTCATAGGGTGTATTTAATTCCAATCGGTAAATATTTTAATTAATATGAAGAACATGACAAGATACATGTGTTGTTTGCAAATTTGAATGATGTCTGATAGTCGCGATTAATTGTTAACAAGACATTGTTCTATTCTTGAAAGCATGCGAAGCAAGAATTTTATCTATTTATAAGTATAGATAGGGTCTGTTCATAAAGACAATGCACGACCATTCAATGAGTGTTTGAATTAAAATTACATACAAAATAAACCACGAGACTATGTGTAATATCAAACAGCGTATAAAACAGTATTTCTTCTGTCTGAACAGTCTTTATAAAGATCTCAATTTTAGTGAGAGAAAAAACTATGTTAGGTTGAATAGTTTTAATAAATTTGTTAAAATATTTTTATTATTTGCTTTAAATAATTTGGTACAAAATAAACGATATTTTATAACATGTTATTACATTTATTTATAAGGGTGCACACTTTCTGAAAAGTCAATTAAAATCAAATTCAAATAATTCAGCATTATTAAGCTGCCCCCGACTGGGAAAAGGCAACAACTCTATGTAAATTCGTGTTTAGTTAATGTGTAAATTGTAATTACGGGAGTGATAATAGTCACTGTGTGACAAAACTCCGTCTTTCAATAAAGATTTTAAAAAATCAGGCAGGGATGTAACAAGTGGCCGGCCTGAGAAGCACCTGCCCAAGTGGGCACATATTGCTGACCTACAGCTTACGTTTAAAGTTTAATAGTTCAGTTCGGGTACTTTGACTCGGAAAAGCAGCGGAAAACTGTATCTGTCATTATTTGCAAGGGAAAATTTTAAATTAGGTTCTGATGTCTCGAAAACCGAAAAGGGCCAATTTCACTGACTGAGCGGAATAAGAGCCAGGCAAAACGACATTTACCAAATAAGAAAATAGATTAGATTCCTGGCGAGACAAAAATTTAAATAATTTCAGTTTCTGTTTGGTCTGTGTGTTTATGTCTGTCTTATGATATCTTTATATATAGATATGTCATTTCGGTGTAAATTCTATTATAATGAACCTAAAAACAAATTTCATAATTTTTACATAACATCAATGGTCATGATACTTTCCAAGAAATAAGGAATTTCCCTGAAGCCAAGGATTATTTTCACAATTGGCCAGCGCGTTGGCTAGTGGAAGAATAATAATTTTAGTTTTACAGTTCAAATCTCCGATGTTATTGATGATCAAACTTGACGATTTAATTCGCTAATGTTAGGGTAACTAAGTACTTACTCATGAAAACGTCAACGAACACTTGTAACTTGTGACAATTCGGTTGCACTTTTATAGAAACCTGAACAGAACAGTCTGTTTGCGGCATCTCACTGTACACTGAGCTACGGCATAAGTATCGTCCTCGATAACACTGGCCGCATATGTTGCACAGGAGAATGAGAATACGGGAATACGAGCGACAGCACGGGGGATGTAATACGAAGTGACGATGCTTCTGGCGTCGCTCACGCGGTTGCACCGGAGTGCATGAGATGCGCCGGCGCACGTCGGCAGCGCGAGACTGTGCGACGTCGCCGAGCCCGTCCCATGCCTCCCCGATAACCTTAAATTAGATTAATTGTATCGAGCTGATTCATGCGTGCACGCGCAATGCGTTTCTGTTGACACACGACAAATGTGTTTGACTTATTTTAACAATAGGGATTACGGAAGACGAATGGCTTTATTTTACCGCAGCCTCCGTATCATCTCAGTCTGTCACTTCCCGTCAGATACGGTTTCGTAACGAAATCGCAACACTGGGAAAGCACGGACGACGACGAATACAGCCATCGCTATTACTTCGTTAAAAAGCGTTCGTAAATTCCGTTAAACGTTAGCGAGAAACGTTGAAGCTGGCCCGAGCGGCTCTCAAAGGCCAGAGTTACTGTATAAAAATCAACACATTTGTTTATTTGAGCAGCGCATAACGGGCGAGATGCCCGCCGCGGCGGCACCCATGAAATTATTACGACTTATTTACTTTACCGCGATGCTGTTCTTACCGCATTGACGTCTGCGGCCTGACTCAACGGGGCACGCGCCATGAGGATTTCTTCACTTAAATGCGTTTATCAAAATTACCATAAAATATTCAACTTTCACGGCTTTTAGGAATGTAGCCAATTGGTCGGTGAATGTTTATAAATTAAAATCTTCACACGCGCTCAGGTACTTATGACTTTTAACTAGTCAGTTACTACATCAATACTAACAACAAAATCTTTAATAGAACCAAATAGATGTTTTCTCGGATATCACCGTATATTTTCAAAACGTTTGCGAGTGTGTTTAATGCCAAAATATGTAAATAACATATGAGGAACATGGAAGAATATTAATTTCTCTTTAACCGAGCTTTGAAACGTCTCATTTTCAGCGAATTAATCATAGGCGCAACTTTCATTTGTGCGTTGACACTGGACAGGAATTAGCGCTAGACGGAAGCGGAAAAATTGAAGCTGTCTGCACCAGCGTTTATGACGATCAATATTGACACTCATCGACAAGGATATTTTTTCAAAATATAATTATTAGTATTATTAGTATTAAGAGTTAGTCAAGAAAAGTTCCTAAATTATTGGAGAGATAATTCAAATTTATATAATTGGGTTACAAGTGCAACCCAAAGTATGGAATAACTAATTTTTAATTATTTGATAGCAATCTCCGAATACCAACGGAGCAGCTTCATAAACACTCTACAAAGTATTTATGAATCATCTGCCCCTATCAGTGTGCAGTCTCTGTAAGATCCCGTAGCGAACGGCTTTAGCTCGAAGCTTTGTTTCCTAGAAAAGATCCTGTTTAGAAGTAGCGAGAATCAGATGAGGAAACGACATTACGATGGTGGCCCATGCAACCCCATTCGCGATCTAACAATACTTTGGCTTTGCGATAGGTCGTTGGTCCCACACCACCCGGTTCCTAGAAGGTAAGCGGACACAGTCTAAAATAGTCGCGGCCTCTTCCAAGAATCGTGACTCACACCGGGACCGTCCCGAGCCGCATCTGGACCGAACGATACTCTACAATCATGTATAGACGCCGAATTTATAAATGCACCAAAAACGCGCCCGCCTTGTCTACGGTCTAATACGGACGTAACGGACGAATGTATACCGAAACGCAAAAATATCGTTTGATCATGTGCCTCCTAGAAAAAGATCCACGCTTTTGCACACGCGTACGGTTCTAATTTTAAAAGGCAAAGATAGTTCAGGTACATAAGAGATTATTATTTACACAATAGATTGCTAGCTTATTATTTTATCGGTACGAAAACTAAACTTTACAGAAACTATTTAGCGATAAAAATAGTGAGATTCATAATACTGGACTCTGTGAATAAAGTAAAGATGTTCTTTCTATAATATAATAAATGAACACAAACAAATAAACATCAAACCTACGCACGCATCGTTATGCAAGGTGCATCTATCCTCAAATACTACAAGTCTACAACACAAATACGTTTTACGTCGGACTATAGAACGTTTGCTTTCCTACTGTTTCATTTTTTACTTTTTATCCGTTAACTTTTTTAGCTATAGATTGTTTTCTTGTTTAAGCTTAATTAGAACTAGATCTTTTTTGTCAATGGTATAACGATCTCTACTGTAACCACAAAAACAGGCAAAGTATTAAATGATCTCCCACGACCAATTGCAGCAAAAAATAACCATTTTGTACGAGTCAGCTTATTAATCTCCATGGCGAATCGAAGGGAAAAGTTGTATTTTTTATTTGTTCATGGTTTTATTATTGCTGGATGAATTAACCATTTGCAATTAAATTGCGTGTGCGAACGATACATCGCTAGATGCGTGCGATGGCCGATGACTAAGCTGCGATATTTGCGCCCGCTGTTTATTTCTTATCAAATGGCAACACCACTTGATGCGGTACTTCTGAACCTATTTTTGCTTCACAAAAACAGACGGTCTAATTTTAAGTAAACAAATTTATTAATACAATTCAATATGATTGGATCTATGAATCATATAAACGCATTAGGCAGAACGGTCACACATTTGAGACGAAACTAATGTTTTAGAAGTTTGCACTTCCAAATTCCCGAATATTGACCGCGGTACCGTTACCGTTTGACTGCGATAATATTATATTAATACTAAGTGAAAAGCGAAGCGCCCATGGCCTGGCGGTTAGCGTAGAACGCAAACGATCTCATGCGCGGCAAAAAATTTCATGCGCGTTTCCGTGCATCGGAGGGAACGTTAAGCCGTCGGTCCCGATTGTTGTCGATAGATAACAGTCGTTAAACCTTGTCGGAGGCCTTATGGGTGGTTTGAAAACATCCGACAGCGGGATGGCCACTAACCCGCATCTCCACCAACCCGCATTGGAGCAGCGTGGTCGAGTAAGCTCCAAGCCTCCCAAATAATGGGGAGAGACCCGTGCCCAGCAGTGGGACGCAAAAAGGGTTGCAGCCAAAGTGAAAAGCAATGATTATCAGTATTGTCTTGACTCAAAACGCTGTTTTATTACATTTATAAATTGATATTTTTGTGATTTAAAGGGGTTGTAATTAAAAGGAAACATTTTCATTTAAACGCTTAGCAAAATCAAAGAAATTTGCAATACGTGCAATAATATGTTGCTTGGCAACCCATTATTAGTGAGGCCAGGAGCTTACGCCAGAACGTAACTGTACAAGATTTCACATGCATACATTTAAAATGAAAACATATTTAAAAATAAAAACTTGATTCTTGATTGATTCTGTCGTCCTAATAATTTTCAGCTAACTGAAATTTACATTAAGTAATACTTATAAGTATGAAGGAAAAGAAGTTATTAATTTAGCAAGGTACAAGATTACACTTGATTTTGTAATTAAAATGTCTCATCCCAGCCAATTTTTTTTTTGGATTATAGAAAATAAAAAAGGTCTTTAAGTAAGTATTATATAAATTAAAAGCAAAAAACCTTAAAAACCCTTTTATTTAAATGCTATAAAAAGAAGAAAATAAAATTTTCCTTTAAAATTTTAACTATCAACTTATAATCTTATTTCATTATACACATATATGGATAATGTAACAATAATCCATCCCTTTTATACAAGACTTTATCCACGCGAACGACGTCTCGACTCGCTGGCACAACTAGTAGAAAATACAAAAAAGACCTAAGTCAAATGATACATGACGCGCTACAGCGATGAGTCACAGCCCACGCATGTCCTGGCACAGGACTAACTTTAGATTATTCCCATCTCACACTGAATGAGACATTTATAACATTTATAAAAACAAATTACTAACACGGTACATAAAAAAGGATAATATTTGCCACGCAATCCATCTTAATTCATCCAGATTAATGTGTGCGACAAGGTGTTCCGAGGATTGAGGAGAACATCAATAAGAATGTTGAGTGTAGATGCACTAGTGCAGTGAGTCACCGCGTATGTCCTGGCACAGGACTCGACTGTTCCGACGCGATGCATAAAAACCTATGATGCATTGGTTTAATTTTCGACTATATCAAGCAATCGAAATCTTACTCTGAGAGCTTGTTGCGTTTGATGCTGTTATTTTAGGTCATCCAAGGCGGCAATACTACATACCTACACATAAAAAACTTTAATTTCGCATAAATAAAAAAATGTGTAATCTACTTGGACACTTATTAAAGCGGGGAAAAGTACAATGGGGCCATTCAATTGTGTAAATTTGAAGGTAAGACTACTAGATGTTCAGAGTACTGTTTAGAACATGCAATAAGAATGTTGGAAGTGCATATGATTAGGGCTGCCAACCGTCCGGATTTCCCCGGATTTGTCCTAGTTTGAACGGCGTCCGGACGGCCGGCAGGGGTTTTTGAAAAGTGTCCGGGTGTAACCCTGGTGTAAACTGTTGTCAGGGGAAATCAATTTTTTTAATAGATAAGCGATAAATTGAAATAAATCTTCATTAAAAATTCATCCACAATAATCCGCATTCAAGAAGGCTCGGCAAAATAGTCAAATATCGAATGCAATTAAAAAATTATAACGATGTTTTTATTTTTGTCGCAAAAAAATAATTTTCAAGAGATGTCCGGGGAAAAAACCATATTTCGTCCAAATGTCCGGGATTTTTGCCGTGTTTATCCGGCGTCGGCACTTTAGGTGATGGCAGCCCTACATATGATAGATACATGACGCGCTAGTGCAGTGAGTCAGTATGTCCTGGCACAGGACTCGACTGTTCCGACGCGATGCCTCACCCATGATGCATTGGGTTAACTTTAGACTACCCGTAAATTAGTAAAGTAAAAAAAGTAATACGTATTTGTATTATTTATATACTATCTATTTATATATATCTCATTGTACCATCATTATTCGGATTACTGATACAGATTTATCAAGACATTAAAAAAGTGCATGGCAATCACGTAAAAAATCGTATGAGACTTTTGGAGCACCTTAAATCCCTTAACACTAGAAAGACCGGCATTCGTATGCTACCTAACAACAAGACCAACGTCGTCATTTTGACGCTAAGATGACTAACGTTGATTTGAAATTATTATCTATTATGACAAACAGAAAAACAACAGTTGTTCTTTACTTCTTTTTTTATTTAATCAGAAATACATTTAGAGCATATTATTGATTTGTTTGTACTTTTAATACATTTCCCCAGGGCCGAATTCAGTAGTGTGGAGGCCCCGGGGCAACGGAGCAAGAAAACCTTATTTACGCACACAGTGTTGAAATTGTTTTGCCCGCTGCACCACCCACAACAAATGTTGTGAAAAAAAAATTGTTGATCAAATACTTGCTTAGTAATTAATTGAATCAGGCGTTACTTTGCGGAACTCCATTTCAAGCTAATGTAAATTACATGTATATAATTGAAAGAACAAAAATAAAGAATCGAGAGTCCTGTCGAGACACGGAATCAAGTACCCAACCTCCGAGGCTGCGGACGAGTACCACACCACTCAGCCATTGAGCCATTGGGATTCTCCCTCAAGGTGGGGAATAAAATGCAAGTACTTATCAGGGCCATTTGAGATTTTGATATTTTACTGATTACCCGATTGGACTGAACAAATATAGATCGATGATTTCTGTTAATTTTTAATGTCATCATGTTTTTTCAAAGTATTGTAAAACGCGAAAAAATATGAAAGGAAAAGTTGTTTACTAGTATGTTGTAGTCTGAATTTAATTTTTTTACCGAAGTTTTATTGTGGGGGCCCCTCCTTTGTGGAGGCCCGGAGCTGTAGCCCCGGTTGCCCTCCCCTGAATCCGGCCCTGCATTTCCCACAAACTGGTTTCTTACAGCTTTCACAAAAGCTTTTATTTTATTTACATTTAGTATTTTTAGACAAGATCGTCTTTTGTTTGACCTCATCTCCTCTAAAATTTCATCTGCATTTTCGGGATCGCAAAGTGGACGCGCCGGGCCTGGAAGATTTTTTTTGATATTCTGCTCGTACGTAACTCACAAACAAGTTGCAGTTTGAAATTATAACGTAAAATATCGCTGTGAGTAATTTTTCTATAAATAATCCAATTAAATCCAATAATCCATCCAATTTATAACAGCAATGTCTAAAACATTATAAAATACGTGCGTAAGCCTAATCTATAAGTACCAGCTCTCACTGAGATTTTACTTGCCATTTGATCCAAAATATCTACACCAAAATTTTGTTGAATCATAAAATTCAACAGTTTCAGGAATTTTCTTTTCGCCCGTGCCAGTTTGAATACTCGGGTGTAGAGTACTAAGAATTATAAATTTTTTGTTTGGTTTCTATTTGGTAGTTTTTTTGGTTGGTATAAATTGTCAAGGAAGTATTGGGAGCTGTCTTCAAATAAAGGAATCATAACGTGGGATACGAATTGTTTTAGAAACTGTAGGTATTTCTTTTCTTGCAAGCCTCATTGTACTCACAATGTTTGTTTGCTCGGCTCTGTTTATCTGCCAGTTTTATAAAACTAAATAAATGAACAAATTATCATTGCATCCTTTTTTCGTATATGGTTATAACAGTTTCAAGATCACGTGTTCCGGAATGATTCGATTGTACGATTTTCATCACAACCCAAACACGGAAATCCATTACATACATAGATATTTCAACACTGATTGAATAATAAGAAAGCATAACTAAATACAAAGGGTGTGTAATGTAAACAAATATTTCTAAGTTCCCTCAGTCACTGAGTTATTTACAATGCGTCATTTTGACGACTGTGGTCATTGTAGATATGACTCATTGTATTTCGAAAACTAATTGAGATAACTAATTTTTATTTGAAAGGGGGTTATAAAACTACAAGAAGTCGGTTAAAAATATTAAAAGTCAATGAGTGGCATGTTTTAATAAGTCATAACTTTCAAAATATGAGCACTTCACTTCGCGGAATCGTCAATTTGACGACAGCGGTCTTTCTAGTGTTAATATAAGTAAGTGCAGATGATACATCACTGGCTAGTGCGGTGACTCACCGCGTATGTCCCGTGGCACAGGACTGGTATAACTTTAGACTACCCTTTTCTATCTTCTATTTCTATATTTCAATATTCTACCCATCTTTTACTTTACAGTATCATGCGTTTGAGATTTACTTATAAAAGTGGAAATTGGTTTAATCAGTTACCCAACATTTTACGGTTGCTGGTGGAATAACACAAATAAAATGGATATCTTACCGTTTTGGTTGTTGTCAATACATCTAGGAAAACGAATACTCCGAAACAAGTACGCTTTCAGCTGATAACGCCAATTCTTACGGTTGAAAAAGGCAAAACAATAAGAAAATAATAAGTAATAATAAAATAAGAAAAAACAGAATCGATGACATGAAAATGAGGGGAAAAAGATTTATTTAGGATAAATTGTTAAAAATATTATATTTATGTTACCAAGTCCAAAACTACAGGTACACGCTTTATAAATAGAAACTATGCAATATTTATTTTTATGTAAATAATCACTGCATAGATTTTAAATAAACGTAGGCTAGGGAAAATAGCATAAAATAACATGAAACAAAGTGTTGATGAGTGCAATGATAACTGTGTTAAGGCACAATGCCAATTGCTTTTGCATTTGCCGCTTGAGGTCATCATTATTTCTCCAAAAAGGTTTCATGTATACAATTGGTGCCAAGTTTCGCGGTCAACAAAAAGACACTGCTTGCTTACGTTTATAACTCAAGTGTCTTGCAATAATTCTGAAACTTCAAACGTCAACTTCGTTTTCTGAGACTTCGGAAGTTAATCTAAACTAGAGTGTTTATTTCATTTCAGATAGATGGGAGAAAGTTGCAAATTTTTACGCAACACTTCGTTTCACTACCAAATTTCACAGTTCTAGGACTTTGGGGAGTGATAAATGAGATTATTTTGACCCTGCTCCCATTTGATAATTCTGTCATCCGCTTATAATCGCTTTCGAAAGTACCCTCACAATGATTGTGTCAGACTCAACTTTAAATCGATGTACCTCCAGTACTAATAAAAATAATAGTATAATGGTTAGACCTTATAAATTAGTATAAAAGTTATACTTAGAACCTTTGTATATTAACCTTTGTATACTAATATTTTATGCTGCTTTATATTTGAGCTAAAGTTTAATCCAGGTCGAAGCTGAGAATGTTTCAAAAATAGGAAAGGTAAGTAGTCTTATATCTTATTGACACATGAACAAGCATTGATCGTTTAGTCGTATGTTGCTACACTAACGTACATACTTATACGTGTACAGTCTGTTCACTCTAACTCTAGGCGTGGGTATTTTGTGAACTAATTGATTATGTATTTGTTTCCATAGAGCAATTATCTACATGACATTGTGACAGATCGTGACAAATATCAAATTGAACGTCCAGACGTTCAGGGGGGTCGTCAAGAAATTGAGGGAAGGCACTAAAAATTTGGGGGAAAAGATGTCCCAAATTGGCTTGTTTCGCCTTCCATCTACGCATGACTGATGGATTTGGGGGGGGGGGGGGGGGTCATGTCCCATGTGACCCCCTGCAGACGTTACGCTTTGTTTACAATATTTTATAAGCGAAATTATAAAGCACTTAAAAATATTGGATGATTTTGATAAGTGTGCGATTAGAATTTAAAATTCAACAATTTGAAACCATGAAAAAAAATTATTATTGGCTCTTCTTTTTAGAAAACTACATTTTGTTTTAAAAGAAGTCATACTTTATTGTGGTTACGTTGAAGATGGGATTTGAATATTTAAAAAAAAAGTATCAGTGACCGAGTGATTTATATTTCGGCCTTTTATTTTTCACAATAATATTTTGTAAGTACTGAATACTTTTCTATACTGAATCAACTAAAAGTAAAACTGTTTGAAGTTTCTTATAAATACATTCTATACAGAACGATAAATTGTAATAATAAATTAATAAATGTACAAATATGTTTTTCATTTCATTAATAAGTACATTAAAATATCTCAATATCATCCTTACTACCCATATTTATAAACATTTTGGTAAGGTTATGCGATGCGCGACTCACGCAATACTTTATTTCTGTGTAAAGTATTAAAACAGATGACCCATGATGACCTAATCTGTGTGATGCTGTGAATGTGTGTGCGCAATGAATTTCATACAAATGTTGCTCGTATTACAAAACCTGTAATTTAGACAGAACAGCGCCCTAAATCCAAGCCTAAAGTTGAGGTGAACAGGGTACCTATAATATATGTATGTGTTGTATGCGGCCCAAGTATTAATGGTTCCTACCGATATTGCAATAGGAAAGCTATGCTAAACTCATCATTTTAGTAGAGTAACATTTAGGTTTTTTTGTTACGAGGTGATTAAGTCTCGGTTTAATTTAAGCATTTTATGAAATTAGCGACCGTATTCGTCGTGAAGATATTAAACTGAATGTTAGAAAATATTTTGACATGAGGAGGCATCTTGTGAGGAGGGCTGTGATTGAGAGCAACAATTACAACTTATTGTTTTTAATTCTTAAGAAATTGAAGATGATGAATAAAAAGTCGTTGATGTTCACGTCACGATGTCATCGAGTTTTTATTGCAACATAGTTATAGTTTGGTTCACGAGAGTTGAACACAAATGGCGGCCGTCTGCGCATGTACACTCATGAATCAATCAAATCAATGCGTCAATGCCTCGATAGACGAATAGCGACTGGGCACCAGTGACGCACCATTTGGCGCACCAATGGCGTCGCTCCATTCTTGATGCATTCCGCCCGCGCCTCACCCCGCGCCTGTAAGACCTAAAAAATGCTTTCTGCGCAGTGTTCATCTTTCGTGAATTGAATTGTACATAGTACGGTTATTTAAGCTACTTTTGCAAACACGCTGTGGCGAAGTCTCGGCTCACCGCCAGTACTCGATTTTAATAACTCTTATCCTAGTACTTACCCAACGCGATGAATTTATCAAATCCAGAAGTGTTTTTAACTTCTACGTAATTATCAAAATTGAGCGGTAAATCTTTGAGCTCCCACGCGTTCTGTAAAATTATGAATCGTTTGTATTATAAAGCGCGTAAATGTAAGTCACAACATAAAAGTTCGCATATTTATATTTACTTACAGGATCAACATCAATCTGTAAAGGAGTTTGATATCTTGGATCGATTGGCAGTCTTTGTGGAACATTTCCATTGTATTCTTTATTAGGAGTCATTGGACTATTTGTGGCGCTCAGTCTATCACAGTAGTTCTGATTGTAATCCTCCTTTCTTGTAGAATTAGTATTGCTCAATACCGACGGGCTTCTAGCAGGCGAGTGTTTATCATTTTCTCTATTCCAATATTGCTCTATATCTATATGCCTCGGATTCATATTCCCAATGTTATATTTTCCTATTGGAGACAATGTTTTAGGTGTTGAGCCTGCGCTGAAGATGCAAGGGCTTCTAACTACGTTTAGGCTATCTTGAGGAGTACTGTTTTCGCTTGGCATATGACTATGTTTTTCTGAAGGCACTGGCGAGCTAGAAGTTCTGTTTATGGAAACAGGTGATCTGCCCATTTCAGTAGTCAGTTCGGGCTTCTTGAATTGCTGTGGGATTTTTACTTGAGCCATTCTATGTACATCTGTTTCATCCCTCTGCATCACTGGAGATCTATGCGGCTCCGTCATAAGATTTTGTAGCTTATTCACCTGAGTACCAACAAAACTCGGTCTGGATGACTGTGGTGATAGTCCTGGCTGACGATACGACACGGGGTTTGAAGGCATATCATCAGAATAGTTCAAGGAATTGTTAGTTCCATACGCATTTTCCGTATCCTCTTCAAAGCTGTCGCGTGTGTCATATAACATGTAGTCATCAATGGAGGTGTCAGTGTCGTCTTCCTCTAGATCGTCAAAATTAATGGGAGTATCAGCACCAGGAAAGAATTCGCATAGTGCAGTCATGATTTCCACAACCTGAAATAAGTAGGTTATATACTATTAAACGTCTCGGGATATCTGTATAGTTATTTCATCTGAAGAATGCAGGTTTACCGTGGTCGGAAGAAGAAAGAATATGTTTATTTCTTATTAAGTAGCAGCGCTGGCCGAGCGTTAAAGACCGTGGTTTCCGACACGGAGATATCAGCTAGTTCTAACCCCGGCGAGCAACTCCGACAAAGAAATTTGTTACCGCGTATTTATCGCTGCTCCAGTTAGGAAAACAACGCCATGGTGATCGTATCTTACGATGTTGCTATCACCATGCATGCCTGAGATTTACAAATAATTTCCACCAATTTGCACTTGGCCAATGTGGTGGACTATGGCCTACATGCCTCTAGCTCTCGAAAGAAAGAAGCGGCGGAAGACAAATTCCACTCATGACTTGCGACAAAATTAAGTGCTCTGGATGACGTTGTAAGGGATGTTATCTTGAGCTCATCATTGCCTAAACACACCCAGGCTGCTTTAAGTAAAAAATAATTTGTTTCTTTCTTTTCATTTATATTGAGCTTGTGGTTTGATCAAATCACTACTGGGCTACCCACTGTCAGATGTTTACCACTCTTAGATTTAACGACTGCTGGGACCTATTGCTTCATTTTTAGTCTAAAGCATACAAACACAAGCAAACGAAAGCAACATCTATGGCCATTTCTCTCTCAGATGTCTTAAAACTGAAGATTCCTTTATATAACCACATTTTAAATCAATATTTATCTCAGTTTTTCCTACACTAAATACTTAAATTACTAGATAGAAATTGTTTTTATAATTATCTTTATATATACATATTTAATTTATTATTATTTTTCAATTATTGAAGCATTTACTTTAGTTTTTTATTTCGTTTTTAGAAAGAACTATATAAAAAGCTAAACAAATAGCATTTTTTGAGGTTTTTTTGCATGATATTTATGAGTTCCACAGTTATATCAATTAAGAGCAAGTGAAGGCTGCCAACACTTAACATAATTATGATAATATTGCTCACACACAGATATGGTGTTAAAATTATGTATCATGATGATTGATGACTATATGTATCTGTGAATCATTCATCACCATAGACAAAGCATTTTAAGTATTCCCTGATGGCTAGTTAGTACTCTGTCCAGAAGGTACTTACTTGCCCTAGTGGGCATAGCCTTTTTTCATTGTAGGCTTACAAGTTTGCGGGCATCAGAAGATCACTAATTTCACTTCACCTAACATTACAGACAAATACAAGAGATAAAATAGTTCAAGGTGCACATTGGGATTGGAATTGAATCCCCTGGGAAGTTTTTGATAAAGCAATTTTAAATTAAAATCTTTATCTATAATTAATTAGATTGAAATGTGAATAAATGTTTTAAATTTCAATCTTTTAAATTACAGTCCAAAGACAAAATCACACTATGACATATCACAATCATATCTCTGTGATAGATTTTATTGAGATACATTAACTTGAATGTTATATTCACCTTGGCCATACTTGGTCTCTCTGCAGGAATTTTGTGCCAACATTGTGTCATTAATTGTTCTATTGGTTCCGGACAACCTTCTATTAAATTTGGTCTCTGACCTGTAACATAAATTATTTAGTAAGTAACATTATGAATTATTAAAAAATCAAACATTATTTAAAAGGTGTATTTTACAAAAATCTTGCAATTAAATCACATCATACAAAGATCTACAGAGGTCGCCAAACCCATTGTCATTTGCATTGAGCAGTCAGGTAAAAACATTCATAATTTTTTATAGAGCAGGCAATGTAATCATACTATATTTTAAACCTCTATCATGCAGGGGATTGTGTAAACAGATATTTTATTGAAATAAGGCCCTAATAATAAACTACACTGTGTTCAAATATGAATGGCCAAGTGACATTTATCAGAACTAAGGATACAAAAAATAATATTGATCATGAAGCAACAGCTAATACTGTTAAACCCAAAAATAAAAAATATGTGGTATAGAATAATTTTGAAAAGGCATTTATGATTACTGAGCTTGTGGAAAATGTAAATTCAATTCAAATGTTATACAAATAGTTTCTCCCTGACATTAGAAAGGAGTAAATATTCATATGATTATTTTTTTAAACAGAAAGGGGCTTAGTTACAGATTTTACCATTACCAGATTTCTTAACAAATGTAACAGACAAAATTTATAATGAGAAGAATACCTGTATGTACAGCCCACATTATCCTGAATGCGGAACCCCCTTCTTCAAATGGTTTTCTTCTTGACAGAACTTCCCATAGGATTATACCCCAAGAAAATACATCACATTTTTCTGTGTAGGATGATCCCTCGAAGACCTGTAAGATTCACAAAAACGTAATCTAGAAAATCTTTTCTTTTAGTTGAGTGATGATTCTTTATTGCGATCACCTTTTGATTTATTAAACACTAGAAACCATGTGTCTTGATGGTTTGTGTATTACATTACTACACACACAAAGGCAGAACACAAAGATCAAGTACAGAAATTTAACTCATCATTTAAATTTATGCCTTGCTGGCATTTGAAAACTTGATTGATTTGAACTGTGACATACAGTTTTCAAGAAGAAATGTAAATGCATGCAGTAATTACTTAACACTTCATGATCTATATAAGTATTTATTTCCTACTCTGCAAAAACACTAATGGTCATGATTTACCCCTAGATATTAAATGGTCAAGAAAATTTAGATATTTCTTGGACATAGGTATAAAATATCCTACACTGCTGAACATAAGCCTACCCTAACATTTGCCATTCCATGCGCCTTTTGAATCCAGCGGCTTACCACTGTATTCTACAGTTTATCAGTCAGCCTGTGCTCCTTTTGCTGAGATGTTGTTACCATTTGAGGATCCTTCTCAGCCACAGGTTGTTGGTTCTCCTAACTATGTATATAGCCTGCTCATTACCAGTTCAGCATGAAGATTTTGAGAGCTATGTCAATAACCTGAGTTCATCTAGGATTTCATCATGTCAGATTCTATTGCACAGAGAAATAATACCAAGCATAGCCCTCTTCATTGCTTGCTAAGTGACATTGAGCCTTTGGAAAAGGCTGGATGTAAAGGACCACATCTTTCTCAGATGTGCAGAGTGTTGCCAGTGATGACCTACATCATCACTGGCAACACTCTGCTGCTAAACGCAAACCACACACACAACGGGTATAGTTGTGCCATGATCTTTTTATCCAGGTGCTATGGAGGTTCTCTAGCATAGTGCCGATTTCTTCCAGGGCTCAGTCAAGATTATTATATCATCAGCAAATTGAAGGTGGAAGAGGTGTTTGCCATTGACGTTGATACCAATCCCTTTCCACTCTATCCACTTAAAGTTTTGCCACTGCACTGGTATAGTTTTAGTGCTTCCATTGTTAACATAGTTGCAGCTTTATGTACACACTTCAACACCTCTATATACTGATAGTTAATCTGGAATCGCTGGAGAGACTAGCACCACCCAGTAGATAGAACCTCAATCCCCAATCTACATCAAAAGAATCAAAGGCTTTCTCATAGTCAACATACCCCTTTGCATAGCTGCAGTTATACTCCTCAGTCTGATGTATAACCTGTCGCAGCATATGTATCTAACCCATGGTACAGTTGACTTTACTGAAAAACTGGGTTGTTTGGAAGACTAGAAGTAGCCCTGTGCGTGAACAATATGATAAGAAAGGACCCTCAAAATCAGCTTATAGACTGAGCTACAGAAGGGTCACACTAAATAGGCTAAATTGGAGTTTTTTCAGCCAGCTTTTTTAGCAGCCAATGATCATATCATGGTTTAACATCAATCACAATAGAGTTATTTGGGATTTGGTTAAATTATTTTTGACTTTATTAGTTTTCAATAACAAGTATGAAAACGCACAGTTCATGTGTTCATTCAAGTTTAAATGTAATTGATGTTTCTAATGTAAGAATTTCCATATTTTACTAAGTACCTACATTAAGTAATAAAGGAGTGTAATTAAACTTCATATAATACCTCAGGTGCCATCCAAGCTGCACTTCCTTTATTATTTGTCATGTATGTGGCTTTATCTGCAGCAGTACCAAAATCACAAATTTTGAGCTTCTGTCCACCAGCAACTAACAACAAATTTGGTGGTTTGAGATCCCTGTGAATAAGTGGCTTTGGTCTCATTGCATGTAAATATGCTACACCCTGAAAAAGAAAATCACGAGGTCACTGTTAAAGAAATACTCAACAAGTGTTTAGGCTGATTTATCACTATCCTTTCAAAATGTCATATAGTAGCCTTCCGCCAGCGGTTTTGCCAACATGGACCAGTTTTATAGGTTCCCGTAGGATAAAAACCAACATGTCCTTTTCCAAGGTCAACTTTATCTGTGTTCCAAATTTCATGAAAATTGGTTCAGTAGTTTAAGCGAGAAATTGTAAAAGACGACACATACACAGAAGTACTTTTAAATATATAATATTATAAGTATGGATATTATGGATGAGAAACATTGACAGCGCCAACATCAATTTGACTAATAGTTTTAAATTGAAATTCAACCCTAAGTATATTTTCCTCTGACTTCTGAACAAGGAATGTATACTAGAAATTATATTATATTTGTTTAAATACATTTTAAGTATTTATAAATAAATATATCAAATCACAGTTCAAATCTCAAAGTTCTAATTTTTTAGATATATTTGCTGTAATACTATATAGTTTTATGTGAAGTTCTGATTTTGGAGTGGTTTTAATTCCCTGTTCCTATATACCATTTGATATGACAAGTAGTCATACTGTATTTATCTAGTAATTACATATTTCTTTCTGATAATAATGAACGGACAGTATTTAGCAAAAGTGAAAACTGCCCAAGAATAAAATTCTTATCTATTATTTCTTTATATTATTAACCTTTAATAGTCACATTGATTTTTTTTTCTCAGATCATTTGACAAAGTATTAAAAATTTCAAAACCATTACCTCAGCACACTGTCGTGCCCAGCTCATTGCATGAGCTGCAGTGTATTTTGGTTTAGGACGAACATGAAGGACATTGTACAAGGAGCCACCTTCAGCATACTCCATAACAAGACACACATGAGCCCCTTTTGTGCATGCTCCATACAGTCTCACAATATTAGGGTGTGAAACTCGAGATAACTGTCGCACTTCTATAGCGAATTCCCTTTTTTCAGCCTCCGAGTTAATGTGTTTTACAGCGACGAATGTATTTCGCCATAAGCCTTTATATACCACACCAAAAGCACCCTTTCCTACGACCTGTGAATACAATGTCCATTATTATTGGGTCACGTTACAACTATTCAAAGAAATTCGCATTTAATGACAGCACTTGCCTGCAATTCCTGTATTTCACTATAATCTATCTCCTCAACGAACGTCTGCTGAACGACAGATGAGTCTTGCCCAGTGGAAGCCATCGGTACACTTAATATCACATTATCAAAATGACTAGTATTGAAAGCTTATTATTATTTATTTCAATAGTTAAAACAATTCGTCAGGTAAGAGTTAAAAATGGTTGGTTAGATCAGTTTTCTCGTTATTGTTTGGCAAAAAATAGCAACTGCGACAAGTGGGCCGCCATATTTGAAACTGAAGAAGATTTTTTTTAAGTTGATAGTAGTAGTCGGCCGTGGACTCTAAGGTATTAACCATATACTTAGGTTACGTTAGTAAGCAGGGACCGGAATACCGATATTTTTTTGGTATCGATTCGAATTATTGAAAAAAGTACTTATATTTTGGTGTCGATTTATCTTATTTATTTATACCTGAATCGGTATTTAATTTCAGTACACGAATACTGATACTTTACGAAAAATTATTGGTATTTATATTGATACTGAATTAACGATATGGTACCGAAAAAATGCCTAGCGCTTTCTAGCTAGTGAATAATAAAATTCAACATCAAAATAGTAAACTCTCGTCTTCACTACTTTCACGATGTTGCCACTCTGTACCTTTCCTTCCGCAAGCAGCGCCGCAGCACCCACGTCATGTGCGATTTGGCAACGTCGCGTCACAGCCTAAGATATCAGTACTAGGTATCGATATAGTTATCGATATTTTTATACCAGTACTTATTATTAGCGATACAAATATCGGTATTTATCTAAGTGGCTTTCGTATTTAATTAATTGTATTTATTTGATTAAATTTAAACAAAAATATTACAGTTATACATATTATTATGTACTATAATAATAAAAATATGTAACTTATATATAACTATTCAAATTAATAATATAACTATAAAAAATTATTAAAATTTATAACAATTAAAAAAACTGTACTTAAAAGGAAATTACAGATAAAAAATTATTAATAAAAAACTATTATAACTTTAACAAAGTTATCGATTCCGTTATCGAAAATTTAAAGAAAATGCCGATATTCAAAAATTATCGAAATCCGGTCCCTGTTAGTAAGTAGGTACCTATATCCCAAGTCTATTCAAGCGACGCGTTCGTTATGCCATAATCCTTTTTGTTCTAAATTACTACTACTACTTATAACTCTAACTACTACTAAGAATCCAAGTCTATGAGCTAGCTTCATAGACGTAGGATTAGCCTGAGCTGAGCCTTATTAAATTTGATGAATTATCTAGAGTTCCGCGCGTTCCCGTGAACCAACCGTTAGTCCAACTAGTTGGACCACGGGGATTTTTTTGTCCCGCTGGACAAACTGCTCGGTAGTTCAACTAAATGATGTTCTTCCTCTGCGGGCCTATTGCGTATCTCGGTGGACATCAAAAATTGATAAGCACTATTCAAAGTGAGGAACAAATATCTGTCAAAGCTGGCCGTTGAGGACTGGTACACTAAATTATTATGGATGTAATAATAAAGCTTAATCTAACTGAAATTATGCTAAGTATTGATTTTTTTTCTGTCTGAATAATTTAGATGTGGTGCTAGCTGTAAAGTAGGGCCATGCCATGGTCTTCACTCTCTTCACGACATGAAGAAGTTCATGTTAATATCAGAAATGTCCTTGCCTATGGCGGCCTTACTCACTCTTGTGGGTACTTGCCAGTTGCCACCCCAATGAACCTAATAATCTAAACTAAAGAGCATCTTTCTTCGCATTTTTATTGACAAGCAGAATGACACAGATGACAGAATAATGACTGGCAAGTGGCAAAGCGACGATAATAGACGTAAGTACATTATTCTTAGTCTAAGATAATAGACAACGGCAATAGAGAAGACTACCTCCTTATTGGCTAGGACTGGCTTGGCTGAACGTAGACGTCATGGCGGCATGGCTCCGATTGGCTAGCTAGCTGACACGTTCGTTACAGGTATTTAAAATCGTTATGGGGGTTTTTTGGCGGGAAGTCGAAAAAAGACTTAATGTGCTCTTGTTTTATTTTCATTTTCTTGGTGTATTTTTGAGTTATATCGGATAAATTTGATGGCATTTTGTTCGATATAGGTTAATTACAGTACACGAGTGTTGTGAAATAAAATAACAGTGCGAAAATATGTTTTTTCAGCTTGCTTCCAAAATTCCCATTGGACACGTTTTGGTAAAGAAGCCATCGCTTTACTTGAATGTCTGACTGACTTGACTGACTGAATACGGACGATTTACTGATTTTGCCTACAGTTTCAACAAAACTGGCATAAACTTGATGCAAATATTATACTTGACGCTGGCAGTATGAAATCAGTTTGCGATGCCAAAATTGAAAAAAATAATCGTTATGTTGATTGCGATCATATTGCGATGTTGGTGGTGGTGAGGAGGTAACACAGTAACATAGTTGTTTTTGTATTATGATGTACAGACTTGCTGCAAACATTTTTTGTATCTTACAGGTGGGCACGGGTTTCTCTCCATTATTGGGGAGGCCTAAAACTTACTCTACCACTCCGCTCTATTGCAGTTTGGTGGAGTGAAGTGAAGTGTTTTACTAGCATGAAAGTGTTGTCACCACCCATTTCACACCCAACTGCACCCGTTTGGTAGCTGCGTAGATCCCTTGCTACGTTAGCCACCGGGCAGTGCGTGCTTTATATTGTAGCTGTCTAGCTGTGCAGCCACAGGATGTAAAATAATTAACTTTCAAAGCAGATTTACTTATATGTATGTACGAGTACAATAAAAAATTGAAATAAAAAAATAAAACTAATTGTATTATTCATTTTAAAAATTAATGTACATGCTAAAAAGCACTGATTGAATCTTCTTCATCTTCGAATTCGGACAAAAGTTGGTAGGCTTCCTTACATTTAAAAATTTGAGCAACATCTCTGGGAGTTTCATTCCTATGATTTGTGACTGTTAAATCGGCTCCCAACTCAATAAGAATGCGAATAAGTTTACAGTTGTTACTCATAGCTGCAAAGTGTAACGCCTGACGACCACCAGGTGCCTCGGGATCGTTTACTAATGCACCTTTCTCCACGAGTAGGCCTAGAATTCTGGCGTCTTCACTTGTTGACCGACACATCATTGCAAATTCTGTAAAAGTTTTTACAATTCAATGATTGTCAGTAGATAATTAAAGTACACAGGCGATTATTATATTTTTTTATGTAATATGCAAATACAAAGCATATCAGAGGATTAAAATAAATAATTACTCACGAAGAAATAGGCCAGTGTCTACCGGACTTGAACGTGGCAAAATTTCTGCGCCATGGTCGAATAGAAGTTTCGCTATTTTATAGGAGGGCCTAAAATTTTTTGATAAATGTAGTTAAACAAAATGAAATTTGTTTATAATGTAAGTTACTGCATAATAATATAAGATGCATGATGCCTACCTTCTCATTAGACAAAGTGAAAGTGGAGTCATGCCCAGATTATCTTTTACATTCGTTTTTATTCTGGTTTTTAAAAGACGGATTACTGCAT
Organism: Pyrgus malvae; assembly: GCA_911387765.1. Taxonomy (NCBI): domain Eukaryota; kingdom Metazoa; phylum Arthropoda; class Insecta; order Lepidoptera; family Hesperiidae; genus Pyrgus; species Pyrgus malvae. Next base: position 15,527,069 of record OU426962.1, read on the forward strand.
CCTCATTGCCTGAGCATACTGCTAAATGAAGTGCATTTCTACCTAAATGGTCCTTTTGTTCCAAATTAACTCCTTTTCTACGAAAATAATATTTTCACAGCATAATGGTTTAAATAGCCAGACTTTATGTTATGTTATTTTTATTTGCAACGATACCTTAAAAGTATATCAAGAACTTTGACATTTCCAGTTTCAGCTGCTATTAAAAATTCTTTATCTTCGTGAAGAAAGTCGATTGCTTCTCCGAAGAATGGGTCATGATTTTCTAAAGAAAACGAAGAATGTTCTGACTCATCAAAAAGCGATCTTGGGGACCCAGGATACGATGGGATATGAACGTCCAAAGAAGATTCCGACAATTCTGGCACAAAACAAAAATAATGATAATGATTTATCAATTTGAAAGTAACGTAGGATTTTTCTCCATTTTAAATCGAAGCAACTGACCCTTGGAGCATCAAAGGTACTGACTCACCTCACAGTGTCATACCTGTCAATGTTGATGCTCTAAGAACTGAACTTCATCATTGAAGTGTGGCTTCTAGTTCACTTATTTATATTGCGTTTTTTTTTAATTTAGCAAAATAATGTAATTTGATGGCCATCATTTTATTTATAACTACAACTACAAAAATTAAACTAAAGATATTTAAATAATGTGTCCTATTTATTAATAAATCTCAGAGAATTTATGGCTACAGAAAAAAATTATTTTCCGTTTTGTTCAGATAATTTTATATGTTCAGATGATGATTCCATGGCTGATACAATTGAGGAGCTTCGGAAGGCTGCAAATTGTTCACCTTCTGGTATTGTTTCCATTTTGGGCACTTTGCTTAAAACAGATTTCCTATCTGGCAAAGAAATTTCTTTATCTAATGACATAGAATCCTTATCTCTCAGGTATGCTATAACTATAGAATCATCATCACCATCGGTATCGTTTGATACCATGTTTTCAAAATTCAAATAGCTATCAGCATTTTTGAAATCTAAGGCAATCTTGGTTTGGCTAAGATCATTTGCATTAGTCTTATATTCACTACTTGTAGAAGGTGGTTCATCAGTTACAGGTGTTTCGTTTTCGACAGACAGTACTGTTTTATCATTAGTCGGTACACGTTTAAAGCTACATTTATTCGGCAAATCTGGAGTTAAATACAAGTTTTCCTTTGCTGTTAAAAGTTTTTTCGATGAACATCGAAAATTGGCACCATCTTTAGTTGTTAATAAATAGGATTTAACAGTACTTAAAGATCTTCCCAATGACAACTTTAATTTCTCTATCCAAGTAAGGTGTCTGGAACTAAATAATGAATATGGTTTGGATGTTCATTTACAATATACCACTAACAATGTTGGCTATGTTGCTGTATTTTATGGTACTCGATACAGGATTGATTACGTGAACTTGTTTCTAGCTGTAATCTTTTCGAAGTGTTCATTAATTCCAAAATGTGGTCTGGTAACACTTGCTTCGAAAACAAGCAATCCAATGCAGATTGAAACAAATCTTTCCACAAACGACAGAAAAACATTTTAATGTAACTTATTACAAAAAATATTTCATACTTTGACCAAGACGGGTCTTCGGCATCTTCTAGATTACTAGGCGCAGAATTATCGGTGTTCTCATACAGTTGTAAAGGTTCTTGAATTATTTTTTCAGCGTTATTACTTTCACTGGCTTCAACTTCTTCTTTCATAGTAACTTAAAACTATCTTCTCAGACAAGCTTAGCCTAAGAAATAAATGGCTTACGTTTCAGCTGTGATAGATGTGATTAAATGTCAATTATTTGTTTTTAATGTTTTTTTTAAGAAGTCCTTTAACAATGTGGAAAATTAATTATGTGTTAATATTTATAATAAAATATTGGGTAGTTGGCTGATCCTGAGATATGTCCTGAGTGAAAGTTGGCTCGTGCAAACGTGCTCATTTTGTGAGTGATTTAAAAACGTACCTACATTATGATGCATAATTTTTCAGTTATTCAAAATTTGCTTTTGCGGTATTAACCTTATTAAATCATCTAACAACCCGTATTGAAGCAGCGTGGTGAAATAAGCTTCAAGCCACTCCAATAGTGAGGAGCGACCCGTACCCAGCAGTGGGACGCTCAAAGGGTTGCATCCAACTATTTAATAATAATGAAATGAAATGAAATGAAATATTCTTTATTCACTGTACGGTTCCTTTACAAACTCTTAGTGAACGTTATTTTTTGTTCTGTCTGCTCTGGGTGCGCTTAGGCAATGCTGAGCTGAAGAAAAGAGCAGACGGAGAAAAACTTCAGCCCTGTTTTAAAATATGGGGTATACAATAGCTAACTTTCTTACAGAGTAGCTATGGGCCGATAAGGAACATACGTGACAGCTACCGCATGTGTCAATATCGTCCCACAGCCATCTGCTAACATGGCAATTTAATTCATTTAAGTCTATTACATCAGTTATAGAAACAGCCTTGTGGGACTACACCTCAATCCCAAGCTTTTTTATCAATTAAATAGTCCTTAAGATCGTAAAAAGCCTTGCGGCACAGGACTTGTTTGACTTTTTTTTTAAATCTGTGAAAAGGAAGGGATTGAACATTTTCCGGGATTGTATTGTATATTCTGATCGACATCCCGATAAAAGAGTGGCTCTTTTTGCGGAGCCTACACTTGGGGAATGTTGAATGATTTGAATTAATCGAAAAAAATATCAATATCTCAATTGTATCAGTTATATACAAATTATTTACTATAAGCTTGTTTATAACTGTGATCGTTTCGTAAATATGGAATATTTAATTATTAATCTAAAATCAAAAATGAATAAGTTAGTATGGCTTCAATATCTCCTTTGACTAAAATAAGTGAGTTTATCTAATCTCAGGCATTTAAGGGTGATGAAGTTTAATGGGCAGTGACAAGTGATGGATATTGTAGTAAAAGTCTAGTTGTTGATAATACTAATTTAATACATCAATGATAATACCATGTACATTTAGGTAGACTAATCTAATGTTAAATGTGAAGTTTTACCTCACTACGGATACAAATACGACATAACATATTAGGTTGGATAATACATATGTAGCAGATAAAGTTGTTATAAGTTAGCCTATGTGTACATTTCAAAGATTCAGTAAATGGTCTAAAAAGATATGATGATAGCTGAGGTAGAAACAATAATATACATACTAATTTAATTTCCAAACATGTTAATTGATTAAATTTCTGCGTCGAAACTTCCTAATATCCTAGGCCATTGAATTGTAAAGTCTATTATAAACGAAGTTATGTTCATTGAAACGCTAAAAATAATGAGAATTCAAATCATTTATGCTCGTTCTGTTGTTCCTCCAAAAATATTGTATTCAAAATCAAAATCAAATTCAACAAAAGTAGTTAACTAAATGAATTATGTTAAACAATACATGTGCGTTGCTTGTGCTGAATGACGAGTTTATTACAATCTAATTAAAACCTAACACGGAACTTACAAGATACGAATGACCTGAAATCTTCATTTGAATCTGAACTGTTTAAAGTATCAGTCGCCGATATACAGGCATATCCTGTTCCTGTACACGTGGCGCTGAGCGAAGCAGTTCAGCAAGCGTGTAGAGGTCATCACGGGGTCTGTAGTTGTTTTGGTGAATAAGGTTATCCGAACGCTTTCGGGCTACCATGAAACGTTTCATTTTGTTCGCATACAGCCTTTTGCGGCGAGCTTCCTCGTATCTTTGGGCTAATTCATTGGGGTCGACTTGGTAGATGTCGGGCACACCTCGTGCTAGAGCCATACGGTTCTGTTCCGAGAAGTAGGAGTGATGAGGGTAATCTCGGTCTTGTGGCCCCATCACTACTGGCTCATTATACCATATATCACCGTTCTCGTCTACCTCCGGCTGATCTTCTTCCAGGGAGTTCATACGACCATAGTAACGATTGGCAGCCCATTGGTTCGCATTCCACTCTTGCTTCCTGCGTTCTTGTGCCTCCCATAAATTCAGAAGAGCTCGAACATCAGCTGCGCTCAAACCCGAGTCTCGCTTGCGGCGTTCCGAAATAGGTCTAAAAGTTTTATATTCTTAAATTCAGATAAGTTATTAGTTATGAAAAACTCTTATTGAAGGTTAAGTTATAAAAATTACCTGAAATTCTTTTTGTTACCCCCAGAATTCTTGGTAGCGGTTTTTGCAGAGGCTGCCGCACCGCTAACCTTTGTGCCACTGCGACGCTTGCGTTGATGCGCATCATGCTCAAGCGATGTGGAGTCTACAGGAGACAATACATCTTCAGGTCTGAAACAGAAACATTGATTTTAGAGCATTTATTTCTGTCTTCTAAATAATATTCGATACGTTCAAATAAAATTAATCATTTTACTTGCTATTATAAGCTTACTTTAAATTCTTTTTCCCAGATCCGGACTTGGTCGCTACTTTAGTAGCAGCGCCTGCACCTCCCACTTTGCCACTCCCTCGCTTGCGGCGAGTCGTATCGTATGTAGATGGAAGACTTTCCATTGCTGGGGGTTCTCCAAACAATTCAGGTCTCATAATAAGGTTATCCAGCTCTCCAGTAGACTGAGGAGAATCAAACCTTGGCTCTACACCCTGTTCGTATCCCTCAGAGTTGCCTAAAAAGATAATTACATGTAAGTACCATGGCTGTCACTATGGAGATGTCGCAGTCGGATCGTATAATCCGCCGTATTACATTCCGGCTAGCTATTTCCTAAAACAGGGCTGTATTGTAATGCGGCGCACTCTCGTTCAGCCGGATTGCAATTCAGCTAAATTAGCGAACGTTGTATTGTATGAGCTCTTCGCGTTCGTAAAAGCGGCGTAATATCGTGCCGCCCAATTGCCTATATGTTACAGCCAAAGTAATAAATCCGGATATTATATAGGTATTATCTAGCCATTATTTATAATATCTACTGAATTTAAATAAAGTGATAATTGACAATGAATTAATCACTTTCAAAGGCTTGGATAATGTAATAAAACAAGTGGCTCTGTGACATCTCCGGCGCTGCGGGAAGACCACTCCCTCCGCCCCAGCGTAAGAAAGCGCGGCACCTGGGCTCGCCTTCGCAGCTACGGCTCTCTTGATGCCTGCGCTTACCTACGGCGGGCGGGGAGTGGTCTCCCTCTGCGCCTCCGGCTTTTTATATACACTCTAGGGGTAGTACAGACAAGACCACGTGGATAGTGGGGTGCTCTGATTCGATTTGGGTATTTTTCGAATATAAATAATTATAGTGAAAATGTGTTTCAGGGTGCCTACGAGGCTTCATTACAATGAGGCTAAACGTGAGCCGCCATATTGTAGAACGTATCGCAATAACAATCCGGCTAATCGTGGACCCGCCACAATACAGAACGGCCCTGTTTTAGGAACCGGCTAGCTGTAATGTTATACGGCGGATTATACGATCCGACTACGACAGAGATACCAATTTGACCTTAGAGAAAAGCTTACCTTCTTCGAGCGCAAGAGGATACGGCTCCAGATCATTTTTGTCGCTTTTGTTCAGAAACAGAGATTGGGTGTCATCTTTTGTCTGATCCCAGTTTTCTGGCAGTTCTCCGATAGCACCGCCCTCTACAATTTAATAATATTTTGTATTGGATATAAATACAAAATATTTGCTGAAAACTCAAAGCGCTGTAAGGGAGTACCTATCAGTTTTTGGGAAAAATCGACCAATTGAGAAGCTGTTCCTTGTGTTGTAGTCACAAAACATATTGAAGAGGTGGAATGGCAATAAAAGATAAGGTGAGAATTGTTGATTGATACCTAATGGATCTATTAGTATCGATAAATCAGAATCACATTGAACAACAATAATAATTAACAATGTGTAAAGGTATGTTTACAATAATGATTAAGTGTTTCATTTAAACTCTTAAGAATTCTGAATCGTAGTGGAATCGGGCCTATTATTTCACTTGAGAGGAGATCCATGCTCCGTAGGTGGATATTAAAAGGGTTGTTGATATGATGCCTAATGATATTGATGGTGATAAAGTTTATTTGTTAATCTCCGTGAATGATAATTTCAGCTATAGGTATATATGAAAATACTAAATTAAATTAATTATTTAGGCTTTCATTTTTTACAAATTTTATGGTAATTTAGTCTATATTACCTGAATAAGACGTGATGTAATTATGTGCACCTAAGTAAAAAAGTTAAAAGCTCGGAGATAAAATAAAAGAGAAACATAGGTATTACCGAAAAGTATTTTAAAGATAAGAATATTTTTATGTACTTATGTAAGATATTTTTAGTACTGGGTAAATTAATTTGAAATCAGGCAATCTGATATTAGTATCAATTATTGTAGATGATATCAAAGCTGCTACAACTATAAAAAGGTCACAGTTGAATATGGAGAAGAAATTGCGTCGCAGGTTCGGTTCGGCTTCGGCGCAGACGAGACACCTGTTGCTAAATATAGAGCACTGTATTTCTTACCGGCTAATCGATATACGAGACAAACAAAATCCATGCTATGCTATGCTATTATTCTTATTTGATGCAAAACAAGAAGAGAAGTACAAGAAAACACTCATTAGAAGACATGAAATCGTACCTTTGTTGTTAGTAGGCGTTGGCACCGCGTCGGTCACCAGGAAAACCGCGAAAGCCGCGGTCAAATACATAAGTAACATTGTTAACGAAAGCGATTAGTTGTTAAGAATGTTAAATCTTACTGGATGTTAATATTATAAAGAAACGTTGATGAAGGGTCGGCACTTGGCTAGTCTCGAGGAACGAGTGTCGAGCTCGATCCCACTGGAGTGAAAAGTCCGTGGCTGCTGTCGATACATTTGCGACATGCGCAGTGCCGCAGTGAGACTACTTTATTATCCAGACGATAGGGCTGGACAAACCAATTAGATTATTTATTTTATATAACTGGAAGCATGTTCTGCTACGTGTTATCCAGATGGGAACAATCTGGATAACATGGATCGATATAATTTACAATGTAAGCATATAATTGTATGTTTGTGCGGGTGGAATCTTGCTACTCAATTTTGAAGCAGATATCGTCAACCGATTGAGCTGAAATTTTGTACACGTTTAGTTTATATGGCAATACACGATAAGCTCTGTGACGTTATTCTAAATTCAATACACTAATAAATAGGCGGTCCATCCAAGATGGCAGAATAGTTATTTTTAATGCATTTCTATTTCTACAATATGGGTATCAAACGAAAGGTTGAGAGTAACTTGAAAAATAATGTGACGTCATCTCAATCCAATATGGCGGAACATCAAGATGGCGGAATAGATATTTTTTATGCAATATGGGTATCAAATGTAGGCTTGCCGAGCATAATTAGAATAACTAAAAAGTAAAAAATGAATTAAAACAGCAAAAAAACCTTTTTTAAGAAAGCTTTTATTTATATACCCTAAAAAGAAGAAAATAAAATTTTCCTTTAAAATTTTAATTATTTACATATGATCTCATTATACACTATTAATATTATTATGTTCATTAAAGCCTGTCCCGCAATTTACTTGTGTAAATAAACTAGTAACTATTTAATTGAGTAACTAATCTGCTACCTATGTTTATTTTTTTAAATTTCAGTTTAATTAAATAGGTACTTACCTACCTATACTCCTTACTTACGAAAACCTCAAGTTATAAGTTGATAGTTAAAATTTTTAAGGAAAATTTTATTTTACATAAGTATAAAAAGTTTTGTCATAATTTTTATAGCGCTTATCTAATTATTTTAATAAATGGAACGAACGGAAGACGTTTGAAAACAATAAAATCTGTAAAATTAAATAAGTCCCAGAGTTCAACCCTGTTTCAATGACGTCTGAGTTTCTGGAACCTAAATTTCCATACAAATATTGTTGCTCGGTAAAAAGATTCGAGAGAAAATGGTGACGGAATCAGATAATAATTTACAATACATTAATTTTATGTGAAAATTTTATGTGTTTTAAGGGGTATACGATGTACCTACGTGCTGCAGCAGCCATAGCACTTGTATAAGAGATTTAAAGACTGCATACGAAATAAGCCAATATATGAAAATAAATGAATCAAAGCATAAAAGGAAAATTTTACTTATGGAAAGTATCTAATTTTGCATATAGCTTATTATTATAGGTATTGTTAAATATAGACCGCGTCATTTTGTGTCTGGTTGGCCATTTGAGGTGCACAATGACACAAGTTAACGGCTATCATCTTCTTGTTTGGTCACTTTACTACACAAAGGCTAAACGAGTCGGGCAATAGAATGTTCCCGCCAAATAACAACGTCCTGTAAGTCAGGTGGTAGGTAGTTCCAGTGGGATCTTTGACATGCTTTATGATTTCCTTTAATTGTTCAATAAGTACATAGTCTCAGTGACTTTATTCTATAGCTACAACGATAGCAAAGCTCGTATGGATCAGTGGTTATCTTATCACAGTAAGCCATATTAAGTAGGATTTGATATTTTGGCGGGGAAGAATGATGAATTTGGAATTCTTTGGAAGTATTTTTCTAGTCTGGCTGTGTGTGTATATTTTGTCTTTGCACATGCCCAGGGTATTTGTAATCTTGGGAATTCTAACAATTTTTTTAACCTTTTTATATCTCACTTCCGGACACAAGACTCCTCGGGGGTGGTTTAGTGGGAGTGATTTAGGCCATAGTCCACCACCCAGACCACGCTGGCCAAGTGCGGATTGGTACAAATCATGGCTTTGAGAAATTATGAATGATTCTCAGGAATGCACGGTGATGGAAAACATCATAATTAAATATCACAATATTTTCCCTCACCGTGGAGCATTGACAAGCACGTACTACATACTCAACAAACTTTGTCAGAAGTGCGCACCGGGAGGAGGCGGAGGTTTGAATTAGGTATATCCGTGTGGGTTTTACCGTTTGACCATCGCTTTAATAAATTTGGTATTACCTCAGATAAAGAGGTTATTACGAGTACAATTAAAGAGCGATAGAGATAAATACCCTAAAATAAAATAAATTATGGCGAACTGAATATACATAAGTAAACAACTTTTGTACTCTATATTTGTGCAAATAAATGTCTATGTCTTTAGATTTCATCTATTTTTTGTTGTTGATATAAAACATCTAATGTGGAGTGAGTGTTATTCACACTCGCAGAACACCTATTATTCGTTACACTGATTTTTCTTAAACAACCTTGGTGAGATTATCGCGTAGATTTTCTCTATCCAGGCGCGGTCGCAGCCTTCAATTTTCGGGGGGGTCGCCAAGAAATTGGGGGGGGGGGGTCACTAAGAAATTTGGGGCGAAGAGGTGTCCCAAATTGGCTTGTTTCGCCTTCCGTCTACGCATGACTGATGGATTTTGGGGGGATTCATGTCCCCTTGTGATTATTGTAAAGTGGTTCAGAAAGTGCCGTACAGTACAGCGCCACCTACATTGACTTATTATGGTTTATATGGTTTATTGACTTATTCAGAATCAAAACAGACAAGGAGACACGAAATACAATAACCTCTTGGTCTGATTGTCTGAGACAATATCCTAATCTTACTAGCTACCTTAGAGTATCGAAGGTAATGACATGCTATAATAAACTTACTAGTAAACACTTACTAGCTGTGCACCGCGGTTTTATCTACATTAGAATGGTAACTAGGTCTTTTAGTATGTAGCCTATGTCACTCTCCAGCCTCCTAAATAATACAATAAAAACATACAATTACGTCGTGAAAGGGGAAACGAACAAAAACACTTTCCCATTTTAAATTTTAGTATAGAATATATGTAAATATTTCTTTTGTCATTTGAGTTGTACCTATATAGGTATTTTATGTTGCAGATGCCAAGATGGTCTCCGACGTGGGAGATGCCGGGTTCAATTCAAATCCTCGGCGCGCACCTCTGACAAAAGAAATGTGTAATGTGCACAGCATATTTCATCGCTCCTCCCCCTTGATGGAAGATATTGTGATATTTGTTTGAGTACGATTTTTTCTATGGCCGTGCATGCCTGAGAGAAACTCCTAATTTCTCGAAGGCCACCAATCCGCACTAGACCAGCGTGGCGGACTATGGCCTAAACCCGACTTATTTGTTAGAGGTGACCTGTGCCCAGCAGTGGGACATAAAAAGGTTGAGAAAAAACAATTATCTTCTATAATATAAAAATGAATCGCAAAATGTGTTGGTAAGCGCATAACTCAACAACGCCTAGACCAATTTGGCCAATTGTTTTTTTTAAATGTTCGTTGAAGTTCAAGGATGGTTTATACGGCGAGAAAAATTCGAATAATGGCCGGAAAAACCATAAAAACAGCCATTTTCTTTTTCCCATACAAATGTTTTCTAACTAAAACGTAGTCAATTTGAGCTTTATTGCTATTGTATAAAGTTCATATTAAATTACAAATACAATCACTCACTATTGTCTAAGCAATGTAGGTGTGTTCCTAACGTCAAAGATCATATCTATCAAAACAGTGTGTGTGTGTGCGTTGGAGCACAGAATACATCGTTAGAGGAGTTTAATATCGCATAGCATGATGTTATAATAGCTTATAGCCTTCCCTAATAACTGGACTATTCAACACAAAAATAATTTTTCAGTAGTTCCTGAGATTAGCGTGTTCAAACAATCAAACATCCACGCGGACGAAGTCGCGGGTGGCCGCTATCCCTACTAATATTATAAATTCGAAAGTAACTCTGCCTGTCTGTATGTTACGCTTTCTCGCTTAAACTAATGAACCAATTTTAATGAAATTTGGAACACCGATAGAGTGGACCATGGGAAAGAAATATTCTTTCATAAACTGTCCCTACCAGACCAGCGGATAATACAATTATGTGCAAAATACCTACATAATTTAAATGTTTCCCATCTGCACGGCGTCTCAAATTTTCAATTAAAACTATTTCATTGTAAATGTAAAGACCTCTGCGTTGTACAGTGCCTGTGCCCATTCAGAGCGAAAGGTACGCAATTTTACAAAGGGCCCTTCCTTTTAGGGTAAAAATAGGACCTCATATATTTTACAAAAAGTAGATAAATACCGAAGAATTGATAACCTTGTGTTGAAGTCGGTTAAAATAACAATTTTAAATAAAATTGAGTAATTTAGTTGTAGCTCAATAAATAACACACGAGGTAATAAATAAAACAAATCATTGTTCAAGTAATCGATAATTTAATGGAAATTAGTTTGCTTAAGAAATAATACAGTGAAATTGTTAGCAAAAATGTTGTTGTGATATTTTATTACTTACTAAAAATGTCTACAATTATACTCCTTCAATACAAAATTACAAATATACATACATAGCTCTATTAACGTAGATATAGCAGATCTGATGTAATTTGAAATGTATTGATTTTTAAAAACATTGTTAGAATCACCTCATAGCCGATCATCTTCACCCCAACACTGCTTCGTTTGGTATTTAAAAAAGCTATAGTAAAGGATGCCCCCTTAGATTTGAAGCTCTTAGAAGAGACCGAGAGCTAGTGACATATCCATCAAGCACGCATGGCGCGGCGGTGTACCTACGCAGCTAAGCGAAATGGGCACGGTCGTGTACGAGATGGGTGACCGATAGTGACAAACATTTCATGCGCGCTTCCTCGCATACCCGGTTGTTATCGATAGATAACAGTCGCTAAACCTTGTCGGAGGCGTTATGGGCGGTTTGAAAAGAGCCGACAGCGGATTGGCCACTTACTCGCATTGGAGTAGCGTGGTGGAGTAGGTAAAAGCCTCCCTCAATAAAGGAGAGACCCCTGCCCAGCAGTGGGACGAAAACGGATTGAAGTAAGGCAGTGTTCATATAAATCAATACAATTTATAATGCAACTTTTTACAATATTTTGAGTCTGTACTACTTACCAAGAAATAAACAGTTTTTTTGGCTTTTTATATAGGGTTTTAATAACATGGAAATCCCCATTGTGGTAATACGTGTGATAATCTTACCAGAATTAATATTGTCAGTCACTTGAATACTAGGTACACAGTCGTGAAAATTATGACAGCAATTCCAATAAAACGATGGCCATTACAGTATGTAGGGGAAGGTTTTGAATACCTATTAATATTTTGCAATAAGCAGGCACTATAATTTTATCACTGTATCTAACTGTATGTATTTAGATTTTGAACTTGCATGTACTGTAAAATATAACACCTGTTTTTTTCTATTTTATCATAGAAAATCTAATTATAAATCTCATATCAATCATAAGTAAAATTTATAGGCACATGTTATTTTGAATCTTCAATGCATCAACCACACCGCCCGACCACCACACATCACCCCCACTTTGTCTTACCTCAGCAAGTTACCAGAATGTATTTAATACAAGAAGTGTAGCATTAGGTGTCTATTGTGCTGTGTGGTTGATGTTTCAATGCTACAAAAATGCTTTAATGGATATTATTATTCAACTTATCTTTTACAATATAGCTACTACAATTGTATCTTGTACAGTACATAATAAACAAGTTTGTCAATACTATTTTGTCAAACAGGAAACAGACATACCTACTTTATAAACAATTATATTTGTACTACATGCTTTCTAGTAAAAGTAATAATTTGTATAACGTTTTAAGTAATTAGCCTCTAAAGTATGTTCTAAAAGATACAGGATTGGCAGTTTTGAAGAATGAAGAAATAGCATTCATAGTTTCATAATTCAATCCATGCCTAAACTCATTTTTAACACACTCTTAGACAAGCTGTAAAACTTAGTTTGCTTTAAATTCAGTTTCAGTTCACACACAAGTAAAAACTACCATATATAATGTCATCCACAAGATTATTGTAAGGGAATTTTTCTAGGTATCATGTATCATCGAGAAAACATTTACTAATGTTGAGAATATAATACCTAGTACACATAATGAGATAACAGAATCAATTACTGCAATTTTTGCAGATCCTTGCTATTGTTGCATTAGGCAAATTACTATATTTAAAATTTTATATTTTGACAACCTGCATGGCACAATGGTTACCATGCTGGACTACCAATCGAAGGGTTCCGGGTTTGATTTCAGGCGAAACAGAAATTTAAAGGATGAGTTTAAATTTCTGTTCTCGGTCTGGGTGTTTGTGTTTCAGTCTTTGTGTGTGTCCATGGTACTCACGACACAGGGTATCTACCCTACTGTAGGGCTATGAGTGTGAATCATTATTTTTTATTATTTTATAATTTCCAACTAAGGTTTGTTTTCAAATCAATCAAATCTAATAGTTTCAGTTTCCCTAACTGTCCCATCTCAATAAATTATGATGTTTTAACACCATAGATTGCCCTCTGAGATAAAAGCTCTTGCTCTCTTGTGGAAACATGCAATGTAAACTATAGCTTTCTCTTTTTTGCATTTTTACTAGATTTTGTGTCTTTATTCCTTTTGTGTCTCTTTTTGTTATGTTCACTATCAGAACTACTTGAAGATTCACTACTTGTGTCTGAGCTGGATGATGAAGAAGAACTTGAAGTACTACTGCTACTGCCGCTAGAAGATGAAGGTTTCCTTCTTTTTTTCGAGGTTCTTTTCCGTTTGCCATCTCCATTTGAAGATGATGATTGACTTGTTGATGAACTTGAATCTGATGATTCACTTTCAGATGATGAAGTTGAATGTTTATGTTTGTATTTATTTTTCTTAACATTGTTTTTATCATTAGATTTTAATTTTTCAGTCCTGTTTGACTTTTTATTATTTTTCTTTAGTTCCGGTGATGGTGTCCTCGGCTCTATATCAGGATGTCCAGATTTTGTAGACCTTCTATTTTCCTTTTTTGAATTACTTATATCTCTTTCATGATTTCTTTCTTTATGTTTAGAATAATTTTTTGTCTCTTTTTCATGTTTTTTATAGCTTTCCTTGTTATCCCTGTCATGTTTTGTAATCTTATTGTTATCTCTCTGTTCTCTCTGACTACTGGTTTTACTTTCCTTTTTTTCATCTCTTCTTACTGGAGAACTAGAATGATCTCTTACATTATGTCTAGAGGGTGAGGGTTTTCTTGACTCATTTATTCTCGTTTTGGAGTAATTGTTTCTGTTACTATTTTCATTCCCTTTTGAGTTACCAACACTGAGACTTTTATGAGACCTTTCTTCTCTAGATTCCCTAGAATAATCTTGCCTTTTATTTCTATCGTTTTCAGTATACCTATTATGTGGACTATCTTTTCTAGATTTACTTCTACTTGTTTTCCTTTCTCTTCTGAAATTGTTATGCCTGTCACTAGAATATTTGTTATTCCTATCATCTCTTTCAATATTTTCTCTTTCATTATGGTATGGTCTTCTACTATCATTTTTTTCTCTACTTGGCTGTATTTTTGATGAATGTTTTGGCGATGGTGGTTTGTGGTCCTTATCATTAAAATATTGTACTCCTCTACCTTTTCCTAACCACCTCATTTTAGAAACAGATTGTGAGAAATCAACATGAATACGTCTATCATCTATTAAAACATTATCCATCTTAAAATATGCATCTTCACATGACTTTTTATCTTCAAATTCAATAAAAGCGTATTGTAGGGAGTCTCCAGTCTTCTTGTCCCTTATAACTTCACAACTTACAATTTTTCCAAAGCGACTAAATATAATTTCTAGATCATCATCTGTTGTGACTGGATTGAGTTTGCAAACAAAAAGAACATTCTCTGGAGGTGCTATGTCAGCATCTGGGAGATCTCCAACAATTTCCAAGATTGTAGCACGAGCTTTTGCTTCTTTTTCTTCTATCATTTCCTGAATTTCTGCATGACTTTTACCCTGTGTCTCATCTATTTCCTCATCTGGAGCTATTCTGCCTCCTCTTAACCGTTCCGCATTAGGTGATGGTGATCTTGATGGTGCTCTGAGTCCAGGCAGGTCATTGAAAGGATCTTCCAGTATTACTGTGTGAGTTATTCTCACATCTTGGTAAGGACGATGGGTTTCATCACAAATAACTTCGTTGAGCTTTGTGAGCACTTCGTGGCCTTCAGTTACCTCTCCTATAACACAATGCACACCATCCAATGAATCTAAGTCAGGAGCAAGAGTAAAATAGAATTGTGAGCCAACCATCATATCATCAGTACATACCATTGAGAGCAAGCCGGCATCAGTATGTCGAATTTTTGGCATCTTTTCTCCCGAAAAAAATCGTTTGCTTGAACCCTCTAGGAGACCCCAAATAGATTCTCCACCCGATCCTTCTCCAGTAGGATCACCCGTTTGGGCTATAAATCCACTCCGGATTGTATGAAATAAGTTGAAATTGTAGTATTTCATCTTGCAAAGCTTCAAAAAGTTCAAACATGTTGCAGGTCGTTGTTCTAAATACAGATCCACAGTAATATCTCCAAGGGTTGTCTCGATTACGACGGACATTATGTCCAAGCTATTTATGGCAATTTCAATATCTTTAAAGTTACATTAGACAACTTTAATGACAAATTTAATGTCTTTAACACAATTACAGAATTACTTGACACATCACATACAAAGTGACATAAATCTAACCTAAATAAAAAAAGTGTTGTAACTCTTTCAGTGTTGTAAGCAGCAATCACCTTTCAAATTTAGAAATTCTAAAGCGACACTTTAAACCGCTCGTTGCTTTGTGATTGATAAAGTTCGCTGCAATTCTGCAAATGATGTATAGAGTGACAAGAAATACATATATGCATTATGGTGATAAAATATGTTATTATGGTATTCCGCTGAAAGTAAACATTTTCAAGTGAATGAGACAAAATATACGAGTAATTTGGGCAATTACCTACAATTTTTTAACATCAGTGTCTTGCAGCAGAAAAACAGCGTACTAAATTTAAGGCATCGCAAACTGTGCATATTGCCAGCTCTAAGTATAATTTTGCATCACTCATAGAAAAAATTTGTAAGTCGTCAGTAATCAGCCAGTCCAGTCAGTTGAGTCAGTCAGATTGTTCAAGTAAGGCGATAGCGATGGAGTTCTGGAAGCAAGCTGAGAAAATATGTTTTTGCTCTGTTATTTTACTTCACAACACCTTATGTTAACCTATATCGATCAAAACCCATTAACTTTATGCGATATAAAAATAAAAATAAAATACACCGGGTAATGAAAATAAAAGAAGAACACTACATGTGTTTTTCCAAAAAAACTATTTTCAACCTTGTCTACTGTAATATTATTATTAATTAAAATTTATTATAATTTATTATTTTGAAATCAAAAAATACCTGAAAACCGGTAAAATTCTCATGCTGGCATCATTTTGACCATAAAGCGAAAGCTGATATTTATTGTTTTAAGGCAATGATTTCTGGAACGTACAGGCAGATGTATATTTATTGCGTTGTAATATTTCATTATTAGTATAAAAGTATAGCATTTGAAATAACTAACTATTTCAATTTGAATATTGGTATATTATGAACTCGATGAACAGCAAACATACTCGGAATTATAAACGAACGAGCTACTAGCGCCCTCTCGTATTGAGTAGTATAACTATGAGATGAACATGAGAAGACTTCACTGTCATTTTAGGTTGTATACGCTAGGTGGCGCTGTTATTGTAAAAATGTTTTGTCTTAATCATATCAAAATAATATTTTTATTTTGCTCTACAAGTGTTTATACTCATGATTTTAATTAGAAAGAAACGTTTAATTATTTTTTGATTTTAGTTATTCACTGCAAGGCAAAATTAACAAAGCATATGACACGATGGAAACTTATTGTTACTGTACCAAACATATAACGATACGTACCGTCCTTCCCAAAGACCTCGCATCCAACTCGCATCTGTCGCTACGATGACCCCAGGAAGGCGTAGAGGAACCAATCTTCGGGGACTTCCTTCAAATATTATACCCTGTTTAAACCAGACCTAAAACTAAAATTAAAAACCATCACTCCTATTAATTTTCTGCTTCGCCGGGAATTGTACCCGGTATTCTTGATTGGCAGTCCGGCACGGTAACCATTGCAACACACGAATCGTCAACCAGTCTAAAATAAGTCAGAATAAGTGACGACCCGCGTGGCGCAATAGTTACCATGCCGGACTGCCATTCGAGGGGTCCCGGGTTTGATTCTCGGCGAAACAGAAATTTGAATGATGAGTTTAAATTTCTGTTCTCGGTCTGGGTGTATGTGTCTGTCTTCGTATGTGTCCATGGTACCCACGACACAGGGTATTAATTACCTTACTGCATGAGTACGTTTGAGTTTGAGTACTGCACGTTTAACGTTTTTAGTACTCGATTTTACAATTTATAAGCGTTCAAATCTTCAAAACCATGATTTTACCTCTCCTGAACCCAAAATCTGTGACTGCGACCACGTCTGATATCACCAAAGGAAGAACATGAATAGGTATACCTAATTAAGATTGTAAGCTATTAATTTGCACATTTCATGTATCACGATATCCATACTTTTATGTCATAGAGAAATGAAACACTAGGTACGTTATACTTTTATATATTTCATATACTAATCAAAATTTATATGAGAGTGTGTTTGTTTGTGTTCTTTTTTACGTCAAAACAGTACAGATACAGATTAACTTGTTTTTTTTTGTATGTAGAGACAGGCTACTTTTTACCCGGGTAAATTTCTTTTTCCTTTAAAAAATAACGCTTTACACTCACAGCCCCACAGTAGGGCAGATATACCATGTGTCGAGCCTTTTGCACGGTTTTTGTTCCGTAATGCAAAATTGGGCCTTGGACTACACTTTATTGTCATACTGCCAATCGAAGGGTCCCGGGTTCGATTCCCGGCAAAGCAGAAATTTGAATGATGAGTTTAAAATTTCTGTTGTCGGTCTGGGTGCTTGTGTTTCTATATTTGTGTGTGCCTATGGCACCCACGACACAGGGTATATCTACCCTACTGTGGGACTATGAGTGTGAATCGTTATAAGAAATCATTAAATGTGCTTTTTCTGAAATCTATAGAATAAATAGATATCGTATAAACTTACGCACCAATAATTACGTCGCAGCCAAGTTCGCTGGTATTAAGAAAATAACATCGGGAAAATTCGATTTGCGAAAATTTTCAATATCAAGGTGTCGGTAGCAGCCTATGCAATTGGCTTCGTAGTTACGTACCTAGAGAATCTAATAAAGCCCGTTTCGTTCACCCTCCTTCCGCTCTCACCCTTAATAAAGTGAGTATTGAAAATTTACCAACCATTCTACAAAGAATATAAGGTTAGCCTGGTATGAATTGTGATATCGCCTAAAGTTATATTCATCATAAACAAAAATGAACTTTATATTTTGCATGTAGAGTCGATTGTTTAGTTGAATTGAACGTTGTAATGGTTTCAAATTGCTCCCGCCGGTAGCCAACAAGGTTATGTAGCACAACCTATCGAAATAATAAAATAAGTTTGGGCGCACCAAAAATATGAGATAAAGCTGGCAACATGTGCTATTTACTGTATTTAGTCCGATAAACAGATGTTGAGATAATAACACCTAACAAATTTATTTTAAAAAGAGTTGATTTTCAAAAGTCAAAAATTAAAAAATTATAAGTACTTAACTACGTATTATTATTTTTCGAAAGCATGACGTCCACCAATCCGCACTTGGCCAGCGTGGAGACCTGGGCCCAGCAGTGG
Organism: Pyrgus malvae; assembly: GCA_911387765.1. Classification (NCBI taxonomy): domain Eukaryota; kingdom Metazoa; phylum Arthropoda; class Insecta; order Lepidoptera; family Hesperiidae; genus Pyrgus; species Pyrgus malvae. Next base: position 15,545,712 of record OU426962.1, read on the forward strand.
GACATAAAAAAAAGGTTGAAAAAAAGTACTTACGTAGTACTTCCGTGTAGACAGGGCCCATTGTGGTTAAATAATTATTTTGTTGTTCGTCTGTTCGTCTATCCGTCTATCCGCCCCAAACAGACCTCAAGACCCTTATTTCGGGAACGAGTCTAAATATCGAGTTTAATTTAAAACCATTATCAGGTCAGCAGTCCATAGAGCTATGAATAAATAAAACTTCTAAATCAACTTAAAAAGATAGATTCGACACTCAAAATTTATAGGGCCAGTTGACCCGGAACTATGAAATTTGGCAAGTGACATCATTTAATAAAAATGGTCAAAGAAAAATAAGAAGACTATACATTTGTAATTAAATTATAAGATCTTATACGGATCCGAGTCCGATTCACCGGTATTTTTTTTCTTCCTACCATCTAAATGGCAAAATGTACCAGTTGTAGGATTCTTTTGTATGTGGTAGAACTATTATCTCTCGCCCGGGGAAGTACCACCGCTGCACCCACTTCTGCCGTGAACCAATTCTATTGTGTTTCGGTGGAAAGGTGCAGTTGCCGGCCACACTAACATGAGGCGACCATAAGCCTCCGCAGCAGCAAATAGCAGCGCAACTGCATACGACTTCAGACAAGACTTACCTATGCTTGCTTGAGGTTGTATGTAGATGTCCATGGGCTGCAGCGACCACTTAACACCACTGCATGCTCGTCTGCTACTTCATTCAAATAAAATAAAATCTTTATGTACCTATTGTACGTAAGTTAATAGTCCGCATTATCGTCAGATTTTGATAGTGTCCCAGTACTCGCCATTCATAGAAAAAGTATATCTTTTGGCCCTTTTTCTTCGGAATGATGAGTACTAGTACGCTGACGACATTATGGATGTTTACTTACCTCCGCGTTGTTGTGTATAGTGGCGTCGGTAAACATTGCCGCAGTGATTGCGCGTTGTTTGCTCTCGCAGCTCGCGTAGTGAAGGTGCGTTTATGGCTAAGACACTCTAGTTACTTTTAGCATCGCCGACGGGTGATTTAATCGCTAAGGGCTCTCCATTAATCACGTGATGTTTTTTAGCAATTTTTAACCCCCCAGATCCCTTTTGGATATAAGGTGAGATTTAAGACCCCCTCCGCCTCCCAAAATCACGTGTACATTTGGCCGCAACCTTTTTTGCGTCCCTCTGCTGGGCACGGGTCTCTCGCCATTATTGGGGAGGCCTGGAGCTTACTCCACCACGCTGCTCCAATGCGTGTTGGTGGAGACGTGTACATTAATACTCTTTATATGTACTAGGTATATGTCTTATTTTTTTTAAATATTGTCAATTAATACAGTATAAAGTAATATAATAGTAGTAAGCTGATTGGTATAGAATACAGTCATTAATATTTCTTTTGCAGTAGTTTTGTCTTACTTTTTAGAGTATTTAGTAGAATATCTGGTAGCGTATGCTTAAAGTAACTTTATTCTAGAATATCTAGATTAAACTTAACTTCCCGAACAAGCCGGATTCCAAAGAGGCTATAGTACTATGGAAATACAGATGCTGCGACAGGTTATACAAAAGACCGAGGAGTATAATCTGCCGCTATGTATTGCGTATATGGCCTATGAGAAAGCCTTCGATTCTGGAGACCTGCGCGGTGCTAGAGTCTCTCCAGCGATGCCAGATTGACTATCGGTACATCGAGGTGTTGAAGTGTTTCTCGGTCTGGGTGTTTGTGTTTCTGTCTTTGTGTGTGTCCATGGTACCAACGACACAGGGTATATCTCTATTGTCTATACTCTACTGTGGGGCTATGAGGCCTATGAGTGTGAAGCGTTATTATTATTATTATCATCAACATGGGCTCCTCTACTAGTGTACATGAGCTATGTAGCTCATGAGCTATGTACATATGTATGTGCATGTGTTTCTTATCTAATTTCTTTCGCGTTCTCACTATAAGAAATATGTTTACTCATAGAATATTGTTAAAAACGAATCGTATCTATACCTAGTGTTTTCATAGTATTGTCTTTTGTTTACATAATATGGGCTTTTCAGTAATTTAATGTATGGCTCTATTGTACTGAATATACCAAAAAAAAATACCTATAAAAATATTAGTGGACAATAAATGAATGTATATATATCTAGCTACCGACTAGCAACACTGTATTACGATCTACATGAAAAAGCAATCAAATCGCAGTAAGCGTCAAACCATGGCAACAAATATCACTGGATGTATTTTCAAGGAGGGTGCGGATGACGTTTGTATTTCCATACAAATGTTGCATAATTTAAAAAAGGCGATACAATGTGCCTCATAGACTATAAAGCACAAATTTTATACAACTCATTACTTTGGCTAACCTTCCAGGAAATTGTGTATAAGAACTTGAAAAAAATTTTTAGATGGAAGACAGAGTGCAGGTTGTTTCTCCTCGCCCCTCCTAAATATGCCAAAACACGCTTTAATAAACTAGAAAATAAAAAAATTAGAAAAAAAAATTGTGGTCTCTAGTTGCTTGATTTAGGTCGTATATCATATTATATATCTATATATCATATATATATCGTTTATCGTATAACATAACATATAACAGTTAATACATTAAAATTTCAAAATACAAAAATACAAAAATATTTATTTCAACTCAAAGATTGTACATAATACCTATCTGAGCTTGGAGTCAACCTAGTAAGCATTTGCAAATGCCTGTGCAGCTTCTACCAATACCTGATTCTGTCTGTTGATGAATAGTAGATGGCTCATGAAGCGCGCATGGCTCGGCGGCTAGCGTAGATCGCAAGCGGTCTATGCAGTTATGCCAAACGAGCGCGGTCGGGTGTGAGATGAGTGACCGCTAGTGGCAAACAATTTCATGCGCGTTTTCCGTGCTTCGGAGGGCACGTTAAGCCGTCGGTCCCGGTTGTTGTCGATAGATAACAGTCGTTAAACCTTGTCGGAGGCCTTATGGGCGGTTTGAAAACATCCGACAGCGGGTTGGCCACTAACCCGCATCTCCACCAATCCGCATTGGAGCAGCGTGGTGGAGTAAGCTCCAGGCCTCCCCAATAATGGGGAGAGACCCGTGCCCAGCAGTGGGACGCAAAAAGGGTTGCAGCCAGATGGCTCATCACTAACAGACACATCAAGAACGCAATCATTTAGAAAAGGAAGATACAATGGATTGTTATCGATGCAGTAAACAGCTGTGCCATAAGAATCTTATGGCCGAAAATACCTTATGATTCCACAATCTCGTATTGTACCTATAGTAGAGTATTGTCAGATACTGGGTAAATCACAGAGTGGATTTTTCTAAACGACTGTTAGCCAGGTATTTTTTTTAATTTTTCCGTTGAATGGTATGTTAATTAATCTAACACAAAAATTAAAATCTCGTATTTTATGTAAGAGTATTATCAGATTCTGGTTAAATCACAGAAAGATTTTTTCTAAACGAGTGTTAGCCAGGTACTTTTTTATATTTTTCCGTTGAATGGTGTGTTAATTAATGTAACACACAAATTAAAATCTCGTATTTTATAGTAGAGTATTATCAGATTCTGGGTAAATCACAGAGTGGATTTTTCTAAGCGAGTGTTAGCCAGGTATTTTTTTAAAATTTTCCGTTGAATGGTGTGTTAATTAATGTAACACACAAATTAAAATCTCGTATTTTATAGTAGAGTATTATCAGATTCTGGGTAAATCACAGAGTGGATTTTTCTAAGCGAGTGTTAGCCAGGTATTTTTTTAAATTTTTCCGTTGAATGGTGTGTTAACTAATGTAACACACAAATTATAGTGAATAAAGTAGAATGGAGTTTTCGTATTAACTTGATCATGTTATTTTATTATTATAGTTAGCTCTTGATAACTATATCAACTAAAGTTTATGGCATTTTGTTAAATATAGATTAATTACACTGCCTAACTGTTGTAGAATAATTATAATAACAATGTCAAAATATGGCATTTTGCCTCCGAACTCCCTCAGAAAAGGGACGGGTGACTGACTGACTTTACTTACTGAATAATGACGACTAACTGATTTTGTCTTATAATATGTCACTCGATCTTAACGAAACGGACTAACGACGTTAGATTCAAATATTTTATTTTACTTTAAAAATATACAAAGATGCGATGCCAATTGAAATAAAAAACGGCAAATTGTTTGTAAAGTAGGTTTACGATCGAGATGTTTACGTGATAACGTCCGCACGAGAAAATCTCCATTCGTTTGTATGCCGCTAGAGTGAGAGAGACGGAAGATCGGTCCACTCACTCGAGCGCTATGCCAGCCTCCGCTCGTGAGGATTCCGCGTGACAAGTTTCACGGAATGACTAGCAGCGCTCGAGATGAGACGGGAGATCGGTCCGTCTCTCTCTCGTTATACCTGCGATCGCGCTCGTGAGGTTTTGGTGTGACACAAGTTTCTGAACATGTCACCCGACTAAAACGATTTTAAAGACGTTATCACGTCAAAAGCAGTGTACAATAAGTTGCTTCTGTATATTCTAAAACATTTAAGTTGGCTTTAAATTTTAAACCAATAACAGGTAAATTAATGATAGATATCGCTTGTCTTATATCGCCAAAAACCATAACATAAACAAAAACAACATAAGAAAATATGCGAGTAATCTTATAAAACCAGAATACAGGCCAATAAATGGAAAACGGATCCAGAAGCGCCCCTCTCTTTTAGATTTAATCTGTTTAGAGTTCGCCGTAAAACGTCGCCGATAAAATAAACTGAGAAGCGAGCAAAAATCTCCTTGTCTTATCGCCACCAAGCAAGATTACACATAAAAATGTTAAATGATCTCGAACGCGTATTGAAAAAATTCGGGTGAAATGGCGGGAGAAATTGGCGGGCGCTCCATCGAGACAAGGACTTTATGAACGTTCGTGATATAATGTTTTGAACTTTAAAGTTGGTATAAATATAAATTTTACTTCAGCATTCGACTTTCAGTAGATTCTTGTTCCGCTGGTTATCACTTCTAAGTTTTACGGAATAATTTATGTGACTGTGTTATTATTTATTCTTATGACGTTGCACGCAACATGTGTGGCTGGCTGGAATAGATTTCTAAATATAAATCTAATATAAATATGAAAATAAATACTTTATTAACTAGCATATAGCACAAGCCGCTTAATTGTCCATTAATAAGTTGTAAAGAGTAGCGATGGCCGAGTGGTAAAGACCGCGGTCGGAAGACACTGGGTTCAAATCCTCGGCGCTACATTTATCGCTGCCCCATGATAATGGTAAATATCGCGGAGTTTCAAATTCTTTGAAAATATTGTGATATTTAATTGATAACGATGTTTTCCATCGCCGTGCATGCCTTAAAGAGAAACTTAAATATAATTTCTCGAAAGCATGATGTCCACCAATACGCACTTGGCTAGGTGGACTATGGCCTAAATCCCTCTCACTTGTGAGAGGATACCTGCAGTGGAATTTAAAAAAGTTTGAAAATTGTAAGTTATTTGTGGACAGTTCAAAAGTAGTAGGTGAATTATGTGTTTACAGTTATATTTTTAAACAGACTTTACAGTTGGGTAAATGTGGATAAATGACCGCCCTGGGGATACAGCTGGTAGTACGGAAATTAAGACTTCGTAAAGGTAATCATCAGACACCTACAATAATATCCATTGGAGAATTTTTAAATTTAGTATAAGTATGTAATAAGTGTCTCTATACTACACATAATGGGTCTCTCCCCATTATTGAGGTGGCCTGGAGCATACTCCACCACGCTGCTCCAATGCAGGTTGGTGGAGTGTATACTTCATATAATACGAATATACCTATAATATAATAATATGTATTTGTTTCCACAGTTGTACTGTCCGACGAAGAGATTGTACAAAGAGATTTTTCTTATTGTTATTCACTAGGCATACTTATAATACTTATAACAAAACTTAAAAACTTGTATGTAAATGGATGGATATTTATAAAATAATAATTGATAAAAAATAATTACATTAAACGTTATATTTTCTGAGAAGTCCATAAATTAAATCCAACATATTGTTTTAAAGTTTGTACGAGTACGCGATCGATAAATCAAAAAAAGCCATATTGTAAAATCCGTCGGTGTACACGTACCCATAAAGTCATTTTTACGATATTACCATAGAGCAAAGTAATGGTATAAATAAGAGAAAGTGTCGTGTCGGAGCGTTCGGTGAGCCAATTGGCTTCGATTATGGCCCCGCGGAGACTAATATCCCTTTCTTTCGCAAATGTTTTTTGGGAATGTTATTTTTTGGCGCGTCGGTCGCAGATGGCGGGCGCACGTCGTGAAATTGCCGGCCATTCGAGTGTCTCGGACGGCACAGTTGGGACTCGGTAAGTGGGGTCACTTACGCTAAGTAGGCTCTTAGTCGGGCACGTGTTCGACCGTGACAGTCAGCAGGTGTCGTGGACCTGATCCGGAAATTGTGATTGAAATTGCATCCATTGCAGGGGACGGTTGAGGGTCGTAAGAGAATCGTATTGCTCTTTTTATGGCATTCCGTAATGAAAATGGTACTGAAAATATTGTTTCATTCTACGTATCTTTATTGTTTTTCACCGTCTTTCATTGTTTTATTGTTTTTAAGAATTATTGATGGAATGGTTGATATCTGTCCGCACTGTCTGGATTGTCTGTCTGTGTGTCGCATGGAGAGCTATTACTTTGAGATTGATGAAACGTTAAAAGACTCTGACTTGTATATAAAATTATTAATGAATCTTTTACTCCAAAAAAGTTAATGTTGCGATATATTGTGAAACATTATGTTATCATTATAAAATATGTATTACGAAATATTTAAAAAAGTTAACTTCCTACTTATAATATATTATGTTTGTATTTAAAGAAAATACGTAACTAAAATTTTAAATTAAAGAAACGCTTAAAAATCTTAACATGTAATGTCATTATAATTAATTTACTGCTAAAATACACTGCGTTAAATATAATATATATAATATATAATATAATAAATATTAAATATATATAAGTTTCCGTGCTTCGGAGGGCACGTTAAGCCGTCGGTCCCGGTTGTTGTCGATAGATAACAGTCGTTAAACCTTGTCGGAGGCCTTATGGGCGGTTTGAAAACATCCGACAGCGAGTTAGCCACTAACCCGCATCTCCACCAACCCGCATTGGAGCAGCGTGGTGGAGTAAGCTCCAGGCCTTCCCAATAATGGGGAGAGACCCGTGCCCAGCAGTGGGACGCAAAAAGGGTTGCGGCCAAATATAATATTAATTCATTAAAGTAGTTGTAATTTTATTAAGTTGTGAAATACTTAAAAAGTATAATTTTTTTGTGTGCCATTTTTAATTAAAATAAGTTATTATACCACTTTATCTTCAATAATATATAAATGCATTACCTACTTATTTCAAGTTTCTTAAGATTTGATCAATATCTGTTGCTTTACACAGATGCTAATACAAGTCTAGTACAGCACAAAAAGCTCACACGGCAGAAGTTCCGCAGATATTAAAGGCATATCTCTCTATTATGAGCGGGAAGTTCTGTGATTTAAGGGCGGCGGCATGTGGCGGCTACAAAGGGTTGTGTAGCCGAGAGGGCAATTATATCGATTTAATATCTCTAATTTATGCTAGTAAGAATTCCACATTTAAAATTCGAAATACTTTTATTAAACACATTGTCTGGTAACTTCTTTATTGTATGTATAAAAAAATACATTATTACTGTGGTGTTTGGATGAGATTGACAAATGTCAATAGTTTATACAGTCTGCTCATTAAGTGAATAATTGTGTATATATTGTATTGTATACTATAATTTACTAATTATGATTTTTCAGTCTATCAAACAAATACTTTATACTTATTAGTGAAAATATCTTATTTCTATGGAGAAAAAAATTTAATCCACGCGCGCAGAGCGGAAAGCTAGTCCCATATAAAAAACTAAACTTTGAGAAACATCAAACGACTCTTTTACTTTTGTAGCGCTTGTTCTCTTTTTGAACAGATCCTTTAATTAATATTATATTATAGCGAACAAAGATATTAAATAAAACATATTGTCCCATAAAGTAAAGTCTGCAGTTAATTTGAGACGTTGCATTGGTTAAAGGAATCAAGAATGTAATGTATTAGGGAAACCTTTTTAATTAAACTAGAATATTAAGATAGTTCCTAAGCTACGTGTAAGGCTACGAGAAGTCGTAGACTGTCTACATGTGCGCTACGCGACCGTAGCACTGATGTTACGGGTATTTTCTTGTAAGTTAAACTATAACTAATAAAATATTATTTATGTATTTTGTGTACGTGGTGTAAAATTGGAACTATTTCTTCAAAAACAACTGAGAGCGATTTTCTTATTTATTGTACTGAAAGATATTATATAGACTTTAGCTATAATCTTGTAAAGTTTAAAAAACATGCTGTATACGAGTATTAACAAGAAAAAAGGAGTTGCTAATAAAGTTGTATTTTTCAACATTATGACTTTTATTAATACTAACCCCTTATTTCTTAAGCCTTACATTACACCTTGGTATATGGCTGGCTTATTATAAATAATATACTTATTATAAATAATAAACTTATTATAAATACATTATGTCTCAAGGCTTGTGCGATAAAATTTAAATAAGATTAAATCGATACCTTTCAACACAGCTCTATGCTTATTTCTCAGACGCTGCTGTAGCCGCTCGATAGTAACGAGCTGAGCGTATAAAGAGCCACACATGCGTTCTTATAATATTCACAAATAACCAGAATACTCGAGTTTTAAACAGGGTGTATTTTTAATAGGATTAATTTCCTTGTATATATTATATAGTATGAAACATTTGCTGAAGTATCATTTTTGTAACAGCAAATGGTTCATAAGGAATCACGCGTTCCCCGTGGACCAACCGTTACCTTCAATATTTTCATTGACCGTGTAAGACAAAAAATACATAAGTTTTCAAAGAGTTTCAATACTATCGTATATTCTAAGTCCTTCGCAATTTTGAGCGGAAACATTTGACCAGCAGTGCGACATTTAAAAATAGATGAAAATATTATACCTAATATCAAATCTGTTTCTTTTTTTCTGTAAACATAATATATTTCATTAAATATGTTTTATTTTCATCCAATTTAAAAATAATTATAATCTTTACCACGAAGTTAATATATTCCGAAAATTTAATGGACTTTTATTTATCCCAAACTTTCTAACCTTTTGGGTTAACATAGAGGGTGTCCCAAAAACGCTAAAAACGGTAAGATTCAAGTAAATCAGTGCAACACAAAATTTGTAGGAATATTTTTCTATATTTTACCCTCTGCTAACAGTCATACGCCAGTGCAAACACCTTTAAAATTGGTTGTCAAGAAACATAATGTCGGGAAGGAAAAGGGTTCGCGTGCCCTTTCCCTATTCTTGACATTTTAAATTGTTTATTTGGCAAACAAGTGTCAAGTTATTTATTCAGTGACGTCGGTACGGTACCCATTTACACATCGTACCGTGTCGAATAATAAATCGTGTGTGAATAAATAAATTACGCCGCATCAAGCTTAAACATTTGATTTTACTGAACACGTGAATTTATCTGCACACGTAGTATTATGTGAATATATTCGTATTTCAAGAGTAAAATTTTGGGTGTGAATAAAACAATCGCAGTTGTTGTAGCATGTTTGATATTAAGTATGTACTTAATTGGAAACTTCAAAGTCTATATAACTTCATAACTTCAAAATCTATTAGGATTCCTAGGATAACGGGAGGCGAACATTTTGAAAATTATACTTTAGAGTAGCACTAATCAAATGATAAACTGTCCCGTACTCCTAGCTTTTACTTGCCAAATAACTTTACTTGGGACTTAACTAATCAACACTTTAGTAGGCGATGGTGAACGAGGCCCTTAGAAATTAAAAAGTCTGTTATTTAGGGCTTATTACAGCAAAGCCACAATCTCTTTGTATATAAAGAGTGTTAGAAGAACCAGACATTTCTTCTTCTTAGTAATTGATTTGATGGGTTGGCGTTTGCTTTTCTTTGTTTGAAAGTGCGGGCGACATCCGCTGACTTCAATTTTTTTTAAATGATTTATAGCCTTATAAGTCTCAAGAGGTATTAAAGTAATAAAATTCTTATAAAGAAATAAAACAGTTACTAATAAGACCTGTGATCCAGACTTGTCATGTTAGCCAAGTCACCAATTGCAAAAATACCTCAAAATTTCACACAAAATTTCTAAACCCAAAGCTCAAGTTGGTTACGAAACAATACCCAAGTTTCCACTTGTGTATGATTTGGGAACATTTTAATATGATAGTGCGCGAAGGATCGCCTGGTGACGGGCCGGCCGCAGCGGCGGTTGCGCGGCTAACCTGCAAATTGTCAGCGGCCGTGGCCACGCGATTAGCTCACCAACCTCACCCGGTCTCACTCGGTCTCACCCGACCTCACCCGTTTTGTTTTGATATGCCGCCTCACCCCACCCTGTGGCCACACGCCATACAAGTTCGGGTTACTATTACGACCACTTTTGAGGTCGACACTATCAACTCCCAAGTTAGGTGCGGTCCGCCGATACCCAAGCTTATGTTGGAAACAATTTGGGTATTGTTTCGTTACGATGCGGTCAGTTGGTTGCAGGCCAAAGTTAAATTTGAACAGCGATATTTTTAATTATTTTTTTCTCTTTTGTCTGTAATCTAGTGCCACGATACCTGGCTACCTGCTACTAACATACCGTGAGATTTATTATAGGTAGATGGTGAATCCTATATATTATGTATTAGGAAACTAACTATCCATGGAAGGTATCTAAGCAATTGTTCAGCGTTAGGAGCCCTGCAAGCTTGTTTGGTGCTCCATTTTCAAGTACTGTGTGGAGGAATGTGAAGGAATGTGAAGGAAAAGGGGAGATCTCCCGCCAGGCGATGTCACTGCCTGGGGACCGCGGTCCGAATGCTAACTTCGGACCGTTTGTATATATACTGAGAATCTAGGAAACTTCGATAGTGCGATTCAGGATACGTCTTCTGATTGGCCAGTTCAGTATGACGTAGTACTCTATTGTTTACAATGTTCGCTGCTTGCGTCGTCTTGCATGGTCATTATTTCATGTGAGGCGCGTGTCATGTTGCTGTATCTGCGTGTCAGTGTCGTCAGTCCACCTGGTTGGAGGGCGGCCTGTGCTCCTTTTGCCGAGACGTGGTCGCCATTCGAGGACCTTTCTTCCCCACCGGTTGTCAGTCCTCCTAACTATGTGGCCTGCCCATTGCCACTTCAGCTTGCAGATTTTGAGAGCTATGTCGGTAACCTGCGTTCGTCTACGGATTTCATCGTTACGGATTCTGTCGCGTAGAGAAATACCAAGCATAGCCCTATCCATCGCTCGCTGAGCGACCTTGAGCCTGTGGAAAAGGCTAACTGTAAAAGACCACGTCTCAGCGCCGTAGGTCATCACTGGCAACACACACTGCTCGAAAACTTTCGACTTCAGGCACTGCGGTATTCATAGTATACGCAGTATGAATAGGGTTTGATGTAAGAGCGCAGATATCAAATCCGCATTAAAATGCAAGAAACCATTAATGGTTCTTCTCTATTATATTGTGCTCTTGTTTTATTTTAATTTTCTTGGTGTATTTTTGAGTTATATCAGATGGCATTTTGTTCGAAATAGGTTAATTACAGTGCACGAGTGTTGTGGAATAAAATAACAGTGCGAAAATATGTTTTTTCATCTTGCTTCCGAAATTCCCATTGTTTACGTTCTGGTAAAGAAGCCATCGCTTTACTTGAATGTCTGACTGACTTAACTGACTGATTAGTCTGATTACTGACGACTGACTGATTGACTGATTTTACCTATTATTACTCGTCCAGTTTCACCGAAACTGGCAAAAACTATACTTGACGCTGGCAATATGCAGAGTTTGCGATGCCATAATTGAAGAAAAAAAAATTTCTGTCCTTTGACTTTAGACCAACAGATAACTTTTTTTCATAAGATGGCAAAGATATAATGCCATTGTTCTTAACGAATAACGTTAATTTATAGCATATATAACGTATTCAATATCATTAAAACATCTGTACGATTTCTTTAGCTTATGTATGTTGTCATCATTTTTACCTAATTGAAACAAGCCCATTAGAATTATTTATCCTTTTCTATTCTGCTGTAAGCTTTAAGCTCTAATATCCGTTCGCGCCAAATTCAGCAAGCTCACTGAGGTAGCTGTCAAAATTGGCGCGCGTCTTGGCACGCAGGCGCGGCGGAGTAAGACCGTCTCGTTCCCGCCGATCGAGGTCTGCGGGTCGCGGCTAACCCCGGCGCGAGGTTTGCGGCGGGAAAAATGTGTGTTTCGGTGTGCCGATAGCGGGGCGCCGCATCTCCGCAGCCCCGCCCAGCGCCCGGCCCGTACCCGCGCCGCTAACGCGTCTTCAGCCACTTAGTCGGTAAGACGACGAACACATTGAGCGCCAAGAAGTTTATGGTTCGTGTTCGACATTTGAATGTTCGTAGGTGATGTTGGATTTGGTGATTGCTTTTGCGTCTGGCTTCGATTGATGGTATCGAGTTCATTACGCATACTGAATCTTTTAAACATCGTAATACACATTACTCATAAGTCATAGCCGCCATTAATCTATTAAAAATAGTTTTATTGTACTGGAAGTCAAGTGAGTATTTGAGAAACCATTTATTGACAAATTGTTACATGTTTTTGGTACATTATGACATGGTAGATTTATTTTAATATCACTGGGATTCTGGCATGAGATTCACTAAGGTCACTATGCAGGTGATTTTGAAATATAAAATGTTTTAGTTACATTCTTATCTATTTGATTTGAAAGTCAAGTATTCGTTTGAAAATTATCAGTGGAAAAATATAGGTTAATGTAGATGTTCTTTAGAAAGTGCGAGATGTATTTTTTAGTTATTTATTTGTTTATGTTTTCAATACTTAATGTAGAAGAATCTTGTTTGTGAACGCTGTCTTAGTTTCCGGCCAGATATGGAGCCGCGAGCTGTCAAAATGGAGTGGGAAAAAAGGCGGGAATGCGGCGACGCTTTATGTGGAGCTCGTCATTGCGCTAGAGGGAGAGGAATCCTCATAGTGCTACAGGATAGAGTGGGACGCCGAACACAACGTGGTTTATAAGAAAACCCAAGACGTTGGGCGTGTTTGGCGGGTGGGCGTATGGGTTTTGGGCTAGTAGTGGTGAGGTTTGGTTGTGTGCGTGAATGCTTACGGCGTGCGGCTCTGCGGTCGCAGGTGTGTGGGTGCGAGACGCGGTTGGTGCGGGCAAAGAGGTTTCTCAACATACTCATCCTTTTGTCAACGATACGACGCTTTATCGGCTTCAGGCTTTAGTTATTAAAGTGCGTTGTTAAATTTTACGGTGATGTAAAATTTTCATTGTCGACTGTCTAAGCTCGACGCTTTGAAGTTTTTGATTAAGGCTACACATGAGTTGACAAAGCTTATTTTCTTTGATCATGAAAATATATTCAGATACTGAATTATTTAGTAGGTTATATTATGAAAAGACTACGGATATTGTTTCGAGGATCTTCTTTAAATATTACCTAGTAATTTGTGTCAGTCGTCTTATTTATAAAACAGATTGCAAGAATATGAGTTAAGGTGTAAAATATAGGAAGGGGGAAAAATATAGGAATAGGAAATCGATTCTCAAAAAGGTCTAAAACTCTTCCTGAATTCTTTGATACTCGACGGGTTAGTGGTTAAAACCTCTCCAGTCAAATCCTACGCATACCTAATTTATACGCAGCAGCTCCAACCTATAAAATGTCGAGATGGTATGATCTTAAATCAGTTTCAATTTGAGACGTGTTATTCATTCATGATTATTTTATCAGATATCTGTAATCAGAGTAATAAAACACTTAACTTATTTTAAAATTAAATAAAAATACTACATGAAAAAGATATAAGAGAAGATTTTTGTTTTACATTCAGTCTTTTTTAGGCGAATATTACCTATCAGTTTTAGTTACAAGATCAGAGTTTGTGCTCTAAATAGCTCTTAATTCGTAAGAAGTAAGATTTTGATGACTTGTTGGTATTTGAAAGAGATAACGAAACATATAATTAAAGTAATAACCCTCATGCATAAAAAGTAATCTCCAAACTGCATTAGGGCACCGTGGTGAAGTAATCCAGTCCAGGATAGGATAAAGATAGGAGGAGAACCATGCCCAACAGTGGGATGTAAAAAGGGTTGCAAAGACTTGTGTCCAAATTCAAGAAAATTATGAGTTGAATGATGAAGACTGAACTTATCCGAGAATTTCTAAGTAGTGGATAATTGAATAGTTTCTAAGCGGGCTAATTTGACCGCGCTTGTGGTTTAAAGGCCACTCATTAAAATGGGCGGTGAATGAAATGAGGTAGAATGAACCTATTAAAGGATTGTATTTCTGTATTAGGCTCTAAGAAATAGACCTGATTTTATTTACTAAACGAAATGAATATTGTTGGAAAAATAAATGTTATGTAAAGCCAATAAAAAAGTTGTAAGACATTAAAACTATTTTTCAAAACAACTATAATCTAGGTAATCTCTAATTTTAGATTTTTTAAATTGTAACTTTAATATTTTTTTTCTTATAAGATGGCTCGTCCTTAGTTATTTAGATACTTGAAGAAGAAAATCTTGAGATTTTCATTTGAATTTCAGGGACGTATGAAAATAAGAAGCATGAATCAAAAATAAAGAAAAACTTAAGATCACAATTTAGGTCACCTAGTTATGATAGCATAACGTAATGTAAAGCAAACTTTGTATTAATGTAGTATGTTATTAATGTAAAGTATCAAACTTTGTATTAATGTACCTATGTTATTTGTAGTAAATGTTCATTTTTGTCAACTTGTATCCTATAATAGATATATTTTTTATATTAATTGAATATAAAAATAAACAATAGGTACCAACAGAAATGAAAACTGAATAGGTATATTTAACTTATTGAATTGGGTATACTTAAACCTTAAAATAGTGAAGCTGACGAATGTTAACATAATACAGAGGTGACGTAAGTCTTTGATATTTTCCTCGAAGAATTTAGCTTTTATTTTGTTTCATTCATTCATCATTTGTTTTCTCAGTGTGTAAAATTATAAATTCAGACGCTACGGCGTAGCTGCTACCCAAAGAACCTGCAGATCCTTGTCTCACGAAGATAATAGAAGCTATCTTAGGATCTCCGAACTAAGAACTTTCCATGCCAAATGCGGACTCTAACATACAGCTTAGAACGTATATGTTTCGCGAGACTGTCTTGCACCTAACTATCTCTTTTAATACTTATTTGTACCCCACGCACACCAAGACGGGTTCCCCCCGTGTCGTTACAGTGCCGCTGTGTGGGTGGACTTCTTTCGCGCGTCCCTGTGTGCGGGCGAATTTCTTTCGAGACGTAATAAGGGGACCGTTTCTTTCCCGCTAAGGTTTTAATGTCGACCACGTTTCGGTGGCGAGCGCGCGCCTTCGCGGTTACCAACAAAACTTTTTTTGCTCAATTTCAAGTACAGTGTCGATTTGAGTGTTTTGTGTTTTTGTGCGACTCTTTTTTTAGACTTTTGTTTTTTTTTGAAAGTAGTAAGTATTTTTTTAACTTTAAACTTACTTTTATATATATGTGCGTATAGTTAAGAAATAATTAATCGAAAGTTTGCGTAAGTCTGGAGTTGGGCGGAGTAGGGCGGGCGGGAGCTGCGTGTTGTTTTCGCGAAAACCGCAGCCTCATTAGCCTACGTTCACACTACGCCGCGACGATCAAACTTTGAAGATAACGGCACATATTGTGATAACGTCGGATTACGCTCCCGTGGACTGAAATCTGATGTTGATTAATTAAAGTTATGTTTACTTTGTTATTACAAACCTGCTTGGAGCTTCAAGTTATATGGAAATCTATGTTTGGATTTAATAAAAAAACATTAAAAAGACATTGCAGAATTAATGTATAAGATATGTATTTATAATAAAATTAAAATTCGCATCCTGTCCGGTATAAGAAAAAAAAGTGAAAACGGAATGCAAAATCATTTCTGTTATCATTTAATTTACTAAGAATTTTCTTCTGTTTGCGAAAAAATATGATATTTTTTATTGAAAGTCATTTTTTGTAAAAATGTATAAAAACAATTAAATAAATAAGCACTCAATATAGCAATAGATTTGCATAAACAGTTTCGTGAATATAAAAATACATGTACATATTTGAAATCACACAGAAAATAACTTGATTAACAATATTCTAATCAAATACTTCTATAAATAGCAAAAAACTTTAAACAAATAAATATTAAATGAAACAAGAGTGCCATCGTTTAAATTGAACTAAACGCGAACTTGTTAAAGAGTGAGTGTGAACTGCCATTAACGAAGCCCGCCCGCCCTAACTTTGCCGGCACTTAATTGCCGCCCTGCGTGACACGTTTGCCTCAAACGATCGAGAGAAGGTAGTTCATTTTCTCAACAATGCGCTCTTTGGCATGTTCGAATTACTTTTTTTTAAAACCATCCAAAATATGAGTGACAAAGAATTTGCCGCCATTTTTGTTTGTTTGGAATATAAAATTTGGATAATTGTAATTTTTTTGCTTTATTGGTAAGGAAAAGGTTTTTTAAGGTTAGTAAGGCTTGCTGCGCCCATGTTTGTCGTGAAGCAGTTTTTTTGAAACTGTCGCCGGTCAGACCTACAGAAGGTCATTCACTTTCACCACCACAATATTGGTGTAGCAGCGCACCCACCAACGACGTCAGATAAGACACAACTATAATTGTGAATAGATGTCCGAGGGCTGCAGCAACTCCCTAGCACGTAACTTTCTCTGCTAGTCTATTAGTATAAATAAATATAAAATTACGGTTTTCTAACAAATATCCCTTTTATTCCATGTAGGTTAATTTACCTGTTCAATCTTTTAACAAAATGCTATACATGTATTTATTGTTCATACCAAAATTTTATACGCATAAAGAAAGTGTCCGTATACTGACTTCAATCAATCTACCGGATACAACGTACCATACAATCTTTTATAATTTTTACTGTACAGTAGTTTGTAAGTTAACTTCTAAGCAAATTAAGAAATTCTCAAGTATTTGACATTCACTAAGATATATTTAAGGCCAAACTTAAACAATGCTAAATGAATCTCTTAACACGGATACACGTAGCATCCCTTAACCTAATAGCCGCAGTACGTGGGGGTTGGTATTTCGGGTCACACGCGCGTGCAATAATTACTTCAGCTTTATCTGAACAAAGAGTATCCTACTTGTTGGGCTATCTTGTTATATAATCAACGCTTATCTACATATAATAAACAACAATAGGGCAATTTTAAGTGACAATGCGCTTGTCACTTAAAGTGGCGATATTTAGGGAAAATAGTTTCGTAAAAAAAGCGAAACCTTATATGTGTATGAAACAGTGTAATATATGTGAGAAACAAATATCTAATTAATCAAAAGATTTGTACTATAGACAACAAATAATTCTATATTCGATATTCAAATTAGAAACTACTAAAGTGCTTCGTATGTAAAAGCCTTTAGGAAGTGAAGAAATAAGTTAGCAGGTTCTCCAGTCGGCGTATTTCAGACGTACACTGCTTTTGCCTTCCTTTTTAAAAGTCTATACAAAATTCACACAAACGATCTAGCTCTTTTTTAAAACATCATACTTACCCACATATTCGTCTAATTCACCTAAGAGAATATCAGTGTAACATAAGGCCGGTATAAAAGAAGGCAGTTTCAAGTTCTTTGATACATATATGACATATTCTAGTTGGAATAGAAAAAACAATGGCGATCAGATTGCTTCTTTTAAAAAGAATATTATATGTTTCGTGATATTTTAAAGGCAAAATTGACGCACAAACAAAAGTGGGAACTCATGGCAGTTCTTGGCGGGTTTAAAGTACGTTCATTAATTATTCAGGAGAGAAGGCGCGTATGTTATTAACTGATTTACGGGCCATAATGAGAATGTATTATTCAAGTTCAATCCGGCGTAGGAATGAAGAATGTGAGGGGAACACTCGACACTCTACGCGAATAGTTTGCGTTTCATGTCGCAACATAATTATAGTTACAATCTAAAGCGCTCAGAATATGCGTAGGTACTTATGTAGAAAAAAACATTATCTATTCTATCTATACAAACAAAATAATATCTAAATAGTTCATTTATATTGCACATTATTGCGTCGTAATTACTTTCAGTGTGGTATCCTTTTCTTATGGCCGAAAGCAAAAGTCCGTTCAGTCAAATTGGGGAGGCGGAGAAAATCATTCATACTGACTATTGTTCGAAGTCTTTGCATGACGAAATATAGAGTTGAAGAATGATATATCCTATCATGCCGCAACGGTGCTATGGATTGACTTGTGTTTTGGAGACTTGTCTATGACTATCTCCTTAACTTGCGTTAGGGAGATAAATAGTCTGCAACTGGAGTGACATAGGCTACTTATAAAGAAATACCTCTAATCTCATTTCTGTGGAAAAAACGTGTTGCCTGTGCAGATGAAATGAAGAATCGCTAGCTATTGTAACTAATAGACTAGAATCTTGGAATTTAAAAAAAATTCACTTCACTTTGTATTTGGTCATTTAACGACAAGGAGAATAATTTTAACTAACAACTTTCTTTGCGTGAACAAGATTTAGATTATTTTGCCAAAAATACGATGTCTTAATTTTCCTATGTCTTACCGAATAGGCTATAGGAATATAATTTTAATTAACTTACATAAAGCGATTTTGTAAAGAGGCATACGTTATACTGTAATAGCCATTAAAGAAAACTTACACGATATTATAAAGGATACTTATAAAAAATAACGAAAAGTCAAAGGCGTTCAAAACACACCAGAGTCCCTTGTTGTCCATAGAGACGCATCGAAGCTCCACACGCGCAATCAAATAGGAAAGGAGGGAGCAAATCAAGCGCACCCATTTTGTGCGAAGTGTGTGCCTGACTTTATGATCTCCATAGTAACTATACTTTTGTAGAAATAGGCAATAGATTGCGATTGTTACTATAATCCGATTGAAATCTTATTTATGTCATAACATATTGCTAAACGCAAGCAATTAGATTAATATTTAAAAGACAAAAAGTAAATCTAGTCAGACTCTATGAAAAACTATTTTTAAATCACAGCTTTATAACAATCGTAAAGTTTTCAAAAATGTTTTATGTAAAAATACAATTTATAATTAAACAAAATATTATTATTTAGTATAGATAGTTTTCCCTTATGAATTTGATGCTCCACGATAGCGAAAAGAAATTGTAATAAAAGAAATAGTAACCAAAATTTGTCAAAGGCGTTCACAACACATCAGAATTCCTTGTTGTCAATGGAGATGCATCAAAGCTCCACGAGCTCAATCAAATAGGGGAGTAGGGGGAAAATCAGACGCGCAAACTATTGTGCGAACTGTGTGCGTGACTTTATGATCGTCAATTTTTGTTTTTTCAACAGTTTTTTTATGTCCTACTGCTGGGTACAGGTCTCCTCTCACAAGTAAGAAGGATTCAATATGTACTTTATGAAAATTATGCTTTTAAAGAAATATACAAAGCGTGTTCTAACTAAAAGCGTATATATAACTGAAGTAAAAGACTAGAACGAAGAAAAGTAATGTCATAAGACATTGTAAATTTGATGTTAACGTGACAAGAAGTTAATATTGAATTAATAAGCCTATCTTTACTCACGGCTTTTGTTACGGGAATTGATATCTTTTTAACTTGGGCGCTTAATTTCAATTCATTTTAGTAAAATTAATAAAACGTTTTCCGCTATAGAAATATTTTTGAGGTTCTGCAGTAGTGAAATACGAAAAGAAATACTGTTCAGGGGAAATGTTAAGCAAAATTTGTCAGATCTCGCATCAGAGTCTCTTATTGTCAATGGTTATGCATCAAAGCAACTCTACGCGTTTAATCAGAAAGGGAAGGCTGGGGCAAATCAAGCACACAAAGCATTGTGTTACAGATATCACTTACGTGACTTTATGATCTTGAATATTAACTTAGTGATTATGAAGATATTAATTTATTTTGTGATTTTACGTTAGAATTGAGTTGAAATGCCTAATCTTTAGTAGATCTTCACAACATAAGTTGCATTCCTCAATTTTAAAATTCAGAAAAGGAGTAAAGATAGTTAGAAACCATTTTACTCAAAGCTTTGGTTACGCTGATCCTATATTTGAGGCAGTCCATATTGACTACAATGCGAGTCGTGGTGTTAGTCATGAAGAGTAGCTTGTGAACTTGTATGGATCACGTCAGGTCTAGGTTATTAGAGTTAGAGTCAATCGGAAGTTTCACATTTCACATTCATAAACCCACAGTTACCAACCCCCACAATTTACAACCCGCATTGGAGCAGCGTGTTGGAGTAAGCTCCAGGCCTCCCCAATAATAAAGGGGAGAGACCCGTGTCCAGCAGTGGGACGCAAAAAAGGGTTGCAGCCAACCCCACAGTAGGGTAGGTGTATCCTGTGTCGTGGGTACCATTGACACATTTATAACTAGACAAACACCTACACCGAGAACAAACCGATACGAATCATTTTAATCGCTGTTTCGCTGGTTCGAACCCGGGATCCCCGATTGGCAGTCCGGCATGTAAAAATTGAGGAATTTACACCCTTTTTTCTAATATTTTGCTTCTTAGTCAATGTGTGTTTTTATGCTATGCATAACACACACAATTGTAGTAGGAAGTACACAGCAAGTGATGTATCGAAGGGCCTCCACACGATCAAATAGAGGAGGCCGGGGCAAATCAAGCGCGCCAATGATTGTGTGAATTGTTTG
Organism: Pyrgus malvae; assembly: GCA_911387765.1. Lineage (NCBI taxonomy): Eukaryota > Metazoa > Arthropoda > Insecta > Lepidoptera > Hesperiidae > Pyrgus > Pyrgus malvae. The sequence goes on from OU426962.1 coordinate 15,566,629, forward strand.
CATTTCTTTATGTTTTGGTATTGACTTTCCAAAACTTTGCATTTGAAGACATGCACGATATTGCTCTCTACTATCTATAAAAAATTTAATCCCGTCTTAGTTACTTTTTATTGCTTCTAATGAAATCCGTTTAGGTGTCCATTAACCATATTTTTAGTAATAAATAATATACGTAAATAAATATTCAAACATATAGCCAGGATTTCTAAGATGGATTGTACCATGGATACATAAAGACAGGCAAACTCTGATTTAAAAAATCCAAATTAAATCAAAGTATACCTATGTAGTTATGTTTAATAGTATTAGCTCTGTAACATAAGTACCTACATATGTATGTACGTTTTGTCGGGGTAGTATGGCATACAAGACTTCATAAAACAAATCCGTTTTTAAAAAATGCGGTTAAACTTAGCAGAAGCTACACATAAAAATTGAATACCTGTAATATATATTTGCAAACATTTCATTTAATAATTACCGTGAAACATGGAGTTAGTTTCCGAGGATTCCACAAAAGGCCTCCGATAGGAATCAAAGCGTACACGGTGAAAGGCAGTAAAAGACATGTTGGGGCTCACCCCTTGTAGAAATTAAGTTTAACATCCGATCGACATATCGCGTTTCGCAAACATGTTACAGCTAGGGTATATACACTTTTTGGAAAAACCGGAATAATATATTACTTATGTCCCAAGTGTAATTTTTATAAACACATATAATATAACACTGATTTTTTAACTTTTTTGACATATCTTTATATATAAAAATTTCGTGTCACAGTGTTTGTTACCATACTCCTCCGAAACGACTGAACCGATTTTGATGAAATTTTATATTCACACAGTCTGAGAATAGGTTGTGATCTATTTTTCATCCCCCTAAGTGATAAGGGTGGCCTATCCCAAACATTTGAACGCGGTACGGAGATTGCGGGGTCAGCTAGTCTCCATATTAAAAATGATTTGCTGTTCTTTAGACTGGCGAAAAGTCGAGAACGGCTGAACCGATTTGGCTAATTTTTGTTTGTAGTGGTTCAGGGAAGGTTCAAAAGGAGAAAAAGTATAGTATGTATAGTAGTTTGTATTTCGTGCCGTATCGTTCTAAATTTGACACAGTCAGACTAACAAGACAGTTCATCTGTCATGTTAGTCTGACTGTGTCAAATTTGTTATTAATTATTTGCTGTATATTTTTTGTTTGACAGTAACCTAAAATATCTTTTAGAAGATAAAAAATAAGTCCTCTTTCAATACGTTTAAGGCAAGACAACGACTGCGGGATCCACTACTTTTAAAATAATTATCCATGTAGGTATTTACAAGTTAGCCTATATAAAATAGCAAACAGTTATTTTCTGTGGTAGTTAAATATAATTAATCACATAGTAATTGAACCCCAAAAGAACTAATTTCACAAAAAAGTAAGTAATTAAGTAATAAATAAGCTAGCGTCTAATAATTCGAGCTGATTATCTGTTTTAAAAGTAAAAGTAAAAAAATCACTGTAAACTACGAGTAAGATTAAAGCTCGCTAGCTTGGTAGGTACGCGGGGAAACCTCCAAGAGGTACCCCTTGGGAAAGTTAACCTTAGTGAAAGTTACCGGTGAGATATATACCTACTACAATAAAACCCCTTCGGTGGCCTGCGTCATCGCTACGAGAGAACTTCAGGATCTCAATAGGAACGCACCGCGTGTCCTCCATGCGTGGCGCCCCAAAACGAGCCCAGCATCCGGAGTACGAAGGTGCTCGTCTTTTTAGATACAATATCCATATTATCTCATAAGACTACATGTCACGCGATACCTAAGTACTGGAAATACCATTAACCACCACAAGATACACTTACCACACTTTAGAGGATATCTTAATATGTGACGTCAAGTTTATTCAAGATATTTTTCTTGTATTTTGTAATAAGTAATCACATATAGTTTCTAATTAATAATAACATTTTTATTCATTAGTAAAGTCGAGTCGTATCCAAAGTTGTTTGGTTACACTAGTTACAGCCTATTCACATGTACGCGCCCCGGGGAAGGGGATGCTACGATATCCAAGTATTATTGCCAATACGTTATCTAGGGTTAAACTTGTAAGTTGTAATATCAACATGAGTATAGCACAAGTAAGATTAAAATTATAATTAAATGAAAGATTTTAATTAAAATCTAGTTGAAAAAAACAATGGAGGTTAAGAATATTTAATCATAGCTGTAATAAACTATAGTAAAAAAAATGACGAAAAATTATACATCATTTTTAATGTCTTTTAAATTAATAAAGATTAAGTTAAATGGATATAAATGATTATTTATTTTCTCATACACAGTGTATGTCAATTTTACATTTTGACAGCTCCTTAAAATATCCCTATTGATTTGGTAGTCCAAGACCGGTTTGTTTACAATTACAAATTTATCAAAATCTATCTGTTTCTTCCTACAACTTTAACAATTGTTGTTTTTATTGTACGTTATCTGCAATAGGCAAACTGTAGTTAACAAAATGTACGCTTTAATCACAAAAAAGTTGTTGTCATATTTAATAGCCCTTTACTGTAAGCATTGAATAAGTTTGCTTTAAAAACACATCGTTATGGATCTTTCGTAGTTCCCCTTGAGCCAGGCGGTCGTCAAACCCGCAGTTGACTGAGATTCGGTGGATTTAGCTCATGAATAGTACAGCAATAAAATCTTAGCTCAAAACCTACAGAAAGGGCAGAGGTCGTAAATAATAAAACATGTACGGTCGTGTAGGGGTCCGTACAAGTGGGTAATGCTCGTTACCGGCCTCGCACCCTTCCACAAAGGAACCGGCGATGGGGTAAAGATACATTACACCCTCATTTCTATCCCAATGCGCCGATACTGTTTCTCGGAGTCCGTTTTTATAATAGGCGTATTTGTCTATGAAACGAATATGAAATATTTTTGTGTCTCTTATTTTGTCAAAATTTTCTGTACGTGAAACAGAAAATCACTGGAACAATATGTAAGGGTCGATTTATATTGATCCAGCGCTGGAATGCAGCATCGCTGTCGCTGGATCGGCACTGGATCAATGTAAACATGTTTCAATCCAATACAGCGTCTAGTGTCCAGCGCTGGATCCGAAAAGAATCGTTCCTATACTTCAATCCAGTGACCTCTAACCGCATGCCGCCCACCCCGCGCCAGTGACACTGGAACCGTGTAAACGCAACGGGCCAGCCTCCGCCGCGTACTCACGTCGTATAGTGACCACACTTCTGTTTGTCTGGTATACAAGTTTGTAAAAAATGTCTAAATCAAAACAGGGTCTGTTTGACACTTTTTGAAAAACTCTATCACTTGTATATTTTCTCAAATTAGCTTTTCCTTTATTTTAATATCCTTTATTCCTCAAACAATTCATTCGCATCGTGAAGCCATAAATTTAGAATTTTTTTCACGTGAAGCAGTATGATACAAAGAATTAATTTTGACAGTATTTTAATTGCCTGCGCTTCCCGAGACGCGGACTACTCATTTTTGCTGCAAATTTGTTGTCACCCTAACAAAGTAAGAGTGTTTACTGGATTAAATAAATGTAAACGGCCTGATCCAGTAGCAATGCCGATCCAGCGCTGGCATGCATGGTGGTACATGTTGGCACGCTGGATTCAGCCATTGCATCAAAATGAAAAGTGTGTTTTCAGTGTTTTAACTATATTTATTTTATATTTTTTAGTTCGATTTACTGTAAAAAAATATTTTTTGAAGTTCTCGGAATAAGTTAAACTCATAAAATTATTGTATTGCCATCTATTCTTGATAAGTGTCCAAAGTATGAATTTGAAAATCTGTTCGTTTAAAGTGGGTCAAATCGAGTCCAAAGGATAGTTACAAATAAGCTGACAAAATCACAGTGACAAACAAATATACTATATTTAAGCGTGTTAAAAAATAAATATAATTATCTATCAGAAGATTGCCGCTAACAGCTCTTGCCACGTGAACTTCAGGTCTTTTTTCAATAAGAGATATTTTTCCCGTGTAAGAAGTAGCTTATGCACTCTCCCTCCAACTATCTTTGTACAAAAAATCAGGTAAATCCAATACACAATCACATAAAATTTATAATATTAGTTTTGATTTAATTATTACCACTCGTCTAACATTTTCCACACTTTCTCGACAAATGGAGCTTAGTAACCAAATCTAAAGCTACGGACAACCCAGACTGTCCAACATAGACGTTCTTTTTCAAAGGTTTCGGATTTTAAATATCTAAATCTAACTTGCGCGTCCCAGCTGTCCGTGTAAAAATCGGCAAACCCTTCGCTTTCGAATAACATCTATTATCGGGTCGTATTTTAAAGAGAACATAAAGGGAATCAATAGCGTTCGAGTGAGGGACAGGAATTCCTGAGGGCGTCCCTGGAGACGGGTCGGACATGGATAATGATCGTCGTACAGCGACGGGTACAAATAGGTTAGCAAATGTAATATCCGACCGTGTCCAAACCCTGCGTGGTGCTAAGATACAAATGGACGCTCAGACATGTCTTGAGAAATGTCAGAAGTAATAGTTGGCCTGACGTGCTGCGGAATGAATAAGTTTGTGAAATATGCGTAATAACAAAATTGGATTAATCTAAAACCAGCACACTATTGAAATCGTTACTGGTCATATAATTGGTATCCTAATGAGTAACAATTCCTGAATAGTGTCAAACTAAATTGTACCACTGCTTGACTTATGTCAGACTGAGGTATACTGATATGCCGCCTGCAGCTCCGCTCGTGTGAGCTACACGTTTTTTCCACAGAAATAAAATTTTACTCGGGTAAAAAGTAGTCTATATTACTTTGCAATCATCCCAGTCCATTTACAGTTCCAGTCATCAACTATCTCTATACAGAAATCAGGTCAATCCGTAGGACTGTTATGGCATGAAAGAGGGACTAACTTAATTCTATACCATTTTGGTTAATTTGAACTAGATTTTCTGACAGAGACAACTATACATACAATCACTATTTTTCGTGCTTATTAAGTTCTAACGCAGTAAAAAACTATCGACACTTTTTGCAGTATTCAGAGGGTTCAAATGCTGTCAATACTCTCATTTTCATTTGGTAAGTTCGTACTTCCATCATTTTAATATCACATTTTACGACAAAATATAGTTCACAAATTTCATCGTAAGTTCAAACGTCAGACACGTTCCAAACCCAAAACATTTCATGCCATCAAAGGGTCGACCCTCGACATTGGTGACAATAAACAACATCGGGCACAATCAAGCAGTTAAATAAGAATCGCGCGGAATGCGCCGGAGGAGTGACGTCATTTATTAAAAACCCGGGTTGCTCCCTAAACCCGGCCTTTGATAGAAGGCTCTCAAAAGGAAATGTTTTGAGTTCTATGTGTATTTGTCGCTTTCTTTTGTCTTAGAGGGTTGGAGGTTACTGATGGTATTATATTTATATTCATCTATGAGATACGAATGCTTCAGACTAGCATATTTTACGCTCGTTGTTCTTTGAAGCGTGATCTTGCTTGCGAGCTTGCTTGTTGATCTTGTATGCGCGAAGCAAGATTTGACATTTTCCGGAACAAAAAGAAGCGGGCGTGTAAGTGCGTTTTCCAAAACGCTAGAAAGAAAATGTGAAATGAAACCGCTCTTAAACTAAACCGAACAAGAACAATAGTTTCGCCTGTTCGACTACGGGTAAGAAAAAAGCGCTAATGATATAATTTATTGGTTTAATATAACCGGTAGGACCACGAGTAAAAATATTATATAGCGCATGCTGTAACTACTCGCTGGTACCACCACTTGAAACACAAAGCCAATAACGAAAACCCATTTTTAACATGCTTTTATTAGCTTGACCTGTATGTATGTATGTATGTATATAACGGAATCTTTTAACTTCATTTTCACTAACTTCTAGGACGTCTGATTAACTTGAAAATTTGCACAGGGGTCAAAGGCCGATGACAATGCAATAATATGAAAATAAAATCCAACTAAAAAATTAAAAATAAATAATGTAGTTTGAAAAACAAAAAAACACGCTTTTGTGAAAATACGAACTTAAAAGTAAAAAATAAGTTTTTTTTATTTTACTGTAAAAAAAAGCGTGGGGTGGTTTTTAAGATACTACTATTGACACCATGCACCCTACGCTTTTTTACCGTAAAATACATTTTATTCTTATTTTTTACTTTTTGTGTGTTTTTTAGTTTTTAAACTACATTATTTGTTTATATTTGTCAATCAAACCATGAACTTGTCAAAAATGTACTTGTAAATATCAATATCAAGCAATAGCTCATATCTCCAAAAACAATAAGTTTTACAAAGTCATACAAAAAACAGTCATGCATACTGTACATACATATATTTCACACAATGCATGGCGCACTTGATTTGCTCCCGTCTGAGCCCGTCTCTCTTTGATTGAACGCGTGGAGATGCTTTGATGCTTTTCTACTGATGACAATGAATCCTGTTTATGTCAAACGCTTTGCCTATACGTTTGTTTTTAGGGTGGCATTTCTCTTAAAATTAATTTATTATCGCATGTCATAAGTTCAAGAGTAATCAATACATATAAAAGGTTTTGTCCAGAATGACTGACGGATCAACGCACAGCCTAAATCACTGTTTCTAGACCTGAAACTTAGAGTGTGTGCTCTTCGTATGACGTAGACACCCGATTTGCATCGAAGTTGATTTCAATACCTCAATCTTTTCAATTTTCATCTTTAAATAATAATTTTTATTTAATTGTCCATAAAATGCTTCTTTAGATTTAAATATATATTTAATTCAAACTCTGTGCAACCTATAAACTGTATAAACTATAAAAAAAACTGTAAAAATATTTTTGCATAACTTCTTCCCAGTTTCTTTGAAACTGGTCGAGTAATAATAAATAATGTCAGTAAGTCGTCAGTAATCAGTCAGTCAAGTCAGTCAGATATTCAAGTAAAGCCATAGCTACTTTATCAGAACCGAGCAAGTGACCAATGGAATTTCGGAAGCTAACTGAAAAAAATATTTTCATACAGTTATTTTATTTAAAAATACTCGTGTGCTGTAATGGGCATGATGACAGATTTTTAAATACCTTTCCTTAATGTAGGTACACGTCTCCTAGTTTCGAAAAAAAGTTTATTTCAGCAATAAACTTAAGTTTTAACGTAAATTAATGTATTTTCTGCTATGTAATTTGAATTAAGCGCGAAAACGCTCATAGGTGTCATGGCGTCGGCTTGCTCGTCAAACTTCAAGCAACACGATGACACTTACTGAGACGTGACGTCATTCCTTTTGGTTGGCGTTTCAGATAACATGGCCGATAGCTGTATTTAATACTTTTATTTTATTGAAAATCTTATTAATCTTTACGTTTATATTAAAACGGGATCATATTTTAGAACTTTTTTAGCATATATTTTTCTGTAAAACTATTTATTCTCTGATTCTTTAATAGTATCATCATGCCTATTAACCTAAATATATAGAACAAAATGCCATCAGCGTTATCCGATACAACTGAAAAATAGACCAAGAAAATGAAAATAAAACAAGAGCACAATAATTATGTCCTTTTCGACGGCCCGCCAAAACTCTAAATCTATGTTTTTTTTTCAATTATGGCATCGCAAACTCTGTGCATACTGCCAGCGTCAAGTATAAATTTTGCATAAATTTTTGCCAGTTTCAATGAAACTGGACGAAGTAATAACAAAGAAAGTCAGACAGACAGAAATTATTTTTATCAAAAACAGTGACCATAAATAATAAAAATCAAAGATTATGTGTTACCTCATTAGTAGCTAGTTACATTTCAAGCGGGAGGCTCAAATCCCATCTGTTTATATATAACTATTTTAGTGGAGACCAGTAAAATGTTATAAGATGGGTGCACATTATGAGCATTTTCCCGATATATTAAATTTCACTCAGACAGACTATAAAAAGGTACTCCATACATATTGTATTAGACATTATGAGAAATTTACCAGACGAATTTCAACTCATGTTGCTGTCATTTTTTTTCAGTTTTCCAATTGACGCTCTTGCCGAAAATAAATGGATTCAGGCCACTGGACGTATTGACTGGCAACCATCGATATATTGCCAAATTTGTTCGGTCCATTTTGAAAGCCATTTATTGACCAAAAGGATAAAGAGAAGATAAATAAAAAAAATAATAAAATTGATATAAATGTACATTTTTATAAATTGCGTTACAACTAAGTGTTTACTTTTATGTTTGTAATATTTGCATACCTCATTAAGGTAAACATGACGTACTAAATATGTATTAACAGCTTTTGTAAACACCCATATTTGTGCAAATAAAAATCTTTGTCTTTGTCTTTTATTTTCTCCTATATGTATGTCCTGTAATTTGCTGACCCAATTAACTTTATGCCAGTAACCAATCTAAACTCATCAACAACCTACCATAATGCACAAGCATATAAATCCTTTCACAGTTTGGTCTGCCAATGTTTATATTTTACTTGCTTGATAGTGTAGATTACCAAATTTGGGGGAAAATATATAAGAGGGTAACACTGGCTGCGAAAAAGAGAAGCCAACATAATGGTTACGCCGCCCCGCCGTCTTGAGGATTATTGGTCTATGATATGCAACAAATGTTTTTTTTAAATTATGTCAAATTAAAGAGTAGTGAAATCATTGAGCAAGAATATATTATAAGAGTGAAATATTTTTACAACAATCTACTGGAAGAGTGGAAATTTGGAACGAAAATAAACTGTTGGACGATATTAACAAAAAATAAATGTTTCGAGCGCTTTTATTTATAAAATTATCAGATTTATAAAATTATCAGATTTATATAATTATGTATCAGGTTTAAATTATTTTTAACTTTTTAGTTCTTTTTAAATAAAAGCTTGTTTTTAAATTCTTTTCTTTTTATAGCTTTTTAGTATTTTTGATGATAATTTGTCTACGGGGTTGTGTCGTTTAGTTATCAAGTTCCTATGGCTATCTCCCAGCTTCATCATCAGACCCTGGTTACCATCTAGCACCAAAGTACTCGTCAAGACGGATCAAACGAGTCCAAACTCGATGGGGTTGGGTCGTTTAATTACGGAGTTCCTATGGCCACCTTCCAGCTCCATCATCAGATCAGCGCTATGTCATAATAATATTTCATTGTCATCCGATTTATACATGCACGCAAAATTTCAGCTCAATCGGAAACCGGGAAGTGAATCAAATTTAACTTGAAAGATTTGATTACAGACAACGGGCACAATACAAAGAGAACGGGACAGGTGAACGCAGAGGCAGGCAGGAGGGGGTTTTAGTGCGGTCAAATCCCACATAACCCGGTATCCTCTCCCAAGGTGTCTGGTACCTTTTGAAGGTTTCCCCCCCGATACCAAAAATAAAAGCTTGTAGAAACAAAGCCATGACCATAAGACGTGCGAATTTTTCTTGTGAAAGAAAAATGGTTTTAGAGCGCGATGAAGTTGGTTGTTGACGATTTAAGATTGATATTGAAATATTGGTATTATTGAAACTTAATTAAAAATGATCTGCATTGGCGAAGATAACGCAACTTGCTCACGGGTTAGTGCACCAAATAGATTGGTCTTACTTGTCTAAAAAATGGTAAAAATGTTTATAGCGAAGTACTGTAGTAAACTGTTACCTATCGTTTACGGCAGTACTTTGTTATACACACAGACATACATATTATATTTAATTATAACGGAGGTAAAATAAAAAAATAGCCCTGACAGCTAAAGTACACGCGGACGAAGTCGTGGGCAAAAGATAGTAATCTCATAGATATAATTAAGTATCGGAATGTTTCGTCATTGATTTCATGGAGCTAAATAATTATTATTATTTGAGTTGATGGGGAAGGGTACAACCCTAAGGCCACTGCGACCAGTAAATGCTAAATAATAGCGTTAGTAACAGGAAAGACGTTCTTGTTGAGATTTAAGCATAGATATAAATAGGATTTAAAGATAGCAATTACACAGTACTCAGCGTGATATAATAATGTTACGATATCAATATATTCCTTTTTAAATAAGCTATGTTTTCTTATCAAAGATAAAGACGAACCGAAAATTTCCCTATTAATCTTCTCCATCTCCGATTCATGATAGTATAGGTTAGAATGGCATTAGTGTTATGATTTTAATCTCATGAAATTTTGTCTTTCACAGTTCAACAGCAACCAGCGAAAAGACTTCAAACGATGGCTTCTATCATAACCAGATTTCATTCAGCAAGAAGTACTTCATCTACGAACTTACAAAACATTTTATTAAACAAAGCCATGTGACGGATGTAGTGCGCTGTGTCTTTTATTTAAAGTATGACTTAAATTTAAAACTAAGTGAAGTGTCAATCTGACGATGCATTTATCGAGTGAAGTGAGTTCGACGACAAATGGACTGGGCCATGAGGCGCCACCTTCAAGTTACGGAAGTTTGGCCAGTCAGCCGTTGACGGCCGAGCTGCTGGCCGAGAGGACGTTGGAAGGCCTGTTGGCTGACCACCCTGGAGAGCTTGTAAAGACGGGGAGCCCGCATGTTGTAAGTATTCGTTGATATGATACAAGAAAAAATAGTTACAACACGTATAGTTCAACATATAATGTATATTGAATTGATTGTATGAAATTTATTGTATTTGACGACCCGCCTGGGGTACTGATTACCATGCTGACCTGCCGATCGAATGGTCCCGGGTTCGATTCGAAGCACATATTTGAATGATGAGTTTAAAATTTCTGTTCTCTGTTTGGATGTTTGTGTTTTTGTCTTTGTGTGTCCATGGCACCCACGACACAGGGTGCCTCCTGCCACCGTTGTAGATCAGTTTTAACAGATGAAGCCGGCCACACTTACGTGGAGTCACCGACAACGCGGTCCAGAGTAGTAGCGAAACTTAGAGAACTTAAAATTTGCTATAGGTTTAGTATGTGTGTGTGTCTGTGTGTGTATTGTTTATGTGTCCAAAGGCTGCTGTGGCCACTTAACATTATATATGTTCTGCATTTCACGATTGCTACTTTAGATAAAAATATATAGGTATCTACATACCTACATATGTAAAACGGTTTTGGTTTGAGAACTGGTAACGATATGGGATACTGGAAGTATTTTTCATTTAAATTTAATGTAAAGGTAATATAAATAACTAAGTAAGGAAGGTAGTATAAAACATTATGAAATAAAAAAAACGGGTTGCACTTCGGTAGTGCCGGCAGAAGTGAAAACTTGAACATTAACGTTGTGCATTTTTGATATTTTGGAGTGGTTAGGGAATAATTTCGTACGAATTGCTTTTATTATCAGTATTATTTTTCATCTAGTATTTTCAGTAGGTTTTCATCTCGTATTTTTATAAAGAACTCACTCATTTTCTTTCACTATTTCTTCGTCACTTTTTTCATTAATAGATGCACTTTGTTCAATATCCATATTTTAAATACTTGATATAAACGAATTTTACAAGTATAGACAGTCGAGCTGTCATCAGCTGTCACCCTTCCGTCTTACGAATATTCGATCAGGCCACGTGTCCTGACGCCAGTTTAACATTTTTTACCCATCCCAAAAAAGTGCACAACGCCGCTAAAGAAGTTTTTACTTCAATATTTATAATACTTAGTAAAGTTCATTTCTAGTAGGTAACACAGTCGCTATGGAATTCGTACTGATCAGACAAAAAAAGTTTAGAACTCCACATCTATTTTAATTAAAAGTTGAACAAAAAATAAAATTGCTTTCTGAAAACACAAAAAAATATTTAATAATTATTTCTAGGTATGCACAGTCCTGCCACCACATTGGAGGTCGAACAAAACTCTACCCGTCGCGTTCAAAGTGGTAGCCCTTGGTGACGTAGGCGATGGTACCCTGGTGACGGTGCGAGCGGGGAATGACGAGAACTGCTCCGCGGAGTTAAGAAATTGCACAGCAGTTATGAAGAACCAGGTCGCCAAGTTCAATGACCTCAGGTTCGTCGGAAGAAGTGGGCGAGGTAGGTTTCTATGCTATAGTTTTATTTATTTATTTATTCGATCACCAACATGAGATTACAGTAAATTAAAAAATTACAATCTTACAATAATTTTACAATATGAAAATAAAAACAGAGGATATAATTACAATTACAATACGGGCACGTCAACTAAATTTGAAAATATTATCAAAATGGATGCTGTGTTTGGATTTCTTTTAGCATATTTATATATTTGTTACTAACTGTGCACTTCGGAATCACCCGCGTATCGTCGTGAAGTAAACATAATGCGTAGGTTTCGTAGGTTTTAATAAACTTAGTCCCTGTAGCATCGGGATTAAGAATAGAGCTACGGTATCCCCTGCCTGATTGTAAAAGGCGACTAAAAGGGGGCTTCCGGGGTTGTGGGCGGTGAGAGTGGGAGCTCGATCCGTCCAACCAGCAGCCCCGGGTAGGACGGCGGTGTATGCGTGGCCGCATGTCGTCGTAAGCATCGGAAGGTGCAGGAGAGCACATCTGCTCTCCCAAAGATGGGCCCGTTCTAAAGTGCCGCGCGTGTGCCACACCGGTGCGTTCCACTGGAGATCCAAAAGTCCTCCCCAAGCGCAGAAGCAGGCCACCGAGGGGGTTTTAGTGCGGTCAAATCCCACATAACCCTCCCAACATTCCGGCTACCTTTTGAAGGTTGCCCCCCGATACCAAAAAAAAAAGGTTTTAATAAACTTAATTTTAATATGAATTCGTGCATAACACGATTTTAGAAGAGAATAGGATAGGTGATAGGTTCAAGCGTATTTGCTTGAATTATGGGGTATATTGGTTTCAGTTGTCAAAAAACTTGTTCCGACAACTGACGACCGTCCTTATGGGTCTAAAATACTTACATGACAAATTATTATTTAAAATAATTGCAACAGTTGGTTCTAAAATACTTACATGACAAATACCCCGCTGTGTTTCCTTAATATCAACTTTTTATAATTAACTTTAATTAATAATAAATAATAAAATATTGTACCTGAAAATTTGAAGAAAAATTAATATATTCATTTCAAGTTTTAAATCAAACAAGTTGTAAGCCTGCCATTCTAAGACGACGGACTATTGATCGCCTAAGTACACATGGCCTGCCTTGTGTATCTGATTCTTAACAGATCAATTACCCCCATTGACTTAATATTCCAACAAAGAGAAGACCTGTTGAAATATTCAATAGCTAAGGCGCTCCCGCCTTTGTTTTTGAGTGCCCGCCCAAGGGAGAGGGAGTTTTTTTATGAATTGACGTCTACATTATCGTAAATATTCAGATATATGCGCCTTTATACATACAATATCTGAATACGTAGAAATATTTTGGAAATATTGTATCAAACAGGGCTGTATGTTTGTTTATTTAAATCCGATTTGGAAGGAAGGCGATGCTCTATATTAATGGATTGTAGAAATAGTTTTCGAACTCAAACTGTGTAGTATTACTACAAGAGGTTTTTTTTATAGTTCGTATAACATTTTTTCTTTATATGCTCTTTCTTTCTCCCTGTAATAAAACTGAGAAGGTACTGAAAGATTCTTTTCATGAGTAGATGATCAGAAGACTCATTACTACTGATATACAAAGGCTCATTAAACCATTCATCTATTATGGAATATTATTACATTAAGAATATTTAGTCTCTCACTTTACCAGTTTTATTATTGAGAGAACTATGAAGTTATTACTAATATAACACGGAAACACAACAGTTGAATACCATATTTAAAAAAAAATAACGCTACACATTCATAACTACAATTTCTTGTGTCGTGGATACCATTGACATCCACAAAGACAGGAATATAAAACATTTCACACCGAGAACAAAAATTTAAACTTATAATTCCAATTCCTACCTAGCTTGGAATTGAACCCAATCAAAGGGTGATTGGAAGTCCGGCAATCATTGCGTCACACGGGTTTTTTTATGTTCGAAGTACGTACGTCCGTTAGTCTTCTGTCTGTATATATTTAATCATACAGACAAATGTCTGAACTAACCTGCCCCAACCTAAAAACACTTGTCTTTAATCTAACCGATTAGCAGTACCTTCTCTAGCAGACCATTTACTAACTAAAGTTATATAAAATAAGGACTAATATCGCATCAACTGCCCAGTTACCTGCGTTTAGCCAAGTCGCGACGTCTGCACTTAGAGAGATTCCTAACACAAGTGGCGATTAGTGGGCGATTACACTCTTATTTTAATCGGTAATACTAGATGATGTAATTGCAGTCAGGACTAGGCAAAATAGCGTGGAAGTCTTATTTAGTAAATAGAAGTGTCAGGCAATAAGCAGAGGACATAATAATATTACTTGTCTAAGGAAGCATAACTGGGGATAAGGGATTGGAGGTAATGTCTTGTTCTGTGGACATATTACTCAACATATCAATGTAAAATAGATTTAATTTTTCGTTACCAGTGTATATGAAAAATCATAGCGTAAGACCAGAAACTTAGAATAATGTTGCAAATGTCGAATAAAAGAAAATTTTGGACTCTATATACAACTTAGAGCATCAAAGCTACTGACGCACCCTTCAGTAGAGACGGCATAGCGCCTCGCTTTGATACATAATTTTTTTGCCAAATCTGGTGCGGGGAAGAGAGATTTTGTCACACATTCACAAATATTTTTTCATCGCTACAGACGCATACACTTCAAAATATGTCAATTTCAATTAACAACGTCATTTTCTATTCACCATCAAGACTGACACCGACACAGACAGACACATTCATTACTCATTTTTTTAATGCAATTCATAATACATATGACAGGTGTTGTAATAAATGTTATAACAGTAACATGAACCCTAATTAGGGTATTGCAATGCAGTGAATTCTAGTTGGTACTAGAAGGTACATTGTGCATGGTTGTAACTAGAAGGTACATTGTGCATGGACGTTGGGACGAGGGCTTCGCCCGTAAAGGCCACTCGTCTCTGACGGGTGTCATACCTGTCATACCTTGATGCTCTAAGATAAACAAGACGGAAAGCATTGTAGAATGGAAAGAATGTATGGCACTGTTGAGATTTGAATATTGATGACGAGAAAAATCTATATTACTAAGCACCATTTTATTTACATTTTTCATGTAGCAATAGTAATTATTTAAGTAATTACCAAATTTTTTTACTCAATCGTTATCATTATTACTTATAAGTACAAAGTAGCAGAATCTGCGTTCGTCTCATTTACTGTTCTCCCTTCTTGTGTCTGTTATTTGTAAACTTGAACTACAACTCCAAGTTATGTTTTATAGTGAAATTAACTGTTCTAAAGTTTTCTATGCTACAAAAAGTCGCAAAACGTCTTTGCGCACTTATAGCACTTCAATTAGGGTTCTCCTTACAGGCCCGTAACTGATACTTTATCCTTAACTCATTGACTTCACTAAACCGCATTAATATCGATATTGTTGTATCGATGCTTAAACATTTGACGTCTGGGTGTGTCACGACAATATATAAATTGCACATGTATGCAATTTGAAAATAGGTCATTCTCCTTGCTCGGATCCGAGTCTAGAATTGGAATGATTTTTTCCTTATCATTCGAATTAACTTTATGTACATAACTAACATAAATATGTACAATGTGTAAACATGTACATTAATAAGATTGTTCTAACTAAACGAATTTTAATTTTTTATGTTAATTAATAAATAAAATAACTTACGTCAATCACGTCACATCACCATTAACAGAAAGTGGCGTAACATGTTTGAATACGTAATGTATTACAAAAGTAGCTTACAGCGGGGCGGCTTATTATGCGAAACTATTTCAATACACAAACAGGGATGTATAAGGCGTGTAAAACTTAAAGGTTTAGGGTAGAAAACGGAACATCCGAACCACAGAATGTAGAGCAGAGAGAAATGGCATTATATTTAATACCTTTAAACGAGCAATCCTTGTATGAGTATATACCTAAATATATTTTTCGAAACCCGGAAACGGCTCCAACGATTTTGATGAAATTTAGTATCCTAGTTTCGGGAGTGATAAATCGATCCAATAGGTTTAATTTTTAGAAATTTTAAATTATAAAAAATATTTTTAGCGATAGTCAACTTAAATATAAACTGAAAAATACGACTCTTCCTGACATCTCTTGGAGAGTATTAATAATATTGTGGCATAGAACGCCGTCAAACGCCATCAACCATTCCGACGTTCAAAGAAATGACAATGTCGATTAGAAAGAGCTCTACAAAAAATTCGTTCATTGAATTATAGCTTCCTTGGCCGAATGGTTACGTGGGCTGACTGCGGAACTAGAGACCCGGGTTTTAACCTCAAACAAAACCATATTGTATTTATTTTATATTTTTGTGTGAAAATATTTTCTTTATTGGGAGCTATTGCAGATGGCGTTGTAAAGTAACACTAAGCAAATGAGTGTTTCGAACAAATAAATTGATTTTATCCGAGCAACGTTCGGTCGTCCAGGTACTTTATATTAAACTAGCTTTCCACATGCGTGGAGTGGCTGTAATCCTTTTTGCGTCCCACTGCTAGGCACGGGTCTCTCCCCATTATTGAGGAGGCCTGGAGCTTACTCCACCACGCTGCTCCAATGCGGGTTGGTGGAGATGCGGGTTAGTGGCCAACCCGTTGTCGGATGTTTTCAAACCGCCCATAAGGCCTCCGACAAGGTTTAACGACTGTTATCAATCGACAACAACCGGGACCGACGGCTAAACGTGCTCTCCGAAGCACGGAAACGTGCATTAAATTTTTTGCCACTTGCGGTCACCCATCTCACAACCGATCGTTTGGCTTAGTTGCATAGATCGTTTGCGTTCTACACTAACCGCCGGGCCATGCGCGCTCCATGCGTGGAGTATACTACATTTTTTCCATAGGAATGAGTTCTTTTCTCCTTGTAAAAAGTAGCCTATGTTTAGTGCTTTCCCGCCCACCAAGGGGTTTTTGGCGGGCATTCGAAAAAAAACATATTGTGCTCTTGTTTTATTTTTACTTTCTTGGGGTATTTTTGAGTTATATCGGATAAATTTGATGGCATTTTGTTCGATAAAGGTTAATTGAAGTGCACGAGTGTTGTGAATTAAAATAACAGTGCGAAAATATGTTTTTTCGGCTTGCCTCCAAAATTCAATTTATATCCCAGACTGATGGATGGACTTACTGCTAAAATTTCTTTACAATGAAGAAAAAGAGCTTGTAGCAGAAACAGCTACTAACAAGAGTCGACTATTCTTTGTTTTTTGGGAATTCACTTGAGTACCTACTTAATTAAACTAATATAATTTAGGTCATTTTTACCTGATTAAAGAGAAGTGAATGGGTTACGATCGGTTGTGTTTATCGATCCGGTATTTGATAGGTTGAAAAAAACATAGTTTCAACTAATCTACCTAACTAATCAACATAGTTTCGATAAATTCATGTTAAATTTAAAAAGCCGTTGACTTGTGTAATAAGAAAATACTTACTGTTAAAATAAGGCATTTTTCGCCTTTATCGGTTATAAATGAAGTATCACACATTTTACGTTGATGATAAAGACTTGAGAAATTTCAGAGATAATCGTTTTCTTGTATCATATTTTAGGACTTCATTAAAAAAGTCTTATTTCATTTTAACATAGACTTTTAACTAGTCGGTATTTTAGTTTTTTCTTCTTACAAAGTCTTAGAAATATAAGAAAATTACGAAATATTAGAAAATCTACAATGATATCAAAAATTATCGCGTCTTGTCTACGAGATACTCAAGCGATCTGTGATCTGAACTGTAAACTCACATCGTCTCATATTCAAATAGTGCAGTTAACGAGCTGAGCGAGCAGGGAGCTCCTGTAAGTAATATCAACACAAGGATAGGGGCGCACTCATTACAAGAAATGTTTCCTAATGATTCTTTTGCTGAGTGTTTGGCTTTAGTTTTCAAAAACAGCGGTACTGATTGTGAGATATTGTGTAAACAATCAATATTAATAAGGAATACCCATCAATATATACTTACTTATAAAATGGCTGTAACCCTTTTTACATCCCCCTGCTGGGCACGTGTCTTTCCCCATTATTGGGGAGGCCTGGAGCTTACTGCACCACGCTGCTCCAATGCGGGTTAGTGGCCAACCCACTGTCAGATGTTTTCAAATCGCCCATAAGGCCTACGAGAAGGTCTAACGACTGTTATCTATCGACAACAACCGGGCACGACGGCTTAACGTGCCCTTCGAAGCACGGAAACGCGCATGAAATTTTTTGCACCCAACCGCGCCCGTTTTGCTTAGTTGCATAAATCACTTTCGTTCTACGCTAACCGCCGGGCCATGCGCGCTTCATAACTTACTTAACTTATAAAATATTTAAATGAAATAGCAGATGAGTAGACGAGAACTGCAGGCAACGTTTAGTGGCCGCTGCAGCCCATGAACATTAACATAAAACCTGAGGCAAGCATGGGTCTCGCTTAATATTTTATATTGTTGCGCTGCAACTCCAGAGGCTTATGATAACTATATGCAAGTCTGGCTGGTAACTGCACTTTTCCACCGAAATAAAATAGAGTTGCTTCACGAAATACAAGTGCGGGGGTAGTATCTCACCGGTTGAACTGTTAGATAGCCTCCGAATCATTATAATTAAATTACTTTTACAACATCATGTCAGAGACGTCTATACGGTAGAAAGATCTAATAAATGATAGTCCTGCAAACATTGACTTTATTGTCATTAATAGCCATCAGACCTCCCAATTATAGTCAGACTAAACTACACCCAGCTACAAAAGTAGGTACACAGTTTGACAAGAACTGTATAAGAGCAACAGACGGCCGTTAACAGGGTAACTGGATTAGATTCCGACCCCGAAGTTACACCGAGGTACTCATTAACATTTCCTTAAATAAACAAAAGCCAGGCCAGGTACGGAAAAAAACCAATATAGTCGTGAATGGCAGGAAAGTGGAAAAGAAGTTAAGAGGTGTCTATTTGTCACGTTTCTTCCTGAACGCTCTGCTTTCCAATTAAGGGTAAGCGCTCTCTTTGTTTATCTTAAATTGCGAGAAAATCTTACTCAAATTATCGAGCTAAAGGACGGAGGGGAGATCGGTGCCCCGCGGAACATAACTTTTGTTTCGGGATAAAAAGTTGCCTATCTGATGTTGACGGACGGGCGTGGGGAATTTTTAATAAGCGAAAAATTTAATGAGGGACCGTTTTTTTCGGTTTGTCGTGTCAGCTGGACAGAAGTGAGCAATTCTTAGAAAAGGTCAGATAATTTTAAAGATGGTTTGTCGACTTTGTTGGTTAGATATATAGTTTGAATAAGTCCTAGTATTTGGTATTTTATGTACGATAAGAGCTATATTTATTGACTAAATCCGTGCTCCGCGTGCCTGAGTGACCTGAATTATTTTTCGTTCCAAACTTTTTTATTCCAAATTAAAAACGTATGTTGCTTGCTTGCTAGTAATATAGGGCGTTAGAGCTTTTCATAGTAGCGTATTTTTCGGCGCGTATACGGTCGTTTGTTTATTTCTTGTAACGCGCGTTATTTAACATTTTCCAATATAAACAATAGCGCGCGTGTAAGCGTTTTTTCCGAAACAACCGTATACGCAGTGAAGAATACGGTACACTGAAACCTCTTTTAAGGACCGAAGGATGACTGCAAATGCTTGTGAATCTTTGATGATCTAAGTTTATGAGAAGATAAAACCTATGTCATGTCAGGGTTGTTTTAGGAGATTAGCCGGAACAAATAAATATAATATAAAGTTAAAGGCATACACTATCTTTATTTAATGATATACTTACACATTTTAGGTTGTCCCATACTCACCTGAAATGATATTCCTTTTATTTTGTAAAATCATAACTTGCCTACGAAGCCTCCTTCCGTAATAAACTAGTAATACAAAAAGTATCTCTTTACTATCTAAAAATAAAATAAAAATAGCAGGAAAGAGTTTTATAAATATAACATTTTCTACGGCTCCAAAATGGAATTTCCACCTAATTGGAGCCCGTGATTCGACCCACCTTATTATGTCGCGCCGTGCAGTTGAGGCCAATTTAGCGCACCAGTAGCCAAGACGACATCTGCTAATCGATTGATTGACCCCTGCTTTAGAGCCGATAAAAACAGAATAGGGTTGCTTGAGGTACTTTGCAGTCTATATTTAGAAGCAAAGAAGTTCTTCGTGTACCATGATTTTAGAAAAAAAGATGTACGCGTAGATTGGTATAGCAGTTCATAGATGGATTTGTCTACTTTTAGTGCGGTTACCATGCTGGGCTGCCGATCATTAAGAGTTCAAGTTCGATTCTTAGCGAAGCAGAAATTTTAATGTTAAGTTTAGAATTATGTATTTTGGGTCAAGGTGTGTATGGATGTAGTCCTTGTAGTTTCGGGATTAAGAATAAAGCTACGGTATCCCCTGCCTGATCGTAAAAGGCGATTAAAAGGGGCTTACGGGGTTGCGGACGATGAGAGTGGGAGCTTGATCCGTCCAGCGGCTCCGGCGGATCCTAGCAGCCCCGGGAACGACGGCGGTGTGTGCGTGGCCACATGCCGCCTTAAGCATCTGAAGGTGCAGGAGAGCACATTTGCTATCCCGAAGATGGGCCCGTACGGGGCGCCGCGCGCGTAATACACTGGTGCACTGGAGATCCCGAAGTCCTCCCCAAGCGCAGAAGCATGCCACCAGGTACCCTCTCCCAAGGTGCCGGGTATCTTGTGAAGGTGGAAACCTTCCCCAATACAAAAACGTATGGTTGTGGTACCTGGCTTTGTGTATATCCATATGATTAGTGTGGAGTCTTAAACTTGTTTTATATCTGTTCAGGGTGATATTTATAAGATGCTTGAGGAACTTCAATTTAAAATAGTAAAAATCAAGTAAAATACTCGTTCTTTTTCCCTTTGTTACGGAATTTAAAATATTGGAAGAATTCCTCAAGGAACAAGTATTCTATCTTCTAACTTGTAAATTAATTAAAACGATCCACGATCGTTGTTTTTTATTATTTAAATGGATTTACCTACTATCAAAATATTCACTGCACATCTACGGCTGGAGTTCTTCAACACGAGACCATTTTTTATATGCAGCTATCGTCCCGTAATCACTTGGACAAAAATTGACTTGCGCTATTAATATATAAGATTTTATTCTTGGTATGAACTCAAAGGTAGCAAACGGTATACGAGACTTCAGTGGGTAGTTACACTCCTATTCTATTGCAAGCTACACATGTACACCTAAAAAGAAGCTTGTTAGTCAAACATTGTTGGTGAGACGACACAATGGGCGCCCTTCAACGTACCTTGCCCTCCCCACGAGGGAAAATTATTTTTGTATAAGAGAAAATATCTCGGCCTCACCTTTCGTTATTAACTGGAGATTCCCTTTGATGCAGTGTTGCCCTCTCGGCAACTAATGATTTTAAATTTGGCCTGTTATTTCTAAACCTCTTGTGGGCCTGTTGGGGACGGGTCGAGTGTGAATATTTGTTTGAAAGAGTCTTGTGCTCGCATAACTTCAACATTACGTATTGTTGCTTGTAACGTTTGTAAGGCAGTTAAGATTTAGTTAGAAATACATATGTATTTACACGAAACATTAAGAATTAAAGCTTGTCTCAATGCAACAATAATTGTATGAAATAGGTAACAATTAAAGTACGATAGAGCTGTAAAATTCATTACCATTTTGGTCATATAAATCTGATAAACATAACATTCGCTACTTAACCCGATAGATTTAGAATATTCTATTTTATATTATCTTACGTTTTTTTTAAACGATTAACACGTTCACTGCTATATCGGGTCGAATAGACCTGATGCATATCCAGCACTCGGTGCGGCATGAAAAATCCCTGCCAACCCGTTGGTGCGGGATGGATATCTTCGGTCTTTCCGGTGGTAGAAAAGAGATAAATACTGTTTTGCAATTATCTCATCAAATACTATAAACATCTCTCAAAAAAACGTATCGGGTCGTTTCGACCCTATACCGCACCACGGGTAAAAATTATTCATCTAGTGCGTTTATCGGGTCGTAAAGACCCGATGACCGATGATCCGATAAACGCACTGGATTTTCATTGATTCTTCTAGTGAAGTGACGTGCGGAAGTGATAATAGACGGATTACAAATTGAGGATCTCCCTTGCAATCTGTAAATAAAAAATATGAAGAGGTCGAAAAGAAAGCTTTTGTTGTTAAGTGAAGAAGAAAGAAGTGAAAGTGAAATGAAAGAGACAAAAAGGATGCCAGAAACGGGAAAATGCTCTCTCAATAAACCAAGTTAGAATATCCAAAGTCTACCAAATATTTACACTAGCCCGTCAACAGGAAACAAATTGCAAGTTCTTCAAATAGTCGCTCATACACCATCCAACAAAATTCTTCATCAAAATATCCAAATATTAGAAAACACCATTATCAAACCTGCTTGCAATAACATTGACCCTAAAACTATTAAAGATGATTCTCCAATATCTAGTGATGATGACCTGACTATTTTTTCAATGCCTAAAAATTTGATAAAATCTTACATTGTGTCCTTATCACATAATAAGTAAACATATCGACTTTTACCTAATAATCCTGTACATCACTAAAATTTCATCGACATATTTACTCGCTGGTGCTGACATCAGGTCTTAAAGATCCGATAAATTTAATCTCATAAAACTAACGATTTATTAGTCAGATTCATCTCCTGCCATAAATCTATGTCTTTCAATTATTAAAAAACACGTTGCTATGAAAAGTATACAATTTACATTTAAATTGACCTAGAAAAACACATATAAAGGTGAGTAAGTAGAACAGGTCTTTTCGACCCCATAACGCACGCTAGGATAGTTAATCAAAGGGTCGAATAGATCCGATATAGCACCGACTAAAAGTCATATAAAAAGCTTGCCGCAGTGAACGTGTTAAACTGAAGCTTTCTTTATTATATGCATATCTAATACAAAAAGGAAAAAATACTATATATATTTTACAAAATGTATATGCCATCTAAAAGACCTGATTGCGGCATGGTGCCCAGAACGCTGGCAGCATTACCTCTTTGAATCAAAAGGCTGATTTTTTTTACAAAATAACTGCCAGCCCTCTGGTCACCCGAAGCGAGGACAAGTCTGGTCGACATATCTTTGCAGAAAGTTTTCATGTCAGCCGACCATGGACCCAACGTCTCCATTGCAAGCGCCGCAAATTCATAATTTTCCGTTATTGCACAATATTTGCGGCGCTTTAGAGTCTGAGCATGGTCGGCTGCGGCCCCTGCCTTGTTGCATGTTGCTGGTAAATGTGAAGGGGCCAAGGTGTCAAATGTCAAGGTGTCAATGTGTCTTACGTTTGTGTTTAAAAATATCTGAAAAACTTAATGTTTTGAACATAATTTTAAAGTGTAGCGGGTAGTAAAGTACGCAGTAAGAGAAAAAAAATGGTATTGCCACGAATCAAGAAGGGTATCTGTAACAATTTTTATTAATTTAAACATGAAGTCGAGGAATGTAGACACAAATTAATAATGGAAATTGAGATGAGCGAGAGCGTTGTATATCTCATCTCTGGGTTGAAGCAGGAGAGTTGATCATTTTCTTTAGTGTTGCGAGTCTTTTTCAAGTCGTGCTCTTTTCCGTTTTTAATTATTGAACCACTCATTCCTAATTATTGTTATTAGCACGGGGGAGAGTGGTGAAAATTGAGGGTCTCGTCGAGTAATATTGACCGCTGGCTCGAGGTGCGTCTCGGGGGAGGATTTTAATTGTACCCGCTTCCGACTTTGCTCTTGTTCTTTGAGACGCTTCAATAAACTTGAATTTTACGGTGTCTCGTTGGTATAAAGTTTTATTAGTGGGGGTTTCTTTATTTGTGTTCGAGGTGGATAAAGGTTCGTGTTTTAGCAGATCGTTGTGAACTTTAAATTATTCGTAATTAATAGTAAGTACGTATCAATAAAAACGTTTTTTATTATTTCTATTTCGTGAAAGTTTGTTCTTTAGGTATTATTATTGTTTAAATTGCTCGATTGTTTCTTCATCAACGAATTCTTCTTCTTCTCTTCTCCAATTCTTGAATATTTTTTTTCATAATCTATGAAATATAACATAAGTTAATAATAGAACTGTAACAAAAACATATTTTGGATACCTGAAACAATTTTTTTTCATTTTATACACGATAACGTGTCCAAAAATGACAACTTATTTATTGTGTCTCCCAACCGCCCTTATTTAAAAAGTAGCTCGTACGCTATACTTTCGTCTCTAAAGGCCTCGTTCACTATCTCCAAGTAAAGTGTGGATTAGTTACGTCCCTAGTTAAGTTAATTGGCAATTGGTAAAAGCTATGAGTAGGTCAGTTTATCATATGATTAGTGCTACTCGAACATCGTGAAATTGAAATTGAAGTTTCGTTAGGTACTTTAGCCGACAATTAACGTACTTGTCACTTTACTTGAAGGTGGTGAAAGAGGCCCTTAATCTATCAACGGTATTATGAATTACTTTGTTTTCCATGGCTCCCATCACGTTTACTATATATTTTTTCCATACCAATGAGATATTTTACTCCGTAAAAGCCTATGTCACTCTGGAACCCCTCAACTATCTCCAAACATAAAATAGGTCAATCCGTAGCATCGTTGCGACGTGAAGCAAACAAACACACTTCCACAGTTACAATAATAGTACGGATGATTCGAGGCTGCCAGGGGAGTTCATACATTCGGCTAATGACGCTAATGCATTGGATCCGTATTACGTTTATATCCAAATTGCCCGCCTAAGCCCACGATCCGCCGTAAGCCCTGAAACCGAGATCAAAGAACTCGCTGCCATTACGATTGTGGCTCATTTTTTATTTAGATCCCGGAGAACTCTTATCTTAACGCGCCTCCCGTCTACTTTATGACGTTATAAAGCTGATTTTTAATCTAACGTGCCCCGAATTGGGGAACGATTGCATTTCGGATTTCACCCCACGGAATTGTTTTCTTCTATATGTTTTGATTCTCAGATATTTTAAAGGATTTAGTTACAATTAATCAATACAATAAAATACTAGCTGACCCCGCAAACTCCGTCCCGCGTTTAAATGTTCGGGGTGGGCCACCTTTATCAGTTGGGGGGGGGGGGGGGGGTGAAAAATAGATGTTGGCCGATTCTCAGACCTACTCAATATGCTCCCAAAATTTCATGAGAATCGGTCCAGCCGTTTCGGAGGAGTACTTATGGCAACGAAAACTGTGACACGAGAATTTTATATATTAGAAAAACCCAATACCAACATTGAGTACGATTAGGAAATACTCAATGTATTAGGTTTTTATTCTTATCGGGTCGTTAATAAGGAAAAGTTTTTAAATTAAGTAAATTTTGCAAAAGTAATTTTTATCGTTATTTTAAAATGACGGTGCTAATAGCCAGAACAAGCAATAAAATATTTTGAAGCATTATTTTTATAAGAGTATGGCCATATTAATTTAATAACCTGTTACATAATTTGATTGAAGCCATACCATTTAAATGATTAGGTGCTGCGGGTACTTAATCAACATAAAAAATGGTCATGTACACTGCTGTAGTCATGTCAACTGCTATTCAAGGTTGAACCTAGGTTCTATTCCCAGCAGGTCAGAAACTCGAATTAAAATATTTGCCTCTCTATACTATATACTATCTATAGGTTGTACATAACACGTATGACATAGGAACTCCTAGTGTGTTTCTAAAACCATTAAGTCCACAGTAATCACAATAACATTCTGAGGAATTGTTGTTCTATGACTTTTTTCCAATAAAGTAAAACTGTCGAGCACGGCTAGTTTTATTATTTAACGTATTATATTAAAAATATCGCATAGTTTCCCAAATCAAATATTAAGCCAAAATATGTTCGCCTATATGAAATCGCGAATTGGTGTTATTTCATGCAAACATATTTTTACGAGGCACTGGCGCCCCCTCGCGGCAATTTAGAGTATGAACCGTGTCGCACGTGCGCGGTGCAATATGTTTAGTACGGGGCGCAGACGAAAGTCTTTTTATGAATAACTTCAATGATTTATGAAGTGCGCGGAATGCCGGTCTAAGAGTGTGCCGCCGCCCTTTCGCTTTGTGGGTAGTAAGACGTTAATAATTTAGGAAGATCGTATATTAAGAAAGCAGGATGCCGTTGGCGATGCACAAATCGCGTGGTGCTATATCGAAGAAAAAATAAGGAAACAGGAGGTGGTACTACGGTAAATATGTATAAGAAAAATATTGAAGCATACAGTACCCAATCTTAAGTGATGGTGAATACCATAGTAACATTAGTAACACAGACCCCGTACTTAACCGCTACGAAAGCTACACCGTAGTAGCTTTCGTAGCTACGTCTACGAACAAAGTAGGTACCATCACTAACTCTAAATCTGAAAGCATAGTTGGAAAATATGTTTTGGGGTTCAGATGAAAGTATTTTTAACACGCTTATATTAGCTTGACCTGTATGTATGTATGTAGCGGAATCTTTTATCTTCATTTTCACCTACTTCTAAGCGTCTGATTAACATGAAAATTTGCACAGGGGTCAAGGGCCGATGACAATGCAATAATATGAAAAAAAATCCAACTAAAAAATTTAAAATAAATAATGTAGTTTAAAAAACTAAAAAACACGCTTTTGTGAAAGAATATGAACTAAAAAGTAAAAAATAAGAAAACAAAATCATGTTTTTTAGTTTTTTAAACTACAGTATATTTATGCATAACTTCTATATTGGGGGATGGCTTGCAAGTGTGTGTACCGTAGGAAGTTATCTCGTAGTCAATTCCGACGAAGGCGACGCGACGGAGCATCCACAACATTACCTCCAAAATCTTATGTGATTGTGTCTTTCACACGTTTTGTGATTGTTTTAAATTGTCATTAATCATTTCAGTAGCGTTTTATGAATATGTTCAAGCATTTAATATAATTTTAGATTCTATTTTGTAAATGAATATTTGAAATATAAAATGAGAAGGCATCTAATCATCTATGACTATGATGTAAAAGCCAATAAAGTTGCTGAGAGAAAATATTGTCTTACGTACTTATGAAAAACCACTTGTGTGTAATATATATCTATTTTCTCTAGTAGTGAGTATATTGTTAAGAAAATGATAATATATATTTCATACTATGCTATGATCTGAAAATAACTATTACCTTGTCGCCTGATAATAAAGAATTTATTATTATAACTATAACATGAAAACAATATAATTAATTAGTTCCGGAATTGGTTTTGTATTTGAAATAATAACTTTAATCTACATATTTGTACCTAAATCAAGTATCATGGGCTATAAATTAGAATTAATCTAGGGAGAGTTTGGTTGCAAGTTTGGTAGCAAGCAATATTACAAGTTTCTGCCCAGTTTAGGCAACTGATGATGCACATTCTTGGAAAATATTATATATTGTATTGTATATAAATTGTATTGTATTTAGGTTCCTGTCCTTCAAAATAATCGGTAGGAACAATATAGCGCTTAAGGGATAAGTACTGGCTGGTAGCCAAGCGTTGCTTGGTACGCTCTGAAGGATGTAAACGACATGATCCTTAGCTTAAATATCACTTGAAGGTGGAGGCATATATTACGACCCAAGAATAACAGCATTAAAGATACTTCTGGGGTTCAAGGCGCAGTCAAAAGTCATTTTATAAATAAGGTTAAAGATTTATACATATACTACGTGAAATAAAGTGTGTGCTGCCCTTTGGATTTTTATGTAATAAAACGTAAATCATTAATGAAATAAGTGGGTTGGGATGGAGATATACGCAAGTATTAGGTCCGAATCTGATTTTATATCGTTAATTGCCTCATAGTCCATTGTCACGAAAGCTACAGTAAGACTATGGAAAAAGATAATAAATTGATATAGTTGCAAGTTTTTTTTATTTATTTATTTTATTTATTTAGTACACAAAGATATTATAAGACACGATAACAGAAGAGAAATATGTACAGGGTACTGCTTATTTCTAAAAGAAATTTCTTCCAGCAGCACCAGGAATGGATAGAAGATGTGAAAAAAAGACAAATACAAAAAAGAATAATAATTAAATATAACCGTACTAAAGTAAAAAAAAAACCAATAATAATACATACAAACATAAATACATATATACATGCATACACACATACATACATACATATAAATAAATATATACGTACAATTTGTGTAAATGAAAAATAATAATAAAGTACAACAACCCAACACTAGGTCATCGACAAATAGTGTTCCTTAACTTTTCTTTTAAGGGAAAAAATTGTTTCTGACTGCCTTATATGCACTGGCAGTGAATTCCACAATCGGACTCCATGCACTGAAAAGGAACGAGAGGAAGTTTTGTGAAGGGGAATAGATATGAGAGATTTGATATGTGACCTACACGGCACGTTTATTTAAATGATTGTTTAAAATTTCATTCCTTGCTTACACTGCGTAACTGTAAGTTAACATCAAAACAACATAAATTTAGCAATTTCGGAATAGTTCTTGTATTTAAATCCCTGTTAAAATCGTTAAGTGTATTCCGTTGGACGAGGAGATAAGAGCTGGCTGATCGCCAAGCACCTAACGGTACGGTCTGTAGGATGAAAACGACGTGAACCTCTGCTTAAACATCACTTAAAGTAGGATACCGACAAGGATAAACGCATTTTTTTATTTTAAACATTTAACGTGGCGGGTCGTCCCAAATTCGTACCAACCAACGTAGTAACATCGAACCGTGATCCAGAAATCAGTTCAGCGTCATATAGGTATCTTAATTGTAAACTGTAGAAAGCCGCATTGTAAGACGGTAGCGCCATATATTTTGAGTAATTAAAGAGAACACACGTACAAGTTAGATACAGACAGATGGACGAATACATATATGCTAAGTCTATGAAGAATTCTGTATTTTATTCTTTTAAAACTTTTATTTTTAGTCCTTTAATTTTTATTTTCTTTTATAAATTTATCCTTGCATATGCATATTTAATAAGAACAAATAAAGAACGCTTCTCCCTCTTGGCCTCACCGTAGGGTGGTAGGTACAATGTGTCGTGGATGCTGCGGACAACAAATGAAAGGCCACAAACACCCAGACTAGGAAAAGACCTCTATATTCAAGCTGGGATTTGACATAAGGACTTATTGCACGACACACGTTCCAGCGTGGTAACTAAATGACCACTGCACCATACGGGTCATCGTATTATCTGTGCAAAATAACCTTCGTCAGGCTTACTACTGCGATGGTCCACATTTTTGCAAGCACAGTGTATGCATATTACACGTATCAATAAAAGTGTTTAAATCTTGTTTTTGTCCAGTTGCCTTAAAACAGAGAGAAACAAGTCAATGCACTATGCACAATGCACTACTGCTGCCAAAACCACATAAGTACGATAGATGTGTATAGCCAAAAAAATATTTTTGTATACGATAACTTTATCGCCTACAATTGAGAAATAGCCAAACATTTGTATTATACTTACGATACGAGTATGACAAACATCATGATTGCAAGACGTCTAAACATTCCACTGGGCAGTGAAAAGGAGCTTATTTTTTATCTCCCAACGAAGCGGTGTTTATGAGTGTTTTATGAAAATAAGCGGGTGGCCGCTCATTTCGGGGCAGAGGTTCACGGGGGTGTAATGTTGCTTTCATGGTAGCTCCTTGGCCACCAGCCAGCCGCTACGCTACCCCTCTTTTGTTTTTAGAGAGTTCTGGTTTCTTTAAGTCATATTGTGTAAGTGTGAATGAGAGAACTTTTATTCTTCCGTAATGTAAATATGAAAGTGAACAATTAGAAATATAGTTCACAGTGGCAGTTTTGAAATAGAACGAAATAGTAGGGGAAAATTATTTTTCTATATTACAATAATGCGTGATGATTTGTACGAGACAGAATCAGAAACGATGGAATTAATAGACAAACGAAAGTCACCGGCAAAGCTCTCACAATTTGCAAACCGAAGTAGCAATAGGTAGGCATTATTGCCCCCGATCGTATAATAAGAGTTAGTTTTGGATATTAGGAGTCAGTTGACGAACTAAGGAAATAACATTAAAATAAGTAAAAACTTCGAAAGATATTATCCTTCCGATTTCTTACCTATTTTAAACGACTTTTAATTGATGAACTTTGATGATTAATTAATGAACTAAGTAAACTAATTAGGTAGTATACTTAATTATTAATGAGTCGATATGTGCGGTAAGGTCGGAATGTGATGGTGAGAAGTGGGTATTCAAGTCATCCATGAAGTTAGAAGAGGTTGCTTGATTAGAATCATGAAGCGTTACATTGTTATGATGCGCTTCGATGAACCCATCAATGTGTTGAAATGATATTGCAGTCCATCCAGGGACTAAAAATGCACAAATGAATGCCAGAAGATACGTATACTTGTCGGGGATCGCCAGTTCAGCAAAGGGAGAGCTATCGCTAAGCAAGGTCATGCCTAGAGATAGACCGTGATCCTACTGTCTCGATGTGGTCGGATATTTAGAAAACTTCCTTAGCGTGATTCGAAATACCCGTTGCGCTAACTCTTGACGAGTTGCAGAAAGTCACCAAAAGCTCATGGTTACCCTGTAAGCATTTATTGGTACTTATTTACAAAACCATTCAAGTTTTTAAACATTTCACAATATAGGAGTTCTATCAATAATTATCCAGTATTTAGCAAATTTTGAAGAATGTACTTTCAAATATTTTGATGCCAACTCCACTAAGTTGTCGCTCTACTCGACAGTCAATGCTTAAATATTGCGTGAACATACGATCGTTGACCGCGAATAGAAATCCACAGATTTGTGACGTTTACTACGGAAGTGCCTATTGTGGTTTATTCGCTTGTACAGTAGCTGTTCACTTCTAGTAGTAGTAGCGTATTTATGCTAATTTAAGTGTTTTGCACTTGCATACTAGCGGATTTTTCTTCTATACTTATGTTGGGTAGTTAAACAATCTAAACGGACTTAATGTGCCACATGTTTGAAGAAAATAATGAAATAATGCGAAAACGTATTATTACATTTTCAGAGACCTAATATTATACTTATGCCTAATTTTTATTACTTTTAAGAATAGCGAGAGACTTAGGGCCTCTTTCACCACCTTCAAGTAAAGTAACAAGTTCACTAATTGTCGGTTAAAGTCACCCGTAACTTCAATTTCAATTTCACGATGTTCGAGTAACGGGTACTCATAAGTACGGATTAGTTTATCATATGATTAGTGTTACTCGAACGAGTAGTAAAAGCTATATCTTTTACTTGCCAATTAACTTTACTTGGAACGTAACTAATCAACACTTTACTTGGAGATGGTGAACGAGGCCATAAGTCTTTTAAGTAGTCAATCTGAAGTCTTGCTGAGATAAGGCGTTTATTGTTACTACGGGTTGATACTATGTGAGAAAATATAAAACTGAACTCTCTATATACAGGTATCAAAACATTTAAGCTATTAGATAAACCCCAACCTTTAACCAAACCTGAGACTCACAGAATTTCTCCATAGCTTCGTGTTGGCATGCGGCGTCAGATCAGCCACAGTTTCTCGCAGGAATAACTCCTGACAATTGTTCGCCGAATTCTTAATGCTTTCTCGCATTCCTTGTCGTTCCAACACGATCTTGGAACGCGTTGTAAGATTCTAAGGCAAGTGGTGGTTTATTTGTGGCTGTTTTGTTTTTTACGTGTAAATGAAACTGTAGCGTGTTAGTCTGGCCGTCGACTTTTTGTTGTAAGTTCAATATTCATTTTTACATTTCATGCTTTGTCAAAGGAATGGCCCAAACATGTTCAGTTGTATAAAAGCAGTTTAACAAACATACTTTTAACATACATACTAATCAAAATCATAGCTCTCTGGTTTGCTTCGTCGTATTCACATAAAACTAAAAGTTATTTTGGAAATCAATTGTCAGGAATTAGTTCGTGTCGTAGCATCAGTCGTGGAATTCTTAATGCGTTTCGGATGCCTTGTCGCTTGCAGAATGATCTTGGAACGTGGTTTGGAATCTTGGAGGAAAATTCAGGTAGTCCGCTACGATCAGTAAATTCTGTAACTTGAGCAATAAATTATTGTTCCAAGAACCACAATTAATTATATACAAATGTATTTATGACTTACAATGTGTAACTAGTAATACTTCCTTGGGAGACAAATTTTTAGTCTCATAAAGGACATTATTGGACTTATACTTTTAACTTTTATGAATTATCAGTAATAATATCAATAACTAGCCTTCCGCCAGCGGCTTCGCCCGCGTGGATTTGTTTAATGGGTCCCCGTAGGATAAAAAATAGCCTATGTGCTATTCCAGGCTTCATTGCTATATTAAAATCATAGGCGTTTAGCCAGTTGTTTCAACCGCGTTGACCCTATTACTCGTTTTTACGTAGGAATGAAGCATTTTCCCACGGTAAAAGTAGCCTACGTTACTCAGGGTGAATGTAGCTTTCTAATAGTGAAAGAATTTTTGAAATCGGAACAGTAGTTTTTTAGTTTATTTATCACAGACATACAAAAATACAAAAATACCAATCCTTCCTCTTTATAATATTAGTATAGATTGGTATACTTATTCCTTGTTAATGAAGTAAACGAACTGGTAATTTTAATTATAATTCTTCGCAGGTAAATCCTTTACTCTCACCATCATGCTGGCGACATCTCCACCGCAAGTGGCGACCTACCAGAAGGCGATTAAGGTGACCGTGGACGGACCCCGGGAGCCTCGCTCGAAAACCAGGCACCACGGATTCCATCCCTTCCACTTCGGGCCACGGTTTGCACCTGATCCTCTAATGGGGTCTCTACCTTTTAAATTATCAGGTAAGTATTTTTTATTTGTATGTAATATCTAATGCTTGGGCTACACCAGAAAAGAACTTACCACTAGCTTCACTCTGAAATGATATGAATATATGCTGTAGGTGGTAGAACAATTATCGTTCCCCCGAGGAAGTACCACCGCTGCACCCACTTCTGCCGTGAACTAATTCTATTGTGTTTCGGTGCAAAGGTGCAGTTGCCGGCCACACTTACATGAGGCGACCGCCAGCCTTCGGAGTAGCAGCGCAACTGCATACGACCTCAGACAAGACTTGCCTATGCGTGCTTGAGGTTGTATGTAGACGTCCATGGGCTGCAGCGACCACTTAAAACCACGTGGCCTGCATGCTCGTCTGCTACTCCATTAAAACAAATAAAAAAAAACAATAAAAATAAGACCTGGTACACACAATGTATGTTAATAAAAAGAACGTTACAACGAATCATATGTTACACCTTGATATCCGATAGACATGGGTATCAAAAGATAGAGCTTGACTGTGGATTGCGAATATCACAAAAACTCTTTATTAATTAACATCTCAATATGAGTATACAATTTAATTAATGATACCGTCTGTAAGTGAAAACTTGGGCTTGGTGTTACATCTTTATAAGTACCTACTTAATTGTCAGTATACATATTTTTTTCCTTAACCTATACAGCTAAAAGAGCGGTTTCAGACCAGCGTATTATATACGCTCTTGTTTGGAAGCGCGTGAAGGCACGAATCGGTGATCTTTGGTTTTGAGTTGCAAAATGTACACGTACACGCGCAAGTGGCTGTGACATACGGACGGACAGACAGACAGACAGACATCACGAATCCATAAGGGTTCCGTTTTTTGCCATTTGGACCCGTTTAATGGGTCCCCGTAAAAATAGCCTATGTGCTATTCCAGTCTTCATTGCTATATTAAAATCATAGGCGTTTAGCCAGTTGCTTCAACCGCGTTGACCCTATTATACGTTTTTACGTAAGAATGAAACATTTTGCCGCGGTAAAAAGTAACCTATGTTACTCAAGGTGAATGTAGCTTTCCAATGCTGAAAGAATTTTTGAAATCAAAACAGTAGTTTTTGAGTTTATACATTACAAACATACAAAAATGCAAATATACAAATCTTTCCTCTTTATAATTTTAGTATAAATAAAAATATCTAAATAAACGATTCGGTCCCCTATCGATAACATAACTATTGTATATTAAGACATAGCAAGGAGGCTGTTTCCTCTTACGTCATCTTCATCCGATCCGTCCTACCATCGGACAGATATTAAATTGTCAGTCCGGACCGTTGTCACTCCGTCGGACGCCTTAGAGGGGATTTAATTTGGCCCAGAACTTTCGCTAAACAATTAATTATCGATTTCCACCCTCTTTTGACACCTGTAAGAAATAGGGGTCGAAGTTTTGATGTTTCGTATGCCAGGAGTTGTTACGTATTTAGGTTTAAATTTTAAGCTTTAAGCTTTTCGTTATTTGTGTTACAAAAAATTTATACTTATATCAATATTATGAATGGTTTAAAACCACAACTCGTCTAAATATTATAATACGTAATTTTCAAATACTTACCAATCTTTTGTCCGTAATAATTAAAAAAAAATCGAAAACGCACACGATTTTTGCCAATTTAATGTAGGACGCATGTAACGTTGTCTGCTTATTTTATAAATTTAAGCAGATTTTGTATCTAATTTAAATTTTGAAATAGTAATGTTTCTCTACGTAGCATTACGTAACTGGTTTTTACATCTTGTACTACGTTGTAGAGTTGTCAAATTCAATGCAACATCGACGCATCTGTTGGCATCAATTTGCGTCGCTTACATGCGAGCACAGGGATAACCCCTGATCTATAGCTTACTTGCCCTTTGTAGCATCACTAATAAACAGCGTAACAAGCGACCCCGTCGCGACGCCGTCACTAGGCATCCCACCTGCCGAGATGTTAATAAAATTCTACAAGACACAATGAACTCATATTAAGTACTAGTAGTGGATAATAAAATGTTTCTAAAAAAGGAAGGTAGGTATGTTCATTTTTTCGTAATAACTAAAATATTTTTTTTTGTTTACTGATTTAAATATTTTAAGTTGGTTAGCCTCAACGGTCTTTCACTGTGGCAACTGAGTAAAGTATTAAGTACCTTAAAATAAATAAATCACTCTCATAAGTAAATTCAATGGCTGCAACCCTTTTTGCGTCCCACTGCTGGGAACAAGTCTCTCCCCATTATTGGGGAGGCCTGGAGTTTACTCCACCACGCTGCTCCAATGCGGGTTAGTGGCCAACCTGCTGTTGGATGTTTTCAACCCGCCCATAAGGCCTCCGACAAGGTTTAACGACTGTTACCTATCGACAACAACCGGGATCGACGGATAAACGTGTCCTCCGAAACACGGAAACGCGTATGTTTTCTTTTGCCACTAGCGGTCACCCATTTCACACTCGACCGCGCCCTTATGGCTTAGTTGCATAGATCGTTTGCGTTCTACGTTCTACGCTAACCGCCCGGTCATGCGCGCTTTAAATAAGTAAATTATATTCTAATCTAAAATTTAGTAACTTCTTTGGTACCTACTGATTTAAGTTTTTGACACCGTTTTATTTCGACTTTTCACTTCTTCTCTAAGTAGTTTCTCAAATGCCTTTGAGGATTTGACCTTTAATGCCTAATTACGTAGTTTTCACTTTTACTCCTATTTTCAATTGTCAAAACGGCTTCACAACTCCAATAAAGTGGGTGACCTACCGTCTCCGTCGCGACAGTCGCTAGGCAGCGCGCACCTGCTGGGATGTTAATAAAATTCGACGAAGCAAATTATTTTGGAGGGTAGAAATCTTATACTCAAAAATTTGAAATTTGCGAAATTCAACTACAATATGTCATATACACGTAGGTATATTATATTGAATACGTGAGTAGATAAGAAGGCAATAGAGGACTTGTGTATTTTTATGGGATTTCTTAACACAGTTAATCCTAATAATATTATAAATGCGAAAGTATGTTTGTTACTCTTTCACGCGAAAACTACTCAACCGATCATCATGAAACTTTATACATATATTCTTGGAGTTGTTAGAAGTAAAATATGATACTTTAAAAAAATAACGCGGGTGAAACCGCGGGGCATAGCTAGTATTAAATAAATTAAAATATCATATAGAAAGGTGATACCGGGTTCAAATCCTCGGCGCGCACCTCTGATCACGACATTTGTTAATTGCGTATTTATCGCTGCTTCACGTAGATGGAAAATATTTAATTAATTACTATGTTTCCCGTTACTGTGCATGCCTAAAAGAAATTGATGATTTCTCTAAGACGCAACGAAATTCCGCGCTTGGCCAGCGTGCTTGCGGTCTAAATTCTTCTCACTTGTGATAGAAAAATAAATAAATAAATTAAAACCAAGTTTCTTAATGACGTAAAGACTAAAGTTTTGATTCAAAAATGAAAGAAATGGTAGAGATTCCATTAACCAGCAGGCTTTCTTGTTATAAATGTTTCACTGTTTTAAAATCCCGTGCAAGCCTGCACATTACACATCATATAAGTGTACATAAGCTGTGCAACGACTACATAACGATAATTATATTCTCGCATCATCAGAGCCCATCAGCATTTTAATGCGATAGCAAAGTAGGTACATATTTACTTCAACGATATTTTAATCCCATTACAGTGACCGCTGTCACGGTGCGCTTCGCATCGACAAACTAAATATTTCGCGTTAAATACCGTATTTACCTTTTGTATTGTTTTCGGAAGGTAGTAAATGGGTCACATTTACCTATTATTTATTTTTATACAATAACGCAGTTCTAAAGGGAGAGCTGGGGTATTTTAATTTACAGCCACAATAAATTATGAAAACCTAAAGAAGTGTCTTCATATTTTATTGCGGCTGCAACTCTTTCCGCGTCCCACTACTGGGCACGGGTCTCTCCACATTGTTGGGAAGGCCAGAAGGCTACTTCACCACGCTGCTTCAGTGCTGGTTGGTCGATATAATTTATAGTATTTTTTAAAATTTAATAATCAATTGAGTTACTTTTTGACTATTATGAGAGATAATAATATTCCACGTCAGGTATAACAAAAATGCTAAATATATTATTTTGTGAAGACGACACGACACGCGATGAAGAAAGTATGTATTTACTACGGCGATATTTAAAACCTGACCGCGGTCACGGCGCGACTCGAATCGACAAACTAAATCTTAATATATATATAGAAAGTAAAAGGTTTTCTTTGTACGTAAAGACACGGTTTTCTCTATTATCACTAACTCCAATCAACTTCCCGTTGGGGTGGTAAATACCCCTTAGTACGTAGATGATAGTAAGGGAGTTTGATCGCGGTGGGTGGAGTGGGGAGCTGATGATGGAAGGTAATGCGACGGTTAGGCGTTGAGTTGAGTTCATATTTTTACTAAAGCAAAACAGGCATTTGTGTATAAATATCATCATATCATGTTGCTGAGCTGATGATTGAAGGTGCAACTCCTCAACGGTTAGGAGCTGAGAGCAAATTCTTTCATTAATTTATACGTTCAGGTGGACTGACAGTAGTATTCTTTCAGGCTATAAGATGGCTATTAGAAAACATGATTATAATAGGTAAATATCTTTAAAGTTTAGATTAAACATGCGAAGTATTTTAACCCGAGCAACGCCGGGTTTCGCAGCTAGTATGAATATAATATAAATTATATCTTTTAATTGGATGAGGTAGAAAATAGCTCACATTTAATGGTTGCAAAAAAAACTTGGTATTAAAAGAGAGATTGGGTATTTAAATAATGTTTATACTTTGACCGGGACTTTATGAACATGTTTGTATACATATCATCACGAGACGTTTTATAGAAAAATATTTAAATAATATAAATGTTAATCAAAAGTCTTCGTCCTTTGTAAGTTCTATGTAAAATAGTATTTTAAGGACTGTTTTATTATTATTTTTCTTCATTTGCACTCGAACAATTTTATTTAATAGGTATGTAATTACTAATTAGGTAGGTACGTAGTACATAAACTAATGCGCAAAAAACTTTTTAGTAAGGCTAGTGATTTTATTGTGTACATTCTATTAATATTTTATTATATGAAATAAAAAAATCGACAAATAAAATATTCCTTTTGTATTTTAATGACTTAAATTAACATTTCATCGTATACTACCTACATCGGCCTCACTAATTTACTCTCACTTCTCAGTGGAAATAAAAAAGGTTAAAAAAAGACATTAATATTTCGTATTAAATTAGGGTGTGAATTATGAAATGATACTGCAGGTTACGTATTTACAATTGGCCATTTTGCTCTATACGGCAGAAAATAGGTCAAATTTACTGGATGCAAATAATTTACGGTATTAACAGAGACAGGGCTTTTACTCGTGATTACGAGACAGACTGCAATAGCCTTTGTGGTTTAATTTTAATTTGCAGTTTCGGATAAACATTGTGGTAATTAAATCTTATCCAATGAAGAAGATCTTTTAGGTGGCATAAGTGCGCATGCCGCGGCGGTTAGCGTAGAACGCAAGCGATCTATGTAACTAAGCCAAACGGGCGTGGTCGGGTGTGAGATGGGTGACCGCTAGTGGCAAAAACATGCGCGTTTTCCGTGCTTAGGAGGGCACGTTAAGCTGTCGGTCCCGGTTATTGTCGATAGATAACAGTTAAACCTTGTCGGAGGCCTTATGGGCGGTTTGAAAACATCCGACAGCGGATTGGCCACTAACCCGCATCTCCACCGACCCGCATTGGAGCAGCGTGGTGGATTAAGCTCCAGGCCTCCCCAATAATGGGGAGTGACCCGTGCCCAGTAGTGGGACGTAAAAAGGGTTGCAGCCAAGCCTTTAGGTGGCAGAACTTGCATGATTTGACCGGCGAAGTAACACCGCTGTTCACATTTCTGTTGTGAAGTTCATTGTGTTTCAGTGTATAGTATGGTTGCTGGCCAGACTTACATAAGGTTCAGCTTCCAGAGTTGCAGCACATTTATACAACCTCAGACACGACTCAACGTTACATGAGATTGTATGAAAAATATTTAGAATAAATTAAGTTTTTAACAAAAAAAATAGAACCGACTTCAAACGGTAAAAAATAAAATTGTTCAGTACCTACTTCTTCTTGCTAATGGTAATGACTCTTAAAACTATTTTTGGAGTCGGGCCCCTACTAAAATGTCGTACCATTCCTTCTAAATGGGCACCGACAATACAGACAGTGGGACAGTACCTACATCTTTTTGCTTATGGTAATGACTGTTAAAACTATATTGGAGTTGGTGTCGATTCAGAACGAAAGGTACACTATATTTACTAAGACAGGACATTTTACTAAGGGCCCGACTCCAAAAATAGTTTTAAGAGTAATTACCATTAGCAAGAAGAAGTAGGTACTGAACAATTTTATTTTTTACCGTTTGAAGTCGGTTCTATTTTTTTTGATAAAAACTTAATTTATTTCACTCTTTTTAGTACCTAATTTTAATAATTCTTCACATAATGTATAAGCATAATTGTAAATTTTTTCACTTAACTTCTAAACGTTAAAGAGATACCTTTTATAATCATGTTTATCTAATAGCCATCTTATAGCCTGAAAGAATACTACTATCAGTCCACCTGAACGTATAAATTAATAAAGAATTTGCTCTCAGCTCCTAACCGTTGAGGAGTTGTACCTTCAATCATCAGCTTAGAAACATGAGGTGCAGATAATTACCGGACATAAATATTTGCATTATGTTAAAAAATATGACTAAAAGAATGTGTGTGCCTATTAAGTTTCAGTGTTTCCCTCGATTTCCCTAGTGTCACATCATTCAATTTTGCCATTGTGACAGTTGGACCACCTCAGGAATGTAAGATTTCCAACAAAAAACCATTTATTGAAAGAATTTGACAGCCTCCGTGGCGCAGTGGGTGATGAGCCGACTGCGAAACGTGAGGTCGTGGGTTCGATTCCCACCCAGGACAAATATTTGTGTGATGAACATGACTATTTGTTCTGTGTCTGGGTGTTATTTATCTATTTAAGTATGTATTTAGAATTATATAAGTATGTTTATCAGCTTTCTGATTACCATAGTACAAGCTCTGCTTAGTTTGGAATCAGATGGTGTTGTGTGAATTGTCCAAAGATATTTATTTATTTATTTTTATTTATTTGCTCTCAACTCCTAACCGTCATAGTACCGTCCATCATCAGCTCAGCAACATGATATGATGATAATTATACACAAATACCTATTTTGCTTTAATAAAAATATGAAAATCACTTGTTGTGCTATAAAATTTGAATGTTCCCTTCGATTTCTCTGGAATACCATCATCAGACTTTGACTTGGTGACAGTTGGACCACCTCAGGAATGTAAGATTTCCAACAAAAAACCATTTATTGAAAGAATTTGCTCTCAACTCCTAACCTTCGTAGTACCTTCCATCATCAGCTCAGCAACATGATATGATGATATTTATACACAAATGCCTGTTTTGCTTTAGTAAAAATATGAAAATCATTTGTTGTACTGTAAAATTTGAATGTTCCCTTCGATTTCTCCGGGATCCCCTCGACTTGGTGACAGTTGGATCACCTCAGGAATGTAAGATTTGGAATAAAAAACCCATTTATTGAAAAAAATTGCTTTCAACTCCTCACTGTTGCAGTACCTTCCATCATCAGCTCAGCAACATGAGATGATCATTACTATGCACAAATATCTCTTATGCTTCAGAAAGTATAAGAAAATCAATGTGTGTGCCTATAAAATTTGAGAGTTCCCCTCGATTTCCCTGGGATCCCATCATCAGATCCTGATTTGGTGACAATGGGACCACCTCGGGAGTATAAGCATACGAACAAAAAAAGAATTTTTAAAATCGGTCCACAAACGGCGGAGTAATCGGTGAACATATATAAAAAAAATAAAATATACATACAGCCGAATACAGTACCTCCTCCTTTTGGAAGTCGGTAAAAAAATATACATACAGCCGAATACAGTACCTCCTCCTTTTGGAAGTCGGTAAAAATGAGATCTTCTTTGAAGGACCAAAAACAATTAATCTTACTTGAAAA
The DNA here is from genome assembly GCA_911387765.1 of Pyrgus malvae. Classification (NCBI taxonomy): domain Eukaryota; kingdom Metazoa; phylum Arthropoda; class Insecta; order Lepidoptera; family Hesperiidae; genus Pyrgus; species Pyrgus malvae. Next base: position 15,607,693 of record OU426962.1, read on the forward strand.
CAATTTTAGATCCCAAATAAGAAAACAAGACCACTTTACGGAGCAATAATGCTGCTCAAAAAGTAAATTGTAAAATGTATCGTACAGTATTTTATTTTTATTTTATTTTATTATAATAGGAACACATACAGTGTTATTATACCAATATTACTTTTGAACTAAATACCTATACACCAATTGATAGTTTTCGCATATCGAGACTCAATGCTTGTTTGCTTTTTATGTATGTATGTATAACAATTTTCGGATATTAAATATAATGATATACGTGCAACAATACAAAAAAATACATTAAAAGGTAAACTAAATAATTTCAAACCATTTCTTTGTAATTTTTGTTTTAAACGAGTTAGGACTCGAGTTAAATAAGTTTAGATCGGGGAAATCATCCAGTTTGTTGACGCATTTACCGGATCGGATAAAGAAAGAATTGTGCCTGTATTTAGTAGCGCTAAGAGGAATTTAAGGGGCTGCCGCATACATCTCGTAGGTACTTTAAGGTTTATTTTGGATAATAGATCTGAAGAGTCTATTTTGATGTTGTGCTATTTTTGCCAAGAACATCACATCTGGTATTCTGCGTCTTTGGTGTAGAGGTAAAACATGATGACTCTTACGCCTGGATTCATAACTATAAAATCACTTATCTGAATTTTAAATTGTAAGTGTTTTAAAAACCAGCGCTGGATTGCCTCTAGCCTATTAATATAAATCTGATATTGTGGACTCCAAACTTGGGAGCAATATTAAGTGAACTGCGTACGTAAGAGCAATAGAATATTTTAATTTTTTTAATGCTCCTGAATTGCGAACTCTGCCTTATAATGAAGCTTAACATTTTATTAGCTTTTGTGACTAGCATATCTATATGTTTCTCGTACGTTAATTTGAAATCATGAAAGTATTAAAATAAAGTCCTTCACAAATAACTTAAACTGCACACGACTCTTTGGTCCTTGGTTAATTTAATTTGTGATCCTATTGTAAATCTATAGTAGTCAAAGATTAATTAGCAATGTACAAATGTAAATTGTATATGTTCACTGCAATGAAATTGCGTACACCGAGAGGCAACTAGGCAAGTGTCGCAAACTTCATTAGAGCGGGCGTCAAAGGGCTGTAACGCAATTACACACTGGGCGCTCTTGTGCACAGTTGAGACACGTTGAGTCTCTAGAGTAGGTATGTTACCAATACGTGAGGGTGGCAGAGTACACAGTAGATACACAATCACTAAATTTGAGAGCTACAGATGCATTGTCGTTCTATGAAAGCAATAGATATGGATTATATTATGATTTTAAATTTAATTGAGGAAAAACGCTCAGCTTTTGCTTATGATTATCTGTTTCTTTTACTACTTGTATTTGACTAATTGGATATTTTGTCTTAAATAGTGTATTTATTATTGTAAACACACTATGTACATCGATTAGTAAAAATAAGTATAAACAAATTAGCACTAAAGATGTCAAGAAAAATATAGCACCTACCGTAACATGGCTAATTAATTATGCCAATAATTTGAAAAACATGTATATACCCATTATCTTCCTTGTGTATTGGAACTCAGTGTAGCAGCAACTAGGCAAGTGTCGCAAACTTCATTAGAGCGGGCGTCAAAGGGCCGTAACGCAATTACAAACTGTGCGCTCTTGTGCACAGCTGAGACACGTTGAGTTAACATACGTATGAGTGTAACCCACACACATACTATACAGTAGTAGTATACCAACTACCTAGTATCTAATATACAGGTACTCAAACTACATAGTTGACGACCTGCGTGGCGCAATCGTTACCATGCCGAACTGCCAATCGAAGGGTCCCGGGTTCGATTCCTGGCGAAATAGAAATTTTAATGATGAGTTTAAATTTCTGTTCTCGGTCTGGGTGTTTGTGTTTCTGTCTTTGTGTGTGTCCATGGTATCCACGACACAGGGTATATCTACCCTACTGTGGGGTTATGAGCGTGAAGCGTTATGAGTGTGAAGCGTTATAGTTCTGTGTATATGGCAGTGTGACTTACTTTAATTTTAAAATGAATTTAAATAATTCTAGCCTGTTACATTAAATTGTAGACAAGATAGACTAGTTGATTACTTTGTCTTAAATATTGGCAATAATAAGGACGATAAAATTAGTAATTTCGATGATAGCAAAACTAAAATTCATAAATCAGGTTGTAGAAGTATGTCAATACTATGATACATATACATATTTAACATCTCCTTGTGCTTAATAAGTTTGACAAATATGAAACTTACATATCTACTTAAAATTACACAGTAGTATAATATAATACCATAAAACGAATGCCACAATTGTTCGAATTGTGCCAATACTATGACAAACACATACACACACATATATCCATTATCTTCCTTGTGTATTGGAACTCAGTGTAGCAGCAACTAGGCAAGTGTCACAAACTTCATTAGAGCGAGCGTCAAAGGGCCGTAACGCAATTACACACTGGGCGCTCTTGTGCAAGTTCAGTCAGCTAGTTCCATAGACGCAGGATATGGGCTCGTTTAACTTGTCAGCTTTAATGATCATTGTGGATTTAGCATTCAAATATGTAAAATTGAAAAGTCATAGGTATTGAAAAGTCATTTAGCGCATATGATACCTATATGAAATTGCTGTAAGGATGTTGCCTTTTTCATATTGAATACTAGCGGACCCGGCAGACGTTGCCCTGCCTTGAAGTATCAGAAATAAATTAATATTGCGACTATAAATTGATATGTAAGCTTTCCTACATCTTAATATATATATATATATATATATATATATATATATATTAAGATGTAGCAAAAATAACTACTTTGATGATGAACGTGATGCTACGCTTACTTATATAGTTCACCGCTCTGGGCCAATAAGATTTGCTACCACAAAAATTAACAGAAAAAAGTTGCCAAGTGCAAGTTGGACTCGCCCATGAAGGGGTCCGTAGTAGCAAGCCAAATACCATCATTTATTACTAGTAAAATAGTACTTTGGTTTTCATAGTGTTTGTATAAGCAACGAAGTTGTGTTTGCGGTTTTAGAAAATCTGATAATTAATTAAATCACTAATTTTCATTGAACTTTCCATGATTTGGGGATTGAGATCTACGGCATTAATTTTCATATTTTTTATCTTTCACTATGTTATTCAAAGTATTTATTTCAAAGTAAGACACAATATTATACCTACACAGTTTATTAAATATACTCGTCGACAAGTTCGAGACGGTGATGGAATATATTGTGATATTTAATTGATTACGATGTTCTCCTTCGCCGTGCATGCCTGAGAGAAATCCATAATTTCTCGAAGGCATGACGTCCACCAATCCGCACTTGGCCAGCGTGGTGGACTATGGCCTAAATTCCTCTCACTTGTGAGAAGGAGACCTGTGCCCAGCAGTGGGACATAAAAAAGGTTGAAAAAAATATTTTTCGGTTTTTTGCAAAGATGCCAATAAAGTATTATAGAAAAAAACATTTTTTTTTATTTTAAGCTAAACAGGTATTTAATAAATATATTTTTATATTTTGGCCCAAAGCTTTCTTTCTTACGTTACACAACCGACACAGTACCGCGAATCTTCACCTTGTCTGCGCACGATGTCAACGATCTGTAACTCAATTACAGCGACACCTCGCGGCGGTAAACGGTACAGAGAGGGGGACATGACCGGAGTGCAAACAGTATACGATATTGATACTATTTTTCTAGATAAATAGATCAAGATCAATACTCTATAATACAGCACCGTTTATTTTAAAAAAAACCTATTTAATGCAAAGATGGTCCTTGCTGTGGTCTAGAAGAAACCGAATGCGATGGCTGATACCCAAGCATCACGCGATCCTACAACTTATGTGCAATTACACAATTAAAAAATAAACGGGACCAATCGGGAGTGCGATGAGTTACTGCTAGTAATATTTTCATGTACATATCCATGTTTCAAACGACACGTTACGCCGTCTTTGTTGGTTTATTAACGGTAGACAACAGTCAATAAAACTTGGCGGAGGTTTTATGGAAAATAACAACGGGTTGCAATCCGGTAGTGCCGGCAGAAGTGAAAACTTGAACATTAACGTTGTGCATTTTTCATATTTTGGAATGGTTAGGGAATAATTTCGCACGAATTGCTTTTATTATCAGTATTATTTTTCATCTAGTATTTTCAGTATGTTTTCATCTAGCATTTTTATGCTCACTCATTTTCTTTCACTATTTCTTCGTCACTTTTTTCATTAATAGATGCACTTTGTTCAATGTCCATATTTTAAATACTTGATATAAACGAATTTCACAAGTAGGTGTAGACAGTCGAGCCGTCATCAGCTGTCATCCCTCCGTCTTACGAATATTCGATCCGGCTACATGTCCTGACGCGAGTTTAACATTTTTTACCCATCCCAAAAAAGTGCACAACGCCGCTAAAGAAGTTTTCACTTCAAAATTCGTCAGATTGAGCAGTAAATGCACCATTTTGCATTGGAGCCAAGCATTACAGGTACTGACAGGTATGACCTGACGGGTGATGCTTTAAGATTGGAGTAGAGTCGCGAAGGAAACTCTAGCCCTTTCTTAATTATTGTCTGAAACCAATTGATCCTTTAGGATATGGGTTATAGCCGGCTTACTATTTAATAATGTTATTTGACCATATAAAGTAAGAACTTCAAATCTTTTTAGTACCTATTTTTTATATATAGTATCTTTTTTTATGTCCCACTGCTGGGCACAGGTCTCCTCACAAGTGAGAGGGAATTAGGCTATACTTCACCACGCTGGCCAAATGCGGATTGGTGGACGTCATGCTTTCGAGAAATTATGAATTTCTCTCAGGCATGCACGGTGATGGAGAACATTGTTATCAATTAATTATCACGATATTTTCCATCACCGTGGAGCAGCGATAAATGCGCACTTTACAAATTTCTTTGTCAGAGGTGCGCGCCGAAGATTTGAACCCGGGATCGGTCGCGTCGAAAACCGCGGTATTTTACCACTCGGCCATTGCTGCTCTATATATTTTACATAGATATATTCAATTTGTTCTATCAGAAACAATTCCGAGAGATTGCACCCATATGGGATCATGATAAGTTAATAATCTACTCATAGGTTTAATTTTCATACATTGATAGATCTATAAATATACCTTATTGATTCAGACTTGGACTCCTACGCCAAGGTTTTGGGTTCATTGGGTTCAAAGCCTGGCTAAACCAGATCTTTAGCTAAATTTTCTCAAGGGCCCGTGAAAAACAATTAGCTTCCTTCAATATGTAAATTCCGCGAGATTCGGCATCTTCCCGCTGCCCTCTTATAGCAAACCCTTGCAAAATCATGATAAATTATCCACACTCACGTTCACGCCGCGTACAGACACGACTTTGACACGCCATGTTGGAAATTCGGATGCGGTATTTATGCCTATTGTCATCATTGATGTACCGTTTTTATTCAAAGAAAGAACAAAATTTCACAAGAATTATTTAAAACCCTTAATTTTCTTAGTATAGGAATACGTAAGTCATTTTTAAAATAAATAATCTTAAATTCATAATTCATGTAACACACTAAGATTTATTAACATTTTTTCATATTAACGCAAACGAATCTTCAAGTATAATATATTATTCTCAGAAATGAGAAAAAATACGAATTCAATGTTGCTACGAAGCGTGGTTTTTTACATATCTAAAATAATGATAATATTAAGCCAAATAATACTAAGAAAAATCTTAAATTTAACTTTTTGAGGAATTTAACATAAGCGATTATTTGACGTTAGATTGTAATGAACATGTAACACAACAATTAGATTTGTTTTCTATGCCCAAGGTGGCCGGGCCAGTACCTACTTGTTATGTAGGTAAATATATCTGAGGGCGTTACCTACAATAGTACTTTCTTTACATAAATTGATGCAAACTGTTTAATAATAGCATCCAACACAAACTTCCGTGGTTTATTGATGCTATTTTTTGTTAAAACCTATTGTACTTTTTTGTTAATCTATACATATAATAAAACTGTAAGCAGGGTCAATTCTGTACATTGCATATAAATTTAAAAAAATACTTCTAGGGGTCTTTTTATAAGTAACAGAAGCAAAAAATTTAAGTTTTGAAATTATTGTCTGTCTGTCTGTCTGTCTGTCTGTCTGTCTGTCTGTCTGTCTGTTGTTAGCTTTTCACGCAAAAACTACTGGACGGATTTTGATGAAACTTTTTTTGTTTTATATATATTGGTCCTCGCTAACATTTAGGCTATAGATAATTTTAAAAATCACCCTTTAAGGGTGTGAAATGAGCGATGAAAATTTGTATGGAAAACTTGGATTTTTTCAATAGATTTTCTTGAAATTTGGTATAAATATTTTATAACCAAAATAAAAGAATAGGTGTATCAGCATTTTTCGAAATTCACCCTTTAAATGTCAATTTTATTTGAAACTCTTTGAAAATTGAGTGTCGAAACTTGATGTACAGAATATTTTTGTGCAGAGTAATATACTTATAATTTTGTATTTGTAATCTTTACTAACATAGTAAGAATTCTATTTAAGCTTTTTTCAAAACTACCCCTCAATAGCAAATAAAATGGATTCGAAAGTTGGTATCTCAAGCGTACAATAATTAACCTTAACTTAATATTTCATTCTCAAATTCTTTTCCCTTCTTTGAAGGATGTGTTTACTGATATATTGTTGAATGAATTTCCGTAACATTAGTGTGTATTTCATATCAATCGGGTGATAAACAAAAAAGTTATGTTCATTTACACAATACGCGACATAAACTTAAAAGGCACTTTGGGAAATTTGTATGAAAGTTTCGGTAACAGCCCGTTCAAAACCATAAATAAAAGTTTAAATTTAAGTAAAATTATTTTGAACTCTCACTAATATTGTCGACTATATTCAATATACTTACTTAGATCAGCTTACTGTATTTTCTTTCGTTGGCCGAATATGGCTAGACTATAGGTACCTAATAAGCGAGCCTTACCTCCGCCGAACCTTACATCACAGGCTCCATTGAGTTAGTTGCTCAGCTTATTAATCTTATATGGGGTGGAAGATTATGAACAGGCTGCAGCTGAAACGATTATTATCGCTACATTATATCAAGCTGCAACCTTTTTAGCATTCCACTGCTGAGCATGGAGCTCTCCCAATATTGAGGAGGCCTCAAGCTCCGATGAACCGAAATCCAAATCTTACAATCTCAATGCATCCAGCATTAAGGTTGTAAGATACGGAATCTAAACCTTCATAATTACAGAATGTACAAAGCCTTAACAAAACGAGACTACTGCAGACATCTAGGTGACGAATAGTTAAACTTTTAGTGAACCAACTGTTAATCTCAATATCTACCTATTTGGTAATTTGACATTCGATTTATCAACCACAAAGTTTACATACCATACGGTAGATGGCGTTATTGAGCAATATTCATTTCTTCTCCAAAGTGAATCGATGTAGATAATTTCAAATAAAAGCCTTAAGTCTAATAAAAGTAAGTACATAGTGTAAAAAAAATATAAAAAATAACATTTCACACGTATAGCCTTACATTAGGGTATATACCCTGTGTCGTGGGTGCCATGAACACACATAGAGACAGAAACACAACCACCCAGACCGAGAACAGTTTAAACTCATCATTGAAATTTCTGCTTCGCCCGGATTCTAACCCGGGACAGTTCGATTAGCAGTCCGGCATGGTAAACATTGCGCCACGCGGGTTGTCCCATCGTTGGGTATACGTATGATGCTGAACATTGTTAATTGGACCAATGATAACTTAACTCATTTTTTGCGTCTCTTTATTGCGTACGGGCTGAGGGCTCATCCACACACGTTGATTGATGGAGATATTAAGGATTCTTTATAAAAATATTATTTATTTCCAAATACAGATAGCACACTGTGTAGAGACCCTGCCTTCTGCTTTAGTTTTCACAATGTTATATGAGTTATGACTTATGACCAAACTGCTCTCCGCAAGTTTTAAACCTATAGTTTATTAATTGACCTTACAATTATTTTTCCGATTGTTTAATCCTAAGCACGTGTATGTTTAGTAATTTTATCTCCCAACTACAAGTAGTTGTATATTGCACCTCTTTTCTGCAGTAGGTTAAAGCTATGTATATAGAAAGAGTCTATACATTCTTTGCAGTATAAATTCAACCAATTTACTAAAGATACTATTTTTAACATAGATCTCCACGGGCACAGCAGTATCTCTTAACTTTAATAAACGAGGTACATATTTGTAAAGAGAATCTGATTGCGCGAGAAAAGCGAAACGTGAGAAAAGTGGATAGTAAGATCAGTACAGTAAGCATTCCTTACTGTTTTAGGTTTGAAGGATTTAGAAAAAATACATTAGGTTTCTTCTGAACATATGAACATTGTATTATAAGTGATTTCACTATATGTAAGAATAATCTACCTACTACTTATTCAATGCAAATAAATAATCTTTAATTTTTAATCAATCCATTTTATAAAAGTCTTTATAAACGCGGACGACGTCGCGGGCACAGCTAGTTGATACATAAATGAAAAAAAAATCCAAGTGATACTTAATGATTTCAGTAGTCTCTAAGTTCAGAAAGAAAATGGGCGTCACCATTTTGTGAAAGATAAAACGTTCATATATAAGACAAACGATGATATTAGACAAAATGTCAGCTCCTCTTTCGAATAGGAATTTAGTTTTTAAGGCAACTAATTCCGTACTTCACTGTCTATTTTTTAAACTGTACTTTAGAAATTAAACATGAGAAGCGTCTAAGGTAAACGTACATCGCAATATAAAAGTCAAGAAGGCGATCGACTATCCATTGATTTACATATCCTTGCGCCTAGCGTCGTCGTGTGAGCGCCACTTAAAGTCGCAGCCTTCTCATTATTAATGAGGGAGCCTTAGCGAAAATTAAATATAGCATTAGGCCCGGAAACCGGGATTGAGGGGAGGGGAAAGAAAGAGTGGGTGGTGTAACCCTTCTACGCGACAATACGGGTGCATAATTACGCATTTGTAAATTTTAAATGTCCCACCCACCTCATACAGCCTTTTGTATGGCGTGATTCGCGCTTTTGCCGGGCTTTTAAACGGTTTCAAATGAATTCGTATGATGATGACGCGAGCGCGATTAACTCTAAATGTGTCGAACAATTTTCACGACCTCCATACGCATGTTAATAAACGCCGCCATTGCTCTATACGTACTTATTCGTCAATGTTTATCGGTTATTTTAAATGAGCTGTAAAATTTATGATAAATACGTTTTCGTACGTGAATTTTCAATCAAAAGGATCGCCGTTTTATTAATTCTACTCATCACATCTCGAATCGAATTTCTACAAACTTTATATGCAATATTTTGCCGGTGATGATGTCTGGACATAATATTCGTCACTTTAAAATTTATTTATACCAATTTAAGGTAAAAAAATGGTTATTTATTTATGGGGAATAAACCAAATAAAGGGAATAAACACATTACAATAGGTAACTTTTTTACAATAACATGTAATAATAAAAATAATTCTATTGCTTACTTATTACTTATACAACCGAAGTAATAAAAATGTATAGGAATTTAATCTATAGAGCTTTAGAAAACAATTTCTTCCCGTCTCGACCGGCCAAAAATCTGTTTATTACAAAACATGTCAACCTAACCTTCCAACTTACCCTAAATGCGAAAGGTTAATTAAGCTAAACAAAAAGGGGCTAAACAAAATCAATAGCGGCAAATTCATTAAGTGCTAAGCAGATTGAAATCCAGCAAGGCGAGCAAGATGGCGGCGGGTTAAGGCGCGTTGACAAAGCGGGGTCGTTAGTTCGCGAGGCCTCTTATTAACCTTATGATGAACGAGGGCATCCGTCTTGGCTCCCGTTACCAAAGCTACCCTGTAACGTACGGAATACGTCAGCTTGGAATATTCTACGGTACTATATAGTTGTAGAGCTTTTTGTATTACGGTGTAAGTGTGGTCTCCCTTTAAGTTTTGTTATTTTGAAAGTACCTTCTTGTGCGGAAAATTGATTACCTAGTTCCTCGGTTAATTAATGAGTTACTAGATAATTTACGCAAATGTATAACACCAACAAATATTAAACTTAAGTTAAAAACTTTTTTCTTAATCAAATAAGTATCGATGCAAACTTGTAGCATGTTACTATAAACCTCAGTGGTTTTTTGAAATGCTGCTAAAACGAATGATTTTTTATATGTTAAAGAAATACAAAAAAATATATATTTTAGTTTAACAACTTATTCTTATAAGTATGTGTCCAGAATATAATGCGATAATTTCTTATATAAGACGATATACTTATGTGTAGAAACTGAAATATTAGCTGAACTCATTTAACTATACTCCAGAGCAGTTTTCTGATTTACCTACTACATTAAGTGGGTATTTATTATATTTTTTCTTTGCTTAAACTAATATTTTGATAGGTAAATATATTTACACAATGAAAGAAGATTATTTGCTATAGGTATACCTATCAATCAAAATTATTAAAACTAAAAAAATGAGTGTATATACATTATTAAAAATGCAGTATGTATGATAGTCCCGAACAAATCTAAATTATATCACGGTGACAAACACCAAACAACAAATACCGACACTAACTAAAACATTACATTTCTACATACTTTCTATATACCTATATATCAATCAAAATGTTTAAAGCTATAAAAATGAGTGTACATTTTTAATAATGCAGTATGTATGTTCGTCCCGAACAAATCTAAAATATATCACGGTGAAAAACGCCAAACAACACACCCCGACACTAACTAAAACATTGCCAAATTTCTACGAGTTTCACAAACGTTACACGAATGATATTTCGTTCGTACAACTCAGCCGAAATATTCTAAACTATTCACATGAGCGGCAACAATTTTAAACACCGTTGAATCGCATCACACGTGTGACAAGCGAGGCGAAAACTCGTGAGAATTAATTTGAGTTGTTAGGTTCTTCTGACTATACGAATCGAATCTGTGTTGTATACATTTTATTTAATGAATTATCATATCAGGCAACAAGGTAAGTTAAAAAGTCAGAATTACAAAAAAAAATTGGTACTATATGCAACTCAACTTATGCGCTGAAGGACAATACTCTAAAAGATGTAGAATAATTACTGAAAAGTGCTTCCAACCCTTTCTCTAATCACCGCGAAGGGTCTTAGACGATCGTTAAAAAATTCCGCCCTAATCCTGAACATTGGAATCACACTAAAAACGCAAATACTTTTATCCCGTTAATCCCGGTTATCCCGGTCGTCTTCGCGGATTAGCGCTGTAGCGATAGCGGTAGAAGGAAAAATGCAAGACGCAATCTAGCAAATGGCATTAAAATGTTTGGGTTCAACCCTCTCGCGGCGCGATTTCTCAAAGTCCGGGAAGAAAAAACTCCTTCGCTCGAACAAATGTAGCGGATGGGCACGTCTTCGAGGTCCAATTCGTTCGGTTACACTGCGTTGCAAAGGATTTGATACTGAAGTAGTTGAAAAATTAAAAATCATATTTTTCATTTTACATAATATGAGTCAATAACGTCGTGGCTCCAAAGGCTACCGTACGTACTTATTTGAAAATAACTAAGTATGACATTATTAGACGACTGTTTAAAGTTCCGTATTTCTTGCGGAAAACAATTTTTTATGACGAGTTTGTGTGCTTTAAATGTTGTGTCGAGTGTGTGTTCTTGGTACCCATTATACATACTAATAGTGTTAAACGATATTTATATATATATTTAGAAGTTGGCATTATGAGAAGTTGTTAAAGTTGAATTGGAGTACTTGGTTTTTTCTAGAAATTTCTTGCCTCCATTTTACATTTTTATAAGAAGAAATGCCTGTAGAGTACTTTAGTTCTCAGTCTGTGGACTCAGCGCGCTCCTCTAATTTATTTATTTATATTATATTATCATCTAAGTATGACGACCCGCGTGGCGCAATGGGTACCATGCCGGACTGCCAATCGAGGGGTCCCGGGTTCGATTCGCGGCGAAACAGAAATTTGAATCATGAGTTTAAATTTCTGTTTCTGTTCTCGGTGTGGGTGTTTGTGTTCCTGTCTTTGTATGTGTCCATGGCACCCACGACACAGGGTATAAATTACCTTACTGTGGGGCTATGAGTGTGTAACGTTTATTTATTTATCTAAGTAAAATATATCATATATATTCATTTAGAAATATGTTAAGTTAAAAAAATGTGTGTAGAAAACTATTCAGATCATTCAATCCAACTATATTACGATTACACGTTGCGCACACAACAGAGAATTCCAACATTTTTAACGAATTCAAATCGTCTGGAGTAGCCCTTTCTCTTGCATCTTTGAACGGGAAATACAAATAAAACAATGCCTCTCCATTTTGTATAGCGGATAAACAAACTTATCTATTTTATGTTACTTACTATTTCGTTGGCATACATTTTTCACGATGAAAAAAGTTGGGACAAAACCAACGATGACTTTGTACTTTATGTAAACTTTTGAAAACAAGGTACATACAAAATAATTAAAAACATAGTAAGTACTATTTGTGTGATCGCTCGTTGGCGTTGAACTTTTAAGGTAAATAGGTGTAGGTAGAGTTACTAATAGAGAGCAAAGGTGCAATCCGTGTGTTAGATGGAGACAAAGTAGCCACTGGTATTAAAAAAATTGTTAAGGCAAGGCAAGGTTAAGAAAAATAAACCCGTGTTTTCTCTTCTTACCTCAGATTCAATACGTAAATGTAAGATGAAAGTATTTACGGAGCGCACAACGGTTTTTAATGATAAGATCGTCCTGTATAATAATGTAACTTGGCTTAGAGTTTTAAAAACATATTGCATTATTTGCTAAACTAATAAGCTAATAGAAGATATCATCTGCTTATTGAAATGAAAAATTCTTTCAACAAAGAAACTATAAACTGTTTGCGATGATCAACTCAGATTCAATACCTTAACCCGTTATCGTAAAAGCTTCAAGATTAGGCCGTAATCCGCAAAAGCAGTATATCTAATTGCATCGAACTCATGAAATACTATAAAGGCTAAGCGGTCGGATTCAAAATAATGTGTTTTACATTTTCGTAGCGACGGTATCTGCGACATAAAACGGCCTGTAATTTATTCTATTGCTGAAAGGGTTGGGTTGGGGTGGGAATTACCCAAGGTGGGTGCTAAAGGGTTAAGCTGAATATACGGGGTCGCGGCGCCGGCAAACTTCGTTAATTTATGCGCTTAAAAATGTCAACTGGAAATTATGACGCCGAAACACATTTCCTATTTCATAAATGTATTGTGATAATGTGGTGTCGCTTTATTTTAGTCGGGAGGTGGTAATAGTCGAATTATTTTTAAATAGTTTTATATTGCGATTATATCAATTATTGTCGTATGTCTCTAAATCCCCAGTCTTTTCTAGACTGAAAATTTGTTTTTATTTTTCCTTAGGAACGACAGTAATAATAACCTTACCACAAGATTTTTTAAAGGAGTACGATGCTTATTGTAATTCACTTTCAAGTTATTTTGGTACAATGCCCGGGCACTACTGCTTTTTTTAGTAACGACTACCTAAGTCAACGCTTTTTACAGTATAGTCAAAATATATCTTCAGATTATACTGAGACTTCAATTGAACGTTTAGAGAATTCTAATTTAAAGAAATTAAGTTGAGTTCTAGGCACAAACTCAGATTTACAACTTACTAGACATTAATTTTATGAATTGACAATTAATTTAAACACTTATTGTTGGTTATAAGTGTTTAAATCAACTCAATTAAAATAGTCTTCCGCTTCAGAGAGTTAACGGTAGTTTAAAGTAAATCTGCTACGTGGACATGACTATCAGAGATTTTTTAGAACTCTAGAAGGAAAAATCTTAACAAAATATTAGCGGGATAGAGCAAAATGATCAGTACATATTTAACAAAATTTCTTAGATGGAGGCAAGCGCTGGTATATGAACCTGGGTCCCGGTCTGTTGTCCTCACCACCAGGCTATCACTGCTCTCATGGTTTCACAAAGTAGTATACTTGAAATAGCCGTCCAAAACTTATTGTCATTAACTTTCAATCTGCTCTAAGTCTAAACAATAAACTCTAAAAGTGTGTTGCGGGGTAGATAAGGCATGAATTGAGGCACTGGGGGAGATTCTCATTATTTAAATATTCCGACGTGCGTTAAGCGGCCGTTAGCGTAAGTCGAGCATTGCGAGATAATTCGCGAGCCTATTGTTTTGTTGATTGACTTGTTTTCGCACTTAGAATAAGATTATTGACTAAGGTAACGTTGTTGGGTAAATACGAAAATAGGTGCGTAACGATTTTTAAAGGTAGGTAAGGTGTTTTAAAAGTACGCATTAGTTAAAATACAGAACCTTAAATTGATACTTAGAAGTTTTGTATTAACCTTACTAGGGGTACAGAAAAGGACATATAAGTAATGCAATTATAATTAGTTTACTAGGAATAGGTGTGGGTAAAGCCGCATTATTTAAAATACATAAAAACATTTCAATGTTATTCAATAACATTGAATAAATAAAAGTTATTCAATAACATTGAAAAGTTATTACCTATATAATTTCAATGTTATTGTCATGATACTTTAAATGCTGAAAAATGTTTGAGTATAACAAATCGGCGACCTTTGGCTTTTTGAGATGCAAAAAATGGCACGTGGATAAGCGTACCGTGTTTGCTGAAATGAAAAAAAAAAGACAATTGAGACCAAATTGTATAAATAAATTTTCTGGTATCTTGAAATATCTTTTCTTGTATTTAAAGTACACTGCATAAAGGTCGTGCACATTGCACCTAAGACATTTGCTTATTTATATAAAATCTTGTTCACAGGTATAGCTCAACAATTAGCTGGTCTACCCGGGGGTGAATGGGGGGCGCTCGCGCGGCACTACCCCCCTCCGTTGCTGCCCACACACCCACACTTCACGCCACATGTGCTGCCGCCAGCACACGCGCAGCATCCACATAATATTCCGCCTCCACCACAAGAGACAGGTGAGATCATGCATCAAGTTTGGTAGGTAATAGGAAGTACCACGGCTGCACCCACTTCTTCCGTGAAGCGATTCCGCGCGTTCCCCGTGGACCAACCGTTGGTCCAACTAGTTGGACCACGGGGATTTTTTTTCCCGCTGGACCAACTACTCGGTAGTTCAACTAAATTCATTTCAGTTGGTTCAACTTGTCAATTTAAGATCTAATTAGTAATAATTCTATTAAAAAAAGTTCTTGCGTGCCACACCAACATGGGCGACCTTCAGCCTTTGGAGTAGCAGCCCAAATATATACGACCACAGGCAGTACCAGGAATGCTTGAGGTTGTGTGTACATGTCCATGGGCTGTAGCGACCACTGAACACTACATGGCCTGTATGATTGTTGTCTGCTATTCCATTCAAAGAAAGAAATCAACATCATCATAAAATTGCATACAATTAATCTTTCTCTCCTGTTTTAAGTTGATACACGTAGGTCCAAATTTTTGAGTTTAAAATATTTAGATTCTGGCCTCCATCTGGGTATATCATAATAATTTGTGCAACGGTTAGTCTATGGCAATACATTCAGTATCATGAAGTTATGGTTTACGTTTCTATTAGTAAGTTTAATATTCTGGATTAAGTTCAATAAGATTTTGTAGAGTGAGTTATATAAGAAGGTTAATAAAACTGGCTTAATCCAAATCTGGATCAAGGAATTAACATTCCCTCAAAATGTTGTATTATTGTAAATAAAAAAAATAAAGTCGTTTTGATGTTAATTTTAACAATGCTTTCTTATTTAAGGTCAAAATATATGACACTTTCTTTTATTTTCAGATGTAACTTCAGACAATCTTACAACAATGCACGCCCACAGTACGACGAGTCCGGTCAACTCAAGACCGGGTTCACCACAAGAGGACGACATTTCCGTGACGGCATCCAGCAGCCCGCCACCGGACGAGCGACCAGGCGCTTTCACATCCGTCACCAGGTCAAGGAAACCCTTGCAGCCGCTACCACCACCCTCTAGTCTGTTCCATAGTGCACTAGCAGCGCAACTATTCCTCAACTCACCGCTATTGCCAACGCCGCCCGCTTGGCTCTACTCGCAACTGTACGGAGGCTACGATTGGTGGCTAAGACCACCTCCACCGCAAGAAGATTCTAGTTCCAGCCCCGATAGAGAGGAAGAAGCAGGCTCAACTTCCTCAAATGTCCCCAAAAAGCGAACAGCGTCTCCTGACTGGAGCGATCAAGGAGTCCGAACTCGCAGCAAATCGTTGATCACGTCAGAGAGACGACCTGTTGATGTGTGGCGACCTTATTAACTTTTATTGTTGTGACTGTAATTATGTGAAAATGAAGTGTGTAGTGTTGATCGGTGTGTACCGTCCGGACAGGTCCGTAACAATATGGTGTATGATCGTAGAACATAGAACGATAGGGGTGGTATAGAGATTACTGGTGTTTTTACGTTAGATAAATGAATGTGAATTTCAAATTGTAATGTTTAAATTATTGTTGACTGTATTATAAGATAATGCAAAGTCTGTAAATAAAGTTAATGAAGTTTTTAAAGCTTGTGTCAATTTTATTTATACCAACGCTCGTCATGGTTCATTGTAAAATGTTAAAATAAATGTAACATTTAAATTCTTGGCAAACGGTGATATGAAATAATAAACTAAATTATTGGAGCTCGTTTGACGGCATGGTGTGAGGGATACATTTTTGGATTGCTTCCATATTATTCGTGACCGCAACAAAATGTATGGCATTTTTGTGCTCTCGTAATGTTTCGACATAAATTACGTATAACGCATGCAATAAAATTTGGTGATCTTATAATTAACGTTAATCGAAAAGTCCAGTTATGTTCGTGGAATAACATGTTTATTGAAAAGCTACAACAAAACGATTAAATTATTAATAAATTGGGTTTTGTATGAAGTATAAAAATGCAATGTACAAAATGCTGGCATAAAAATTCGAGATTTATTATTTACAATCGAGAAAAATCACGAAAGATTAATGAAAGTTCACAATAGCACACTTAGAATACAGATAAATTTAACTGCTCTTCGATTAAAGTCATAAGGTTATAATATTATTTGTGACATACACAAGACTGGGTACTTCTACACCGCTTATCGACAAAGTCCATGAGTCTTATCACTCCGCTCATAGCCTCCTTAGCTGTAGAGATTATCTCTTCCTTCGGTAACAAAAACCTGTGCTTCTTGCCTCGTAGCTCCACCATGTAGGAGTAAGGTATGTTCGCTACGCCGTAGCTCCAATCCGTACTGGTACCGGCGGCGTAGTACATAAGGTCTTTGGTACTGCCTACTTTGTAAGTTCGACCGCTTGTTTGGTATATAGCCTGAAATTGAAGCGAAACGCGATGAAATTAAAATAATGAAATTAAAATGTATTACTAGCTGCTATTTTTATATGAGTCTATACAGAATGAGAATATAGAGAATTTGTAGAGGATTGCGGGTGCTATCTTTTTGTCCTTTCCCATAAATTTGTCTTTCGTTTTGTATTCGTTTTTTATTCGTCCACAAAATTGCTACTTCTGTTCTTATACTTCTATTCATTTTCCACATCGACTCACATGAAATAAAACGTACAAAAAAATTAGCAGCTACAAGCAACAAAAAAAAATAATAATTTGCTTCGAAAATGTAGAGATACAGCAATAAAATCGATCAAAGAATGTAATAAATATGATGGTATTCTAATATATGTATTAATACTCGTATTATTTTTTTATAATTGACCTTGGCCATAGCAGTTCCACCTTCCAGTAGTTCAACATAATCAGGACAAGGGTCTCCGATGTAGCCCCAGGGGAATATAATAACTTCGCCGTAGCTATGGAATGACAGGAACACTTTGAATGGCACCTCAGACCCCAGAATCAGGCGCTGTTAATAAAAGTTTTTTTTAATAAATAGAGTAACACATACGTATCAGGCTACATGATGTTTAATGGTCACTGCAGTCCGTGGACATACAAGGCTGAGTCGTATGAAATTTCGATGCTGGTCGCCTTGTATAATTTGGACCGACCACCTACCCATCGAAATGCATAGAATTCACGACAGATATGGTTGTTTCCTGCACCCATTCC
This sequence comes from Pyrgus malvae, assembly GCA_911387765.1. NCBI lineage: Eukaryota > Metazoa > Arthropoda > Insecta > Lepidoptera > Hesperiidae > Pyrgus > Pyrgus malvae. The sequence continues at coordinate 15,625,918 of OU426962.1, forward strand.
TGTCGGAATCTACCGAGGATGTACAGAAGTACGATGATACCTGATAGTGATGTACGATATATGTGAATGAATATCGATAATACAAATAAGGCTGTGGATTTTAACGATAAAAAATTTAATCTATTTTCTAACATACTTAATAGATAGATAATAATCATTTGAACAGAATGGTGACCATGAATTTCAAAAAGCTTTATATAAAAAGTCATTTTGCAATAGTGAATGAATAAACTGTTCTGATAAAATTCTTACTTTGACCGCGGCTGTTTCAGGTTCCGAAAAAGGCTTTGGTCCTCTGTAAAATATGTTTCCAGGGTCTTCTGATGAACCTTCTTCACCTTTTTCTCCCCAGCCGTAACTAAAATAAAATTACTTTAGTTCTATTGTTAATTTTTACAGACTTTTTTATAACTTGATTAGAATTTGTTTTTACAAAAATAGATTATAACTTGATTAGAATTTCTAAATAAGTATTGTTAGAAAACTTTGTTCTGTATTACAGTAAAAGTGATGCAATGGGAAACCTCATGGAAATGGTAACATTAAACGGAAAACCAACAGTCATAGAAAGCTTTGACTTAGGTTTACTATGATCATTTTCAATGGCTAAATATAAAAATGTACTAAGAACTATAATGTTAATAATAACTGTCATGAAAATATTTCACTCAAACTCAATTGTCTTTAATTTTTATCGTAGTTGAACTTACGAGTGTCGGTAAAAGTAATTTGGGAGTTTTAACGGGAATTTGAAACAGGTATGATTCTTAGTCATCATTTCTTCAATCTTCAAATTTTCAATCATTTTATATAATAGGCATGATGACACTATTAAAGAATCAGAGAATAAATGGTTTTATAAAGACAAAGACAAAGACAAAGACAAAGACATTTATTTGCACAAATATGGGTGTTTACAAAGTTGTTTATATATATTTAGTTCGCCATATTTACCTTCATGAGGTATGCAAATATACAATGATAAAAATATAAAAGGAAAAAAACTAAACTATAATACAATTACGAAATGTACATTTACATCTATTTTAATATTATTTTTATTTGTCCCATATTGCGCCTTTTATAAATAAAAATATTTATTTATTTATATTTCGGATCGGTTCCGATCGTCAGCTTTGGGTACCCATATCACAGGGTGTTTGTACACTGAGAGGAAAAAAAGCCGGCGGAAAAAAAACCTCCCAGGTTTTTGTGGAATTCCTTTATGCCGTTTTATCGTTTATGAAATCAGTGACTGAGTAATACGCCTTTTCCAGTAAATACGTTTTAAGTCCTTTTTTAAATTCGTTGCCTGTTTTAATTTTGAGGAATTCCGGTAGACCGTTATATATTTTTGGTCCCATGCAAAAGACACTGTTATGATATTGTTTTGTTTTAGAAGCGATTGAACATAATTGACTGTTATGTCTTTTTGATTTAAGGGTTTCATATTTTGTGATTTCTGTTTTGACCATTATAGAGACCTCGTAAATGTATAAGGAAGGGAGCGTCATTATTTTTAAATTTTGAAAATGTGGCCTACAAGTATCCGTTTGTTGTAATTGACATATTGCTCGAATGCATTTTTTTTGAGCCTTAAACACAGTTTGAATTCCAGTCGCGTATAGAAAAATATATGCTAAAAAAGTTCTAAAATATGATCCCGTTTTAATAAGATTATCTATAAAATAAAAGTATTAAATACGTCAAACGGCCATGTTATCTGAAACGCCAATCAAAAGGAATGACGTCACGTCTCAGTAAATGTCATTGTATTGCTTGAAGTTTGACGAGCAAGCCGACGCCATGACACCTAAGAGCGTTTTCGCGCTTAATTCAAATTACATAGCAGAAAATACATTAATTTACGTTAAAACTTAAGTTTATTGCTGAAATAAACTTTTTTTCGAAACTAGGAGACGTGTACCTACAATAAGGAAAGGTATTTAAAAATCTGTCATCATGCCCATTTTAAGCTTCAAAGTATGAATTAACAGCTAAGTCTAACAAGCGTCCAACCTGAAGTTTCTATTGAGGTCGACGCCGACGCACTCGCTGTACCGCGCCCGATTCTTACGCCACATGCGGTCATGTGTTTGCGTGTACTCGTATCCGTCCGGGTTCAGTACTGGCAGAAAGTACCTGAGTAGAGAGGTGATGGTTAATTTTGAAACTTAATATGAGTTTTACAAGAGGAAATAAATAATTCATAAAAGGAGACTTACACGCAACTGAAAAAAGGGAAATGAGCAGGAAAAGCAAATGAGAGATGAACGAGGAATACGAATTATGTAGTTAGATTTCGTATTAATTATACATTTTTAAACGATAACTAAAGGCGTTGTTGGTTTTTATTCGGTTTCTTATTTAGAAAGAACTTCATCAAAACTTTCCACTTCTTTTTTGTTTGAAATCTGACGTTTTTATGTGATTCTAAATATCTAATAACATCATTAACCAATATGATTTTCCTTGTAGGTGATTATCATTTTAAGTACAGTAATTTCTTTGTTTATCAACTAGGTGATTATCATTTTAAGTACAGTAATTTCTTTGTTTATCAACAATTTCCAATGATTCCTTTTTTGTTCGGCTGTACCCAATGCTGTACAGTTTTATAGGGTAAATTCATGGAAAAAACGACAACGGTCTGATAAAGATCTTCATAATACCTATTGAATTTTTAAAATGAAAAATGGACGTAAATCACTTCACTTCTTTGTTTATTTATAGACACACTATTAATTTTTGTTTGTAAAAAATAATATTACCTAAAGCTAATTCTTACCAGTCCTTATTAACGACGGAGTCGGGCTGTTCGTGGAAGGTGCGGACCAGTCTATCTGCTATGTAGGTGACCACCGCCGTGCTGATCCACTCGCGAGGGTGGATGGAGCCGTCTATCCACACACCGCTGTTTCCAGAGCTGCCGTCCGACACTTTCAGCAGCTGTATTAAAATAATAAGTTACCAATATAATGTGTAAATACATATTTCTTCCTCGTCGCCTCAACGCACGGGTGACTTCTGCCATTTTTGTCTTTTGTTCACCTGTACTTAGGCGACTTTGAAGAGTTCAGGTGACTTTTCTGCTTTATACTATAATATTTTTAGTAACTGAACTACAAAACTGATTTTTAAAGTTTTAAACCATTAGAATGCTACATTATCATCGATTAACATTATCATGCTACTAAGATCCGCAGAATCGGAGCATGTATGAAAAATGTTGCAGAAACCAAGCAGAAACGTAGAAAAACGGCTTTTTTGACACAGCGTACGCTGTGTTAATGATTATAATTGTAATACTTATAGTTAAACATAGTGTATGACGAAAATGATTCTCTTAAATTTTTTAAAAAGGTCCATGTCCAGGTATGTGAAATCAATAAACATATAAAATAAATAGTTGAAACAATGTGTGAGTAGCTTAGATAGAGAAACGTTAGTATTATTACCTTCAAATCCCGTCCTTCAACCGACTTGCCAATAACCATAACTGTGCATAAGTAAGGATACTCTTTTGCCAAATTGTCCATAAACGCGTATATTACTTCCAGACGGTGATAGTTCTTCCAATCCATTTGACGACCTGCGGTCAATTTCATATTTAAAAGAATACTGATGAGTTAAAATGTTTGCAATTATCTTATATAGGCAAATACATTTTAAATGCATGATTCATGCACAAATTAATAAAGGGTTGATGTTTCACGATACATAATTTACCTTTATCAATAACGAATGAATGTGAAATATAATCTGTTAATTATTTAATTTTTCTGTAAACAATGTAAACATTTACTTAATGACGCAACTCTTTTGTTTGTCATATATAATGATACCCACTATAATATTGACTACAATGTTTCTAAAATTATATTTAAAATCCTAATTAAGTAATAGGAACTTCTAAGTAAAGTAAAAACTCATTAGAATTCTAAAGTAACAAAATACCTATTTCAAGATTTTTATTTTTTAATATATTAAAGAACTAAGTACTTAACAAGGTTTCTCATTATTGGATTGCCATGTCAATCCCTCCTAATATTAAAATTTCGAAAGTAACTCTGTCTGTCTGCTACGCTTTCCTACTTAAACTACTAAACCAATTTTAATGGAATTTGGAACACAGATAGAGTGGACCTTGGGAAAGGACATAGGATGATTTTTATCCCACGGGAACCTATAAAACGCGAGCGAAGCCGCTGGCGGAAGGCTAGTTTATGATATGTTTTAAATACCTCAATAACATACAATGTTAACCTATTAATTATTTGGCTTAAGATCTCCAAAAAAGGATTATTATAAGGATCATAATAATCTTTAAAAGTGGATCTTAATATTTTTTCAAATTCAGTTTCGAGGAGATACCTGATATTATTGATGGGAACGCCCTTTGAGATAAATGTAATTATGTGTTTCTAATTACACTTCGAGCAGTTAACATGGGCACGGTACTATTACTATAATTAGGAATATAATTTGGTGATGGGGATCATTTTCAAAGTATTATGGTCAACATACGTATCCCAGAACCCTTTCTGTTCTTGGTCAGAGCTGCTCCTTGCTCATTTTCGAGGAGGCCACCTACGTCACCTATCGCCACGGCATACGGAATCTCCCGTTCATGCAGCATGCCAGCCACCTGCGCCAAACGCGGGCTTTCCACCATTATGTCCATCGTGCTACGTTCTTCTTTCCAGATGTTTATTGCTTGAAGAGAATTAAATTAAGTTATCATAGGCGGCTTATTTATCAGGGGTTCCTTAAAGGAGAGTAGCATATTATTAATTCAAATGTGAATTGGTGTATTTTAGCATTAATTTCGAAGGTAGTGTTACAGATGCCTTGAAGCATTTATTTTGTTTTGGTAAAAGGTGGAGTTATTTATTATTTAGTATTTGTGTGGCGCCATAGTAGCACCGCATCTGGTACTTATAAGATTCGAGCTTTATTAATTTCGGATTTCTACGCCACATGTCACGTGACCTGCATGTAAGATCTGACAAGGAATTACCCAATTAAAAATGTAAATAATAAAATAAAGCTGTTTTATATTATGACATTTATCGCCACTCGATCTAAGGCATTGGGTGGACCCATGATATACCACCAATGATATATGATTGACGACCCACATGGCGCAATAGTTACCATGCCGGATGGTGCCGGGTTCGATTTCCCTGCGAAGCAGAAATTTAAATGATGAATTTAAAATTTCCGTTCTTGGTGTTTGTGTTTTTGTATGTGTCCATGGCACCAACGACACACGGTATGTCTACCTTACTGTGGGACCACGGAGTTCCAAAGCGCGCACTGGGACTATGAGTGTGAAACCATGGAAACACAAAGACAGAAAGACAAACTCGTGGACCAGGAAAAGCCCCAAATTCATCATTTAGATATCTCCCCGGTTGGGAACCCAGGACCTCTTTCACCGGCGTGGTAACCTCTGCGCGATGTGGGTCGTGAAGTTGAAATTTTTGTTTCAGTGTTTAGTTTTGACTTTATAAACCTATGTGTGTTATGAAAATATTGAAACTAACCTCCAACAGTGTCGAGGGATTTCACAAAATATCTTTGCCCTTCTCTAGTAAACTTCACTTCCCATATTTGAGTTTTAAGATTAGAAGGTGCCACTTTGATTTAATTTATCGCAAATTTATATTGAATAAAACTTTTATTTTTGAATATTTTATCGGTAAAATTTTAACAGAAAATTTTGACGTTGACTTTATTTTGCATTGTGTCATGATCTAAGACAACGTCAGCTAACTTTTTTTTGGAGTTAGATTATAACGAATATTAATTTATAGAACAAAAAGTTTTGTATCATAAATAAATAAATAAAAGTGTCACACTCATAGCCCCACATTAAGGTTGATATGCCCTGTGTTGTGGGTGCCATGGACGCACACAAGGCAACACAAAGAAACACAAACACCCAGACCGATAACAGAAATTTTAAACTCGTCATTCAAATTTGGTTTGGTAGGTGGTAGAACTATTGGTTCACCCGGGGAAGTACCACCGCTGCACCCACTTCTGCCGTGAGCAATTCTATTGTGTTTCGAGGCGACCACCAGCCTCCGTAGTAACAGCACAACTGCATACGATCTCAGACAAGACTTACCTATGCTTGGTTGAGGTTTTATGTAGATGTCCATGGGCTGCAGCGACCACTTAACACCACGTGACCTGCATGCTCGTTTGCTACTCCATTCAAATAAAAAAAATCTGCTTCGCCGGGAATCGAACCCGGGACTCTGCGATCGGCAGTCCGGCATGATAACCTTATGTATTATGTATAATGGAGTAGAATCCATTATGTTTGGATTTTCTCATAAAGAAATGACTTATGGTACTATAAGTAATGTATAAAAAGTTGGATTTACAGAGATGATTAATATTCTAGATAGGTATAACGTTATTTTAATTTCTTATAACGTTATTTTAATTTGGTCGCATTATTTCTCTTGGTAGATTATAATTATTATGGATAGTCTAGTTAGGGCAATATCGCAATGAAATATGCACGGAATGCCTTAGATTCCAATATCTGCCTATGAGATGTTGCATCGAGAATTCCACTATTTAGTTCACTTATTTACCAGACAGATAAAATTGCTTGTGTCACAGTTGTCAGATATAATAACTACCTTTAAAATGAATCCAATACAGGGGTTTTTGGCGGGAAATCTGAAGAGACATGTTTTGCTCTTGTTTTATTTTCATTTTCTTGTGTATTTTTTAGTTATATCGGATAAAGTTGATGGCATTTTGTCCGATATAGATTAATGATAGTGCACGAGTTTTGTAAAATAAAACAACAGTGCGAAAATATGTTTTTTCGGCTTGCCTCCAAAACACCATCGGACACGTTCTGGTAAAGTAGCTATCGCTTTACTGACTAGATTGACTGATAACCTTAGAACATCACAGGTATTAAGTGAGTCAGTCAATACCTGTGACGCTTTATGCTGATAACTGACGACTTACTGATTTTTTCTGTAACAACTTAGTGATGCATAAAAAATTATACCTACTTGACTAGCAATATGGACAGAGTTTGATAGGCCATTATTGAGTAATGAAACGAATGAATCCAATGCAGCGCTTATACAAAGTATTACGTCCTCATGACTTATAAAAATAGTCTCGATTTATTTAGCAATATTTCCATCAAAAGCGGATCACACCGGCGTCCTACCCACGAACTCTATGAGCGCCATGATGCACGCCAGTATTTTGTTGCCGGTGAACTCGATCTCCTCTCTCGGCAGCCAGAACTTACTCCTCAGCAGAGGAGCGAATCCATGACCCTTCGAATGGCAGCCCAGCATAGTAACTATTGCGTCATATGGCCGTCGTATGTATTGAGAGTAATATAAGAAAAAAAATTATGACACAAAAAATATTCTCTATTTTTTCTTATAAATGACGGACAGATTTGAAATTATATTTTCAATTTCTGCTCTCGGTTTGAGTGCTTATGTTCATATCTGTGTGTGCATCGGTGGAACCTACAAAACAAGGAATCTTAGAGTGGGCTATGACTGTGCAGCTTTATATACTTAGACTTATAACATACACACCTTAAAACTCATCACACCGGGGTCCTATCCACGAACTCCATGAGTGCCTTGACGCACGCCAGTATTTCGTTGCCGGTGAGCTCGATCTCTTCTTTCGGCAGCCGGAACTTGTGCCGCTTGCTCCTCAGCTCGATGAGGTAGCAGAAAGGGACGCCGGCCGCCCCATAGCTCCAGTCGTTGCTGGTACCAGCCGCTCCGTACATCACGTCGCGTGATATACCGACTTTGTACGTGTTGCCGCAGTGCTCATAAATAGCCTGTGTAAGAAATAAAAAATATGAACTTTATAAGTTCAAAGTATTACAGGGTCTTTCAACAATTTATGTTTTTTTTATTTGAATAAAGAGGCTCGGGCTGCATCAGCCCAGGGTACTTCAACCTATAAAGATTGTTTGTACCCGTAGCCAGGTTATAGATCACCGTCCAACCCGATAGCCTTGAAAAGGCACACAATTTATGTAGCAGCACAAGCAGATATTAATCCAAGCACTACTTAAACTACTTTTTTCTCGTCAGAAAAAGTGAACAATTTCTACGGCTATTGGTAAAGCGATGGATTGTTGAATCAGTGGATCAATGGATCGAAGCAAAAAAGATTGATAAATTGATGGATTGCTGAACATGAAAATATTTAATTGTTGACTGTATATATACATGAGATATTTATAATAATTGTTATTAAAGTTTTCAATAGTGTACAGTTATATCGATTGATCAATGTAAAAATCTGACGGCGGGTTGGCCAATAACACGCATCTCTACCAACTCGCATTTGAGCGCAGTAATCTCCCCAATAATAGGCAGAGACTCAGACGCGTGTCCAGCAGTGGGACGTAAAAATTGTTGTCTAAATACCTTCGACATAATCGTTGCTCCTTCAAGTAAGCGCACGTAATCAGGACACAGTTCGTCTCGGAACGCGAAGGGAAAGATTATAACTTGTCCGTAGCTGTGCAGCGTTATGTACACTTTGAAGGCGATCCCAGAGTCAGACAGGATGTCCTACAATTTATAAGTTATTACACTTTGCTTGTTTATTTTGCTGAATAGAAGGCGTGCATTATTTGTGGTTGTAGGTAAGCGGTACGGAAAGTAAAATCGCCACTCTTTCTGTCATGAATCTACTTTCCTATATTTTGGGGGAAAAATGCGCTTGTCAGGTTAGGTTAGGTCAGGTTAGAATAGCAGCGTCAAAAATTACTTAAACCGTGTTTAAGATGTATGTATATGCCTGATCGCAGTTCCGGGTTGCAGGATGCAATTGGTGAGAGAGTCACCTCTCATACGTGCACAGACCCTGCTTAATGGGGTTCTGGAATTTGACCAAACTTTAGATTTGTTCTTTTCTGTACCTGATGTTTTTCGCAAAACGATCGGGAGATACCTTGAAAAATTTAATCGCCTTGGATAAAAATCTGTAATGTTTACATTTTAAGATTATAAATAAATAAATATAATGTTGGACAGGAATCATTTAACGTCACGTCACGTTTGTCTGCTACTGCATTTAAATAAAATAAACAATATAGTCATGGTTATTCCATGAACGAGTGTAAATCTCTTAAAGAAGGTAAAATAAAAACTCCGTGAATCATCAAATGTACTCCCAGATTCATTCACATTCTTTTTACATATAGAAACTGTTCTTGTTTTTCCATATTTTTATATTCCTATACTCGTATTACTGTTGGAGTAGTTCTGCTGTTTATATAAAACCGTTAGTTAGTTACCAAATAGAAATATACCCGCAGCAAGCACAGGAAAATGACGCAAATATCACATTAATTTCGAACAGTGCAATGATTTAAAATCGTTCGTCTGAAATTGATTTACTACTAAACCCTGTTTGCAGTATAATCTGAGCGCCCATCGACAATGACACGAATTTGGTATCAACGGCACATTACAGCTAAATACGCATTTCCATTCATTAATAATGTAATAAACGAGAAGGAGATTGACTTTAAAATGATATACATAATAGGGAATTAATTTTATATGCAGCAGCGATGGCCGAGTGGTAAAAGACGCGGTCTCAGACGCGACCGATACCGGGTTCAAATCCACGGCGCGCACCTCTGACAAAGAAATTTGTAATGTGCGCATTTATCGTTGCTCCACGGTGATGGAAAATATAGTGATATTTAATTGATTACGATGTTGTCCATCGCCGTGCTTGCCTGAGAGTAATTTACAATTTCTCGAAAGTATTACGTCTACCAATCCGTACTTGTCCAGTGTGGTGGACTATAGTCTAAACCTATGAATTGTGAGAGGAGCCCTGTACCCAGCATTGGGACATAAAAAAAAGGTTGAAAAAAAATCTATATGAGAAAAGAAATACACTTGAGACAGTTCAGGCAATAAGCAGGCAAACAAAGAAATTATCATTTTATACTCGATTTCAAAATTGTTACTTTATTAATCTATAGACTTTTTAAGCGGAACAGTATCTGCCATGGTATGACACGTGAGTACTGGCCTCCAATATACATGAAATTTTATTATGAATCATTAGTGGTGTAAAAAAAATCACTAACTCTCACAGCTGATGACTCAGGTTCAGAAAAAGGTGTAGGGCCCCGATAAAACGCGTTCGTTGGCATGTCCGAGGATCCTTTACCACCCCAGCCGTAGCTGGAAGAAAAAGTAGCATAGTTACTTAATAAAAAAAATGTTAATGTGTATTTGAGTAAATATAACATGTAACTTTTATTTTTGGGGCCGTAGTATAGGGACATGTAGTTAGAATAAGAATTAGGGCTTGAAGAGTAAGTCCCTGTAGCTTCGGGATTAAGAATAGAGCTACGGTATCTGCTGCCTGATCGTAAGAGGCGACTAAAAGGGGGCTTCCGGGGTTGCAGGCGGTGAGAGTGGGAGCTGGACCCGTCCAGCCAGCAGCCCCTAGAAGGACGGCGGTGTGTGCGTGGCCGCATGCCGCCGTAAGCATCGGAAGGTGCAGGAGAGCACATCTGCTCTCCCAAGGATGGGACCGTTCTAGGGCGCCGCGTGTGGAGGACACCGGTGCGTTCCACGGGAGATCTCCGAGTCCTCCGCAGCGCAGAAGCAGGCAACCGAGGGGTTTTAGTGAGGTCAAATCCCACATAACCCGGTATCCTCTCCAAAGGTGCTGGGTACCTTTTGAAGGTTTCCTCCCCGATACCAAAAAAAAGGTGCGTGTAGATTTAGGAGCTTATATCATGAGCTCCGATTAGGTAGGTGTTAAATGTTTATGACAAAGGTATTTGTATTTATGTCCTGTCCTACTAAAATCTTTTGTATTTATGTCCTACAACTTAGTACAATGCATGAAATTCCCTTTTTCAGCATTTCTTATTTACAAGGATTTATTAAAATTACACAAAATGTCATATTTTTGTAAAGTTTGTTTGGTATTAATTTGATTTACGTCTATACAAAGTAAATAATTTTTGATGTTTTGGTAAAACATTTAAAACATGATACTGTGACTATAAGCATGCCTTAAATTATGGCCAATCCGCCTTCCTGATATAAAAAGCTATGTTTTGTATTAGGTACCTAAAATTGCGATTCAAATCAACGCCTACACACTGCCCTCCGTGCCATGCCCGATTCTTGCGCCACATGCGGTCTTTGGTGTGGGAATATTCGTAGCCGTCTGGGTTCACTACGGGAAGAAAGTACCTGAAACATTTCACTGTACTGTTTAAAATTAATTTTATTAAAATTTTGTCACAAAATCATTCGTTGTTTATATTTTTTGTGTGTATTTCAATTCCTGGAATCAGTGACTATACGCTACATTAAAACTTGTTGAAATTTATTGCCCTTGGATTCCCTGTGTCATAGGTACCATGGGCATTCAAAGAAACACAAAAACCCACAATGACTCACATTGAGAAAAGAAATTTATAAAATCTGTAAGCCGATGGATTTTGATAGGGCCCTTCAAACGGCAATCTATATCATTTTTTTATTTTTTTATTTTAATGGAGTAGCAGACGAGCATGCAGGCCACGTGGTGTTAAGTGGTCGCAGCCCATGGAAATATACATACAACCTCAAGCAAGCATAGGTAAGTCTTGTCTGAGGTCGTATGCAGTTGCGCTGCTACTCCGGAGGATGGTGGTCGCCTCATGTAAGTGTGTCATGTCGACAACTGCACCTTTCCAACGAAACACAATTAGAGTTGGTACGGCAGAAGTGGGTGCAGCGGTGGTACTTCCCCGGGCAAACCATAATAGTTCTACCACCCTACAAAACCTGAATTACCGTTCAAACCATTTCGCTATACGGATCGCAAAGTAGCTGATAGATACTAGCTTTTATTTAAAGCGACCTTTAGAAAACGTTGCTGTACCTTGTTTTTGAAAATATTGCACCTTTAAAATTGGAAAGAAAAAAATGTTTCTTGTTATGTGCGATCCTTTCATATTACTATAGTCACTACATTGTTAAACAAATATAGATGACAAATGTAAAAAAAATCATACAAGTCTTTACTAAGCATGCCGTCAGTTAAATTTATTAAAATGGTCGGTTACATACGAAGCGTGTGTCAGTGCTATCCACTCTTTGGTGTGGATGTTTTGACACTGAAGAGTTGCTCGTATCGCTGTTGGATACCTTAATATATGGTGACTACAAATATGTATAATCGTACCAGTCTTTATTAGTTATGCTGTCGGGCAAATCATTGAAGTTGCGCACGATATGGTCGGCGACATACGTAGCGACTGCTGGCGCTATCCATTCCCTGGCATGGATGCCGGCGTCCATCCACACTGAGGAGTTGCTAGCATTGCTATTGGATACCTTAAGTACCTGGAGTTAAGAAAATAACGGATTTTGGAACGAAGTTCCTTATCGCGCGTTGCGAAAGGGGGCTAGACAGGAACTAAAAAATTAAGACGAAAAGTTGTAACGACACTTTTTGCTATGCCGTGCGGCGCGTGCGCGTGTTTCTCCGTCTGTCTCTCTCTCTCTCTCAGATAAAGCAAGTCAGTTAATTTCGTTTCGTCTTTTAATTTCGCATTGAACAGTGTGGTGACGCGACGATTTATTATTATAAATCATTATAAATAAAATAACCTTTATTTTAAGTTATGATAATTTTGTAAAATTGGTTTTTTGCTTTTAATCGATTAAAAAATCATAATTAAAAAATGTTTATCCGAATAATTATTTTCTTTATACCTTAATTAGAACTTAGAACTTAAACTTAGAACTTAAAATTAATATTTTTATAATAAAGAACTTCGTTCCTATCCGGTGTCCCACCACACCACATGACTTTTTTTATAAATTCATAAATAAGTCATGCGGCTTTACTTAAAGGAAAAAGGAACCTTTATACCATGACTTATTGCGCCACCATATACATATTTGACAGACAAGTCTTTAAGGTCAGAGGGTCAGACTTCTAAGGTCAAAAGTTGATATTCATGACTGCGATTAAATAGGAAAAAATTGTAATTCTAATTGAACATTATCTAAGAGAATTGCAATCAAGAATGTACATATTTTCGGGACGACTCTTTTTTGACCACTTTAGTAGTAACTTGGATGAAATAAAAGTGGTTTGTGGAAGAAACACATAAATCTGTCGACGAAATCACTTACGCCTCAAATAATGTTTTGTTCGGGTTTTGATAAAAAATTCATCCGTGATTTCGCAATTAAGTAAGTATGTATTTGAATTAAAGCATAAAATATAAATTGTAACTTATTTAGCTTATATTTTCCTACACTTCAGAATTGGACATAAATTACCTTCAAATTTCTTCCTTCTAAAGAAGTGCCAATGACTCCAACGGTACAAATGGAAGGGTAGTCCAGCTCAAGGTTGTCCATGAATGCATGTATTACATCCAGTCTGTGATAGTCATTCCAGTCCATTCGAGGAAGCTTTTTATCTTGTTTTTCATCTACAAGCAAACAAAGAGAGGAACTAAAAGGAATCTTTTGGTTATCACAGAATGAATAGATTATATTTTTGCAGCTACTCTGGATACTAATATTTGCCTCATGTTACTTTGCTCGGTAACAGCATCTTATAACAGATACAAAGTAAAAAATTTCTTCATGTAAGAAGTGGTGGTACTTTCCCGGTCGAACTATGTGGGATCTACCACATTAAAAAGTATCGATCACGGAATTATATTAGATATTGATAGATTGGGCCAATCGGAGGGTCCCGGGTTTGATTCCCGGCGAAACAGAAATTTGAAGTTTGAGTTGTTTGAGTTTAAATTTGTGTTTGTGTCTGTCTTTCTGTGTGTCTGATGTTTCTGTGTGAGTGTAAAAGGTTTATTATTTATTATCATAACAGCTTGCAGAGAATCAGCTTAATTCACTTGTTATCTTCATATACTGCGTTTTACACACAATATTATTCATACCATTTCTGTAGCTCGTAGCAAATAAAGTATGGCGTAGACTTTTTGGCTTTCAGATGTAGGATTGCTAATCGAATTTGCTTCATATCAGTTATGTTTAAGGCCTATGCAGGATAAGTGCATAAATCGCTTCTAGTTTAACGGATATAGACGACGACGACGGATATACACAGCGATGGTGCAAAGCTACGGTGACTTCGAAGGATGCTCGAAAATGTTTGTGGTATCTATTATTGTAATATACTCGTAGTAAAAGGCTTTCAAACTAACGTATTTTTATGCACTTGTACGGTGGTTTCGGCAATCGCGCTTAAACGTGCTCAACATTTTTGTACCACAAGAAGGAAAGCCCGCCGATTCGCGCCTACACTCGCTTCCAAAAACAAATTAGAAGCGTAAAATACGGTAATCTGAAATCGCTTTTAAACCGCTCTAATAGTAACCTTGGATATCTTCTCTAGTATATTTAGGTATCGGCAACTTCATTTTATTCCTTTTCTCCATTTATTATGCTTGAAATGTATAAACAGACCGTGGGATTGTGTTTCGTTGATGGTAAATTAGAGGAACGGTTTTACTTATTTTCCATGTTGATATAGATCTACAAGTTTTTAAGTTCTGTAGGATAGTTTCTTAGGATATTCTCGAATGATGTTAATTATGCCATTATAAAGGATAGCTGCAGCTCAGTTTCTACATTTTTTTAATACTTTTAGTACATCTTTATTTGAACAATTTTGATTTTGAACAGATGTTGGCCCAAAGTCATGGTACCGACTTTAATTTCTCTATGATGTCATGTATTTGTCATTTCATCATTATTCAATAATGGCATCGCAAACTCTGTGCATATTGCCAGCGTCATATATAATTTTTGCATCATTTAGTAGTCATAGAATAAACAGTAAGTCGTCAGTGATCAGTCAGTTTAGACTCTAGTCCATGTCTAGTCAGTCAGATATTCAAGTAAAGCGATGGCTACCCTAACAGAACGTATCCGATCCAGTTTTGGAGGCAAACCGAAAAAACATGTTTTCGCACTGTTATTTTATTTCACAACATTCATGCACTGCTATTAATCTATATCGAACAAAATGCCATCAATTTTATCCGATGTAACTCAAAAATACAACAAGAAAATGAAAATAAAACAAGAGCATAATTTGCCCTTCCCGACTTCCCGCGAAAACCCTCAAATCTTATTCATAGAAGATAGTAGAGTATCTATTTTTTCGTGTTAAAACATTATTTGAAGGAACTATTTTCGAGCGTCTGTGATTTTTGCTATTCTATAACTTACTGACATATCGCCCCGCATCCATGGAGGATAAAACCGTTTTAAACGGTACCGTATCGTACCGTGTACTGTAAATCTGTAGTTCCAAAAGAATACAATTCAAAAACGTAATTTCACCCAGCACCTATCTCCAAATACCCGTCAAATCTTATAACTGCAGGAAGCAATTCGTTAATCTGAGTGTGGCAGGCGCTCGCGCAAACAAAGCCGCACGCTCCATAATTAGATGTAATCAGATATTTTCAGCGAATGCTTCCTGCTTCCCGTCCATGCACCCCCTTTTATGATATTACTATGAGTGTTCTTTAATTCATTCATAATTTATTAAATTCAGATACAGATAAAAATAGAAGATTATTTTAATGGCGTGGTAGACGAGCATGCAGGCCACGTGATGCTCAGTGGTCGATGTAGCCCATGGACTAACATATAACTTTTAGCAAGCCTAAGTAATTCTTGTGATTGTATGTAGTTGTGCTTCTATTAAAATATAGTAGTGAAACACTTTTGGTTAATTTCTTGACACTTTATTACTTTCTTACTACAGGATATTCCTAACATATAATAATTACTACTCACGAGCACAGCCATCGATCCGCCATATTTTTCTAGAAGAGGCAGAGCCCCGGAAGCGAACAAATAATACCATATAGAAAATGGTGTTGCCAATATAAATGTACTTTTAACTAACACGCCTCCTTACATTTATATTGCAACACAAAACAGTCACAAACTAAATTATTCTCACTACACATCAAAACTTAAATTTTAATGAAACTTATACATTTTTATACTTTTACTAACTAACATTACATAGGTATTAAACATAAATATTTATATATCTTATTATTTTATTTTACTTAGGTATACATAAACATTTATATATCTTATCTTATTATTTTGCTTAGGTATTATACATAAATATATATATATCCTATTCCTTTAAACTTAACATTTCTCTAAACTTACTGAACTTAACATTTCCTAACGCTTTAGTAAATATATCAGCAATGTTATTTTCTGACTCTATTTTTACAACTTGAATAATACCTTTCTTAACATACTCATATATAAAATGATAATGTACCTCTATATGTTTAGAATTCTTAGTAAAATTTCCATAGTTAGAAATGGCTACTGCTCCTGAATTATCTTCGTATATCTTTACCGGTTTACAAATTTTAGTGAACACATCATTAGTTAAACACATAAGAAAGTTAACTTCGGTTACAGCTTCTGATAAGGCAATATACTCAGCAAATGTAGAAGACTTTGTTACACTATTTTGTTTCTTTGATTTCCAACAGATGCTATTCCCAAAAAGCCTAATAACAAATCCTGTAGTAGACTTCCTATCTAAAATATCTCCTGCCCAATCAGCATCCACAAAACAATCTATCAGCATTTTCATTTCTATAATATTTTAACTTAAGATCTCTTGTCAAATATATGTATTTTAAAACTCGCAGAGCATATTTAAAATGGGTCTCATTATAACAATTTCGAAATCTGCTTAAATAATTTACACTGAAAGATATGTCTGGTCTTGTACCTGAGCAAATATATAAAAGAGCACCAATTAAATTTCTATATTTTACATCCTCATTAATATCAGATTTTTCCAGTTTTAGATTTATTTTCATAGGGGTCTTATACAATTTTGAATTTTCAATATTATAACGTTTAGCTAAAGACTCAATATAAGATTTCTGACTCAAAGTTAAAATGTTACCTTTATCATAATTATAATCAATTTCTATACCAATGTAGTTTTTTACTTTACCCGTGTCTTTCATTTTAAACTTGTTACACAACTTGTTTTTAATGTCAGTAATAACTTGCTCATTTTTACAACAAATTAGTATGTCATCGACATATAATAGAATGTACACACAAAGATCATTTTCTTTTTTAACATACAGACAATAATAATATTTACTGCGTTGAAAATTAAGAGTTACCAAAAATACATTAAAACATTCGTACCAGGCTCTGGGACTTTCTTTTAAACCATAAAGTGATTTATTTAATTTATAAACTCTATCAGTACCATCTTCATAACCAATTGGCTGTTTTACATAGACTTCAGATAAAACTTTACCATTTAAGAATGCTGTTTCTACATCCATTTGGTGAATATGCAAAGAATTTTGACAACAATAAGATAATAACAATTTAAGAGTTGGCATTCTAGCAACAGGAGAGTAAGTATCATCAATACAATCAATTTGTTGAAAACCTCTTACCACTAACCTTGCTTTATATTCATTTTCATTCTTCTTTTTATATATCCACTTCACATCAATTACCCTTTTGCCCTTGTCAGGCCTTTTTACCATTGTCCATGTATTATTGTTGTCCAGACTGTTCATTTCTCTATCCATAGCCTCTTTCCATTTAATTGATTCTTTACATGTAACCGCCTCCTGAAAATTACCTGGAACCATAGCATCACACACATTTACATAAATACAATAATAACTGAACTCTTCATCAAACCGAAGCGGGGGTTTGACTTTTCTTCTTGGTCTTTTATCTGTTGTCTCTTCTTCATCATCACTATTATACTGTGTATTTATTTCAAAAGTCTTATCCTGTTCCAAGTCTTTTGTCATATTCTTTTTCTCTTCCTTAATATTACTTATAATGGTAGAATCTTCCTTTCCTTTTTCTTTTATTTCATCATCAATATTACTTTCTTCCTCATCTTTTAAGCCACACAAAATTACATCCTCCTCTATTATATCACAATGTCTAGTAATGATTACTTTATTGTTCATTAATACTCTGTACCCTGTATCAGTATATCCCAGTAAAATACCAACATCAGCTTTCTTGTCCCATTTAGACTTTCGCTTTACTTCTGGAATTCTTATAAACACTTTACTTCCATATATTTTCAAATTTTTGAATGATGGCTTCCTTTTAAAAAATATTTCAAATGGTGTTTTTCTCTCGATAGTATTAGTCAAAGTCCTGTTCTTAAGATATGCAGCTGATTTTATTACTTCTGGCCAATATTTTCTTTCTACATTTGCTTCTGACAACAAACATCTGCCCATATCCATTAGTGATCGATTGTATCTCTCGGCTGTTCCATTCAGCTCATGGACATAATATGCTGGACACGGTTTAATGACTATTCCTTTTTCTCTCGCAAACTTAAGGACTCTTGCATTCATATATTCCTTACCATTATCACATCTTAGCTCTTTTATACTTTTTCCTGTAATGTTATGTACTTCATTTACATATTGCACTAGGTAATCATATACCTCATCTTTTGACCGGATGCAATATACTTTAACTAGTTTGCTATAGTCATCTATAAATGTTAGAAAATATTTTTCACCTTGATATCCTGTTGTCTGGTGTGGACCATTCAAATCTGTATGTATAATTTCTAAAATTTCCTGTGCTCTTCTCCGATTATTATTAAATGGTAAGTTATGCATTTTGTTTTTTATGCATGTTGCACATCTTAAGTATTGAGATTCAATCTCTTTAGGTAGTCCATGTAATGACTCATTTTTGCACATTAATTCTAAATTGTTGAAATTTATATGCCCCAAGGTGCGGTGTAGTTTTTCTTTTATAGTCATATAACTTTCACACATGTTTGCTTCTGATGTTCTTTCAGTCATAAAACTTTTCATTTTGTAAAGCCTTTCATCTTTAATTGCAATTGCTACTAAATTTCCATTTGTGTTATATATTTTTGACAATCTGCCTCTTGAAACAATAGAATGTTTTTCAGTGATTTTTGAGTAACTCAACAAGTTTGCTTTCATTTTTGGCACATAAAAAACATTAGTCAATGTTACTTCAGAATGTGAACCATAAACCGGGAAAAAAGTTTTAATATTACCAACTTTTAATGTTTCTAATATTGTTCCATCGCCAATTTTAACTTTTACAGGCTTTTTCAAGATCTCAAAGGTATCAAAGTACTCATCCGTGTTGATAATGTGGTCTGTGCATCCGCTATCAAGTAACCACTCTATTTGACCCTTATTTGGTTTGTCATTATTACTTGATGTGTATGTATTATGAGCAATGGATGCATGAAAACTATTACCTTGACTTGTATAATTGATGATTAAACGAACTTACCTTAGTGAAGTTCTATCATAATTACACGAGCGCTTCATCCGAAGAAATTAGAATAATTGTAGTATCGCGTTACTACTCGCCAATCAACACTATAGTTTAAAAACATATATATAAAATGTTTGAATAAAAACCTCATTTTTATGTTTTGTACTGGCAGCTCCTAGTATCCAACGTTACAGTCAATCGTTACTTCAAACGTCATTAAGTTGAAAGAAATAAGCAGAAGAAAACAAACCGTTGAGTGGTATAGTATGATCAATGCAGTCTTAAATAACTTTAAGAGGGCATGGACATGATCCAGCGTTTCCACTTAAACTGAAAGAAAATAATATTTCTTAGTAAGGGCTCTAATATGGGGAGGGTGGGTTCTAATTTCTTCGGATGAAGCGCTCGTGTAATTATGATAGAACTTCACTAAGGTAAGTTCGTTTAATCATCAATTACACATCGAGCTTCATCCTCGAAATTAGAATAATTGTAGATCTTGAAAGACGGAAATATTATTTTATTTAGTCAACTGAAATAATAAAAAGAATAATTATTTATTCTAATTTAATCGACTCGAAACTTAAAATACATCGATTGCTGTCCAAAATAGACAATGCAAAGTTTCAACAATGCAAAACTTGTATTTTGACTAAATTTAATAATTTCTTTATCATAAAACTTTCCAAACAGATGCATTTAATGTCCTACTCCATCCAGCAGAACTTCTAATTAAATCAATGCTTACACTAGCTGCATACATGCTAGCATGTCGGGTGTAACGAGCATAAAATATGTGTCAATTCAGCTTTCGTAAAGAATACTCTTTATTTATTTACTAAGTGAGTGATTATTAACAGATTTGTATGGTTTACGAATACCATAAAAAAATATTAACATTTCCTGTCAATGATTTTTTGACTTCCAAATAAATTAAAAAAGCATATTTCAGACTTTATAATATTATAAAAGGGAATATTGATTTATGGCTGGTTAGAGCCTGGTGTGGAAGTTTTAATAAAATGTTATCATTTTGGAGATTCTAAGTGAACGATGAATATTTTGAATTTTTACGATTGAAAAAGTCTGAATCCTACGTGCCGACACCAGAGCTATTAATGTCAGAACTTTTTAAGCTGACTGATCAAGTGGTGAGTCGTTGTTAAGGTAGATATATAATATTTGATAAATAATATAAAACAATGGAGGTATCACTCGTGACATTGTATTTTCGTATAAATGGCCTAATTATACAAAAAAACCTCTTGAAACAACTGTCAGTGAGATCATCAGAACTGACTCTATTAGAGATAATGCGGAACGATAAGTATTGAGTGTTCCATATTGAGACCATAATTTATAAAGATTTGTAAGGATAAAAATTATATTGGAATTGACGGTTCGTAACTATGCACAAAAGATCAATAATTACGGGTCGTAGTAGGCTTAGGGATGCGCCCTTCCTCACGAAACCAAACTATTTATATTATTTGCAACACAAATAACTAAGTAGCGTTTAAATATGGTTGAATATTGTTTGATATAGCTATCCGATAGGGATGCATAAATAATATCTAATGAATTTGATTTTGATGGTACTCTTCGTCTTGAAAAAAAGACTGATAATATTCCGGTAATAACTTTGAGTTGTGGCGGTGTGGACCAACTCTTGGAAACAAATGGTAATAAGTACCATATGAGGAGGTACAAGTATAAGAAGCTCTGATGCTAGTGACTTGTTAAATAAAGGAAAGTGAAGGCCAATAAGGAGCTACTTGAAGCTCCTTATTTCCTAAGCTCTGTCAGTAACATTTTTCCTTTACACTTTAGCAATATGATACGGGAATAAAATCATAAAACTTAATTTTAATTCAGTAAATTGTAAAGCCATTAATCGCATACGCCCCTGGATCCCGGTACCAAGAAACATATTTAGAGTCTAGTGGTATTAAGGTTTATTTCTGGTTTAAAGTTAAACAATTTTAACGAGCATTTTAAAAGTCTGTGGCTGAATGTAACCGCCTCGATCACGCGACTGCTTAATCGTTATCTTAAAAACTAACATATGAGGCATATATACCTAAATATGTTTCAGATTTCACAAAATGACCAAATTTCTTTAGTTAGTATATTGAGATGTGGAAATCTTAAACCGCCCATACGAATGATATGCGATGTCGCTGTTGTGATATCCGTTCTTAATAATATTTGACAGTTATATAGTTTGCAGTGACGTGCAAATATTTTTAATCCAAAATATGCACCCAATAATTTCAGAAAATATATATTTTCTGGTTTATCTATAATCTATTGCTCGTTTGCAGTTCTTCCCTCAAATACGAGTTGTACCTGAGTTGTCAGTCAGATTTGCTAGCATCCAAGAATATTTCTAGAGTGTAGATAGCTTCTCTAGTTCGATTGATACTATTATTCATAGATCTGATCCACCATTTAAGAACGGCTTATATAAATCAGGTAAGTTCATGTAAGGGTCATAATCATAAACATCGTCCGACTGTCGAAGAACGAGATATTTATATCTTTCAAATTGCTTTGTGTAAAGCTAAACATACTGAACGCCAGAAGATGCAGAGGTAAGCAGACCAGTAACACGAGCAAAATTACGTACGAGTATAGTGCATCGCTGTTACTTACTCAATTTAATAATTCAGATTGAATTTTATCAATTTTGAATCAAATAAATATATTTGAAAAGTTTCTGAATCAACTATGATAAGTGTACTTCTTAGACGGAACTAAGCAACTTCTTCAGTAATAAACAGACGTAGAGATTCGAATAAAGTTCTGGTTTGTGATATATTCGCTATACACGTACAATCACGGTAATTACTTGCGATGTCACATAACATATTATAAATATGTAGTAGGTAGGTGTCATAAAGGCCGTAATACTGACAACTGGTTTGAATAATTTGGTAAATACGTATGGAGCTTTACTTAAACCAAAAAGTAGCACATTGAAATTTTGTAATTAAAATGTATGCGTTTTTTTAATCCAAAGAAGCCATGAAATAGCTCCTTGAAATAAATTTGAGTTCTAAGATCCTCTAATTTAAAATGTTCTGTTGTAATAAACTTGTTCAATGTTTTCAAATTTAAGATGACACGAGAACGGTCAGTCTCTTTTAAATTATAAAACAAGTAGATAAGAATTGATCTTTTTGTGATTTACATTCGTAAACAGCACCAGAGTTCAAAAAGTCAATTGTAGCTTCTTCGAACTGAATAATTTCAGTTTTTGATATACCTAGCAGTGAAGTAGAAACGTGTCTTTGTACGACTACTTTGTAAAAGGGAATCTTGTTTCTTCAACCAATGTTAACATGGTTGGACCATTAGTTATGTGATTGATTGATTGATCATACGAAAAGCGACAGTCTCCCAGAAGAACATACCTGGTAAAGCGACGCTAATATGGGCGTTGCTTGGATCGCTGCTATGTAGTCAGCGGCGGCGGTGGCGGCGGCAGTGGCGGTGCCAGCGCGGTCACCTATGGCTGGGAATACGGGCGGCGCTGAAGTGGATGAGTATATACGCTGCAGGCCCCTGCCTTCACCTGGATGGTTGTCTGATGCTTCCCGGCTGAGGCTTGATGTTTAAAGCCTAAGCTTTGTCGTTGCTCTAGGTTTAGATACCTGAATATCTGAGCCTGATTTACGAATGGCTTTGACAGCTTTAAGGGCGTCGGCCATTGCCTCACCGAATCAATTTTTGTTTCATATAGCTGAAATTTTATGTCTTTTTAATAGATGTACATATCAGCATTCGTCTCTTCATGAATTCACTATACTAAAGATCACATAGGAGCTGAGCACCATTGAGCAGTGTATTTTTAATAGATGGATCCTTAATATCCAAATTAAACATTTTTGTGAAGGCTATACCAATGCAGGCAATAACCGGAGTTATCTGTTTAGTTTGTTTACCCTGAGATGTACAATTTTTTTATACCATAATATTTGACAGGGCATCTTTTATTTCAGGGTGAAGTAATGGTGTAGCCAATTTAAGGCAGATAATGGGCACTAAAATGCTTCTCAAGAAGAGTCCTGCGTCCTTTGTAAGGCCCGAAATCGCAACATGCTCCCACCTCAGGCCAATGTCTTTTTGGATTGTATCGCTTGTCTCCTTAGTATCAGTAGGTGATTCTCCCAACAGTTGAAAGATATTACTATCCAAAAACAGGGCCGTTCACATCTGCGACAGGCTCTGCAATCGGCACGAAATTCAAATCTGAAGTGATGTCATAGATATAATAACATATTCAATTGGTTCTTGGCCAACTGAAATATTGCATAAAATATTTCTATTTTATTACTTTACACTTGTGCTGGTTGAATCCAAACCATGTTTAAAAACATGGATTATATTTGGATTTCTGGATACGAAGAACAAAATTATTTACAAAGCAGTAGTCGCTAAGTTTTTGTTTATGTCGTATTATTTTTTGCAGCAGATGGAAGGTTACAGTTAAACGTTAAACATTCATACAAAATTATCTACAAGGTATATTAAATGCCAAGTTTTTGTACTACTTTGAATGTTGTTCTGTATTATTTCAATTGATAAGGTTACAGTTTAACTTAACATTAAACATTCAAAAAAATTATCTACAAGGCACATTAAGCGTCACATTGTGACTAATGATGCCAAGTTTTTGTATTACTTTGAATTTTTAAGTCTTATTGTTATAATAAAACAAATAATAAAGACAATCTCATCTAACAAGTACCGTTTGAACTGACTTTTCATAGTAATAATAGTAGAAATTAATCTATAGAAAGTCGATACAAAATGTATGAAACGTCAATAGGAGTATAGCTATCAGATTTGATAAAAAAAAACTGTAGATATTTTATCATACGGATTTAATTATATTGAAAATATTAATAGCTGCGAATATGAAATTGACTATGAAAAATATTGATTTAAATACCTTCAGATAATAATAACATCGGCACTCTCCGAACTTAACCGACAATATCGTTTGCGCTTACGGAGTCTACTCAATTTTTTGTACCTTGCGTCTAGTATATTTCTCGATATCCTTGTTGTACTTTCTTTTTGGCATAATTATTAGATAATTTACACAAATAATGATTTATAAAATTATCAAAAGTGTTGATCAGCAAAGCACTAAAAACACGAATGACGTTTGAAGTAACGATTGACTGTAACGTTGGATACTAGGAGCTGCCAGTACAAAACATAAAAATGAGGTTTTTATTCAAACATTTTATATATATGTTTTTAAACTATAGTGTTGATTGGCGAGTAGTAACGCGATACTACAATTATTCTAATTTCGAGGATGAAGCTCGATGTGTAATTATTGTTATGATAATTTCCTCGTCCTCTTTGAAAATTATTTGTATTATAAGAGAGCCGTCCTCGTGAACCAGATGATCCACGACCTCGGTAACCAATAAATCCATGTCCTCGACCACGAGTTATATTTTTGAACCGACAATCCTTTTTAAAATGACCAGGTTTTCCACAATTGAAACATTTTAAATTTGTATTTGGATTTGACGACTTGGCCTCAGCTCGAAAAACATTTGATGAATCATTTGTCATGTCACTTGCATTTTCTGACTTTTTTAACTTTAGTTTGCTCTTAAGATAGTCCACAGTCCTTTCTGTTAGAATATGAAAAAGTAGGTTACATAGTTTTTATAGGTAGCTTACATTGTCAATGTTCAGAAAAAGAATAATTATGTTTTTTGAATAGTAGAAGCAAAGAATAAAGAAAAGATGTCGGTATTGTGAATACAATGTTTTATTTAAAACCTCTGAAAAATATAAATAATTTCAACAGCAGAGCGTGGTTAATGAGGTTAATGAGGTTAATGCGCGGAAATTTAAAGGTAAATAATAATAATTTAAAATAAAAAGAAAGGAATATGGCGTTAAGTAGCGGGATAAATATTTTTCCGAAATTAACAGAAGACGTAAATTTCTCAAACTGGAAATTTAGATTAAAAATATTATTAGAAGAAAGAGGTATAGCGGAGATTATAAGAGAGAAAGTTGATAGCAATGATAAGAAAAAGGTAGATGAAGATTGTAAAGCAAAATCCATTATAGTTCAGTGTATCTCTGATCGCTACCTAGATATTGTAAAGAAATGCAGTACAGCTGCAGAAATGATACAGCAATTGGAGAAGGTATTTAAAAGGAAGAGTATATTTAATAAATTATACTTGAAAAAGAAGTTACTGTCGATGAAATGTGGTAAGACCGAAAATATACAAGATCATTTCTTAAAGTTTGATACCTTAATTACGGAATTGGAGACAACTGGTTGTAAACTAGAGGAAAGTGATAAGGTATGTCACTTATTATTAACATTACCTGATATATACAATACAGTTATTACGACGCTAGAAACTATGAGTGATGAAAAGGAATTAACCATAGAATTTATAAAATCTAGACTGCTTGACGCAGAAATAAAATTTAAAAATGAACAAACAGATACCTCTGAAACAAATTTCCTTACTTGTTATAAATGTGGTAAGAAGGGACACATATCTTACGAGTGTAATTACACAACTGATAGAGGAAGAGGTTCTAGTAATAAAAGTAGAGGTAGAGGAAGACGAGGTAACACCAGAAATTATAGAAGACATTTAAGATTTGGCAATGCAAATATGAGTAGAAATGTAACTGAATTTGAAGATACATCAATGATAGCGTTATCAGCAGAGAATGATGATAATGTAACAGATGCTGAATTTATAGTTGATTCAGGAGCTACTCATCATTTCTTCCAAGCAAAATATGAGAAGTACATGGAAGATATTAAAGATTTAAGTACACCTATAAATATAACGATTGCAAATGGTGAGAAATTGACAGCGAAGAAAAAAGGTACATTAAAATTATTCTACAAAAATTTAAGAATATCAATCGAAGGATTAATTGTTCAAAATTTATCACATAATTTACTATCAGTAAGTAGACTAATCGAAAAAGGTTACACTATACAATTTAAGAACAGGCAGTTGAAAGTTTTTAATAATAAAAGATATATATGTGGACATCAAAAAGGAAAACTTTACGTATTGTCATTTAATTTCAGACATAACTTTTGTCAAAATGTAAGTGGTAAATACGACAAAGACATTTGGCATAAAAGACTAGGACATTTAAATAGGAAAAGCTTATCAATAATGAAATTACCGAGTAGTGAAAAGATTTGTGATATTTGTATGAAAAATAAAAGCACAAGATTGCCTTTTAAGCAAATTACTTGGCCGCAATCGAAAGCAATTGGAGATTTGATTCATTCGGACGTTGCGGGACCGATGAGAGAGGCAACAAAAGGAGGACACAGGTATTATCAAACCATTATTGATGATTACTCGCATTTTACTCATACATATTTACTTGTAAATAAATCTGAAGCAGCAGAAAACTGTATAAATTATATTAGAGACATCGAACGAGAAAAAGGAATTAAAATTAAAAGAATTAGATGTGATAACGGTGGAGAATACAGCTCAAATTATTTCAAAAATTATTGTAACACGAAAGGAATAAAAATAGAATATAGTCTACCATATAGTCCACAATCAAATGGAAAAAGCGAGAGAATGAATAGAACCTTATATGATAAAGCAAGGACCATATTAAATCAATCAAATTTACCTAGATACTTGTGGGGAGAAGCAGTATTTGCTGCAACATATATAGTAAATAGATGTCCATCGAAAGCTTTAAATTACAGGATTCCAGCCAAAATATTCGATAGAGAATTTAATTTAAACCGCTTGAAGGTGTTTGGTGCCAAAGGTTGGATGATAGTTCTTCCAAGGAGAGAAGCCATACCAGTAAGAATGGTGGGATATGCCAGGACAGGTTACAGAGTTTGGGATCCAGTGAGCGATAAAGTAATAGTATCGAGAGACGTACGATTTGATGAATCTGATTTAAAATATGATAATGATTTAGAGAAAAGTACAGATACGGAAAACTACGTATATGAAGAAAATGTAGATAAAATAAAAGAAAGCGAAACTACACACGAAGAAAAATGTGACGCTAGAGAAAGTGATCAAAATGAGGATAACGAAACGGAAGAAAGAATAACAAGAGGAGGTAGAACTGTTCGAAGACCTCGCCACTTAAACGATTATGAATTACATGAAGCATATTGCTTGGTAAGTGAAGCAAAAGATCCCAACAATTATTTAGAAGCCATTAAGAATGGATGGCAAGATGCTATAGACACAGAATTAAAAGCTTTGGAGAAAATGAATACATGGACTGAGACTGACATCCCAGCTAATACAACTGTAATTGATACGAAATGGCTTTTTAAAACAAAAGAAAATGGATTAAAAAAGGCAAGGTTGGTTGCTAGAGGATTTCAAATAAGAGAAGAAGATGAATTTGGTAAAAATTATGCTCCAGTAGCAAGAACTTCAACAATTAGAACACTTTTAGCTCATGCAATGTGTAAGAAATGGAAAATAAAACAACTAGATGTTCCTACAGCTTTTTTAAATGGAATGCTAGAATGTGATGTTTACATAAAACCTCCTGAAGGAGTCAAGGTTTCGAAGAATAAAGTTTTAAAATTAAATAGAGGTTTATACGGATTGAGAGAAAGCCCGAAATGTTGGAACCAACGTTTTGATAGCTATATACAGAAAATAAATTTGGAAAGATCTCAACATGATTATTGTTTATATTTTTCTAATAAAACTGAAGTATATCTTATTATTTACGTTGATGATATCATAATAACAGGAGAAGAGGATGAAATAGAAAGAGTAGTTGAAGGTTTAAAAACTGAATTTAACATAAAAGACTTTGGAGAACCAAATACATTTTTAGGAATGGAAATTGAAAGGAAATGTGAAAGTTTAAAGATAACACAGAAACGGCAAATTAATAAAATGCTAGAAAAATTTGGAATGAAAAATTGTAAAGGTACATCAACACCATTAGTTAAAGGTTTCCAATGTGATGTAAATGAGTTAGTCATAGATGATGTTCCATATCGTCAACTTATTGGAGGATTAATGTATGTGGCGACATTTACAAGACCTGATATTGCGTTTGCCACTTCATACCTGAGCCAATACTTAGATCGACCTACAAAATCTTTATGGACCCAAGGAAAAAGAGTTTTGAGATATCTAAAGCAAACAATAGATTTTGGAATATTATACGAAAATAATAATTATACAAATGTAATTGAAACATATTCAGATGCAGATTGGGCAGGAAACAAAAACGACCGAAAAAGCATATCTGGATCGGTAACACTGTATAAAGGTAACATTGTAGCTTGGTTAGCAAGAAAGCAAAATTGTGTAGCTTTGTCCACAGCTGAGGCGGAATACATCGCTGCGGCTATCAGCGCATGTGATCTTATATATATCAAAGGAATTAACAATGACTTAAATACGGAAGACTGCAAATGTGTTTTGTACGTGGACAACAGAGGTGCAATACAATTAACTAAGATTTATGAAAACAGCAAAAGAGCGAAACATATTGAAATCAAGAATCATTTTATTAAAGATTTGGTACTAAAGAAGCAGATTGAGATTCAGTATATTTCGAGTGAAAATAATTTGGCAGATATTCTAACAAAACCTTTACCTTCAGAAACGTTTTCAAAACTTCGTTGTGGTTTGAATATTGTTTAATATTTTATAAGTGTGTATGTGTGATTTCTTATTAATATAATTTTTGTAAAAGACTATTTTTCAAGGGGGGGTGTTAGAATATGAAAAAGTAGGTTACATAGTTTTTATAGGTAGCTTACATTGTCAATGTTCAGAAAAAGAATAATTATGTTTTTTGAATAGTAGAAGCAAAGAATAAAGAAAAGATGTCGGTATTGTGAATACAATGTTTTATTTAAAACCTCTGAAAAATATAAATAATTTCAACACTTTCACCCTCCGGCAAAACATCTACTAAATCTCCAATGTAGCTATAATTTTCTGGCAGAGCTTTTAACATGTAATTTAACTTTTCCTGTTCCGATATAGCTGCACCCGCTTGTTTCAGCTCATTTACCGCTTTCTCAAAGTCGTCGAAGAATAGGGTTACCTCTGAATAATTTTTTAATTTCACACTTTCAAGGTTATGTCGGCACACTATCTGCAGAGCTGTCGACTTTTTCATATACATTTCATCAAACTTCTTGATAATATCGTAAGCTGTATCGAGTTCACTGATATATTCCAGCTGTTTATTTGATATGGCACTATAAATATAATTAGTTGCCTGCACATCCTTCTCGTCCCACGTGTCGTCATCGGTATTAATTTTCTTCCTTATCACTACATCCTTACATTTTTTAAACTGCAGAAACTTTAGTATTCGTAATTTCCAGTTACTATAATCGGCCCCGTCGAATATAGGAATATTAATATCACTATTTTTGGACGCCATGAGCACATTTAATTTTCTTGACATTATCGATCAAATTTTCAGTTCTTACTTTTTCCATCCAATCAACCACGCTCTGCTACCATATTAAAATATAGTAGTGAAACACTTTTGGTTAATTTCTTGACACTTTATTACTTTCTTACTACAGGATATTCCTAACATATAATAATTACTACTCACGAGCACAGCCATCGATCCGCCATATTTTTCTAGAAGAGGCAGAGCCCCGGAAGCGAACAAATAATACCATATAGAAAATGGTGTTGCCAATATAAATGTACTTTTAACTAACAGCTTCTTCTCTGAAGTACGATGGTCGCCGCATGCACCGAAACACAATAGCATTGCTTCAAGGCAGAAGTGTTCCTATTAAAAGTTCCTATTAAACTTCCACCACATACAATATATCACTGTCATTACTATCTATACTAATATATAAAGCTGAAGAGTTGTTTGTTTATTTGAACGCACTTATCTCAAGAACTACTGGTTCGAATTGAAAAATTATTTTTGTGTTGAATAGTCCATTTATTGTGGAAATAAATAATAATAATAATAACCCCGCAGGGTGGCTTGTGGCGAGCTGTTGGTGAGTAACGTCAACACGGACCCGATTGCTCCCGGGGAAGTCCCCCTGTTCTTCGTCTCCGGCAGGCGGAGTGATAACCCATAGGAACAGGTCCCCATCTCTGGCTTGCCTTAATTGGCCGTCCAGAGTGGAGCTGTTAGAGCTATATGCTCGGGGGTGAAAGTGTAACTAAGTGATTGGCGTAATAGCGAGGAAACCTGCTCCGGGTTAGATTTATCCCCCCGCGATGGTGAAATCGGTGCCGCTCCTCTCGACACCCCCCAGCTGCTCACGCCAATGTTGCTTCCCAGGCATTTACGCCATTTTTTGGGGGCCCATTCAGTCAGTGGCGCGTCACCACCTGTCTCACTTTGGATTATTTATTAGTCTGAACGGCAGGTGTCCCATAGTTCTCCATAGCCCATCTACCAGTCCATCGTTCGTTCATCCCCATAGACCCAATATTAGTAACCCCTTTTTTAGCAATAGTTCCTGTGCACCTGGCGGGGACCATCTTCGGGTCATATAACCTTTTATAATAATAATAAAATGCCTATTCCATTTTATTCCATTTCCATAGGCTATATATAATATCATGCTATGACTAGTACCAAAGTCCACACGGATGAAGTGACGAGCGGCTGCTAGTCATAGCCTTTTATTATATGTTCTTTATGTACCTATACATAAAGAACATATAATAAGAGACTGATAAAGGAGTTATGACTTATACAACTCGACCAGGGTGGGATCTCTACTACAGCCTACACCGTCTTAAGGCGAATAAATTTGGATTGTGTTTTAAGAGCAGCGACGTACCTATATAACGACGTTAAAGGCACTGACATTTAGTAAAATTATTTAATAATACCTATAATTTAATTTTTATTCATCTGAATTCGTTTGGTTTGAACCATAGAATTAGGATATATTTACGCAGTTAGAACCAGGCGCGGTCAGCCTTCAATTTTTTGGGGGGTCGCCAAGAAATTCTAGGGGGTTCACTAAGAAATTTGGGGGAAAAAGTGTCCTGTTGGCTTGTTGTTGGCAAATTGGCTTGTTTTTTCCTTCCAGCTACGCATGACTGATGAACTTTGGGGGGAGGGGGCGGGGGGGTCACAGTGGACATGAACCTGGGACCGCGCCTGGTTAGAACTAAGTAAGTATATCCTAAGTCTATGGTCACCACAGAAGCAGCAGAGAAACAGTTTTGTGCCACAGTCATATCAAATCATGCATCAATAAAATACGATACAACACGGAGAATAAAATAACATTACACCCTAGCTTTTGTTTTCTCTGTGAAGTACAATGTGACAAAGCAAATTCACTACCCACACTCAACGCCTATCAAATCTTATAACAACAGTAAGAAATTCGTTAACTGAGTGCGGCAGTGCGCAAACAATGCCGCCGTAGCACTTTGCACGCTCGATAATTAGATGTAATCAGATATTTTCAGCAAATGCTTCCCGCTTCCCGTCCCTCCCTTTTAATGAAAAAACCCTACCATGAGTTTGTTTCTCGCTCGGTTCTCACATCATTTCTTTACCCGTTCGATACCTAATATTAGAGAATGGACAGCTTATATGTATAAGCTGCAATGACGCAGTACAAACCTGAAATTTAATTAACTGCTAAAGATGTAATGACTTCAACAGCTCGACCATGGAGGGGAATCTCTATTATATCTCACATCGGTTTTAAAAGCGAATAAATTTTGCATGTGGTTCAGTAGAAACATCAACCTGTTTAGTCATTAAGAGCAGGTACACACGCGAGCAGGCACGGTTACATATGAAGATATGAACAAATATTAAAATTCAAGTTTGTTAAAAATAGCGAGCCATATAAAAGCTAACTCTCAAAAAAAGTTACAAATTAGGACTATAGTATACACATTCAATGCTTGATTTATCTTATAACAGCAGTAAGACATTCGTTAATCTGAGTGCTGCATTGCTTGCGCAAACAATGCCGCCGTAGCATTTTGCACGCTCGATAATTAGATGTTATCAGATATTTTAGCAAATGCTTTCCGCTTCCCGTCCCTCCCTTTTAATGAAAATACTCTATCATGTTTTTTTTCCCACTCGAATCGAATGATGTGGTACTTTAGATTTACATTGTGTCCTGTGAACATAACTATTTTTTAAAGAACTTCAGTTTTTTAAATTCATTTTCATGCATATAGTTTTTCATTGTTGGACTGGTGTATATTAATATTGAAAGTAATGTTATTAGAACCACAATTATCTGTACCATCTAAAATCTTATCCTTTATTGACAGTTTGAGAATTAGTTACATCGACATTACGCGTATTACCTTGTTAACGTCTACAATTCTTTATCACAAATAATTTCTTACAAATTTATTACAAATAATTTCAGCTTATTAGGGTTCCCTAGCCAAATGGCAAAAAAAGGAACCGTTATGGATTCGTGATGTCTGTCTGCCTGTCTGTCCGTCCGTATGTCACAGCCACTTTTTTCCGAAACTATAAGAACTATACTGTTGATACTCGATACGTAGATGTATTCTGTGAACCACCTTAAGATTTTCACACTAAAATAGAGAAAAAAGCAATAAATTTTGAGGGTTCCCCATACTAGAACTGAAACTCATATTTTTTTTTCATCAAACCTGTACGTGTTAGGTATGGATAAGTCTTTAAAAATTATATTGAGGTTTCTAATAACATTTTTTTCTAAACTGAATAGTTTGCGCGAGAGACACTTCCAAATTGGTAAAATGTGTGTTCCCCCCTATAACTTCTAAAATAAGAGAATGATAAAACTAAAAAAAATATATGTTGTACATTACGATGCAAACTTCCACTGAAAATTGGTTTGAACGAGATCTAGTAAGTAGTTTTTTTAATACGTCATAAATCGTAAACCACAATTTACCTTTCATTCAATCTTAATGCAATGATTTCCATGGATAATCAAAGGCAATGATGTATTTCTATTGCCGCTATTGTTATAAAAATACTAAAAATAGAATAAAATAAATATTTAAGGGGGCTCCCATACAATAAACGTGATTTTTTATAGATAACCCTTCGTGCGTGAGTCCGACTCGCACTTGGCCGGTTTTTCTTCTTTCTTTTCTCGTCCTGGTTGCTCAAATTTTAATTGGTGGAAATTTGCTGATACACTGTTGTTGCAGTGGATTACGATATCAAATTGTGTGTGATGTTGTCATGTTCAATAAAAATTGTCGTATTTTAATTCAGCTTAGTTTAGGTTTGGTAAAAAAGCACATTCGAGAGTCCATGGTAGCGCGTTCTCTCGGTAGCCCGCTAACCAGACGGCGGCACCCCCGATGTCGCCTCGACTGCGTCTTATACGCGTTTATCTTTTTAATTGCACCCCCTGACCCGGCGACGCTTGTTACCCGCTTTGGATTTATCTGTAGCTTATGAGGAAAACGGATGGAAGGTAGTTATTGCGTTTATTGAACTGTTAAAGGAAATCTTTGCACCCTATGCTTGCCTTCCATCACATTTATGAAACGTCTTGCTGTTAACTTAAGTTACATGTTTGTAAAATGAATAATATGTCCAAATTGGTTTTAATCCCAAACCTCTACTCCTTATATTAATTACTATTTAGAATAAATTTGAATAAATATCTAGCTTACAAAGGCAAAGAATAAACATAACAGTTTCGTGATTCCTTGGGATTATTTCAAACGAATGTGGTTAATTCATTTTCACTAGATAGTTCTATTCTGCTGTTAAGCAACATTGAATATGTTCTATAATCATCGACGTCAAATAAATATACATAGCTCCGTATTTTTCAGAACTCAGTAATTATCTGTTTCGAAAGTCTAATTCACATCGTAACCACCAACGCCGGTTCGCAACCGCTGCGATTCGACAGTGTCAAATGTGGTCACTATCTCCACGGAAGAAGGTCCACGTTACCTTCGGAGATAAATTGCAGGGATCGGCAATTAGTCGCTAAATGTAGGCGCGCCATTGTGGGGGCTGTGGGAAGTGGTACCATGCATTTTATGTGTACAGGATATGAGAAAATTTATAAACTTAGCGACATAAAAAATAGTCCAATCGAATTCGAATCTAACCTTAGACTAAAGTTACCATTATAGTAACGTTGTAAGATGAATATCAAATAGTTATCAATTCATTTACCTACTTTAGCTGCTTCACCATCGCATGACTATCGAGCGCCGTCATTCAAGCTGCTGAGGGTAATTTGAGAGGGCGATGTGACACCATTAAGTTTGGTGAATGAGTGGTTGTGTATGTAGGTGGAATTTGATACAACGGAAATTTTGTAAGCAATAGAACAAATCTTACAGTTAATTTGAAAAGAAACACGCCTCTAGCCAGCTGGGTTGTTTGGTAGGTTCTCAGATCAGAGAAAGTCTTCTAGATTTCTACCCCACTAAAAATAGCGGCTATAGAAAGCGATAAAGCTTTAAGTATGGTATGGCTACGACCCATTTTGGACCTTATTTCACCACGTTGCTTATATGCGCGTTGATGGAGATATAGGTAAGTGGCCAACAATGGGTTGAATAAAAAAATATCTTCACATAGCTCCACACCTCAGCTCCACACTAGAAAGAAAATATACAAGCGTGGAAAGTGTGCTATATGTATTGTCAAAACTGTTTAAAAAGTTAACATTAAGTTACGTAGACGAAGACTTGGGCCCACAACACTAATACGGAAAGGATGGAAAGTCCTACTTGACACGATGACATGCTCGCCCTACTGGGGTGTCTCCGCTTTGTTTTTCATTAGACGCTGCTTATGTCGCGACGCCCGCCCCCACTTTCTGCCCTGACTTAGTGCTATTACAAAAACTATTCATTGACCTCTCCATTCCAGATTAAATATTTACTTTGTTACAAATTTTATTTTTATTTTTTGGGCGTAGAAGACGAGCATACAGGCCACGTCGTGTAAAGTTGTTGCTGGAGCCAATAGACATCTCATCATCACAGACACATAATCTCAAGCAAACATGAATCTTGCCGAGGGTCGTATGAAATTGCGCAGCTATTCTATAGGTTTCTGGTCGTATGTAAGTCTGACCGGCAATCACACCTTCGCACCGAAATATAATACGATTATTTCATGGAATGGGTGTAGCGCTGGCAATTTTCTGGTTGAATTTGCTAATTATTCCATCGCTACAATAAAATGGAAAGTGCGTTTAATGCGTTGAAGCGATCATAGCCCTTCTCCATAATCGGAGGTGGGTGACCGCTCATGCGTGTTTTCTTGCTTCGGTGTCCTGCAAAGTATGAAACTGTCTGACCCGGCTAAGATAGGTAGAGATAGAAGTCATTAAATATTTTCAAAGTCTTCAGTGGCGGTTTCCGACGGTGGATTTGTGTCCAACGACGGAAGGATCAAAATTGCAATGCGGTGAAATAACTTCTAGGCCTCCCCAAGGGAGGGACTCTAAAAGCTACAGAATGCATTAGAAAAGTATATTGTTTTAATATAGATGAGGCTAAGAATGCCACCGAAGGGGTTTCATTCAATTATGTTAAAGACCATATAGTTTGAATCGTTTGAAGGTTTCCATGCGGTACAATGAAAACCTTACATATGTGAAAGAGATCCTAGGATACAGATTCTTAACTTTTTTATAGGCTCATGCTTAGTGGAAAAAAACAACAACCTTGACAGACATTTTGCCTTCGACGCAATATTTCAGTGTCAATAAAATCAATGTTAATGTGAACACTGCGCAAAATTTCAAGTATTAAATGAATATATTATTAGCTAAAATATTTGGTCAAAATTAAGCAAGGTGGCCCGAAAAACGGCAAGATATCAAATATGGGACGTCAAATGTTTAAAAGAAGGACAAAGGATATTTTTGAAAAGTTTAGACACAAAAGGCGGTAAGCTAAATACAAAACACAGTAGGACACTTAAACTTAATCCTTATGAAGTTGAATGATGAAAATTTACAGTTATTTTATGTTTGGTCTCAACCAATGTATAGATACTTCAACTCAGTTGTGCGCGCGGCGCTATGTATACACAGTGACTTTGTGTGCGTGACAAGAGGTACAGTGAAGTTGCTCGGACGATCACGGCCGCGTCACTGTCACACAAATTAAAGCTGCATAATTACTAGCCCACTGAGTTGAAGTATCTGTAAGCAAACTGACAAATTTTAGATTTGAGTACATTCAGTAAGTATTCTTACAAAATAATATGTACCGATATGTACGAGTAAGTGCCCATATACCTTTTTTGTGATGTTACTGTTAAGAGAATACAAACACCTAAACCAAATGAACAAACTACATTACAACGTTCACTTTGTTATTGAATTCTTAGTTTACTACTAAGAACATTTACTATTTTAGTAGCTCTCTTAGACTGTTATTAGACTGTGACATTTTGTGATTAATTAAAATACCTAAAGTAGTTTCTTATCACTGTTTTAAAAAATATATAAATTACATTTTGTTGCAGCAATCAATATCCGCAATGAAACCGGCAGTTCTATGGATATCGCAGTGGAAGGCAATAGGGTCATGCAAGTGCAGAAGCTCCTAAGAGATAGGGAAATCCCGTTTGTGGTGACCGTCACAGACATGGCCGGCCTGAACAGGCCTCGCAGTCCTATCAGCCTTGGAAGTGCTAGACCACGCTCTCCTCTAAGTATGTTATTTATTATTTTCGGAAAATTATGGTGAAAGCAAACATTTCTATATAATTTGGCTGTACTCTTTTTGTGTCCCACTACTAGGTACGGGTCTCTCCTCATTATGGGAAGGCCTGGAACTCCCTTCGCTGTTCTAATGTTAATAGGTGAATATGTATTGGTTGTCTCAAAAATTGAGCAAGATTTCGTTCTAGTCCTTTTTTATTTACTTAAGTTTTGTGCCGTTAAAATGTTCGTAAAGCAGATAGTTAAGGCTTACGCATAGTATAAGATTTCTGGTTATATATCTTAATTATGGATAAAGACCCATATCTAGCACTGAGATAATAAAACGAGTTGTCTTTACAGCTTGGGGCACAAGCAGCTGTACAGCTGTGGCCATCAGTGGGAAGTAAAAAGGGTTAAAGCTAAGGAGGAGAGTAAAGAGATTTAAAAAAAAAACGGCAAATTGTTTGTAAAGTAGGTTTACGATCGAGATGTTTACGTGATAACGTCCGCACGAGAAAATCTCCATTCGTTTGTATGCCCCTAGAGTGAGAGAGACGGAAGATCGGTCCACTCACTCGAACACTATGCCAGCCTCCGCTCGTGAGGATTCCGCGTGACAAGTTTCACGGAATGACTGGCAGCGCTCGAGATGAGACGGGAGATCGGTCCGTCTCTCTCTCGTTATACCTGCGATCGCGCTCGTGAGGTTTTGGTGTGACACAAGTTTCTGAACATGTCACCCGACTAAAACGATTTTAAAGACGTTATCACGTCAAAAATAACAAAATTAATACACAAATATCACAATGCGTGGTTTTAAATATATCACAGAACAGATTTTTTTCAGAACGCCCCTTAGATTGGCATGACTTTTACCCCCTGCACACGATAAACAACTTCATGGACACCTTAGAAACCCTGTATCCATCTACTTGTACGGTCAGTGTCATCGGTCACACAGTGGAAGGACGAGGTATAAAGGTGAGTAATAAGAGCTTCCGAGGATTACAAACTTTTAAGTAGCTCACACTTTAGTGATTGATTCATAGCACGCACAATACCTCTTTTCTAATACATGGATAGGAAAAACCGCCAATGTTGGTGAGTGCGCGCAATAGTCAAGTCGATCGATTATTATTTGTTGATGGGCCACCGCATATTTCTCCAAAACTTCTGAATTCACAGAGCTTTATGTTCCCTAGTTGAACCATGAAACTTCTACTACCTGTAAAGTTTGGTAGTTGACAAGCTGTATACGTATACCCTGTGTCGTGGGTACCATTGACAACAGACACAGAGACAGAAACACAAACACCCAGACCGCGAACAGAAATTTAAGTTCATCATTCAAGTTTCTGTTTCGCCGGGAATCGAACCCGGGACCCTCCGATCGGCAGACTGGCATAGTAACCATTACGCCACGCGTCGCCAAAGAAAATATTTAAATAACTTATATTGAAGTTTGATGCGAACATGAGCAGGTTTAAAAATGAGTGCGGACTTGCATCCGCGTAGATTCTGTTAGAATGATATAGGGTATCTAAGTGGGGTTCACTGTTTAAGTTTTCTTATAGTTTTGTGTTTGTGTAACTTTTTGTTCGTTACAAAATGACCAAAACTTTTCTCTTTATAAAACTGTACGGTATTCATAAAGGGTCAGATTTAGATGAAAAGTATAGGTCTGCAGACCTACGATGTTGAATTTTTTGATTTCATATAATTTTTAAGTATTTTGGTCTCAGATGTTGAAAATTTCGAACAGTGACGCGAGAAACACCGGCGTCTGGCTGGACGGGACCATCCACGCGAGAGAATGGATCAGTGCGTCCGTCGTGACGTACATAGCTGATTACATCGCTAGAAACTTCGACAAACTTCCAACGAGCATCACTAATAAAGACTGGTAAGTTCTTACTTCTTAGTAATCTCAACATTAATTAGTGTTGCGGAGGTTAAAAATGTATAAGTAGTGTGTGATTAATAATATTGGTATAAAAAAGAAACACTACGTAGCGTGAATAAATTAAGAAGCAGCGTTTGTACTGTTATGATTAATTGTGAAACTTAATAAATATATTTTTAATATTGTAAAGATGACCTTGCTGTTGTCTCTTCATATGTCATCGTTAACTTAAAGTTTATTAACAACAGTTTAACAATTCGGTGTTAATAAGCAGCTCATTAAGGCCATTGCAATGCTCAAATCCTAAAAAACACCTACATTCAAAGAAGATTGTTGGAGAACCCTTTCGTTCACTTCACGTAAAAAAAATACGAGTTATATTTCAATTCATCAACATCATTTCGTATTGATTTATTTTTCTGTAGACTTGATGGATTTTTTGTAAATAAATAAATAAAATTGTTCTTTTCGAATCTAAATTGCATTTTCTCTCTGTAATGGCTCAATAGATTATCACAAATTTCATATCGAAATAATTGTTATATTGTAATTACAAAGTCGTATTGATTACAATTTTATTTTTCGCCGCATATTTTAAGAAAATTAAGAAAAACGCAGTTATACACTATCTCCCCGCAAGAAGCACCCCCGCATTGCCCGTTTTTCATAGGCGGAACAAAGCTAGTTCCTTATCCTTAGTGCCTCTTCGGCTTTTACGACGAGAGGACTGCGTTTGCGTTATTTTCACAAAATAATATCAAAAAGTGATTAATTTCAGACATTTATGAATGAAAACTTATTTTAGACATAGTCAACATTAGAATTTGCGGAGCTGAAGATGAATATCTCGTTAATATCGTATGATATTTTGAGTTTTGTTTTACATTCATGTCATAGATGTAAAACAAAATGCCAAACGAAATGACGATGCCAAAATATAAAAATGAATCTAAAGTGAAGCGTGGCCGAGCCCTTCAAAATTTTTGTTAGGATGTTTTTATTTTTATTTTTCATCACTCCCTTACATTGAACTCCGAAGGTGGGTATGGCATCTTAGTGATGGCGCTATGTTGAACTACCGTGTTTGTACTCATTTCAAAGGGCTCCTTGAGACCTTTGTGGCTATGATGATTTCACCTACCTGATGA
The DNA here is from genome assembly GCA_911387765.1 of Pyrgus malvae. NCBI lineage: Eukaryota > Metazoa > Arthropoda > Insecta > Lepidoptera > Hesperiidae > Pyrgus > Pyrgus malvae. Next base: position 15,666,010 of record OU426962.1, read on the forward strand.
TGGACTCCGAAGGTGGGTATGGCATCTTAGTGATGGCATTATGTAGAACTACCGTGTTTGTACTCATTTCAAAGGGCTCCTTGAGAACTATGTGGCTATGATGATTTCACCTACCTGATGATGGACTCCGAAGGTGGGTATGGCATCTTAGTGATGGCGCTATGTAGAACTACCGTGTTTGTACTCATTTCAAAGGGCTCCTTGAGACCATTGTGCCTATGATGATTTCACCTACCTGATGATGGACTCCGAAGGTGGGTATGGCATCTTAGTGATGGCGCTATGTAGAACTACCGTGTTTGTACTCATTTCAAAGGGCTCCTTGATACCTTTGTGGCTATGATGATTTCATCTACCTGATGATGGACTCCGAAGGTGGGTATGGCATCTTAGTGATGGCGCTATGTGGAACTACCGTGTTTGTACTCATTTCAAAGGGCTCCTTGAGACCTTTGTGGCTATGATGATTTCACCTACCTGATGATGGACTCCGAAGGTGGGTATGGCATCTTAGTGATGGCACTATGTAGAACTACCGTATTTGTACTCATTTCAAAAGGCTCCTTGAGACCTTTGTGGCTATGATGATTTCACCTACCTCATGATGGACTCCGAAGGTGGGTATGGCATCTTAGTGATGGCGCTATGTAGAACTACCATGTTTGTACTCATTTCAAAGGGCTCATGGAGACCTTCGTGGCTATGATGATTTTACCTACCTGATAATGGACTCTAATTATTATTTTTTTCATTTTAGGCAAAAAAAAAAACAGAAGATGTTCCAATCTCTAAACCAGAACATAAAGTCGTTACATGAAACTCATGCATCACAGTTACATGCGAGTACAGGAGAAGCATAATTATATGATTTATCTAGTGCGTCAATTGAATTGTATTTTACCTGAGTTATTGGATCCACGGCACAACCGAAACATGCAAATAAGGAATCCGTCATACATAGTAGAGGCCTTGAATAGTAAAAAGTCCCAAAAAGAAAAGAACCAAGGTCAACCTGAGAGGGCACAAATAGAAATTAAACCACATCAATTAGCAGATCAACCAACCTGTTGCCGATATTTAAATTTCGATGATTTTTAACAATATGACTTATTTTAACCCGAATAATAGTAATGCAGATATTTTGATTTATATTTTGTTTCATTTACACACAAATAAATTAATAAATGTTACACACTCATAGCCCCACAGTAAGGTAATTAATACCCTGTGTCATGGGTATCATGGACACTTACAAAGACAGGAACAGAAACACCCAGACCGAGAACATAATTTTGAACTCATCATTCAAATTTCTGTTTCGCCGGGAACCTAAAATGGGGACCTAAAATGAATCTACTTTCAAAACTACGTCTTTCTGACTTTAACTCTTCCTGAGAACTAGTTGGTACTTACCTGGTCATCTTCACCCCTTCAGAACGTGTCACGTTGAAGCACCCGACCTAAAATGAATCTACTTTCAAAACTACGTCTTTCTGACTATAACCCTTCCTAAGAACTAGTTGGTACTTACCTGGTCATCTTCAGACCTTCAGAACGTATCACGTTGCAGCACCCGACCTAAAATGAATCTACTTTTTTAAAATTACGTCTTTCTGACTTTAACCCTTCCTGAGAACTAGTTGGTACTTACCTGGTCATCTTCAGACCTTCAGAACGTATCACGTTGCAGCACCCGACCTAAAATGAATCTACTTTCAAAACTATGTCTTTCTGACCTTAACCCTTCCTGAGAACTAGTTGGTACTTACCTGGTCATCTTCAGACCTTCAGAACGTGTCACGTTGCAGTACCCGACCTAAAATGAATCTACTTTTAAAACTACCTCTTTATGACTGTAATCCTTCCTGAGAACTAGTTGGTACTTACCTGGTCATCTTCAGACCTTCAGAACGTGTCACGTTGCAGCACCCGACCTAAAATGAATCTACTTTCAAAACTACGTCTTTCTGACTATAACCCTTCCTATGAACTAGTTGGTACTTACCTGATCATCTTCAGACCTTCAGAACGTGTCACATTACAGCACCCGACCTAAAATGAAACTACTTTCAAAACTACGTCTTTCTGACTATAACCCTTCCTGTGAACTAGTTGGTACTTACCTGGTCATCTTCAGATCTTCAAAACGTGTCACGTTGCAGCACCCGACCTAAAATGAATCTTCTTTCAAAACTACGTCTTTCTAACTATTTATTTAAATATTATTATTTCTTCCAATTATATCGTATCTACATATAGCGGACTTATACTGCTTTACAAAACTGTCTCTCAGAGGCAATTTAAAAGTAAGCAAAATAAGTTAAATTGATTTAAAACATCTGTGTTCTTATTAATCTTTCAACCATTTACTGCAGTACAATAATTTACCACTAGATGGCTCTAAATTTGAACAAAGGTGAAATGTCCAAGGTCGTTGGGCACTGCATGCCCCTTAAGAATAGCACATAAATCGTCAAATTGTAAGCAAACAACTATTTAACAATGTAAGTAACCCTTAACGAACGTAGAAAAGCATTGCAGCCCTATCCTATAGCAATAACTTAAAAAATATATTGGGCAAGATATATTAATTAAACAATTATATATTTAAAGGTACTTCGTGCCAGTTGTTAATCCAGATGGCTACAATTACTCTCATACGACCGATCGGTTGTGGCGAAAAAATAGAGCTCGGGTTGGGAACGTAGTTTGTGGCGTGGACCTTAATCGAAACTTTGGGTAAAGTATATTCTTAATTTTTATCATATTTATTAAATAAGCCATGGGAATATTATACACAATACGGCAGCTATTCTTAAGTAGCTATTAGTTAGTTTCGGGAATGACAATGTAACTCTACCTACGCGATCTGAAATAGAAGTTGAGCTTATTAGAGTTTGGATGAAGATATCCATGGGCTGTGGACCATTTAAGCATAACGTGAATTGCAAGCTCATTTTTTATTCCTTATCACAAAAACATTAAAACATGGAAGGTTTTGTTATTCGCATGGAAAGTAATGAGATAATTGCAATTTTATTGCACACGAATTGAATATGACTTCTACTTTTGTACACCCTAAAGGGTAAATATGGCGGTCTGAATATTTTTGTAAAACCATTTTTACTGCCCATATTTGTGCAAATAAAATATTTTCTTTTCTTTTTCTTTGATCGGATGATCAGTTTGTAAAGTAAACTTTCATGGGCCGTCGTAACTCAATTTTATCACGCATTCTATCTTTTAATTTGTTGCTGAATTTCACGCTATTGTAGCCAAAAATTCTAGTAGTCATAAGTATCACAATGTAAGTTAAGTATGTCGCAGTGAAATAACATCTATGATAAAAAAATGTTTTGTTTAATACTAGCCTACTGCTAGTGACTACACCCGCGTGAACCCGTTTTATAGGCTCTCGTAGGATAAAACCCATCGTATGTCCTTTCCTAAAGTCCACTCTATCTGTTATAAATTTTCCAAAGTACATTTAAATTGGTTGAGTACTTTAAGCAGACAGACAGACACACGGACAGAGTTATTTTCGAATTTATAATATTAAGTATGGAAGTATGGATTCTTCCTTAGTTTGTAAAGAATTGCTGCAGTTATTTACTTTTACTGTAATCACTAAAAATTTCAGGCACAATTGGGGCAGGACCGGTGTCGAATTTTCTTCAGTGGATCCTAATCATAATAATTATCGAGGTTCAGAACCATTTTCGGAGCCAGAATCAGCTGCTGTGAAGGTATATATTGAAGTCTGATTTCGCAAGTATATTAAAATTATCTTATACTTAATAAGCTTTGTATAAGATAACTTTATCTTATACTTTAAGATAACATTATCTTATACTTAATAAGCTTTATACAAGATAACTTTAATAAATAATCTTAAACAAAGCTTATTAATTTAATTTTATAAATATGCATTAGTGATAGCTTTGATAGCAGCTTTCATTATTGTATAATTTTGTTATAAATCTATTTCCTCATTTTTTTTAACTTGAATACAATTTATTAACTATTATCAATGCTATGTGATGTTTGATACGGTTAACAGTAGAATGGGACTGCTTACGACTATGAACGTGAACCATTCATAGACATAGTCGCAAGCATCGTTCCAGGATGTTTTTCATAGAAAACATGGTTCAGAATTTGGAGCAGTTGACCTTGTAAGTAAAACAATGGTTCGTCTAAGAGCAAGCTAAGGAAAATTTGACACCGACAATGTTTTTGTATTGTTCCAAACCTCATGTGTCTCACTTTCCACTCTCACGTGCTGTAAGATGACTAAATTGTCAGCAATAAATAGTAAGGAGCTTGTCTCTATACTTTCTTATGAGTACAGAGGCAAACTCTTTACGCCAATCTTGAGGAACAAGTACAAATTGTTCTTGACGATTATATTCTTTACAGGATTTAATCTTGTATTCAGGAATCCCGTTCAAGATATTTCTGACCTTCCACGCGTACAGCGAAGTGATATCGTTCCCGTGGTGCTTCACGGCGGACCCTTGCAACGACTATGTGGAACTCCTCGAAGGTGGCACTACGATGGCCAAAGTAATTTATAGAGTCACAATGAATCTTTGTCTTTCGGAACTCGCAGAAGCCAAACATCTAAACCAAACAATTCTCCGCACTGTTATGCATTTCTTTAGCAAAAGTGCATATAATCACGAACGCTTTGCCATCATCACAAGGAATTATAATTTATTGAGATAAGTTAGTAGGTAGAACTTTTAGGTTAGGGCGAACCCCGGGGAAATGCCACCGCTGCACACACTTCGGCCGGGGAGCAATTCTATTGTGTTTCGGTGTGCAGGTGTAGTTGCCGGCTAGACTACATGAGGCGATCATCGGCCGCTCTCCTGCACCTTCCGATGCTTACGGTAGCATGCGGCCACGCACTCACAGCCGTCCTTTCCGGGGCTGCTGGCTGGACGGTTCGAGCTCCCACTCTCACTGCCTGCAACACCGGAAGCTCCCTTTTAGTCGCTTCTTACGATCAGGCAGTGTATACCGTAACTCCGTTCTTAATTCCGAAGCTGCAGGGACTAACACCGCGTTGCCTGCATGCTTGTCTGCCACTCCAGTCAAATAAAAAAAAACATCGCGAAGTTTTTCACTATACAGAACCCCTTCGTCTTTAGTAACCTATTCAAACAAGCTACCTACAATGATTGTTTTTTTTTCAGGCTATATATGAAACAACCGGTCGCATGTACAAAGTAGGCAACTTCAAGGATCTCATGTATTACGCGTGCGGAACGAGTATAGACTGGAGCTACGGTACAGCGCGGATTCCATATACTTACCTAATTGAACTGAGAAGTAAGGAACACAAGTTTCTTCTACCGAGAGAGCAAATTATGGACTGTTGCAAGGAAGTATTGAACGGAGTGAAGGCCTTAGCTGAATACGTCGATAAAAAGAAATGCTCAAACTGTACGGTGCTTGTAAAAAAACTTCGATGATTTTTTATTACCTATTTACGCTTCGATATTTTGTATGTTGGTTTTGTAAGAAGTAACTGTTAAAATCAAGGAAGTGATTTTGTGTTACATATGAATTTAATATACTCAGTATGTTGTTCCACTTAGTATTTTGTTTTATAATGAAACTGCAAGCATGCCCTAGAGATTCGAATAGATAGCAAACATCTATGATCAAACAAACTTGTTTTCTTTTTAAGTTTTTAATTTTTGTAGGCGTGTGTCATAAACCATAATCTAAACGTGCATGGGTTGATAAACTTGATATAATTTTGCTATATAAGATCTTGTCAGAACGAGAATAGTACTGGCGTAAACATTTTCCATGTTTCGTCTCATTTTAATTTTATTAGAATATCTGTCATAGGTTCTTAATTATATTTTGTATATGAGTACTACCAGCGTTATGTTTTAAAAGTAGTACAGTCATTACGGGTAACTTTGAATTGACGTTTAACTTTGAACAAAGTTGGAAAAAATATTTAACAATTTATTACATCGAAACTTTTTGATATTTCAATATAAAAACTGTGTTAAATGGATTGACAAAATCTTTTTGTACCAAATGAAAATTAAAGAAATAAACTATCAATGCCATAATTCTGAAAATTCCCGCCTTTTCCGTGGTTAAGTTGCTGGAAGTTTTTGAGCGCTGATTTATAATCGTAAACTAGTCCACTTTGATTCATATGGCAAAACCAAGCTATTTGTTATTTTTTTACGTCAGTGTAGATGTTATTTTTATAGATAAGGTTTTTAAATTTAATAATACCTTCTTTTTGTTTTACCTAAACCTTAAAATATTAAGGTTTTAACATTCTAAAAAAAATTATTCAAAGTTACCCAAAATTCATGATTGATGAAAATTCGAGTTTTAGGGGAAATTATGGGTAGTTCTGTTGTTTCTTCCGCAAATTTATTTTGTTAGACAGAAAAACCAACTCAAAAGGACACTATTCATTCAATAAAATAAAGGTGTCATAAATAGAAATCAGTTTTAATAATAAAAATAACGTAAAAAATGTTCAAAGTTACCCGAACTGTACGTATGATAAAATGTATATAATCAACGTGTCAATAATTCCTTAACATGTTTTATCAAAAAATAAAACGCCATCACTAAAAAAATTACGTTTCAAAAACCTTTCAACAAAACAACATCACATTAAATATTCCTTTCTCTTTAATGTTATCGCTATGTTTGTTTTTTGATATAGTATGTCCATTTCAACCCCTTTTAATATCTAACTGTGTTAGGCACAAGTCTCAGAGGGATCTAGGCCGTATTCATCATGCTAGACAACAGAGATATTTTTTAGAACACAGATATTAGTTTTACTCTGGTTTTATACATTTTTTGATGTTTTTTTCAATACACTGGTCCACATAGTCCATTGGCTCCTAACGACTTTTTGGATCTCGACGCAGTTGTCCACTATCTGGCCTCGCGGCAGTCTGTACTTGTGCCGATTGCCGCGCAGATTTATCATGTAAGAGAACGGCATCTTTGCTACGCCGTAGCTCCACTGAGTACGTCGTATCTTTTCAAACTAGAATGACAAATTGTGCTTACTCAAGTGTTTCAAAATTTCTTACATCCATTATTAGAAAATAAAACACCATGTACTTTAATAATGTTTATATAAAACTTTTTCAACAAAACAACGCCACATTAAATTCTTTTTCACTTTCGTGTTTATTTTACATTATACATTATTCTTGTTTTTCGATATGGTATGTCCAATATGTCCCACAATACGCACTTGGCCATCGCGAGAGAGTTATGTCCTTTATAAAAAAAGTACCGGACTCATGAACTTTCATTATTTATCTCAGCCCTATTGTGCTTCAACATGAAGACATTAACATTTTGACTGTTTTTGTTATCTTTCATCACTTATCTGCTGCTTCCACACCACACTGGTCCACATAGCCCATGAGGCTCCTGACGGCATTCCAGATCTCGACGCAGTTGTCCATAATCTGATCTCGCGGTAACCTAAACTTATGTCGCTTACCGCGCAGTTCTATCATGTATGAGAACGGTATCTTTGCTACGCCGTAGAACCAGTCAGTACTGGTTCCGCAGGCGTAGTATGTCATGTCTTTCCTACTACCATTTTAAAATACTTTGTATGAGGTACATAAGTAGTATCAACGTCGTACGTCTTTAAAAACTAGAATAACAAATTGTATCAAATGTTCCAAAATTCCTTACGTCCCTAATTAGAAAATAAAACACTATTAACATTCAAATTTTTACTTTAATAATGTTTATATAAAACTTTTTCTACAAAACAACGCCACATTAAATTCTTTTTCATTTTCGTGTTTATCATTATACATTATTCTTGTTTTTCGATATGGTACGTCCAATTTGTTCCACAACAATACGCACTTGGCCACCGTGAGAGAGTTACGTCCTTTATAAAAATAGTACCGGATTCATGAACTGCTTCAACATGAAGATATTAACATTTTGATTGTTTTTATTATCTTTCATCATTTCTCTGGTGCTTCCATACCACACTGGTCCACATAGCCCATGAGGCTCCTGACGGCATTCCAAATCTCGACGCAGTTGTCCATAATCTGATCTCGCGGTAACCTAAACTTATGTCGCTTACCGCGCAGTTCTATCATGTATGAGAACGGGATCTTTGCTACGCCGTAGCTCCAGTCAGTACTGGTTCCGCAGGCGTAGTATGTCATGTCTTTCGTACTGCCCACCTTGTATGTTTTGCCATTGGTGTCGTATATTGCCTGTTAATAATAATTCGTATTATTTTATTTTATTTGACCACCTAAAATACTTTATACTGTAAAATCACTGAAAGAAACAATTCAAGAAGATAAATAGTTTATAAGTGTCAACATGTAAAACACAAGAACAGTGTGTTTATACCTTTATGTGCAAAAACAAAGAAGTGCTATGTCAGAGGACGCATTCTTCATGACTACTTTATTAGCAAATTAAGTTAGAGAAAAATTACTCATTAGCCAAACAAATTAGGCTTGATCGTAATAAAAATAAAGTATTATGTTATACTTTATACACAACAAAAAAAAAAAAACATGTAAAGGAATAAATATATTCAGCTAGACATTCCTTAATAGGGCAACCATAAGCCTCAAATTGCATTGATAAAACAACGCAATCACATACGATCTTAGTTAAGATACGACCAATGTTGACTGTGGACTGTAATGTAGACAACCATAATATATCTACAGCAACTATTTCGTATTATTTGCCTTGTTTCTTATTCTTTTTCACATAAAATTCAAATTTATACTTTATTTCAAAGTAAGTGTTTAGTTGTCTGCAGTAACACTTTATTACATGACTTTTGTAGCGTAAGTGCCTAAACTTCTTTTTTACATAAACCAAAAAAAAAAAAAAAAAAAAACTTCAAGCACGTAGATTATAGTACTAAACGTAATATCTATTGTTTTATGAACTAATGTTCGTAACGTTACCCTTCCCATGATGACACCTCTTTCAAGCAGCCTCAGGTAGTCCAGGCACGGCTACGCTTTGTGGCCCCAAGGGATTATAATCATGTAGTATGTAAATTTTATTGTAATTTAAGTGCTTAAACTTTCTTTTGACAAAAACCAGAAGAACTTCAAGCACGTAGATTTCAGTACTAAACGTAATAACTGTTGTCCTACGAACATTACCCTCACGTTACCCTTGCCATGACGACGCCTCCTTCGAGCAGCCTTAGGTAGTCGGGGCACGGCTCCGCTTTGTGGCCCCACGGGAAAATAATCAACTCGAAGTAGCTGTGGAACGACAGGAATACCTTGAAAGGTATCGTCGAACTCAGAATTGTGTCCTGAAAGGATTAAGTTTAGGTAAATTTTTAGATGTAAGATGAATTCTTAAAAATATTGCCAGTTTCGGTTTCTGTACAATCAATATTAAGCAAAAAAACCGCCATTTGTACCAATTTTCAAGATTCTGAGTTCACGGGAAGTACCCTGTAGGTTTTGATTCCCTTGAGAGTTTCGAAAACTTGCATAAATTCACGACAAAAACGGCTGTATATTTTGATTGCGCTGGCTTAGAAGTTTGATTGTTTTACAGCTGTAAAGGACATTAGACCCAAGTATTCCATTTAAATTCCACCTTGATACCTCCACGCATTCCTGAGAAAATTTTTATCAATACAAATCACAATTGTTACACGGACGAAACTGGTAGTGGCTGGGAATCCATGCAAGATTTTCCGCAAATTTATAATGCAAATACTTTGATAAATGATTTGAATTAATTAATAAATAAATGTATGGACGTATAGACACTTATACTATGAATGAAACATTAGTCAACAGTTTCAGTTTAATTTAATAGAATTAATTTAAATTAGGAGATAAATAATGTTGAAAGAACACGAGGGACAGTGAACACGGGCAATCATATCTCTCTATTTTTAAGAATTTACTCTTATTTTCAGAAATACATGTGTTTATTATTTTAAAATGGTTAATTTTATTATCTTTGTAAATATACTGTAGCTGAATTAATTGTTTTTAATTTTATTTTTTCAGAATAACAACACATTAGCCCTTGTAATAAGTGCCCGGATGACCGAGCGTTGCTCGGATAAAAACAATTAATTTTACAAAGCCATCTACTGAAATAGCTCCCAAATAATTAATATAATGTATTACATAGATGTCATGAAGATTCATATTTTTCAGTTTATGATTAAAATAATTATCGCTGAAAACACGGATAAAACGACGCGAAATCTATCTAGAATCTATATATATTGATCTAGATTCTAGATCAATTTATCGCCCCCGAAACGCCCTTCATACCAATTTCATGTAAATCGTTGGAGCCTATTTCGAGATTTGGATTATATACATAATATACTGGTACGAAAGAATTGCTCGTTTAAAGGTATTAGATATATTATGATAGTGCCATACCCTTACAGCGACAGTTTCTGGTTCTGAAAAGGGTTTTGGTCCTCTGTAGAATACGTTATTAGGCTCATCTGATGAACCTTCATCGCCATTATTGCCCCAAGCATAACTGTAAAGCATTACTATATATATTAGGTAGAATCTAAAAATGCAAAAATATTTTAATGATTTTTAAATTTTAGGTCATTTTATCTGAACATAGATTCATATTATATTAGAATACTAGTGGATCCCGCAGACGTTGTCCTGCCTTAAAAGTATTGTAAGAGGATTAGTTTCTTTATCATCTCAAAGGGTTTTTATGTTACTGTCAAATTTTCTCACCGTTTAAACCAACCCTGGACTTCTACTAATATTTCAAGCCTAAAATTAGCCATATCGGTTCAGACGTTCTTGAGTTTTAGCGAGACTAACGAACAGCAATTCATTTATAGGATATTCGAAGAACATTATATTCATTTATTATTTAAAAATAACAATTTATAATAATTATTATATAAAAAACATGAATAAGCCAAAGACAATACTATACTTTATTAATGTATGAAATGAAATAAGAAACATAAAAAATATCTTTTCATTTAATATTGAATGGCTAAAAGGATTTTTATACAATGCCTTAAAATGAATTAAAAAAATAAGTAACATAAAAGTCAGACGTGACAATTTTGATAGCTGCGTGAAAATATAAATAAACAAACACCGAAATTAAATAATTTTGTAAAGAAATAATAAAGGAAAAGTAAAGTATAAGAATAAAACAATAGAATATAAGTTATAAAATATGATAATGGACGTCAATGAAGTAAGTAATAACATGTAGTGTATTTATAACAGTATACGGCGCATTTCATTCATCCATTTATTCCCGTGGGAATGAGATATTTTCACGCGGCAAAAAATAGCCTATGTTCTTTCTCAACGTCCTTTCTATGTTTATGCCAAATTTTATCAAAATCGGTTCAGTGGTTTAAGCGTGAAAGAGTAGCAGACAGACAGACAGACAGAGTTACTTTCTAATTTATAATATTAGTATGGATAGATACGAATATATAATAAACGAGACGTCGAGGCTACACATTTTCACTGAGATGTAGAGTTCATCAACCAAATAATGGGTTACGGCTTGCCCTCGGCGGCCGTCGTTGCAGTGATGGTGCGCTCCAGGGACGCGTGGGACTCGGTAACCTGCTTCTGCGACACTGTAATGTGCGCAAAGAGTGTTGCCAACTCAGTATTCGGTTTTGGGGCTAAATAGAGTTCAAAAAAGGGCTCGATGGGGCCCCCATCTAGCCCTATGGGGCTAGATTTGGGTCGATAAATTTAAAATAGAGAAAATAGCATTTTTAATAAAAAAGAAGTGAGTTTTGTTACCAAATTCTTTTCTCATTATTAATCAAATATTTAAAAAATAAACTTTATAGTTAAAAATGCACATTAAAAGTCAAAGTCTTCATCGGAGGACGATTCCTCGCCGCAGATTTCACTTGAACTTTGCAAAGTTGCTGGTTGATTATGGGCCTTGTTCAACAAAAATTTATACTTATTTTGATTTAGATATCCAATTTTCTAAGGATATCTTTTGGAATATGAAATGTAAAGCAATTTTTATCAAATTTAATCATACCAAATCTTATTTGGAATATTGAATTAAGTGTTCTGTGTTCAAGTTTTCTTCGGCGGTTTTGGGGCCAGATTGAGGCTAGCCCTAAATCATTACTTTAAGGGCTGAATATGTAAAAAAGGGCTAGATCTAGCCCCGAAAGGGCTAAATTGGCAACACTGCAAGGAGGAAGCCGAGCGAGCCCGAGCGCGCGAAGATCTCGCTCGGCGAAGGAGCCGCCGGGGCAGACGTACATAACGTCCCCGGCGCTAGTCCCTGTAGATTCGGGATTAAGAATAGAGCTACGATATCTGCAGCATCGGGAAGGACGGCGGTGTGCGCGTGGCCGAATGCCATCGTAAACATCGGATGGTGCAGGAGAGCACATCTGCTCTGCAAAGAATGGGCCCGTTCTTTTTTTTTTGTTCTAATGTTGAAGCCCAGTTTTAGTCGCCTCTTACGATCAGGTAGGGCATATCATAGCTCTATTCTTAATCTCGAAGCTACAGGGACTTTGTAAGAGTTACCTAGCTGTTTGAAATTTAATAGATGGTTGAAATTAATATTGACTACAGAAATACCTGAAATTCCTGTTCAGATCGACGCCAACACATTCTCCTTCATGTTTTGCTTTATTTTTTCTCCACATGCGATCATGAGTGTGTGTGTATTCATAACCATCGGGATTTAATACCGGTACTATATGCCTACAAGAAAACAAATGTGCGCCTTCAGGTGTTCACGGCGGCATGCGGCCACGCACACACCTCCGTCCCACCCAGGGCTGCTAACTGGACGGGTCAAGCTCCCACTCTCACCGTCCGCAACCCCGAAAGCCCCCTTTTAGTCGCCTCTTACGATGAGGCAGGGGATACCGTAGATCTATTCTTAATCCCGAAGATACAGGGACTAGTAGTAGGTGTACCTAGTGTTGCTATGGCTTAGCAATTTTGGAGTGAGATGAGTGATCGCTTGGGGCAAATAAATTTATGTGTTTTTGAATGCTTCGAGGGTCACAATAAGTCATCGATTCCGGTTCATATGGATAGACACAAGATTATATCTACTGAGACAGCGAATTGGATGGTGGAGTAATGGGTTACAACCTGCTTTGTTGTGTGGCTTCAAGCCTTCCCAATTATTAGGAGAGACTTGTGCTCAGCACACTTACACGAAGGAAATAGAAAAAGCAGACCATAGTTTTGGTAATTCTTGTCTTACAACAAGATTCTTCATGTATTGTCAAATACTTAAAGAAGTAATTAGTTTACACTTTTATGTTACCTAAAAGTATTTTATTTACTTTTGATCAGTAGTTATTAACACAGTAACTGTAAGCAGTTACTGTGTTAATTACTACTAAGGTTCAGCACCGATTAAGAAAGAATTGAGAATTAGGCATTAATATCTGGGCTTAATAGTTACCTTTACCGCCCGGATCTATGGGAGCTTAGAATACTAATGCTCCTTAGAATATATAAAATAACTAGGTACAATAAGAATTGCTACACTTACCAGTCCTTATTGGTGATAGAATTAGGAAGTCCATGAAAGTTTTTGGCAATGACGTCAGCAATATAGGTGAGGACAGCTGTACTGATCCATTCTCGGGAGTGAATCGATGCGTCCAGCCACACAGCACTATTGCGCGCGTCACTGTTTGATATCCTTAACATCTAGGCAAAAAAGTTAAGTCAGAAAGTATCGGTCAGATTACCTCTCAATATTCAGTAACCATATCTATCACTGCCGTAGTTGGGCTTACGTACATCAATGTCGGAAACTTTATACATCATGCGTTGAGATAATATGCGATATTGAGCAGCGATAGCCACATGATAGTTACAGGTCCCCAACCCGAAGATCCCGAGTACAGATTCTGACACGCACTTTTGAATAAAAAATATGTTACGTGCGTATTAATCGCTGCTCTGCCTGGCTGAGGTATCATGTCCACAAACCTGCGTTTGGCTAGCATGTTCTCTAAATCCCTCTCAATTTTAGTTACCTTCTTCTCAGCTAAGACTTAGATTAAATTAGCTAAGAAAATAACAAAGAGTAATCACCGTATTTAAAAAAATAGTAAACTTATGTACTATGGAACTCAGAGTTTACCTACTTAATCATATCTAAGTAGAGATAAAAAATAAGTAAACATAATATTATTACTTTAGGTGTTCAAATGTGTATTTTGAGGAGAGAGACAGCACATTTTACCTTTATGTCCCTGCCCTCCACTGATTTACCGATGACGGACACCGTACAAATGGCTGGATAATCTTTTTCCAACTCATCAATAAATGAGTATATCACATTAAGCCTGTGGTATCTCTTCCAATTCATTAATTTTACTGGAAATTTAAAGATAAATATAGTCTTTATTGTATTCTGAATAGAGCTCTCGATAAAACAATAAATTATTACCTACCTTTTCTCCGTTTTGGCTTTTGTGTAGGGATTATCTGCTTTATATTACTCAGGCGTTTTGGCATACCATTGGGAATATTTCGTACTGAAATAATAAAGAAGGTATAATAGGTAGGTACCTTTTAATCATATCATAACAGATAATGGAAATACATGTCGTGTAGATATAGTGTTCTATCTTTGTAGTAAATGTATATTTGCATAATCAGAGTTTAAAGTGGTGTAGCCACTTTTGATCGATTTTCGCCTGCACGCTTCGAGAATTCTTTTCTATGTTCTTAGCGTGTATGATGTGTTTATGGAAGAAGGTTATTTGTGCAACTTACAAGTAGACGCGATATTTTTTAAAATAAACTACACCACTTTTGCACTTTATTGTTCAGAAACAGCCAAATATCTAGGCTTATATTTTACTACTATTTTATTTTATATATATACTTTTTAACATATTTCAGATTGGATCGCAACACTATCCAGCAGGTGATTCCAACGAACTATTCACTCGACTTACTTTTAGTCTGTGTACTAGTATTCGTTTTAATAGTGTTTACAGATACATCATCGAAATATTCACTATCATCAAAAAGATCGTTTCGAACAGCACTTGCAGAGAGTAGCATCGGAAACTTCTCCATTTCCCATCTGTTGGTCTTATGTGCTCCGAAAGTAATATTGAGACGGAGCAATTATTGAAAATGTACGATTAAATTTAGGCACATGACTGTTATAAATACACTTAGAATTTGAATTTTTCACTGTGATTTTAAGGTTGAATTGCTTACATAATAACGTGGCGTTATATTGACATCGACATTATAAATTGACAATTAAAATATCAGGTCGGTTTTACGGGTGTCATACCTGTGAATACCTTGATGCTCTAAGGTTTTGCTATATTATGTGATTTATTTGAAAAATCCACAGAGGTTAAATTAACATCATACCAAAATCATATTATTATTCGAAAATAAGAGAGATGATGATATGATAATTAAATATTATGATATTTGCATCATCATTACATCATGAGCTCCTCCAAATGTACGAATATGTACCAAATTTAAAATAAGTCCGAACTGTATGCATTATCCCAAATTGTTTGGTTGAATACTTTCAGTTCTATTTTTGAAAAATCTTTATTTTGAATAGTACATAGGCACAAAAGAAGCTCTTTGTATTGTGACAATGGTATCCAAATGTGTACAAATTGTAAACATTTTGCCTTTAAAAGTTCACTGCTGGACATAGGCCTCCCCTAACATTCGCCACTTGGTCCTGCGCCCTCTGAATCCAGCGGTGTGGGGTTGTTTTCTTCAGGCCGTCGATCCACCGGGTTGGAGAACGGGGTGTGCTCCTTTTACAACTAAAATTTGTTTACGAAAAACAAAAAGTAATGATAAACATTCTGACAATCATTCCCAATTACGAGAACATTCTAGTAAATTGGATAGTGCAAGGGAACGGTAATGTTTGAGTCAACTCGGTCAACTCGCTGCTAACTATTTACGGCAGTCCAACTGAAATAACCTTTAGTGCCGTAAAATATCGGAGTGGAACTAAAACTAAAGCGCGGACAAATTAGTGCCAGGATTAGAAAACCACTGGCAGAAAACTGCGACGTCAATGCGCTTGCGATGTCCACGACCTGCAATCATTTGACGGAGGGGTTATTCTGAATAGATATTTTCGTAAAAAGGCAATTTTAGCAGATTTTTTTAGAAATGTAGATTAGACTTTCGATTCGTTGCTCTTAAACAGTAAATTGTTATTCTGTAAAACTAGTATGTCAATTATATATAATGATAGAGTGGTATACATAACGTTATAAAAGCTTACTTACATATTTGCAATTAAAATATATAATAAATTACCCATAGATATATAACATTTATCAAATACTAAATTTAAAAGACAACTAAAACATTGGCTTATAAAAAAACATACTACAATATAAATGATTTTTTTTGAAAATATGACATCGTGATACGTGCAATAAAAATGGTTTGGGGAGCTTCCGCGTAAAATATATAAAATATAACTCTAAACATTACCTGAGAGTTATTTTTCCGCCGGCTTTTTTTCTCTCATTGACCCAGCGGTGGGTAGGCATCAGAAGCCGATGACCGGTTAAGAATATTCTTAACGGATCTTAAAACAAAATATTTTTAGTTCATAATATTGTTTGCCAGAATATAGTAGACTGTTTAAAACTCCAATTAAATTTTAAACAACCATGTATGTGAACAGTCAACAATAAAGTATTTACATTTCATTTACTGATTGTTTCGGTTGATTGATTAAGTGACTACTCATTTTGACTGCTATAGAAGTAATTATGTTCATAATAATAATTTAGACTACTGACTCAATACTGGCAATATGCACTGATTGTCGGCCAATACTGAAAAAAAATTGGGTGTACCAGAATCGGACTACAAACTTGTGGACCTCTCAACTTTGAGCAGACACGGACCGACGCTAATTACAGGCAAACAAGATTGATTGAAACGGACGCGCTGTTCCCGCTCTATTTCTATCGTTACAGAATTAAACTTTTTTATATCTAGTACTTTTGTAGAAATTTTTGCTGATTTCGATGATATATAAATGATATCTAAAATCAGCTAAATCAGTGATCTAAAATCCCGCAAGGAAGTGTTCTTGGATGTATTTTATTTCTTTTGTATATAAATGACCTCCCAAAAGTAATAAGTGACTTTAGTATATTATTTGCTGACGACGTATCCGTATTGACATCTTGCGAAAATAATTATTATTTAAACCAAAATCTCTCTGACATTTTAAATACTATTATTGACTGGATGACTGACCACAACCTAGACTTAAATTTCTCTAAGACCAAAATTATGCAATTTAGACCATATCAGAAACCTCGTCTTGACATAAATTTTATGTTTAACAATTAGAAATTTGAATTAGTTGACACTTTCCCGCTATTAGGTCTCGAAATAGACAGTCACATAAATTGGAAGAAACATATTCAAAAAATCAAAACAAAACTGGCAAGTTTTACTTATGCCCTTAGGGACCTAAAAACAGCACTAAGTGCATACTACGCATACACATACGCCTGGCTGAAATATGGAATTATACTTTGGGGAAATAGCGTAGATGCACAACAGATATTTATCTGTCAAAAAAAATGCATTCGCATACTAGTAAATATTAAAGAACCAGAAAGTTGCAAACCACATTTCATTAAAACAGTATACTTACATTGACATCAATCTATATTCTTGAGATAAGTAAATTTGTCATACAATACCCACAGTTCTTTAAAAAATCTATTGACGAACCAAGACGCAATAAACTAAGAACTATATATATGCACAAGCAAGCACCAATATCTAAATTAAAGATGCACATAGACAGTCCAAACGCTATGGCGGTAAAGATATTCAACAACCTACCATTAAAAATTGTTGAGGAGAAAAATCCAAAAATATTTTGTGCCGTTTTAAAAAAATATCTGATAGATAAATGTTTTTACACACTAAAAGAATTCTTTGACTGCGGAAAAGACTAGAAAGTAATAAAACATTTGATGAAATTAAACTCCGTGACATTTGGAACGATTATTATATGAAAGAAAATAATACAATATAATAAATTATAATAAATATAATCATATCAATCTAAATTAGTTAGTGTTTTAAGAAAAAATGAATCGGTTGACCTACAAAATGACAAAATTGCAATACCCTCTTAGGGTTATTATTATTTTTGCAACTCATGATTGTAACAATAATGTGCAATAAAGTATTGAGTATTGAGTGAAATCAGCAAAAAATCTTATACAGCCTCTTAACATTCTGGCCAGTCTCGTAAAAGTCTGGCAACCTGGCAACCGCAAATTTTACCGAAACACAACGGAAATTAGTTCAGTGGTGAAACTTCCCTGGTCGAAAGTCAAATGCCTCAGCTTCTGATACAAGCTTGATGTAACATGTAACATTTAGTTTCTGCACTAATTGGGGTCTTGATAGCTGTTGGAACCATTGCGTTTGCGTCAAACCAAACTCTGCATTTGTCTGGGTAATTGGTCAAAGAGAACGCCGAGCTTATCATTAGTGCATTGCTTGATTGGGTGATGTTGGTTTAAGTTATTAAGTTGATTGTTAGACTCAATGAACGTAGTGTATAGGAAAGTGATGGTGACCATTGAGCAAGATAATTTAGGTTTCGCAAATCAATGACATTAATTTGTTGTAAGGTTAACAAAGCAACTTTCAGACTACGCTACAATAAAATAGAATATAGTATATAGCTCATACACTACAATATTGCGCCCCATACATAGTTATGGACACGTTCATACTGTACTGTAATATATATTAATGGCTTACTACAAGCTATAAATTGGTGCGATACGCTAACTTCATGCTGTGCTATAAATTCTCATCAAAGGTCTCAAATCTTGATCTTTAAAGATTTAAAACTCATTAAAGATCGCGGTCAACTGAGCTTGCTATGTACTATAAACGCTAGCGATCATATCGCGTAATGTGAACGCCATGCTATGTAGTATAGCATTAGTCCCTTCTTTGCTATACTATATAATACAATACTATAGCGTAGTCTGACAATTACTTACTTATCTCAGTAATTGGTCAAAGACAAAATTGGTTGACCCTGACGCTTTGATAAACTAGTAATAGTTTAGGTACCTACTAATTAACAGATTTCATGAATAAATAAGATTCCATAGAGGCTAACATGTTTATTAAACAAGTATATGTTGACATTCTTTCATGTAGTTTACGTAAGAAGCTACCTGGTATTTTATATTTGTGTCAGTTATTCTTATTCTTACTTCTAACAACCTCAAATTTTGTCTGATGTAATTATGTTACGTTTTAACTCTGAATAATATTCAACGGTGGTTGAACTAGTCAGACCGGCAACCATACCTTTATATTGAGACATAAAAGCAGAGCAGTGACATAAATCTGGAGGAACCTTAATGGTGCTATTATCCACAAAAAAACTGAACAAATATTAATGAATTAGTTGGCAAATTACGATCAACAAGAAGGGTTGATACAAAAATGAAAATAAAAACTCCTTGATATCGTGATAACATTGGCGGCAACCCCTTTTGCGTCCTACAGCTGGGTACGGGTCTTTCCCAATTATTGGGGAGGCCCGGAGCTTACTCTACCACGTTGCTCCAATGCGGGTTGATGGAGATGCAAGTTAGTGGCCAACCCGCTGTCGGATGTTTTCAAACCGCCCATAAGGCCTTCAACAAGGCTTAACGACTGTTATCTTTCGACAACAACCGGGACCAAAACGTGCCCTCCGAAGCACGGAAACGCGCGTAATTTTTTTTGCCACTAGCGGTCACCCATCTCACATCCGACCCGTTTGGCTTTGTTGCATAGATCGCTTGCGTTCTACGCTAACCACCGGGCCATGCGTTGAAGTACGCATGGCCCGGTGGTTAGCGTAGCGCACTTCGCGCGTGATAACATTATTATCATAAAATTAAGCAACCGAACGTGACAATCTGTTAGATCACACGTCAGACTATAATGAGATAATCGAAAACAAGACGTCCAACATTTCAATTAGGAGGGCGCCACTTCCCGCCACTATTGTGATCGTTAATTAACGGCCGCGACGGGAATCGAACTCGCGACCCTCCCTTTTAGCCTAGATTAGCTTCGAGAAATGCACGCTGTGAGGTAAACAACGTTCTTTCGTTTATGGGGGAAGAAAATGTATGGATGCACTCTCTGTAAGTGTTCGTTAGATTAAAAAAAACTTGTAGTTTCTATAGAAGTTAATAAATATACTTGCATAGATTTCATTGGGGTATTGCACTATAGTAATGTTTATTATAGCAATATTAGCAATTTTCTAGTAAAATTATTTATTGATTTTCATGTCCATAATTAATAAAAATTAATGTTAAAGTTTACAATTAAATGTTTAATTGTCAATGGAGACCTAAATGGTGATAATAAACGTTATATATCATCGATGTTATATGGATATTCCATCTGTCAACACCTGTTTCTATCAGAAATCTTTTACATTTCGGGCTACATCACTTTGGAACGCTCTGCCAACAGACATCAGAAAAGTACTAGACTAAATCTATTTTCAAGAAAATGCTCCGAGAGTTTTATTTAAAGTCGGTCGATATAGTCTTAGATATTCAACGTTCCTACCACGATAATATTTATGTATTTATATGTATGTATATTATTTATGTATATTTATTATATTTTTGTATGTTTTCTATTTTTATGTATATTATGTAAATGTGTGTGTATTATATTATATGTTTGTAGATATAAGTAGTTAATTTTAATTTTATTTAAAACTGTGTCAGCTTCTCTCACTCAGTACTCTTTCTACCTACCTACAAATTCTCACCATCACCATGGGTTGACTGGTAGAGAATGCCACTAGGCATTAAGTCCGCCCATTGTTAGCCTAGTTTTTAGGTGAACAATTAAAGAATAAATAAATAATAAATAAATGTTAGTAGAGAAAAAATACATAAAGTTAACCAGATAAACATTCACACACACACTATGCTTGCTCATCTCTCTCTCTCTCTCTTAATCTTTAAGCATTATAAATTAATAATGTAGTACCATTTCACTTTCAGCTATGTTGTGCGCAATTCAATAGGTTACTGTGAACGAAAATACATAGTTACGTCAAATACCTATGTAGTCGTCATCTTTATTAGATTTAATGTAAGTAGCATACCCAAATCTCTTTTCAAATTGAAAAGTTGTCTTTAGATACATGTTTCGTAAAGTAATTTTCTTTGGTATTGATCAATAATTATTATAATTTTTAATAACGTATCATACTTATAAGTTAATGTTGCGAAAACCACACACAAAGAATAATTCCAAATATTTATCCTTTTTTCAACCCTTTTTATCTTTTTTTATATATTTCAAATCCAGAGAGATTTAGTCCTTAGTCTACCACATTATAGGCATGTGCTGATTGGTAGACGTTGAATTTTTCATTTAATGTACATATATTTTGAGTTCGGAGAGAGAATTTCCAAACTTTTACGTTTTGCATAAATCATTTCCAAGGACTTTCTTATATTATTATCTTCTCAAATTGATCGCAAGCAATTCACCGACAACGTTTCATAGCTCTTGACAATCTAATGCTTTAATCCACAACAGAACCCAATAATGCCTGGAAGCGACTGGGGTCTATTTTAATGTAAACCGGTTCGTGTAAACAAGGCTTTTGTTGGCTTCCTGTGCCGCTGGCGATACCAAAGAATATAGTTTTTCACAGAACTGCTGTATTATTTGATTAAGACATATGGTTAGACACCGAACTCCCTCGTCGAGGTCCGGTATGACACTGACTTTGCTTGGGTGACTTCAGTTATCGGGATAAATTACTAAAGTCATGTAACAATTATCCGGGAAAAAATAGGTTGTGCGCTGTAAAGCTGTTTCGTCCCGATCCGTTAAACCATTTTTGCGTGATTGAGCAAAATCATCCATACATATATCCAAATAAACATCAGAACTTTTGTATTTATTGAAGAATGAGATTAAGTTTCTTTTTTTATTCTGTATTTTTAATTTAGTATGTCGTGGACACAGGGAATCTTAGTGTAGGACTACGAGTGTGGAGCGATATCCACTACTTACGACTAGTATTTATTACTTATCAGTATCACTATAGACGACTCCTGTAGCACAACGGTTACTATGCTGAACTGTCAATTAGAAGTCACGGGTTCGATTCTCGGCGAAGCGGAGAATGAAATGATGTTTTAGTTTCTGTTCTCGATCATGGTGTTTATGTTTATGTCTGTGTGTGTTTCCATGGTACCCACTACTACCCAACTGTGGGGCTATTAGTGTGAAACATTATTTGAAACGTTATCAATTGCTGCAAATAGAAACAACAAGATAAAACCAGCATGGATAAAACGCTTTAGAAAATAAATTTACTTAGAAAACTGACTACAACAAAAAAGCTGAAATTTCGATCATTGTAAAATTACTTTATTAAAACTAAATATAGTTAATATAATTAGAATTGTCATTTTTGTCTGGGTCACTTAGTTTAAGTTAACGTAGGCATGATACATTAAATACGTATCCCTACTGAATTATATGTAATCTTTGATAAACACGAAGGGGAGATGGGTAGAATCAAAAAATTGTGCTTCCAATAAGGGACATCATTAATTCTCGCCGGTCGCCGGCCGTGTTGGGGATTGCCTGCATTACTCTAATAGCTTCTGAGAAAAATAACGGATCAATATCCGCCGAGACGTTCCTTGCGGCCGTTTATCCGCACTGATTGCGCGATCTTCGCAACGAGAATTTTCTAGAAAATGTGAGATTAGCTACGATTTCTTGGAAAGGGATTTGGCATTTTGTGATGTAGACGGAGTTTAGCTTTAATACGTACCAAGCTAAATAGTATTTCATTATTTAGATTAAATTTTGTGCTAATGGTGCCAGTTCATGTAGCTACAAGTTGCATATCTATTAAAGTGTGCATATAAAGTGCTGGAGTAGTTTTAGGCTTAAATTACTGTTACAGTTTTTAAGGGTGATAAAATTTCAACTTACCAAGCAATAAAAACTCTACGTATATAGGGTACATAAAAAATTAAGCAAGCAGTTTTGCCTGAGACCATATAAGGTACAGTTGCGCTGCTATTCCGAAACTTACTACTACATATTATATTGAACACAATGTAGGTTGTTTTACGAATAATACAGCAGCGGAGTGGTGGTACATTTATTGAAAAATGTAAGAACGTACGTATGTACATGTCCATGGGCTGCAACCATCATGTGACCAACACCTTCCAGTGGACTATTACATGGGGTTGTTCAAGAAAGCTGTAAAAAAAAGTTCTCCTCCAAAGCCGGCAATGCTCGGGTGGCTCCCCTGGGATTGCCCGTGTCCATAGGCGACGGTGATCGCTTAACACCACGCGGCCCGTCTGCCTTTTTGTTCGGTTTACTTATAAAAACAACCTTCGTCTGTTACTCTATTTAAGTAAAAAAGATTAAAATCAAGAATCAATTGCAATTTAATCATCATTATTAGCAGCACTCCTCTAACTTTCCAATTGGTAGTTGGACAGAGCTAAGCCCCTCGGTGCGCCAAAGTATTTCTTTCAAATAATTATCCGACAAAAACATCCCAAGATTGTTGCGGAGTTCGTTAGGATCTTACGGAGTTCTCCCTAAGCAGAATTAATGATTCCCTTTATTGAAAGTTCAATTTTTTGATTAGGAAGCGTGGCCCCACTGCCTTCCGCGCCCCAAGAACACTGTTCAAACGCCGGATAACAGGGTATTTATTTGCATTCGGTCAATTTTGATTTGATTTATATTTAAAAAGGTTGCGCATTTCCTCGTCGATTCCGAGAAAGGTATCAAACGGGGGTTGTAAGAAGATATTTCCTGTAGGTTGTGTTGGATTTAACGACATCTTTTTTACAGTGAATTGGGTAATTATGGACTTAAATAAGATGTTATGTGAATTTCTTTAAGTTTAGGGCTTTTTTTTGTTGCTTGTTATTTTTATTGCTAGTTTTGAACCGTTTTTAAGGGCCTTATAAATGTTACGTAATAAATATTATTAACTTTCAGATATGTTCATGAAGGTAAGTAAACTTAACATATTTATAAGATTTAGGAAAAAAAGGTAGACACAAAACCCTGTGGACCCTTCTTCTAGATTTCTTTAATCACACTTAGTCTAAAATTTGTTAGAAATATTTCACTTGTGAAAATGTACCCGACAAAAACACCAACATTTTTTGTTGTTGTTGCTTTTAACTTTTGCTATAGTCCGTACAACACAGGTAAAATCAAGTCAAGTCAAGTAACCAAGGTGCAATGCTTTCGAATAAATTTCGCTCAACTGAGCAGCAGATACAAATGGCCCTGGTACGGCTGCCGAGCGCGGCCATCAGTTGACGAGAAAGACGATGCTAGCAGTCCGGCCCTGGCGAGAATCTAATATGTTTCTAGAACCGGCTGAGGTACGTGTCATTTATTTACCTTGGCTAAAACTAGGTCAACTCAGTTTACTTAGGAAATACAAGTTATAAACGGTAGCAACGTAAGACAATTAAAGTTTGTAACAAATTAAAAAAGAAAAAGGTAGATACTAAACCATTCTAGATTACCTACATCATATGTTAAGCATCTATTAAAAGGTTGAGATAGGTATAGATCGGAAATTTGTTAAGTAATCGTTAACATTTATTGTTGCTAAAAACAATTTACACCCATAACCTCACCCTACGAATTCCTATCTCATGAAAACGATAGACGCACACAAACAAAAGGATAGAATCGCAATAACAAGGAACAGAAATTTAAACTCGTTATTAGTTTTTGCTTTGATGAGTATCGAACCCAACACAGAACCAATCTTATCAAGCCAAGTCAAGTAAACAAGGTGCAATGCTATCTAATATATTCCGCTCAACTGAGCAGCAGATACAAATGGCGCTGATGTGGCTGCCGAGTGCGGCCATCTGTTGACAAGAAAGACGATGCGAGCAGTCGGGCCCTGGCAAGAATCTAAAATGTTTCCAGAGCCGGCTGACGCACGTGTCATTCATTTACCTTGTAGAGAGGCGCTCTTTGTATTGTGCCTTGGCTGAAACTAGGTTAAGTCCTTACGTAAAATACACATGCTGGGATTCGAACAATAGCAATAATCGGAGAAAACACTAGTTATTTCTTTTGTATATCATTAAAGCAACTATTAATTTCCTTATTCTATAATATATATACGACTTAGCTCGTGACTAATAGTCAGTCTAATGCGAATAGAATAACCAAAATGTTTAATTTATACATATTTTATACTTCATACGCTATTGATTACCTGTGTCATAGATACATACCACCTACTTCAACCACTTGTTAAATTTCAGATTTACATGAGTATATATAAGTGAATACCCATTATTGAAATCCCAATGTACAAGTTCCAATTGGTCAAAAACCAAAAAAAAAGTTTACATGAGTATAGTCAAAATTCGACATTAAGGGTATTAATTTTTTGCATCACATGACATGTGAATCTTTGAATTTTGGGATCAAATAACTTTTTCCCAATTCTGCTTCTGTTTTAGTATCATATAATTTATTTTTATCCGACTTCAATAAAAAAGGAGGAGGTTATCAATTCAACTGTATTTTTTTATGTTTGTTACATCAGAACTTTCGACTGGGTAAACAAATTTTGATGATTATTTTTTTATTAGAAAGCTGATGCTTCTCGTGTGGTTCCATTTCAATTTGTTCTGATTATGGAATCCATAAGAATACCATATAAGTCTTAAATTCGCATTAAGTAGATGCGTGACAAATGGATGAATAACTGAACCGATTTCGATGATTCTTTTTTTATCGGAAAAGATGTACTTCAAGGGTAATTTGACTAGAGTTTGGTAAGGTTCTGATAATGGAATCCATGATAAAATAACGGAACTCTTCAATTCTTAGGAGCAAAATTAACGATACTAGATTCTAGATTATTCTAGATATTCTAGATTCGGTCCTTTTATAGACTATCCGGATATTTGAGTCACCTACCGTAACGTCGTTATGGCCAAGTAATTATCGTAGTTAAATATGATGATCAATGAAACTCGTTAAGGAGTTTAAGGAGGCTTAACCAGTAGGACTATTAAATTGTAGAAGAATACGCAGTTATTTTTTTATTTTTCAGTGCATATTAATTGGTTTTGGAATAGTTTTCTTTTGAAGTCGGTTTTTATAAGATTTTTGTTTTTGACGTGATAACGTCTTTAAAATCGTTTTAGTCGGGTGACATGTTCAGAAACTTGTGTCACACCAAAACCTCACGAGCGCGATCGCAGGTATAACGAGAGAGAGACGGACCGATCTCCCGTCTCATCTCGAGCGCTGCCAGTCATTCCGTGAAACTTGTCACGCGGAATCCTCACGAGCGGAGGCTGGCATAGCGTTCGAGTGAGTGGACCGATCTTCCGTCTCTCTCACTCTAGCGGCATACAAACGAATGGAGATTTTCTCGTGCGGACGTTATCACGTAAACATCTCGATCGTAAACCTACTTTACAAACAATTTTTTGACGTGATAACGTCTTTAAAATCGTTTTAGTCGGGTGACATGTTCAGAAACTTGTGTCACACCAAAACCTCATGAGCGCGATCGCAGGTATAACGAGAGAGAGACGGACCGATCTCCCGTCTCATCTCGAGCGCTGCCAGTCATTCCGTGAAACTTGTCACGCGGAATCCTCACGAGCGGAGGCTGGCATAGCGTTCGAGTGAGTGGACCGATCTTCCGTCTCTCTCACTCTAGCGGCATACAAACGAATGGAGATTTTCTCGTGCGGACGTTATCACGTAAACATCTCGATCGTAAACCTACTTTACAAACAATTTGCCGTTTTTTTTAAGAAAATTATCACTTCTTAGATAAAATTAAACAGCCAATAACAAAATGCAGTGCCCTTATCCGATACAAATAGGATCGTCATGTTGGGCGGGCGCGGCAATCTGTCGGCGAAGCAGTCCGGCTTGGGCGAGAATCTAATTTGGCTGCCAGCCGTCGTTCATTTATTTCCTGCCGCATTTAGCAGAAATATGAGAACAGGGAAAGTATGCGAATAATCTGCGCCTTAATATGTTATGGCTTTTAGCGGAAGTAATTAAAATTGCTGTAAAATACGAGTAAATACAAAACAAATCAATACAGTAAAAGTGTGTTTGTTTGTCCTTGTTTCACGTCACAACGGTGTTAAAGATCGATCAGATTTTTTGTATGGAGATATTTTGGGGGGGTTGGAGAGATAGAGAGTGACATAGGATATTTTTTACCCTAGAAAAATATCTCATTCCTTGCTGCAATCTATTTTGCGTCCCACTGCTGCTGGGCCTGTCTCCATTATTGGAGAGGCCTGGAGCTTACTCCACCACACTGCTCCAGTGCAGGTTGGTGGAGATGCGGGTTAGTGGCCATCACGCTGTCGGATGTTATCAAACCGCCCATAAGGCCTCCGACAAGGTTTAACGACTGTTATCTATCGACAACAACCGGGACCGACGGGTTTCCGTGCCCTCCGAATCACGGAAACTCGTATGAAATTTTTTGCCACTAGCAGTCACCCATCTCACACCCGAACGCACCCGTTTGGCTTAGTTGCATAGATCGTTTGCGTTGTACGCTAACCGCCCCGCCATGCGCGCTTCCTATTTGGAGTAAAACGTGTAGCGCACATTTCAACGCGCTAGTAAAAGTAATATTAAAAGGTATGACTTTCATGCCAAACTTCAGTGTAAAAAGGCTGCATAAAAGCAACAACAATAGACACGGAAATGTTGAATAAAGGAGAACCAAGAAAAGCCCGCGGCGGACTTACTCTGCCTATGGGGGCATGTCACGTTTGTGAAATGTTAACGTGTTTGAATCTTTTAAAAGATTCTATGTTTATTAAAAAGTAAAAGTGTTACCTTAATATTATCGCATGGCGATTGATCTAGAAATGTGTGTACCTATGTACACATTATTATATCTATATGAGATCTTCGCCACAAAGAAGCTCTCTTTGTATTGTGCCTACGCGCTACGCTTAGGGCGGGCGGTCTTCTTATGATGCAAGCCAATCTTCGTGAGAATACTTCTTGTCTGACAAGTTTGCGGTGGTGGTGGGAAAGTTAATTTGCTATCTAATATACTTTTGGTATCTGGTATACTTTATGTACTTTTTAAAGTATTTTTTAAGATCTGAAAGCGTTGCATACAAACAAAATGTATATTTAATGTATATTTAAATAAATATTTAAACGAATTTATTTTCAGCCTTTTTTATGTCCCACTGCTGGAACCTGCTGGGAACAGGTATCCTCTAACAAGTGAGAGGGTTTTAGCCCATAGTCCACGCTGGCCTGTTGCGACTTAGTGAACATCATATCTTCGAGAAATTATGAGTTTCTTTCAGGCATACACGGCGATGGAAAACATCTTTATCAATTAAATATCACTATATATATATATATTTCATCACCGTGGAGCAGCGATGAAATGCACACATTATAAATTTCTTTTTGTCAGAGGTGCGCGCCGAGAATTTGAATCCGGTATCTCCCGCGTCGGAGACCGCGGTCCTTTTTACTCGGCCATCGCCGCCTTTAAACGAATAGGGGCTATTCTATTGATTCTCAAATGCTGCACAGACTTTCATTTCGTCTTAATTTACAAGATTATGTAATTATTAAGATTGTTACATTAAAACTTATCTCCTAAAAATGTTTCTAATTAAATACAAAATCAAGCGTTGCATGAAACTCAGGAGCAAATCTGAAGCATGTACGAATAGAGTAGAATATTTCCTCTACGACATAAAACGGCATTTGAAATACATGCAGAGCTTTGAAAAATACATCGCCGCAGGTAATAAAAACGATATAAAATATTAATGCAGGGTACGGTAAGGTTGGGCGGTTACTGACTTATTCTAGTGCTTCACTGTAAGCGTTAGGCGACCAATAATTTTAATGATCTTAGAATCTCTGAGTAAGTTTAAGGTAAGGCTTTGAGTTCAGTGTAGTCAACTAACCAGTTCTCTATCAAGTCAATAATCGTTTTAACGTTTATTAAAAATAAAGCAATATAAAA
Source organism: Pyrgus malvae (assembly GCA_911387765.1). Taxonomy (NCBI): domain Eukaryota; kingdom Metazoa; phylum Arthropoda; class Insecta; order Lepidoptera; family Hesperiidae; genus Pyrgus; species Pyrgus malvae. The sequence goes on from OU426962.1 coordinate 15,695,155, forward strand.
TGCAAATATAGGTGTAGTGAAATAAAAGGAGTTTAGGGATAAATTGGGTTTATTTAATAACCTAGTGGTTACAGAGAATATATTACACTAAGCGTATAACTAAATTTAAAACTAGCACACTTAGAGTCCCTATGAAACTAGCGGAACAACAGTATGATAATTATTTGTAGGTAGGACAGACAAGACAATTTTGATAGGTAAACAAACATTGTATTAAAGTAATGAAGATATTTCTTCATCAAGCAAGGAAAAGTAAATATAATAATAGAACAAAAGGATATAAGTTATAAAAAAAAATGATAATGGAAGTGAATGAAGTAAGTAATAACATGTAGTGTATTAATAACACTACAAGGGATACAGAAAAACGGGTAGTTATTTTAAAACTTTATATTCTCTACAACTATTAAATGCAATAGACCAGTCAGTATTTGATTGATGCATGATTTTAGTTTTCTTAAAACAAAGGATGAATTCAAAATAGAACTTAAATTTTATTACCTAATTAAAATAGGGTGCTTTGACCACTGACTTTTTCTGACAACAAAACAACACGATGATTATTTTATCTAATACCTTTAAACGAGCAATTCTTGTATATATCTAAATATATTTTTTAATCTCGGAAACGGCTGCAAAGATTTTGATGAAATTTAGTATCCTGGTTTCGGGGATGATAAATCGATCCAGAAAATTTTTATTGATAGAAATTGTCGTTTTATTTAATGTTTATGCCGTTAAATATAAAATTACTCTTACTGACATCTATTGGAGAATATTAATAACATTGTGGCGTCAAATGTCGAACGTCAATATGAAAGACCTCTATAAAAATTTCGTCAATGGAATTCAAGCTTCCTTGGTCGAATGGTTACGAAAGCTGACTACGGAGCTAGAGATTCGGATTCAAACCTCAAGTAGGCAAGTTGCGTTTTTACCGACTTCCAAAAGAAGGAGGTACTGTATTCGGCTGTATGTATTTTTTTTTTTTTTTATATATGTTCACCGATTACTCCGCCGTTTGTGGACCGATTTTCGAAATTCTTTTTTTGTTCGTATGCTTATACTCCCGAGGTGGTCCCATTGTCACCAAATCAGGATCTGATGATGGGATCCCAGGGAAATCGAGGGGAACTCTCAAATTTTATAGGCACACACATTGATTTTCTTATACTTTCTGAAGCATAAGAGATATTTGTACATAGTAATCATCATCTCATGTTGCTGAGCTGATGATGGAAGGTACTGCAACAGTGAGGAGTTGAAAGCAAATTCTTTCAATAAATAGTTTTTTATTCCAAATCTTACATTCCTGAGGTGTTCCAACTGTCACCAAGTCAAAGTCTGATGAGGGGATCCCAGAGAAATCGAAGGGAACATTCAAATTTTATAGCACAACAAATGATTTTCATATTTTTACTAAAGCAAAACAGGCATTTTTGTATAATTATCATCATAGCATGTTGCTGAGCTGATGATGGAAGGTACTACGAAGGTTAGGAGTTGAGAGCAAATTCTTTCAATAAATGGTTTTTTGTTCGAAATCTTACATTTCTGAGGTAGTCCAAATGTCACCAAGTCAAAGTCTGATGATGGTATCCCAGAGAAATCGAAAGGAACATTCAAATTTTATAGCACAACAAATGATTTTCATATTTTTACTAAAGCAAAACAAGCATTTTTTTATAATTATCATCATAGCATGTTTCTGAGCTGATGATGGAAGGTACTACGAAGGTTAGGAGTTGAGAGCAAATTCTTTCAATAAATGGTTTTTTGTTCGAAATCTTACATTTCTGAGGTAGTCCAACTGTCACCAAGTCAAAGTCTGATGATGGTATCCCAGAGAAATCGAAAGGAACATTCAAATTTTATAGCACAACAAATGATTTTCATATTTTTACTAAAGCAAAACAGGCAGTTTTGTATAATTGTCATCATATCATGTTGCAGAGCTGATGATGGAAGGTACTATGACGGTTAGGAGTTGAGAGTAAATTCTTTCAATAAATGGTTTTTTGTTGGAAATCTTACATTTCTGAGGTGGTCCAACTGTCACCATGGCAAAATCTGATGATGTGATACTAGGGAAATCGAGGGAAACACTGAAACTTAATAGGCACACACATTCTTTTAGTCATATTTTTTAACATAATACAAATATTTGTGTCCGGTAATTATCACCTCATGTTGCTAAGCTGATGATTGAAGGTACAACTCCTCAACGGTTAGGAGCTGAGAGCAAATTCTTTCATTAATTTATACGTTCAGGTGGACTTATAGTAGTATTCTTTCAGGGTATAAGATGGCTATTAGATAAACATGATTATAAAAGGTTTCTCTTTAACGTTTAGAAATTAACTGATAAAAATTCCAATTATGCTTATTATTGCTTATACAGTTATACATAATAAAATTATTAAAATTACTAAAAAGAGTGAAATAAATTAAGTTTTTAACAAAAAAATAGAACCGACTTCAAACGGTAAAAAATAAAATTGTTCAGTACCTACTTCTTCTTGCTTATGGTAATGACTCTTAAAACTATTTTTGAAGTCGGGCCCTAAGTAAAATGTCCTGTCTTAGTAAATATAGTGTACCTTTCGTTCTGAATGGGCACCGACTCCAATATAGTTTTAACAGTCATTACCATAATCAAGAAGAAGTAGGTACTGTCCCACTGTCTGTACTGTCGGTGCCCATTTAGAACGAATGGTACGACATTTTAGTAAGGGCCCGACTCCAAAAATAGTTTTAAGAGTCATTACCATAAGCAAGAAGAAGTAGGTACTGAACAATTTTATTTTTTACCGTTTGAAGTCGGTTCTATTTTTTTGTTAAAAACTTAATTTATTTATTTTTTATGACATTTTTTTAAATTGGGAGCTAGGTATTTCAAAAGGCTTTGTTAAATAACACTAAGCCAATGAATGTTTTGCTTAAAAATAAACTAAGAAAATCAATTGTTTTTATCCGAGCAACGTTCGGGCGTCCAGGTACTTATTTATGAAATGCATTAGACCAGTCAGTATTCATATCATTAATTAAAATATTAAAAGTTTCAATGGAGAATGAAATTTCATTTTTTTTTAAATAAAGTCTGACTATAATCCGCGAGTTCCCCGTGGACCAATCATCATATAACCAGTTATTGGTATTGAGCTGGAGAGGTGCCACTACTGTTTTAATGACTTTCGTCATATTTGAGGTACATACCTCTAAAATAGGACCTAATTATGATTGCCTATTTTTGGTGCAAAATATGAGCAATATCATGAAAATATATACTAATAATTTTAATGCAAAATATTGGATGTTTGGGTGGACATTTGTTGCTCAATCACGCAAGAACCGCTGAACAAATCGGTTAAATATTTGGCACAGATGTAGATACACAGGAATATCACATAATATATGCTACTTTTTATCCCGAAAAATATACTGCTGCCGTGGGATAGATCGTTATACTAAAATAAACATAATCAACCGAGCGAAGTCGGGCCTCTTAGGTTCTATAAATTCGCTTGCTCGCTACTCTCCGGCGGTGTTAAATGAGTCCTTCATTCAGTAGAATTTTAATGTTTGCCCTCGTTAGCCGTAATAAGACGAGTTGTATCAGTCAAATATTGATGTTGGAGCGCTCTTATATTGATTAGCGAAGTTTCTTTTACAAGCATTTTCTTTAGTGATATTTGCGCGTTAGCTAAATGTTTTGTAGGTTATTTCGCTATATTTTAGTAATAATATTTTTAATACCTAGGTGTGACCTTCCAAAAATTAAATTGTTAGTACTTCAGAGTAATTAATCTATAACTGTTCATTCAGATTTTCTATTATTGTCTAGATACTAGAGCGGCCGCCCGCGACTTCGTCCGCGTGGATTTTGGTATATTAATCATAGCATAATGTTATGTAGCGCCTTCCCCGATAAATGAACTATCAAACACAAAAATATGCGCATGAAATTTTTTGCCACTAACGGTCACCCATCTCACACCCGACCGCGCCCGTTTGGCTTAGTTGCATAGATCGTTTGCGTTCTACGCTAACCGCCGGGCCATGCGCGCTTCACCTAAATAATACATTAACAAAATTGAAGTAATTAAGAATATTTTGTGCCATAATAATACGTTCATGATAATATACCTATTCCTGTAATTTGGCCTGTTCCATTACATGAAATCATTAAGGTGAATGAGATAGGCGTAACGTAATAAAATGGCGGTACTTATGCGTAAAGGAACATTAATAATGCTACTCGAGTTATACGTATGACCATCAAACCTAAAACGGCAGTTCTGATAGTTCTAGTTTTAGTTGCCTAACATCCGAAGAAGTTTGCCGATATCCGTTCCAACATAACAAAATGTGTTTTATTCGCCAGTTAGGTTGATACTTGGCATTGTTTTCTTGTTCGGGGATTTGGAGGTTGTGGGGTCGATTGTAAGAAAACAGGAAGGTCTTGTTATTGTGGTCGGTAGGTACAGCAGTGGTAATGCGCTGGGGTGTGTTTTTGCTTTATGTCGCGTGAAATTTTATTGTCGCGGACGCGAACGCCGGCGCCGCGCCAGGGATGCTGTAACCAGACTGGTATTTGAGATAAATGAATGGAAATGGCATATTATCTAGATTACATGTCTGCTGATTTCGATTAAAATAATGTGCTGTTCCATTTTGTTTGGGTCCATAATTTTAAATGGAATGGTGGTTTGAATGTTGTTGAGTTTATTCTTTACTATTAATAAGGGAATGAATTAATCCATCACCGTTTATGAATTAATTGTGGTGAAAGCTTCCTGTTCGCTTCTCACTACTGGACATGGGAACTGTATATCTAATACCTTTAAACGAGCAATTATTGTATATACCTAAATATATTTTTTGAATCTCGGAAACGGCTCCAAAAATTTAGATGAAATTTAGTACTCCGATTTCGGGGCTGATAAATCTATCCAGCTAGGCTTTATTTTTAGAAATTTTGAATTGTAAAAAAAATCAGCGATAATCAACTTAAATACTAACTAAAAATACGACTTTTCCTGACATCTATTGGAGAGTATTAATAATATTGTGGCGTAGAACGGCGTAGAAATCCGGACGTTCAAAGAAATGACATTGTCGATTTGAAAGAGCTCTATAAAAATTTCGTTCATTGAATTAAAGCTTTCTTGGCCAAATGGTTACGTGGGCTGACTACGGAACTAGAGACCCGGGTTCAAACCTCAATCAAAACCATAAGGCTGACTGATCGAGCCCGGTGCATGACCAGATTACCCATCAAATCATTCAAATAGAAGGTTAGACAACCAGTCCTGAAAATAAAAAAATAGAAACTTAATCACAGAGCAGCATTCGATAGAATTGACTTTAAATAAACAAAAACTACATGCTTATGCTTTTCAATATCAAATAATCTAAGAGGTCAAAGAAATAAATGTCTATCCTTAACAATAAAAATGGAAACCTGGAATCTGACTACAGCGCCTTTGGCTCAAAATATTTAATATTTAAAAACGCCTATTTACGCATCTTGTCTAAACTTTCTTGGATTAATATTATTGGTTTTTTATTTACATTAACTTATCGAAAGCCTCTCGATCTTTCATGACGAAACGTATTAGACGAGTCACAATGAAGTTCAATCCCGAACACAATACCGACACACGTCGCCTTACAAAGGCTGACTGATCGAGCCCGCGCGGGTGACGAAATTTCCAATCAAATGGGCAAATCATTTTGTAAGTGGAACTTTAATTCTTTCCAGTAGCAGTGCACAGGCTTACGACCACATGCAAGACTTAGCTTGCTTAAGGCGCGGTCCCGGGGGGGGGTCACAAGGGATATGACCCTCCCCAAAATCCATCAGTCATGCGTAGACGGAAGGCAAAACAAGCCAATTTGGGACACCTCTTCCCCCAAATTTCTTAGTGACCCCCCAATATTTCTTGGCTCGCGAAAATTGAAGGCTGCGACCGCGCCTGGCTTGCTTGAGGCTGTGTGTAGATGTACATCGGCTGCATCGCCCACTTAAACATACGTGGCCTGTGTGCTCATTTGCTTCTCTATTTAAATCAATTAAAAAAACTAGAATATAAAACAGATATCCTGTCCTAAAAATTAAAATTAAAGCTAGCAAGCTAATCGTTGCGCTATGCTATAACAAAATGCATTAAATTAACCAAAACTGCTTAACCAAGAAGCTCTTGATAATAAAACTTGATACATGGAACATAATCATAACGCCAATTACCAGATTAGTTTATCTAGATAATAATATTAGTTTTAACAAAGGGTATCTTGGGTAGGACACACTAAAGCTCAAAATATTTCACTCAATTGCATCACCAGTAATGGTGGTGGTAACTCCCTGGTATACCTATTTGTGCTTCTCACTTAGGATTGGTTGTTGGCACAATTTAGTTATCATTGTAACATTTACCACGGTAAACGTTAAATGGTGCTTGGTAAAGATTATATTATGCTATACAACCTATTGAGCAGCATGGCCGAGTGGTAAAAAAGCCGCGGTCTTCGACGTGCCTGATCCCGGGTTCAAATCCTCGGCGCGCACCTCTGACAAAGAAATTTGTAATGTGCGCATTTATCGTTGCTCCACGGTGATGGATAATATCGTGATATTTAATTGATTACGATGTTCTCCATCGCCGTGCATGCCTGAGAGAAATTTATAATTTCTCGAAAGCATGACGCCCACCAATCCGCACTTGGCCAGCGTGGTGGACTATGGCCTAAATCCCTTTCACTTGTGAGAGGAGACCTGTGCCCAGCAGTGGGAAATAAAAAAAAGGTTGAAAAAAAATAAAAAATAAAAATAAAACCTATTTGTATTTTTGCTTAAAACTGACTGTCTTTATAGACTTTGGAGCTATAAGATTTTTTTTAAACTTGTATTAACTTATCTATCGATCATTGGCGACGTTACATCAAGCGAGTCCCAATGAGTTTCAATTCCGGACACAATAGTGGCGAGCGACATCTGACGTAGGCTGAGTGATCGGGCCTCCCGGGACATGACGAGAGTTTTTATTCAATGGACAACAATGTAAGAACTTACAAGTACAGATTTTGCGTGAGATAATCCAGATAATTGAAAATGACTCGTGATTAAAGTTACTACAGTTTGCTACTAGAATAGATGATCGTTCTTGCTATTTACCCTTAAAAAGGAAAAATATCTGTTATTTTGATAGAGTAATGAAGATTAATCTATGAGAGTCAGAGTACTCAGTGCCATGTCAATTCTCTTTTTAAACATACGCTATATTATAATATTCAGTCGCATTGATGGATACATCCGTGTTTTCTCTATTCCTTTTATTTGTTTACATGCGCTTTTTTGGCAAGTGTGTAGAAAATTTAATAAACCTAATAAAATCGACTTACTTTCGCAAAAAATATTATAATTCAGCCAAGGCTTCAGGAAAGAATTATTTCTAGTAATTATTATAGTAGCCACAATTACCTACTCAGTAGGACTCACAATTATTATTGCTAGCTATTTGAGACGTAATAGATGTGTGTAATCAACATTAAAAAATGTTGGTGGAGATTCGGGTTAGTGGCCAACCCGTTGTCGGATGTTTTCATTTAACCACTGTTGTCTATCGACAACAACCGAGACCGACGGCTTAACGTGCCCTCCGAAGCACGGAAACGCGCATGATTTTTTTGTCACTAGCGGTCACCCATCTTACACCCAACCGCACTCGTTAGGCTTAGTCGCATAGATCGCTTGCATTCTACGCGAACCGCCGGGCCATGTGCGCTTCACCGGGCCATGCGTGCTTCGCCGGGCCATGCGCGCTTCCAAAACTAACCTGGATATTTATGTAGTATTTTTAAAGCAGGTAATAACAGTGGCGGTGTAAATCCGAAATATATTAAGCGGTCTTGTATTTGTACTCCTTAGTACTTCCTACATCTATCAGAGTTGTCAAGAACATGGGAAACATGGGCCGACAATAGGGTAAATTTGCCCACAGCGCGCTTCTGTTTGCTTAGTACAACTCATTTGCTAAGTTGGAGGATCCGAAACCCCTGTCTCATTTGGATAATGCAGAGTAAATACGTAGATCCGGCAAGTATCCCTTAGCGGAGAGGCTAAATATTTGATGAGCCACAGCGATGAGGTCATTTTTGCATAGGATTGAATATTTTAACATCGGATCAGGCACGGTCATAAAGTATGAAACACAAAAGAGCATGTTAATTTTAAATAGCGGTACATTTTGGTGCATTTACTTTGCGTAATAATTAATGCATATCATGAAACTTCTCATTTATTGTTATGTTGCTGTTAAGTACATTTTTTACAACTATGTATTTATAAATAAATGAATATGAAATTTAATATTCATCACACAAACTCCCGTTTCTCCAGGCATAGGAAAAAACTCGAAATCTTTTCAGTGTAGATTTACATAGACAGATTGTAGTGACCACTTAGCAATACGGGGCCTTCCTTCAGTATGAAAAAAAGTCAGGAAAAAGCCCTGCTGACAGGTGAATCAGTGATTCGCTTGTTGCTAGTACTTTTATGATTTAAACGGCGGTAGACTGCTACTATCAAGCAGTAATCCAGTGAAGCTATTATTTTATGTAAAGCAAACATACTGCGTTTCGCATGGTCAGACTGACACAGGGCAAATACCTCGATCAAAATACAAATCATTCTTCAGGACCCGCGTGGCGTAATGGTTACCATACCGGACTGCTGATCGGAGAGTCCTGGGTTCGATTCCCGGCGAAGCAGTTTGAACGATGAGTTTTAAATTTCTGTTCTCGGTCTAGGTGTTTGTGTTTGTGTTGACCGCACTCGACATTGCTTGACTCAATTGACACCCATCCTTCTTATGACCGAACTACATGTTTTTTAATTGCCACCCATCCTACTTTCGACCGCACTCGACATTACTTAACTCAATTGACACCCATCCTTCTTATGACCGAACTAATGTTGTTTAATGACCACCCATCCTTCTTTTGACAGCACTCAACATTGCTTAGCTCAATTGACAACCATCATTATAAGAATCTCTTCAAAGTGACTTATCGACGATGTACCCCGTTTGTATTCGACGTTTGGGCGGCACGTTATTACGCCGCGCCGCTTTGACGGACGCGAAGTTCTCATACGATGCGGTGTTCATTACAAAACAGCCTTATTTAAGGAAAGGGCTAGCCGCAATGTAAAACAGCGGAATATGAAATCCGTCTGCGACATATACTATATATATGGGCCCGCAACGACCACTTACAGCAAGTGGACCGCACGCTTATCTGCTACTTACAGTAATAAGACGAAAAGAAGAAAAGAAATTTCGTAGCTGTCCGCTTAGAAGATAGAAAAGAAGTCATAAACATCCTAAGTCACGAAGCATTAGGTACAGAACATTCCTCTTCAACTCTTATTGGATTAAACGCTTGTCTGGACACGAACGGTGGATAAAAGAATATGAGAATTAATATCCATCACTACAATTTGCAGTGACGCAAGACGAGGGCCGAGGTTAAGTATTATACGGTAATTTCATCCCTGCTGACCCCTGTGCGGAAGCGTTTTTATTTTTGCCAAATAAAGGGAAAGATTGGAGGCGTAATAGATCGTAACGTGTACAAATAGGGATAAAGTGATACAACTTATAGTTCTAATGCTGTGTTGCTTATTTAAGGATTTTTAAACAAAAGTAAATTAAAAACATTTCGTATTTATATATATGTATATACATAGTTATTTTATTGTAATATATACCAAATACACCGTTTTCTGAGGCTATATTGAGATCTTGGCGTAGATAATTGGCGTGGAATTGTCTTTTTATGATTATCTTGTGTTTAGTAAATTTAATACAACTAAGTTTTTACAGTTTTACAGTCCATCTCAAAAGTTTCTGTGGTGGTAACCCAACTAAGTCAATAACGATAATGATATTTTCACTACTTACACAACTTTACAGATGTAAAGATTAAAGTTAGGTAAAAACTACTTTGCAACAATCCGCAATCAGAACGTACGATGGTGTATACTTTTTTCATGCAATAGCACCTTTCCACATAGGATACATCCATACATGCACATGCAACAATAAAAAATATACACCAACATACGTACCACCACCAACACGTGTTTCGCCCCAAAACAAAGCATCATCAGGGTTATTGACTCTACGACGGTTATTCGCAAAGACGGCGAAACACGTGTTGGTGGTGGTACGTACGTTGGTGTATATTTTTTATTGCATGTACATGTATCCTGTGTGGGAGGGAGGGAGGTACTATTGCATGAAAAAAGTATACACCATCATGCGTTCTGATTGCGGATTGTTGCAAGGTAGTTTTTACCTAACTTTATAACAAAGAAGTTCCGGAAAGTAACGCCTGATTCTATTAATCAGATGTAAAGATGTCACGTAGGAGGAATACAACTTATTTTCTATTTCCACTTTCCTAATGCACCTTTTAAACCATTTTGAATTGCGTCCCTAATAAAATATTAACTGCATCGTCATGTTTAAATTCAGTAGCCCTTACGTTAAAGAGTTCGATGACTGTAAAGTTTGAAACTCTGCGTGCGTTCCCATGGGGATGAGAACTGTAACTTAAAATAGATGTTTCCTTCCCAATACAAGGTAACAGGACATAAGGGTCCAAGGCGGATGTCTTAAGTGGCTGAGAAAGGGCTAGGGGCGGTATGGGATATTTACATTCCCGATATATCCGAGAGGCTAAGTTCTTGAAAGTTAGCTGAAGGGTTGTCATGATACACAAAACATTGATTGACATTGATTGTGCCTGAAGATAGTTTCAGTTTGTGATGGATAGTTTTGTTTATCGTGATGTTCAAAGACAAAGACAAAGACAAAGACATTTATTTGCACAAATATGGGTGTTTACAAAGTTGTTTATATATATTTAGTTCGCCATATTTACCTTCATGAGGTATGCAAATTGTAGTGTTATTAATACACTACATGTTATTACTTACTTCATTCACTTCCATTATCATTTTTATAACTTATATCCTTTTGTTCTATTATTATCTTTACTTTTCCTTGCTTATTTCTTCATTACTTTGATACAATGTTTGTTTACCTATTGACATTTATGACACATCAAAATTGTCTTGTCTGTCATTGTCATTTATGTTTCTTATTTAATTTCATAGATAAACACATTTTAATGTTGTCTTTGGCTGATTCATGTTTTTAATATTATAATTTTAAATTGTTATTTTTATATAATAAATTAATGTAAAGTTCTTCTAATTTAGTTTTGTATTATTTATCATTTAAAATTAATTTACGACACTCGCTAAAATAATGGATACTAGAAACTCTTTGGATAACCTGCTGGTCGAATGCAAGAATATGCATAAAGGAAATCCATGGAAGAAGTAAATTCAAATTTGAATGATTTTGATATATAAGGGCCGGACGGCCGAACACGAGGTTCTCTAGCTTTCTGGTGCTTTCTTTGAGCTCTTACTCTTGGTTCTACAACATATCCTGCTAGTCTTTCTGGAAGTATTTTCAAGTGAAAGTAATGAAACCTACCTAACCTTATACTACCTATACCGATGCGAGCGGATACTGGACTTTTGGTGATATCTACAATATTGCCTGGATTTGTCGAATGTGGAATTCTATTCTAATAAAGAACTGAAGATTCTGGACGTGCACTGGACCATCCACTAAAGGAGGTACCTTCTAAAAATCTTACTATCGTTCCGCGAGTGTCTTAGGGACATTAAGCGTGCTAGTTTTAAAATTAGTTATATGCTTAGTGTAGTATATTTTCTGTAACCACTAGGTTATTAAATAAACCCAATTTATCCCTAAAATCCTTTTATTTCACTACAAAATATACAATGATAAAAATATAAAAGGAAAAAAACTAAACTATAATACAATTACGAAATGTACATTTACATCTATTTTAATATTATTTTTATTTGTCCCATATTGCGCCTTTTATAAATAAAAATAAAAATATTTATTTATTTATATTTCGGATCGGTTCCGATCGTCAGCTTTGGGTACCCATATCACAGGGGGTTTGTACACTGAGGGTAAAAAAGCCGGCGGAAAAAAAACCTCCCAGGTTTTTGTGGAATTCCTTTATGCCGTTTTATCGTTTATGAAATCAGTGACTGAGTAATACGCCTTTTTCAGTAAATACGTTTTAAGTCCTTTTTTAAATTCGTTGCCCGTTTTAATTTTGAGGAATTCCGGTAGACCGTTATATATTTGTTCACATTATTATCATATTTTATAGTGTACTATCCATATTTTACTTGGTTACTCTTAAAACAATATTTTATTTTATACCTAGTGATAGTGAAGTCTATTTATATAGATATTTAAGAACTTTGAAATTCATGATTTTACCGGCTAGGTTGGTTACTGGTCACACTAGCTATTTTTTCTAGTTATTTGCCGGTAAAAAGGTTTAGATTTTGGACATAATGACCAAATATTGTGTTGAACTCAAATTCTGCTTAAGATAATATTTTTACCGTATTCACATCTATTCCTACGCGGACTACTTATTTTCTTAGCAACAATAGATGTACTTATAATATAGGTTATATTATTTCAAGTAAATACAATTTACTTGCACAATCCAGCAACATACAAGTACATGGTGCAGTCAATACAAATTTTTATAAGTTTATCATACCTAAGAATTGTGTCAGTTTCATACATAAATGGCAAAAACTATACCTTAAAATAATTATTTCAGTACGTAGGGTACGTTTTATAATGTGACACCGAGTAATATTTTAATTTTGAATACAATCATAATGATCATTCACATTAAACGATATCCACTGACCACTCATGTAACTATAGTAAGTAGGTGAAAAGGGAAACATTTTTCTCTGCACAATCAAATACCAAATGCACTTTAATAACTTTTATTACATGCGCAATAAGCTCGAATTTTCCAAAGCTATCTGCTTTGGCATCGCAAATCTTTTTTGCTGACGATTTTTCCATACCACGTGTGAATAGGGTGTAGTATTGGGTAACTGAGATGTAGAGGATGGTTGTAGGCCATTATTGGCATGATCACACAGTTGACACGTGGGTACGACCCATCCAAACTTCGCCGACGTCTGCTGCAGTACCAAGATATCTGAAACAACTTCGCCTACCTAATGCTTAGCAGTTATTTTGTAATTCGATTTGAGAAATGTTAGGTTCTGTAGATGTTATGTCATATGTACTAGTATGTCTATTTATAAACAGAGCTGAGCGTTCCAATCTTGCATTTATTGTAAAGGGTGATTTTTTATTTTTTATATTCGGTTGCATTGCTGAACTAGATAAACAATCTGGGTTCGGGTGTATACCTTGGCTTTCAAGAAAGTCATAAGACTCTAATCGTTCTTGAAATTAGAACTGTGTAAATGTAAGAGGAGAGGTTATAAAGCAAAAAGGTGAAGATACTTTATAAATGTTCTAAAAATTAAATGTAGTATAATATAATGTAATATCTAAATTTGGTCTCGACTTGTTGCAGAATGCGGGATATTTGTAGAACGAAATTTTCATACATATTATGTATTTACGTACATGATTCTTTTTGTGTATAATTTCATTGGTGGAATACTAGTGCGTGTCACTAAAAATGTATGAGTCTTTCGCGTGCCTTAAAGGGGGCTTATTTTGGGGATCATAAAAATCTCTGACAGCTTAAGGCATTATCTAAGATGACTACAAAACTTTAAATGACATCCACCTAAAGTTTTTCTTTAAAACACAAAATTTATACTTTTACAATGCCTATTGTATGTTTAAGAAGTGTCTTTCTATTTAAATACATATAATGAAAAAATATGTATATCTAACGTAATTTTTGAGCTTATACTGTTACAAAATAATATTCGTCTATCGCCAGGTGAGGGGGAAGCAAATATGTCACAGCTCTGTCGCCTATATTCGATGCGGATACTGAGCGATTATTGGCTGATTGAATCTACCTTATTACTGAAATGTTTTCTGTTCCGAGCAATGGTGTTGTGATCGATTGTCCCTATAAAATATAAGACAAAACTATGAGGAAAGCACTGCGCTACCAGTTCTATGACTATTTTTTTTAATCATACATGAACTTCGAGAACAGTCTGGAGTTAAATGGATGCTTCCTAGGGACATATAATATTAGTCCGTTTAGCTTGATCGTAAGAGGCGACTAAAAGGGGACTTCTGGGGTTGCGGGCGGTGAGAGTGGGAGCTCGATCCGTCCAGCCAGCAGCCCCTTGAAGGACGGCGGTGTGTGCGTAGTTGTACGTGGAGCATATTTACTCGGCGTCGCGCACGGAGGACACCTGTGCGTTCCACTGCAGATCCGGGAGTACCTCTCCAAGGCACAGGCAGGCCACCGAGGGTTTTTAGTGCGAAACAAAAGCACTCTCATAAGGTGCCGGGTACCTTTTGAAGATTTTCCTCCGATACAAAAAAATATTATAATAGGTAATGAGCTTCAGCGACCACTTAACACCAAGGAATTCACGATGGCATGCTAATTTTTTAAATAATTAAGTAAATGAAAGTTTCACTAACTACAGACAGTAAAGCAGTAATAGTATGGATAGGTGAAGTAAATATACCAGGATACCAGCAATCAATAGCATATTATTATTTGCTTTACAATGTTTGGTCATCATAAATGTGGCGCTGTCATCTCCAAATTCTTGTTTATGATTAGTAAACATGTTCTGATTAACACAGTTAACACTGCGGTTAAATTAATTATACTTAAGACTGATTAAACTGCCTGATTGTCATTATTTGACATGTGGATTTTGATGTCTACAAGCAGATGCTTACTAATTTGAAAAAAATGAGTTCAAAGATTATTTTTTTATTTGCATGGAGTAGCAGACGAGCATGCAGGCCACGTGGTGTTAAGTGGTCGCTGCAGCCCATGGACATCTACATACAACCTCAAGCAAGCATAGGTAAGTCTTGTCTGAGGTCGTATGCAGTTGCGCTGCTACTCCGGAGGCTGGTGGTCGCCTCATGTAAGTGTGCCCGGCAACTGCACCTTTCCACCGAACAACAATAGAATTGGTTCACGGCAGAAGTGGGTGCAGTGGTGGTACTTCCCCGGGCGAACCATAATAGTTCTGCCACCTACAAAAATGTCAAATAAATTGGGTTGGACCAATAATTTTCACTTTATGTAGTGTCTATTAAAATTCATATCCTTGTTTTCACTTCCAAATATTTGAGATTGAGATTTTTCAATCGGAATCCCATGTCGGAAGTCCAGGCTGACTACAATACAATACAAATTTGTTACATGTGTATTAGTTACATTCTCTAATAATGTAAAATATTTAACATTTCCATGATATTTTCGTACATCGCGCATGATTGAATGTAACACCAAAATTCAGTCTCGTTACGTCTATTGATACACACATTTAGTCAGGAGATTCCAGGAAGGGAGATCCCATCCCATCCCATCTTATATATGGATATGACGATCACATACGGGAATATGAGAAAGCATTGGAAAACATTGTAAAATATTTTATTTTTTTAATGTAGAAGGTACCTATTGATAGTACTAAGTTTCATAAATAGCAATAATATATGACAGCCACTTTAAAGCATCAAAGGTACTGACATTATTCTTAGTCTAAGGTACTGACTCACCCGTCAGTGTCATACCTGTCAGTATCTGTGATGCTTTAAGCTACCAACCCGTTATTACAAACTATTTAGGTATATTTGATACTAGCTTTCCGCCATCGGCTTCGCCCGCGTGGACCCGTTTTATAACCAACCCATTATTACAAACTATTTAGGTATATTTGATACTAGCCTTCCGCCATCGGCTTCGCCCGCGTGGACCCGTTTTATAACCAACCCATTATTACAAACTATTTAGGTATATTTGATACTAGCCTTCCGCCATCGGCTTCGCCCGCGTGGACCCGTTTTATAACCAACCCATTATTACAAACTATTTAGGTATATTTGATACTAGCCTTCCGCCATCGGCTTCGCCCGCGTGGACCCGTTTTATAACCAACCCATTATTACAAACTATTTAGGTATATTTGATACTAGCCTTCCGCCATCGGCTTCGCCCGCGTGGACCCGTTTTATAACCAACCCATTATTACAAACTATTTAGGTATATTTGATACTAGCCGTCCGCCAGCGGCTTCGCCCGCGTGGACCCGTTTTATAGGTTCCCGTAAGATAAAAACTATCTATGTCCTTTCCCAAGGTCCACTCTATCTGTGTTCCAAATTTCATTAAATTGGTTCCTTAGTTTAAAAAGGGAAAGCGTAGCAGACAGACAGACAAAGTTACTTTCGAATTTATAATATTAGTAGTAGGGATTATGTGATTTATTCAGTGTAAGTATATCAATATTTTGTAATAATAAAATAATATTATTATTATGAGGTTATTGTTAAAAAAGCAGTGGTAGTTTTTTAATACCCTACTTTATTAATGGCAACAACATTCATAATTCCTAACATAACAAGATATACATATAACTGTAGATATAGTCCAGGCGTCAGCATGGCCGCATGCCGTCCATTCCTGCGGAATAGATGCAGCTATTTGAAATATGCAGTGTGATGCACACACGGACCTACGTGAGACGTGTCAAGGTATGCATCACTGTCATAAACAATATAGAGGGTTGGAGTTTATTGATAGATTCCATTGGTAGATACAATAATCTGTAGCAGCTAGAGCTATGCTTATGGTATGTATTTTTCAAAAAAGAAAAAATGTCTGCCTACTGACGTTTATCTACTTACTGTTTTGTAGGTGGTAGAACTATTATGGTTCACCCGGGGAAGTACCACCGCTGCAGCCACTTCTGCCGTGAACCAATTCTATTGTGTTTCGGTGGAAAGGTGCAGTTGCCGGTCACACTTACATGAGGCGATCACCAGCCTCTGGAGTAGCAGCGCAACTACATACGACCTCAGACAAGACTTACCTATGCTTGCTTGAGGTTGTATGTAGATGTCCATGGGCTGCAGCGACCACTTAACACCATGTGGCCTGCATGCTCGTCTGCTACTCTATTAAAAAAAACTCATTTTTTTCAACCTTTTTATGTTCCACTGCTGGGCACAGGTCTCCTTCTCACAAGTGAGAGGGATTTAGGCCATAGTCAACCATTCTGGCCAAGTGCGGATTGGTGGACGTCATGCTTTTGAGAAATTATGAATTTCTCTTAGGCATGCACGGCGAAGGGGAATATCGTGATTAGTTAAATATCACGATATTTTCTGCCACCATGGAGCAGCGATAAATGTGCATTTTACAAATTTCTTTGACAGTGGTGCGCACCGAGGTGAACCCGGGATCGGTCGCGTCGAAGTCCGCGGTTTTTTACCATTGCACTCGGCCATTACTACTCATTATCAGACAAACAGACTAACTCATTATCAGAGGTCAATTAAAAACATTTCGGTCCATCAGTCTGATAAAATGTGCTATGGTGGACATAACATGTTGTTTTTATAATTCTTAGACATGCACGGTGAACGAAAACATCGTTATAGAACTTATAGAATATCATATTCTTACGCAATAAGGAGCAAATGCAAAGAGTAGCCAGTTTAAGTAAAGTCTAAGTGAATATTCAAAAAAATGGTATTAATAATGTAATCTGTGTCCTAAATACGAGTAGCTGTCAAATAACACTTCCTAGTTTTGGCGGGAAGTCGAAAAAGACATTTAATACTCTTTTTTTATTTTTACTTTCTTGGTATATTTTTGAGTTATATCGGATAAATTTGATGGCATTTTGTTCTATATAGGTTAATTATGGTGCACGAGTGTTGTGAATTCAAATAACAGTGCGAAAATAGGTTTTTTCGGATTGCCCCCAAAATTCCATTGGTCACGTAAAGAAGCCATCGCTTTACTTGAATGGTGACTGACTTGACTGACTGATTACTGACGACTTACTGACTTTACCGACTATTACTCGTACAGTTTCACTGTTACTTGACGCTGGCAATATGCAGAGTTTGCGATGCCATAATTATAGAATAGAATAGAATAGAATAGAATTTATTTATTTCACCTTGAATAGAAGAAAATTTACAAAAGATACAATAAATAAATAAACACAATTAGCCAATGACAAAAACAAGCAAGAAAATACAAAAAAAAAATTAGAAAGAACAATAATTGGCATTAAACTATGTTGATTATTATATTAATTTATGTAAACCAAAGGTGAAAAAGGTCACCCTCAGCCTGTGCCATAACAGGAGACCGTTACGGCTGCTGATTTTCAGGGAGACCTGAGAACATTGCATAGCTCGGACGGTGCCAGTACTATCATTGATTTTAACTACATCTAATTTATAACTATTACAATAAGGAATGCGTGAGTGCGCGAAAAACACTTATAATACAACAAAGTATAAATGAAATTACTCCGATCAAATTTAAACTAAAGAAAATATTATCATTGTTATCGAATGGGAATATGAGCAGATAACTTGAGATGCCATATCTATGAAGTCAATGGTAAGGGTAGCTGAGTAAGTGGGCTAAGAACGGAGAATATTATACCTACCGTTACATATACATATATATAATATTTATTTCAAGATGCACAAGATAGAGGACCAGAACCTAAAGGGGGTAAGTAAAAAGTTTATATTATAAAAAGGGCGAATAAAATACTTATTATTAAATAAAATTAGAATAAAATTAAGAAGGGAACATAATTTATAAAGGAATTAAGAAGGGACATACTTTAACAAATGTGCAACCGAGTCATCCTTCTGCTGGTTTATTAAGTATTTCTTATACTGTAACTTGAAACATTGTATTGTTTTCAGGGTGCGTAAAGGCGGCGGAAGATTGTTCCAGCATTTGGTTGCACAGTATTTAAAGCTGCCACGAAAAGTTGCTGAACAGTGCGCTGGTAACACTAACTTATAAGAGGAGCCCCTAGTACTATGTGAGGTTGGCATATCCTTGGACCATTCAAGTTTGTTGTACAGATAGGGAGGACATTTGTGCTTTACGATACCAAACAGTAATGTTGCAAAATGAAGATGCCTACGACGGTTCATTTTAAGAATGTTGGCCGAGTTTATATATGGAGTGACATGTGCGCGAGGTGGTATGTCGAAACAGTATCTTGCGCATGCATTTTGTACGCGCTGGATTAGATTTTTCGAACGCTTTAATAGTCTAGGTCCGATGGCCACGTCGCCGTAATTAAGCTTGGACAATACCAATGAATCACAAAGTTGAATCCGTAACTGAGGTTTGATAAAAGGCCTTATCTTGTAAAGAACTTTGAGGCGAAAAAAACAATTACGAACTAGTTTATGTATGTGGCTTTCAAACCGTAGCGATTCGTCCATGGTAATGCCTAAATTAATTGCTTCGGACACTCTTTGTAAAGGCTTGTCGTTTAAGGTTACTTGCAGATTTAGTGCGGATATTTTTTCAATTTGTTTTTTGTGCCCAGTTATTATATATTTAGATTTATTAGGATTCAATAATAGTGTATTTTCATTAGACCAATCAAATATACGCTGAAGATCTGAGTTTAATCTCTCTATTGCCAACTGTGCTTCAGAGGGTTTAAATGAAATATATAACTGCAGATCATCAGCGTACATATGATATTTGCAGTACTTAATTCTCGTCACTACGTCGGCACTATATAGAATAAACAATACAGGACCCAGGATTGACCCTTGCGCTACACCTCTAGTTAATTGTTTACTAGCAGAGTATTGCTTATTTCCTGTGTTGTCGTCCTCCAAAACAACACACTGAGTCCGGCAACTGAAATAGCTATCGAACCACTTTATCGCCTCTGTGCTTAACCCATAGTAAGACAGCTTTGAGAGAAGCAGAGTTACATTAATACTGTCAAACGCGCGCGTATAGTCCAAGAGGACGAGGATAGTCACCTCACCTTGAGCTTGTGAAGTAATTAGATCATCTATAACATTGGCCAAAGCCATAACAGTACCTCTTTTTTGCCTAAAGCCCGACTGTAGGCTAGGTAATATATCATTGTCCTCCAAGTAATGTTTTAACTGATTACAAGCGAGCTTTTCCAAAATTTTTGAGGTATTGGGTAGTATGCTAATTGGACGCAGGTCCTTCAATTCACTTGGGTTATCTTTTTTAGGTACAGGCTTAACTAATGCGTTCTTCCATATATCAGGGAACGTGTTAGTCGTGAACGATGTGTTTATAATTTTAACTAATATCTCAAGTGTAGTAGGTAACGTCAATAACAACATTCCTAACGAGATTCCATCTAGACCTATAGCGTTTGAATGCAGAGTTTTTATAGTTTGAGAAACTTCCTCGCATGTTACCTGACGGAACTTGAACGATGCTGAACTATAATTGAAGAAAAAAATTTACACTTCCTCACTGTTTAAGTGATAATTAATCAATTATTTTAATAATGTTAAGGAAGCGATTTTTTATTAATAACGCTCTCTAAGGACAAGTGTCTTGACTACTCAGTTGTCACTGCACTTCGAATGGTGATGTATGTGTTATAAATACAGTATTAGCTTCATGCTAATGTGCTATTCCCTGTAAGCATCGCTTAGTTCTGTGCTAATTAAACGGCCATTAAGATCGTTGAAGAGAATGCGTAATGGTTCATAAGTGTTATAGTTCATATTATATTATCTACTGTATACATTTACGATGTTTCTGTAATTCGTCCTTCCTTAAAAGATATTTTGTAGTAAATAATCTTGGCTTTATTGATCTCTACTTTTTGTTAAAATACCTCTAAATGTGTCATATATGGGACGTAAATTACTTTTAATTAAAATTACATCTGGCAACTGAAACTTTATTAATTCTCTTATTTGAATCCTTTAAAATAATTTATTTATGATGAAAAAAATTTATTTTAAACAACATTTAAATAGAAGATTAGAATAATTAACATTTAGTAAATACTAGCGGCTGCCCGCCACTTTGTCCACGTGGAATTTGGTATTAGTCATAGCATGATTTGGAGTGAAGCGCACGTCCTTCATCAAGCTCTCACACTACCCGATGGTCGGCGGTGTGGCACCTTCGTCGTCTAGAGTCGAGTTTGACAGGGTACCCAGGAGATCGCGGCTTTCTCTTTTGCCGTGTGAGCCCCAGTATCCGGTTTGCGTAAATTTGGTAGAGACGACCGACAGAAGTTACCTTTGATAGCCAGCAACCTAAACGCTTGACTCCCACAAGTGTAGCTTGATAGACGCTGGCCAATTCAGCCGATGTGCCTAAACTTCGCCTTGGCTTGTGCTTCTTTGCTAAATGGGAGGCGTTGAATTTTTCCGACGCTTAGACGTTTCGGGAGCCCAGTTTTTGAAAGGGCTTAAGGCCTTAGCGCAAGACCCATTAAACTTGTTTCGCCAGCCAATGGATACTAAAGAGTTGGGAATAAATCAATCATGCCCTATCGTATCGCATCGGTTATCGATTCTGCACTCGTGCTAGGGTCACCCGAGGTGAAGCCCAGCTGCCGCCAGGGGTAGGAAACCAGGAATTCCCGGAGTCCAGTTCCCGGAGGAATCCTTCCTAGTCCACTAACCCGTAGTGCCAGACTTGACGCTTCCCATTGGATTGAGAACCTTCTGAGGGTGGCAAGGGTACATACTTATTACGTCACTGAAAGAACAAAGATTATATTCAATTTTAAATTAACAACAGCTGTTACTCCTACTATATTGTTATCTTACATATTTATCTATCTCAAATGCACTTTATTCAATTGAATCTCAAAAGAATTCTTATATCCTCCTTAGAGCTTATACACCTACATAAATTACCTTAAAAACTTTGCCTTCGGAAAAATTCAGTGGGAAATCGTATCCTTCCTTTATCCGTTAAGAAACGTAGTGCAAGCAAAAACCTAAGCTTGTTTTGTAAAGCTATGCAAATGTACAAAGGTCTTAAGGGTTGGGCGCCAAGGCGAGGGTGGCGAGGGGAGGACTGGACAAGGGGCAAGAACAAAATGCCATCGCTTTGTGCCCGACTAATCCTTTAATAGCAATCGGGCGGCCAGCTATAGAACTTTCGCTGGCGGCGGATGGAATTACAGAATTGTACCTAACATAATCTACTTTACTGTATGTCAAATCTTATTGACATATTCTTTGTTTTATCGTAAAGTATTCTAAATGTATGTTATGTAATTTAATTTTAATACCCCATCGCTGGGAATGGACTGAGACTGTCGCCCGATCGGATTCAGACAGTAGACTATCGGAATCCACAGCGCTGGTCAAGTGGTGGACCAACATTTTTGTGTATTTTCAGTGATGGAAATATACTAAATACCGTGAAATAATGATGATACTTCTTCTTTTTTTTTCAATTATGGCATCGCAAACTCTGCGCATACTGCCAGCGTCAAATATAATTTTTGCATCAATTTTTTGCCAGTTTCAATGAAACTGGACGAAGTAATAATGTAGTAATAATGTCAGTAAGTAAGTCGTTAGTAATCATTGCAGTCAGTCTAGTCAGTCCAACATTCAAGTAAAGCGATGGTTACTTTACTAGAACGTGTCCGATGGAATTTTGGAGGCAAGCAGGAAGAACATATTTTAGCACTGTTATTCTATTTCACAAACACTCGTGCACTGTAATTAACCTATATCAAACAAAATGCCATCAACTTCATCCGATATAACTCAAAAATACACCAAGAAAATGAAAATAAAACAAGAGAAAAATATGTCTTTTTCGACTTCCCGCCAAAACTCATACTTCTTCTTTCATGATAGTTTACCACCTATAAAACTAAATGATTGACTGAAAATGACACGTCCTATCTTTATAACAGTTGATAAAACGTGAAGCATCCAGTATTATGCCTACTTATCTTTTCAAATTTATTTGAATTCAGAAAGTAACAAATCCACTGCTATACAACTGAGTTGTTTGTCAAGAAAACATGCTCGAAAGGACTTTTCTAATCGCATCGCGTACCCTCGTCTCATCAAAGACTCCAAGTTTGACTCAAAAAGACGTTTCAGAGCCAAGTTCGCTTATTAGTCGAGAAAGTTCTCTGAGCTACTTTCATATCAACCTGCTAATTAATCAGGACGAATCGAACAACAAAGTATTAATTTAAAGACCGACTTGGATGTTCTAATCGCATTAATTGTTAGGTTGAAGTTTGGGGAACTTGTTTAATAGTAGGCGATATTAAATAGTTCAAATTAGGGTCTCCAAATAAGTTTTTTAAAGTGATTAAACAATTTTATGATACAATTTTTTATATTGTAAACCATGTAGATTTATTCTATCTGAATCGATACAGCATGGTGGTACAAGGCAATGGAATTCATTCAAGGAATGGAGTATGGAGGCCACGTGGTGTTCATAAAATTGATTCACGTCAGAAGCGGGTGCAGCTAGTTCTTCTCCGGACGGACCTAGTAGTTCTTCTCCGGACGGACCATAAGGTTCTACCACCTTTATTTGTCCATTATTTTAAGAGCTTTATATTACTAATACCCTGTTATAACACTGTCTACAAAGGCACACCTACTATACATATTAATGTAAAAGGATAAACATAGAGAAACACTTAAATCTATCTTATTATATTTAAGAATTATGTACAAGTTTTTCATGATCATTTTCCAGCATGATTAAAGCTGTATATTCTTAAAGCTTTGGAAATGTGTAAACCCTAAACCAAGAAAGACGTCATACCCGATTGCACTTAACTTAAAAATCGACTAATAGGGGATAGGTAAATTATAGAACAGAAGCTCATTAGATATATAACAATATTTAAAAAAACAAGAAAAATTGTAGCAGTCGGGACCCATTCTAGAAAGTCAGCCGTCTAAATCTACAATGTACTTTGTAGGTCTGAATTCACTAAGCCTCTATTTCTAGACTGCGTTCGAGTTTGATAACTTTCTCGTTTTAGGGTTTTTACATTTCCAAATTACAAATAAACATAGTCAAGTTTTTAGGTTTTGAAATTACCGTTTTTCTTATCTTCTAACATTATTTTCCAATTTGCCACAACACGGCATCGTAGAAAAGAAATAAATAACCGAGTTGTTGAGTTATCGTCTCAGAGGGCAGGGCGTAGTCGATAAATCCGTAGGGTGGACAAAGAAATGATAAATACTCGCGCGGCGTGTGTATGTGAGTTATGTGAGATATGATTTACTGAGCGGTGGCTTCCCTGGCCCTAAGTCATACGTAGATAGATGACTCTTCATTGTAGTTACTATATATACAGTAAGTACTACAATTACATTAATGAAATCCTGGTTACGTATGCATTGAATCAGCTAAAGAGAACGCAGGCCCTGAAATGCGAAGTGATCCTGGGGGAAAACTACATTAAAATCTAACGACGCATATGTCTTGACAGAACTCATAATAATATGCAATTACGCCTTTTCGACGAACGAATGTTAACGATATAGCTCTCAAAATCTGCAAGCTGAAGTGGCAGACCATATAGCTAATATGACTGACTATATTTGACTCAAAATTTAATAAACAGACATCTGCTCTAATTTCAGCTAAATTGTAGGTACGTATCGAATAAATGATATAAAATATGAAACGTATGATGTCGAAACCAGTTTGTAAAACATCACTGAACCAACAGCCCACTTGTCATAACAGCCGATTGTTTCAATTTCACGTCTATACAAATAAATTGGTCAAAACGAATTACGAGCGGGGTGATTGGGCCTTCCGATTTAATTATTGCTCAACCACAGAACTAAAAACGTGTTGGATGCCATAACATGTAGCCAGCTATCATTTTCAATATCAAAATATATAGGTATAAAATAGCGGCCGCCCGCGACTTAGCCAGCGGGGACTTTAGTTTTAAAATTTTCTTAAAAAAAGTAGCCTAAGTTACTCCTTATTATATTAGCTACCTGCCAGTGAAAGTCCTGTCAAAATCAGTCCAGCCGTTTCAGAGATTAGCCAGAACAAATAGACAGACAGAAAGAAAGACATAGACAGACAAAAATTGTAAAAAATGTTATTTTGGTAGGTATATGTATATACCGTATATACATTCATATACATGTAGTAAAAAGCGGTTATTTCAATATTATAATATATATTATACATAATATAATATTTTTTCTTATAGGTTTCTAAGATCGATTTAAATCTACGAGTACCTATGTTCGTAGTTACTTAATTTTTTTCCAAATTGTAGATAGGTACGAGTTGATTTGACTTTTAGGAAAATATGCAAAATAAGTGCAATATTTGTTTTCTTCTATAATCCATAAAATTCATTCGCTATAAAATTACTCAAATCTTACTACCTCTAAAATACATTAATAAAATAAGTGTGACAGTTTAAAGAAAGTTTAATGTACCTAAAATATAGAAAGATATAGAAAGTTTAATATTCGTAGTCACATTAAACTTATTAGTCACAAAATATATACAACAAGGAGTGTTGTAGTGATTGTGTGACGTAATGAAAATCAATGGCTGCCCCCGTACCTATACATAACCTTATTTAAGTATATACGAGTATATACGAGATGAAACATGGGATCGTATTTATAAACAAAATTGTTTTCTATTCATGGAAAGCGAATAAATTTCGAGATAAATATCCAATTGGGCAGTGTCGACTCTTATCGTATAGTGTCAAGATGTCAACAACACACCGATATGGATATGACTTGTGGACTAATAATAGTTTCATGAACTCATAAGAAATTTAAGCTCCATTGCGCGTATTTACGCGTAAAATTGTTTCGATTATAAGCAAAGCGGCAGTGTATGTTATTGTGTGTAAAAGTTTATATACTGTAGGTTCGGGAATAAGATATTGCCGGGTATAAATCATAGTCGCCCCTGTTCGGCCGCCGGCCGCGAGGGATGAACTTATCCCGTCTTAATATAGTGCGAGAAAAAGTAACCCGATCCTCTGCCGGACAAGGAAATACACTTTACACGCTTCATCGAAAATTGCGAGGTGTTCTCTCAGTTTCGAGTTTCTGATAAAGACATACAGGGATACACTTTTTATATGGAATTATATTTAAAGGTGGAGATCCCGGAGTCCTTCCCTAGCGCAGAGGCAGGCCGCCGAGGGGGTTTTAGTGCGGTCAAATCCCACATAACCCGGTATCCTCTCCTAAGGTCCCGGGTACCTTTTGAAGGTTTCCCCCCGATACCAAAAAAGGTGGTGGAACTATAATGATTCCACTGGGCTGGGGTAGTATCACTACTGCACCCAATTATGCCGTTAAGCAATTCTATTGTATTTCGGTGGGAAAGTGCAGTTGCCGGCCAGACTTTCATCAGGCGGTCATCAGCATTAATTTCTGCTTCGCCGGGAATCGAACCTGAAACCTTATAAACAAGAAAATTCTTAGAAAGCCTTCTCGAAATTGATAGTAGGGCTTAATTCTTTATTTTTTTTCTTAATTTCTAGTAACGTTACCAGTGTTCTGGGTAATCTTCCCAGTTTTAATTTTTTTAATGTGTTATATTTTAATGTAATATAAGTAGGTAATGAAGTAGTATGTAGGTAGTTATTTTCATTCTTTACCTGGATGACATTTACAAAATTTTAAATACTTACTCAAGATTCTGGGGTAACTTCTGTAAAAAATCTATCTATCTAATCTAGGGGGTAAAATCTGTAGTAGGTAGTATATACCTAACATTTTGTAATTCTTTTAGCCTTTACTGTGCTCCTAATTAGGGTAAGTCCGGGGGTGATGGCCGTACTTTTTGTTAGACACTATAAAAAACAAACTTTTAATATTTTTTTAGAAATTTTTATTTCTAACCAGTCTTTATTTATTAACGTATAAAATAACACAAAGAAATCGACAAATTTTAATCAAATAAAATAAAAAAACAGAACATTACTAAAACTCTTGACTGGCCATCTCTCCCGAGGTGTCCGGGAGAGATGGCCATGGTAGTAACGGGATGATGGTCAGTAGTTTACTCAACTTTTTTAAGTTTTCTACTCTTTTTTGGCCACATTTAAAATGTATGTTGTTAAATTCGGTACAGTTTTCATTTTCAACCCAAAATAAACAAATGATACATTGCAACCAGTCAATAAATTGGGTAGAGTAATAATTTTCCCCACTGTGATGATGAGACTGCCGTGAGTTGGTGTCGATGTGAGTAGTCGCCGGGAGTGTACGGGAGGGTACTCCCGCGAGGGGTGTAGACAATGATATTCAAAGACTACATCTTGAATGTTTTATTATCACTGTACATATATACAATAACCTTAATCTTCCTTATTATAATCTAATGACAATATCTCTAGCCTTATATACAGATGATGTACGTGAAAGAACAGACGTTAATCAAGGACGTGATTACGTGACTTTGCAGCGCCTCCCGAATTGGGCGTACTTCCGCATGATTTTAGCATTGAACTATTTACGTGCGTGCTATCACACTACATCACCTTTCCTAGAGGAAAAAAAAGAATAACATAGGTTTTTCTTTTTTGTAACAAACTATCACACTACATCACTGTAACAAGCTTTTATACACTCTTACAAACTAATAAACTATATCTAGAACGGTTGATAGACACGGGTGCTTCAATTTCGGCGATTAAGAGTAGTTTTTTTTACACATTAGGTTTTAAGATAATTAAAGATGACTTAGTCGTAAATAGGGTAGGAGTATCACTACTGATTATAACAAACTATTATACTACATTTCATTACAATACATAATTATTAATTATTCTATCACAACATAATTAGTTATAACACTATAATTCTGATTATAACTTATACCTAAATATAATTTGTATCAAAGTGAAATAAAGTATGAAGCCAGGTTTCTATTCATATGAACTATATCTATTTTATTCTTAAATTTAATATTTACACTCGGTGAATCACCCTTTAGTACAACAATATGTGAAGGTTCATCTTCATACAAACAATCAATAATTCTTTATGTAATACACGACTGCTTTAATTAACATCGTTGATTAACAACAACACAGCTAAAAGTCTTAAAGGACATACGTTATAATGATTTTCCAAAACAAACACTACTTCTTTTATGCCATTTTCAATACAAAAAGTAACTATATCTTTCGACAACTCGATAAATACTCGAATTTCCTGACAAATACATTACATTGCGCGCTATTGATAATATTTTTTCACAACTCTTTTTACGTAACAACTTTGTCCACTCAAATAGAAGTACTTCAATGTATTTGTTTGCTTCTTGAGAACTTCCACGATCTTAGGATGGCCCGTCCTACGAACCGTAGAGTCTTTATCCTGAATATCCGAGTTTTCTAAACGTCTAACCTGTGCTCTCGTCATTACGGAAACCGTTTTCATAGAATACCTTCGAATTATCTCAAACAATTCATTGCTGATTACTCAATTACATTACATACTTTCGTTAATAAAAACATCTATTTGCTAGCTTAATTATTTACCGAACATAAATTGTGTGTTATCATTTAAATAAAAATAATTCTATTTTTTTATGTCTATTTATTTCAGAAATAGCTAGAATATAATAAAGGATGCATGAAATTATGATTTTATAATATTGTTCCTAATTACAAATCCAAATTTAATGTTGCACATTTCTTCATGAGAAAAACATTTTTATGCTTTTGTTACTTTAATGATGTTGCCATAATTATATTCTCCTGTAAAAAACTACTTGGCGAAAGATAGAGAAAATGACTCCCCCATTTTCATTTCCATACATTTCCCTCATGCCTATACTATACTCGTAGAGAGTAAGGACCTCTTAATATATCAACAAATTTCATCAACAGGTTCTTGTGCCTGTTTATATACTGTTAATTTATTTTAACTCAACAATTATTTTTTCCATCAAACCACTACTCTTTTTCCACCATTACCATTCGGTCAACAACGTTTCAATAATATACACTTCATGATATCCGAGCTTTCTCATTCAAAATCTTCGCTCGTCATAAACTTCATATAACAAATCACATTATAATCGGTACACTTACTTCATCACATCACACTATACATATAGTTACATAGGTACTTTGTAAACATAATATTCGCTTGGCGCCGGCTTATTTTAATTCATTTTTCATTTTATAATGGTACATAATATACATTTATTTATAGTCGACTTCATAAAAATATTTATAAATGGACAACTTTGTGCCATTTGGGTTGTGCGCACAACCTTATTATTTGGGGGTTTATATTTTAAGCCTCTTTTGGACTCCAACTAATCTCACAGAGGACCTCGGTCGCACCATGATCGATTGAAGGATTTGCCTCTCTTTGTACCATTTTCATCATATATTCATAGGGCCATGAATTTAAGACTCTATTGGTCTCCAACAGTATTCAAAAGGGGAAACTCGTCCGCACCTTGATAATCTGAAGGAATCTGGTCCCTAAAGTACCTTTTATTCAGTGTGTACCGTTCAAATAATCACTCTTATACCTTTCCGAAATACATGCATTCAATCACCATAGAATATAGGGTTTATAAGAATTTCATCGCTCTTGGGTGATCAGTCCATTCGCATGTGAAACCTTATGAACCATATGATTCACTTTCTTTCATCATCATCCCAACTCCATACATAATTTTAACACATACACCTTACTCGACCACTGCTGTACCTAATTGCAATCTAATAGTTACAAAAAGATTTTTAATACAGCCCAAGTGGCTTACGCTTCTTTACCGTAGGCATTGGTAAAGGGTTGTTTATCTTTTTACTAACTTCCGTAGTTTACCTGAATTTTAATACATTGATTTAAATAACTACCATAATTTCATTCAAATATCATTTTTCCTTTGTAAATACGTAACGAACGTCATTTAATTTCTTTCTTGCTAAATCAATTCGATCTTATGTCGCAATTTTTCAATTTCCGCATGACCAGCAAATTCATATGTGTTTTGTTTACTAGATACCTATAACAAAGACACGACTTATTTGTTTACTAAGTTCGTTTTGTAATCATATTCTTGTAACAATATTCTGTCTTTAGATAAGAAAAATTTGACTTTATAATTTAAATGAATATACCTACAATTTGTTTTTCTTTTTAATCGGACCAAATATAACATAAATTTTAATATGATTTTATGAAAAAATATCGAAATAAACGTTAAGTATAATATGTTAAGCAAGGAAATAACATAAGAAATAGATTTTAATAAATACTTCCCATATAACTTACGTTAGAACTCAAATACGGAATTTTTTTTGTATGTATATATGTATGTATGTATATATTTTTTGAATATAATAACTAAATAACTTTTATTTAATTCATAATCACAACCAATATCAATAAGATTTTATAGTACACCCTTTATATATATTATATTATAGTTTTTCAAAATATCATTTATATTATAGCTTTTCAAAATATCCTGAGTTTAATAGATGGGCATCTACCTCTCTATTGAGTATCTACTGAGATAATAATATTGTGTTAATATTCAAATATAGGATTATTAGTAATATGATAGATATCTATAGTATCTATACCTAAATGTAATTATAATATATTACTTTAATATTATGTTAATGTATATTAAATAGTTTAAACATTTTAAAGTAAACCAAAATGTTGCTTATAATCAAATCTGTATATATATCTAAAGATATAATATTGTATAGGGATAAAATAAAATAACCTAAATATTAATATATAAAGAATTTGCAAGAACTCAAATTATTATTACGTAAAAATATTTTACATGTGCCGTAAATTTCTTCTTGTTTGTATTTAAAATGTATACTAGGCGAGTAGAAGTAAATTAAATAAAATAATCAACAAAATTGTATAATATCATTTGTATGGTTCAATAAGTACGTAGATATGTATCTCGTGTAGTTAAAAAGAATTGTTTAACGTACCTTTCAAAATTCCTAATATTTTTGACCTAATTAATGCTTTTAAAAAATCTTAAATTTGAATAAACCAAAACCCTCATAAGATCACCTGTATTCATTGGAACTCAATACCCCGTGTGAGTGTGCCGCTGTGTCAGCTAATATGAAATCGAACTTTGATTTGAACGCGTTACGTAATAGGGTGAAATATTTATGTTTTTCATAGTTTTTCAAAATCATTGACATTCATCTCTATAATCATTTTAATTTTTCCGTAAATATTTCTATTTATTTATTTTAATAAACCCATTTAGCTCGTAGGTATTATGGCAAGATCATTTTACAATGATAAATTAAAGAATTAACTAGAAAATAAATTTTCAAATGTGCAAGATTAGACTTACCATAATTTCAAATTACTGCAATCAGTAAAAATACAAAATCAACATTATGAATATTATTCAATTTCATGACGATTCATTTTATATTAACTATCAAATTGTATTATTAAGTCTTATTTCCCCTGCAATCAATCACGAAATTACATACAATAATTCTCTACATGCAATTTGTCTCTGTTTGAATGGAATAAAATATGAAGGAAAGGAACAGAAAATCTTGGCCTAGCATGCCGATCATCAAAGATACGGAACTTCTATGTAGGTATGTAAAGAAATCTATACATATAATAAATCTGTAACAAGTCGGTTTCTGTACATTGAAGATATTTAAAAAAAATTGTCACTAGGGCTATTTATTAGCGTAATAGAACCCAAAACAATGATTTTAAGAATTATTGTCTGTTTGTCTGTTTGTCTGTTTATCTGTTTGTCTGTTTATCTGTTCGTTTGTGCGCGCTAATCTCAGGAACGGCTTAACGTAGAAGGATACGGTTTTCACTGATGTATTGGTATTTTTTTGGATTAACATTTAGGGTTTGTTTTATTTAAATCGGTTAAAAAACAAAAAAGTTACGTCAATTTCAAGAATTGAATTAAAGACTGAAGCGACCATTACCGATACAAACTAAATAGCTGCATCCTTTTAACGTCTCGCTCCTCTCCTGGGCTTCCCATTATTGGGGAGGCCTGGAGATTAGTTAACCACGCTGCTACAATGCGGGTTTTTAAATTTAAGTGTGTAACTTTTGTAAGAGAATAAATTTAATGCGAGCGGTCACACCACAAGTTTGGATAATTACTAACATCTCTTAATCTTCTGATAGCAAGTTTTTAATCACTTATGCTAGATTTCATCTCTAAATATTTAAAAAAACCATACATATCACCACATATTCAAAGAAATCCTCAATACAAAATTAATGTACAAAACCTTAACGAGGCTACTGCCGACATCTATGTTCATATTCAGAACTATTTAGTGATCTGTTGCAAATTCGGTATATCGACAATTTAGTTTACACGCTATACGATAGATGTCATTGTTACGCAATAACGCTATTACAAAGTGGATTGGTAGAGATTATTTCAAATAATTAATTACGAGTATATTTACTTAATAAAATATCTAATAAAAAAATTAACTACTTAGAGAGCTTTGGAACTGGCGCTGATATTGTACTCATTGTGGTAGAGCATTATGGAGGCGCGGCGCGGTGGTTACATCCACATATTATTGGCATCGACCTTATTTAATAGACAATAATAATTATCGACTCGCGCAGGCGCGGTCCCAGGGGGGGTCACAGGGGACATGGGGGGGGGGGCCCCAAAATCCCTCACTCATGCGTAGATGGAAGGCGAAACAAGCCAATTTGAGACACCTCTTCCCCCAAATTTCTTAGTTTCTTGGCAGCAGGCTTCAGCAAAATTTCTTGGCGACCCCCCCCCCCCAGAAGGTTGCGACCGCGCCTGGACTCGCGTGGCGCAATGGTTACCATGCCGGACTGCCAATCGAAGGGTCTCGAGTTTGATTCCCGGCAAAGCAGAAATTTGAATGATGAGTTTAATTTTCTGTTCTCGGTTTATGTGTTTGTATTTCTGTCTCTGTGTATCTCATGGTACCCATTTCACAGTGTATATTTACCCTACTCTGGGGCTATCAGTGTGAAACGTAAAAAAAAATCAAAGTGTTCTACCGACTTTACTATGCTGAGTGATCTTTTCAAAATGATAGATAGCTACGTCACCATATCATGATTACACCACCAGTCGAAGGTTACAGTTCCACAGGCCGCTTTGCACGCTCCTTTTGATGTTTGAACGGATGTGTAAGTTATGGGACAACCTTCCAGCTGAGGCATTTCCAGTGGACTTTGACATAGGGTTCTTCAAGAAAGCTGTAAAGAAAGCTCTTCTTGAAAGCCGGCAGTGCTCGGGTGGCTCCGCTGGGGTTGCCCGCTTCCATAGGCGACAGTGATCGCTTAACCACGCGGCCTTTCTGCCTCTTTGTTCGGTTTACTTATAAAAAAAGTGATT
Source organism: Pyrgus malvae (assembly GCA_911387765.1). Classification (NCBI taxonomy): domain Eukaryota; kingdom Metazoa; phylum Arthropoda; class Insecta; order Lepidoptera; family Hesperiidae; genus Pyrgus; species Pyrgus malvae. The sequence continues at coordinate 15,728,490 of OU426962.1, forward strand.
TCGAATAAACGAATAACCAATTGCCGAGGCACTAATAAAAAAAATTATTGAAATGAGCAGACGTTTTCAGTGGTTAATTTAATAAGAGCTATTACATACATACGCAGTACTGGCACTGGTGTTACACTAATATGATAAAGCGTCACGGCAGCAGCACGGCATGGTGGTCACGCCCAGAATAATATTAGTAATCAATATATTTATTTCTGATGCTGTGTGAAGGGTTGTTAATAGAACTAATTGACTCTTAATCGCGTAGGGCCTGATCCTCTCACGCTGCTCCAATTCATGTTGATGACGTCTTCATTGTTAGTGGCCTAACTGCTGTCGCAAGTTTTATTCGCTATCGCTCGAAAGACCTCCATTAAGTATGAACGACAGTATGTTAACGACAATTGCAACCAACGTGTAAGCAACCAAGAATTTGACTCCCAACTACTAACCACGCCTGACATAGCGTAGACATTTCACCACCTTTCTGCAATATATTTAAGTCACATAATGATAATGAATCTATGCATTATTTGCAGCACAAATTATTTAATTATAATGATACTTTCCGCGGGCACAGCAGTACTATTTAAACACTTTAAAAACATGCTATTATAATACGTTTAATTTGTAAAGAGAAACTGATGATAACGACTGAAAAGTCGGTATTATAAGAGGAGTACAGTAAGAATTGTAAGGACTCAGGAAGAATGTATCTACTCAACATAATAATATGAACTTTTGTATCATAAGTAATTTCATAAAAGGTAACAATAATCCAAGGGACAGTGGAGGGCAAGCGGTCACGAACGAAATTGCAACCTCATCAGCCACGACCACTCTGTCAAGAGTGAACGACTAAGGAGGAGGAACAAATAATCCAAGCCTAATCAAGCCTTTTGTACAAGTCTATCTACGCGGACGACGTCGCGGGCACAGCTAGTACATAATAATATCGTAACGTTGGCAAGTTAATACGTGGTGTAAATGTCATTTTACACTAAATCATTTTAATTACTCTATAGTTTGTAGAGTATCACTATAATAAAATACACTAGACCCCAAAACTGATTTGTACTAACTGTGCGAATTAGACGCTACGCTTGCGTTTCTGTTGTCCGATTCATGCTCAAACCTACGTTATGTGCATTATTTTCGGGTCACGGCCACTTATGCTACCGGAATGCCATGAATTAGCATTCTGAATTTGCCGATGCGAGTCCGTAACAGCTGATTTCCTTTGTGAGCAATAAAATCGTGCAAAGTTATTTTTACAGCACAAAATGAATCTAGATGCCATTATGTAGGCCTAACTAACAATATACTCATTAACATTTTAACTGTATAAATAAAACTGTAAGCGAACAGAAAGTTGAAGGCAAAAATATTACAGTACTTAATTATGCACATACATATTATGTAGTTCATACCTATGAACAAGCAAACTTAAAATAAATTAACTCTAGGAAACACAAAATACACAATAATAACTTAATGCACTCGGAAAACTAGACTTCATAGATATATAGATAGATAGATAGCTGGAGGCAGCGTTCGCGTTTGATCTCCCTTTTTGCCGGTACGCTGACCAACTGATGGCTTCTAATATTTCTTGCACAAATAGGTTGCCAGTTCGCAGTACTTGGAGGGACTGATGGTAGCCAGCTTGATAAAATTGCAAGAATAATAATAAGATAGTGGTTACCGACACTTGCTGCTCGATGATCGTTGCCCCGTTTGAACAGACTGGTGACTGACCATCTGCGCGATGACCTCTTCCTTTGACGAAGTACCTTCCATCTTCGTTGTCACGCTCTCGTAGGACTTCCAACGCTGTCCAAGTCGCCGGGCCTTGGGTCGCCATGTGATGATGGGACGGACGTGAGTTGGTGTGGTGTCCGCTGACTGTGACCGCTGGTGTCGATGAGTGCAGCCGCCGGGAGTGTACGGGAGGGTACTCCCGCGAGGGGTGTAGACAATGATATTCAAAGACTACATCTTGAATGTTTTATTATCACTGTACATATATACAATAACCTTAATCTTCCTTATTATAATCTAATGACAATATCTCTAGCCTTATATACAGATGATGTACGTGAAAGAACAGACGTTAATCAAGGACGTGATTACGTGACTTTGCAGCGCCTCCCGAATTGGGCGTACTTCCGCATGATTTTAGCATTGAACTATTTACGTGCGTGCTATCACACTACACCACACCCAGCACAAGCAAAATGAACAAGATGTTAATTTTCGGTATCATTATCTGAATTTAAGTGTATTAGTTTTTCTTCTCCCTCACTGCTTTCTAAGATATTTCGAACAGCCCTTCGCTTCCTGGTTACCCATCATCTTCTCAGTATTATTCTCTTTTGTGCTGATAAATCTTCTTTTTTTAATTTTTATTTTCTCTTCTTTGTCATGTTTTTACTGCTATTTGCCTTTCCTTAACTTAATATGAGAATCAGATGTTAAAAGAACTGGACTTAATTTGTCCTTTTTCTAGCTTCAACAAATTTCTGAGGTATTGGTGAAATTTCTTTCAGAATTTTAAAGGGGTTTAAATTTTTTATCAAGTTTTTCCACACCCTCGTAGAAGCACTAAAAGTTATTTCATTCAAATTTGCCATCTTTGGTAGTTAAAAGTATTTAAAAAAATTAAAAAGTGAAAATGTTTAATTTAAAATTAAACTTATAATAAGGCCATCTTTACCGGACCGCGTTTTTCCTTATTTGACTGGGAGAAATGGCCATATCGGAATAAAAGTGAATGACTCTGCATCACTAACAATTTTGATGTTAGAATGCAAAAAAAAAACAATCATACTGAACACCATAAGTCATAAAAAACTACAATTTTCTATAAAAAATTTCCACCACAAGGTAAAACGTGAACCCACCGAAAAAATTTCGCACTTTTGAAAACAAATAAAGAGGATTTAACTAACTTTTTGATTTAATTTCACTAAATTTTTTCACGTATTGATAATGGCCTCAGCTGGCAGAAGCGTACTATGTGTAAACTAGCGCCATATAGTTATTAGTTCCGAAAATAATTGAATTGGCCATCTCTCCCGTACGGCCATCTCCCCCGGACTTACTAATACGTATCTGCCTATGTCGGTCTAAATTGAAATGGTTTTAAATACTGAACTTTTTCAAAACTTTCTTTAACTCCTGTTATTTTAATCTAATTGCAAAGCAAATACTTCGGCAAAATATTTCGACAGAATTTTTGTTCTAAATTATTTACGGCCATTGCGCTTTGTAGGCACAGCATGCTATACATATTGTTTTGCAAGGCACGATTTTCCGCGTTTCTCACTCACGTAGGAAGGCAAACGTTCATTAAATCAAACTACGTACTAGGAAGAACTACCTCAATCCTTTACGTAACGGAGTTTCCGCGGGGTAGAGCGATGAATCAGCCCCGAGGAGACGCCGCCGACGACGGCGAGGAAGCGATAAAGGGAGAGGCGGTTTAATTAAATCTTGTATTGGCCATTGTATTTAAATAAAGTGTGACTTTTTTCCAATTCTAATAATGAAAAAAGAGACTCGTTGAAAGTTCCGGGTTGAGACTTGCTTGTGTAGAATTTAATAGATAGTTGTAAGAATTATGTAGATTGATTTTAGATTAATTAAATGGCATGTGGCGGTACATACTGCAGACAATAGGCATATACCTTATTATTATGTACACCTAACCCTACGCATCATAGGTTATAGGCAGTTGCGGTGCTAATCATAGTCATCTGAAGATAGGAAATGTGCAGTCAATATTGGTAAATATGTTTAATGAATATTTAAGAATAGATAGAATTAGATAATAAGTACAAAATGGTAAGAAAGAAAAATCTAGTTTAAAAATAAATGTGTTTATTTGGAATATTGTCTTTTATTTTTATCAATTGCTAAAATTATCACTATATAGAATCATTACGAAAAACTACCTCAGTCCTTTATGTAACGGAGTTTTCAGAAGGTAGAGTGATGAATCAGCCCCAAGGAGATCGCCGACGACGACGGCGAGGAATCAATTCAGGGAGGGGCTGTTTGACGTTTGACGATAGAAAATAAGCTAGTTATTCTTTTAGGCCAAAATATGTAACAATTAAAAAAAACTACTCAATCCTTTTCGTAACGATGTTTCTGCGACGTAGAGCGATAAATCAGCCCTAAGGAGATTGCCGACGACGGCAAAGAAGCGATATAGGGAGGGCGGTTTAATTAAATCTTCCATCGAACTCCTGAGGCCGCCGCTTAACGAACGACCATTGTATTTAAATAACGTGTGACTTTTTGCTCGATATAATGAGAAAAGGGACTAGATGACAGTTCCGGGCTAGACGGGCTTGGACAGAAATATAGAGTTTCTTTTACTTTTTACAACTAAACAAACATACAAACCAGCTACAAAAGAAACAACATTAACGTCGTAACTTGTCATAGTATAAAGACAGCTGTAAAAAAGTTATGTACTCATGTCCACAGTTTAACGATGGCCTCTTTTCCACGGGCAGTCCGTTTGCTTGTTTGCGAGGCGTATTTATAAAAGAAAAGAGTTTTATTTTATTTTTATACATGTCGATCTTTTAATATTATAAATGCGAAAGTAAGTTTGTTTGTTACTCTCACGCGAAAACTACTCAACCGATCATTGTGAAACTTTGTACATATATTCTTGGACTTATCAGAAGGAAAATAGGATACTTTAAAAAAATTAACGCGGGTGAAACAGCGAGGCACAGCTAGTAATGAGTATATTTATGTAAATAAGTTTTTAAAGAAAGGGTAAATTTCCGTTGATTCCTTCCAAACTTATATGTATTTTGGTATCTCTTTTACTATCTTTTCAATTCACAAACCGAAATGTAGAAAGTGAACGCTGCAACCCCTTAAGACCCCATCGCTGCATTTACAGAAACATTGTTAACGGCCGCGCTAAGCACTTACTCTCTTCAATTGCTCATATTTCATCCGGGGCCCTAAATAAGGCTTTATTACGTAAATAATATCCCCCAAATATTCTCGCTAATTAATATAAGGGTTAAGCGGGTTGTCTGCAATTACCGGCTGTTACGGAGGCTTGTTTGAACTCGACTTTTTAATTTATTACCGATTTTTCATTATTTGTTTCAATAAATACTTTGGTGCGGATAATTAAACTTTCTTCTAAAAAATAATAATATAGGTACTTACGAGTAACTAAGCATAAAAAGAACAAAACCAGTAGGTACTTACATTTAAATTGTTTTGTTCATAGTTTTAACATTAAAAAGTCGCTACTTTTAATGTTAATGCCGACCTGCGTGACGCAATGGTTACTATGCTTGACTGCTAATCGAGGGATCTTGGCTTCGATTCCGGCGAAACAGAAATTTGAATGATGAGTTTAAATTTTTGTTCCCGGTCTGGATATTTGTGTTCCTGTCTTTGTATGTGTCCATGGTACCCACGACACAGGGTATTAATTAGCTTACTGGGGCTATGAATGTGTAACTACTTTTTAATGTTAAAACTATGAACTTATAATATACAGTTAAATCTCATTTACATGTATCAGTGGACTAGTTTCACCAGTAATTTATGGGTGTTTTTCCAGTGGTCAGATTCTCTAAATTAATCTGACAACTTGCCATCGATTTTTAGCTCAAGTCTTAACAGATCACCTAAGGACATGATAATAAATTAGCAAAAAAATTAATGGCAAAACCTTAAATGAGTAATGACATGAAAAAACAGGGTCTAAGTCCAAAATCTTATCAGAATAATAAATAAATAATAATAAATATCTTTGGACAACTCACACAACGCCATCTGATTCCAAACTATGCAGAGCTTGTACTATGGTAATCAGAAAGCTGATAAACATACTTATATTATTCTAAATACATACTTAAATAGATAAATTAACACCCAGACACAGAACAAATAGTCATGTTCATCATATACATATTTGTCCTGGGTGGGAATCGAACCCACGACCTCACGCTTCGCAGTCGGCTCACCCACTACGCCACGGAGGCTGTCAACCTCCTCGCAACCTACAAACACCTCGTGTTAATGCAAATGAAATGAAATGAAATATTCTTTATTCACTATACGGTTCCTTTACAAACTCTTAGTGAACGTTTTTTTGACGTGATAACGTCTTTAAAATCGTTTTAGTCGGGTGACATGTTCAGAAACTTGTGTCACACCAAAACCTCACGAGCGCGATCGCAGGTATGACGAGAGAGAGACGGACCGATCTCCCGTCTCATCTCGAGCAATGCCAGTCATTCCGTGAAACTTGTCACGCGGAATCCTCACGAGCGGAGGCTGGCATAGCGTTCGAGTGAGTGGACCGATCTTCCGTCTCTCTCACTCTAGCGGCACACAAACGAATGGAGATTTTCTCGTGCGGACGTTATCACGTAAACATCTCGATCGTAAACCTACTTTACAAACAATTTGCCGTTTTTTTTGTGCTGTGTGCTCTGGGTGCGGAGGCAATGCTGAACTTAATGCAATGCAAACATAATCAAATCCCATACATATTACAAGACCTGATTACTTGAAGTAGTATCGTATCCACTTGTACGTTAGCGTTAGTCCTCCTGAATAATGAATAGTGCCGGTCACCTCCGGGACACTCTTCAAACATATGTAAATCGGACCCTGAGAGGGCGCACGTTAGAATGCATTAAGAACACTATTGGAGTATTCGTAAACTCCAATAGTGTTTCATTCTGATGTTCAAATGTGTTCTGACAGCCTTCGTGGCGTAGTGGGGGATGAGCCAACTGCGAAGCGTGAGGTCGTCGGTTCGATTCCCACCCAGGACAAATATTTGTGTGATGAACATGACTATTTGTTCTGGGTCTGGGTGTTAATTTATTTACAATTATATAATTACGTTTATCAGCTTTCTGATTACCATAATACAAGCTCTGCTTAGTTTGGAATCAGATGGCGTTGTGTGAATTGTTCAAAGATATAATTTATTTATTATTATTTATTCAACTTTCACTGCAGTAAAACTTATTCGTCACCGAAAATTCTCTATCTGTAACTTATTCTTTAAACCTTTTGTTGCAATCTTCCTTGTGTCCCACTGCTGGGCCTGAGTGCTGCGCACGAGTATACCTCTCCCTATCGGTAGGCATTGAGCTTATTTCACCGCTTTGCTCCAATGTGGGTTGGTGGGGATGCGGGCTAACTCGCTGTAGAATGTTTTCAATCATCCTATTAGGTCCCCAATAAGGTTTAATTACTGCTACCTAATAATAACAGCCGAGACCCTCCGAAGCACAGAACCGACCCGTCTGACACCCGACCGCGTCTGTTTTGCCAAAGCAAAAAAAAGATAGAGCTAACTTAAATTTTTTATCCAACTATAATGTGGTCCACTTCTCAGCTAAATATATTTTCTAGCCTTCATTGTAAAGATATCCGGCTTCAATACCCAGTGAGAGAGGAATTTTAAATGATGTGGGTTTTCAGAAAATATGGATAGATGGATTGGATGGACAAGGTTTAACGACTGTTAAATGAAATTGCCACTAGTGGTCACCCATCTCACACCCGACCGCGCCCGTTAGTCTTAGTTGCATAGATCGTTTGCGTTCTACGTTAACCGCCGGGCCATGCGCGCTTCACGCTAACCGCCGGGCCATGCGCGCTTCAGTTTGTCGGCAATGGGCATGATGACAGATTTTTAAATACCTTTCCTTATTGTAGGTACACGTCTCCTATTTTCGAAAAAAAGTTTATTTCAGCAATAAACTTAAGTTTTAACGTAAATAAATGTGTTTTCTGCTATGTAATTTTAATTAAGCGCGTAAACGCTCGTAGGTGTCATGGCGTCGGCTTGCTCGTCAAACTTCAAGCAACACGATGACATTTACTGAGACGTGACGTCATTCCTTTTGATTGGCGTTTCAGTTAACATGGCCGATTGCTGTATTTAATACTTTTATTTTATTGAAAATCTTATTAATCTTAATGTTTATATTAAAACGGGATCAGATTTGAGAACTTTTTTAGCATATATTTTTCTGTAAAACCATTTATTCACTGATTCTTTAATAGTGTCATCATGCCTATTGTTAAAATGTTAGTAACTGTTCTGTGTAACGCAAGAAACGATTATGAGTATGATGATTTTTTTATTTCCACTGAATCTAGGTATATTTGAACACAAAACGTAACTCTTTAACTACCGAGCTACTAGGTTTCAATATATTTAGGTATAACATCTATCCATAGATAACGAGGATCCCAAGTTCGAGGATGCCGACATATCCTGTGATGAATGTTTAATGCGCACTCGAATCACAATAAGAACGCGAGTTTCAAAGGAAACCCGGAATACAATATGCGTTGTCAATGTTTACTCCAGTTTGTGAGAAAGTTATGAATTAACTAGCGGCCGCCCGAGACTTCGCCCGCGTGGACTTTAGTTTAAGAATGTTTCTAAAATAAAAGAAGCTTAAGTTACTTCTTATTAAATCTGCCTAACCTGCCAGTGCGCGCATGGCCCGGCGGTTAGCGTAGAACGCAAACGATCTATGCAACTAAGCCAAACGGGCGCGGTCGGGTGTGAGATGGGTGACCGCTAGTGGCAAAAAATTTCATGCGCGTTTCCGTGCTTCGGAGGGCACGTTAAGCCGTCGGTCCCGGTTGTTGTCGATAGATAATAGTCGTTAAACCTTGTCGGAGGCCTTATGGGCGGTTTGAAAACATCCGACAGCGGGTTGGCCACTAACCCGCATCTCCACCAACCCGCATTGGAGCAGCGTGGTGGAGTAAGCTCCAGGCCTCCCCATTAATGGGGAGAGACCCGTGCCCAGCAGTGGGACGCAAAAAGGGTTGCAGCCAACCTGCCAGTGAAAGTCTCGCCAAAATCGATTCAGCCGTTTCGGAGATTAGCCAGAACAAACAACAGACAGACTGACAAACAGTAAAAAAAAATATTTTGGTAGGTATATGTATCGTATGCATGTAGAAAAAAGCGGTTATTTTAATATTAAGTACAAACAGACACTCAAATTTTTACTGCTTTCTTTATTTATTAGTATACCTACCTAAGTAGTATAAAATTAAATATGGTGAAATAAATACTTAGTGCTAAATTTAAATGAAAAACCTAAGAGGATTATTAGTGGTGTTAGAAGGTAGGTGGGGTGTTCGATCGCCATTACTACTGTCTATTTTCAATAGTTCTATAATTAGATCAGCAAACAATGTGGGCGAGTCTTATAACTTGAAGTGAAAAAGTGTTTTCGCATTTTTTTTATTTTTAATGGCGTCGCACGATTTCTACATCACCACAAACATATAATTATGCATGTTCCATTGCAGACACTAGCCTTAGAATAATTACAATTACATACATTTTAGAAATCAAGTTCGCGCGCCCAAACAATGAAGGCCGCTCCGTAAGACTTAAGGTTAAATTTTATCACAACACTTTTTAAAAACAAAAGAAATCTAATAAAATAACTTTTCACAGTGTTTTTAATATTTTGTAGTATTTTATAGTCAATTTGGTCAAAATAAAAAATAAAATTTGTCAGATGTGACAGCTGTAGGAATCTATTTATTTAGTACCTACTTTAATTTTGACAGCGCGCTTGTATGGAGACTGACGTTCTTAACGTTATTATTCTAAGACACTAGCATTATCCTCTTGGAATTTTTAATTATGGGGAATTCTAATACAAGAACATGAGCATGTAATAATAGGCCTCATTGACCTTTTAAATAAAATAATAAAAATGTCTGTAATGTATGATTGATGTATTTGATGTATTTTAGTATAAGATTAGGTAAGTAGATTAGGTAGATTAGATAAGTAGAGTAATTATGAATTCTTAGTTATTAACAAATAATTCATACATTACTCTACTTATCTAATCTACCTAATCTACTTACCTAATCTTATACTAAAATTTTCTACAAATCTTGCTAGAGAACAGAGTTAAAGTACTTAGTATAATTTTTGTAAATCCGTTTTTAAACAAGTTTGGAGATAGAAGTCCGGCTTGCATTTTTTCAGGTGGCCAAGTCCCATCGATCCTTTGCGGTTACAGCCGCGCCACTTAATGAAATAGAAATTGGCGAACTCTCGAAGACAACCTCCTAACCCTCACCCGTCCCTCTCCCTCCGGGGGAATCCTCCGCTCAAGTGGCGAGGGAACGAGACAAAATATATTTTATACAAAGTCAAAGACGACCGACGAGTGGGATAGCTGTATTCATTATGAATATAATGCGGTCGTGGCTGTGTCCGTGTGTCCGCACGCAGCTGTGTATGTGTGCGTGCCTTTCTCAACAACGGTGAATCAATATTTCATCTTTGTGATGAAGGACGATGACCAGTTTGGGGTTGAGATGTTATCTCCCTGCATAATCTTAAACCCTCTTTGAGACTGATTTCGTGCTCTCATTAAGATAAGAAATGTAGCACTTTTAGTATTGAACTCGAATGTTGCTACTTAGATAAACATCATTTCGTATGTAACTCTACCGTCCAACGGTGAGTCGTAACCCAAAAAAATAAACATCAGTGTTACTTCAATCGATAACGAGCGAACGTCTCGCGTTGTGGTTGGTTTGCGGTTAAATGGGCGTGGCTTGTGGTTATATTTACGACCTCCGATTGGCCGATTAGAGCTTTGCGGTTAGTCATGTGGTTTCTAAGATTTTCACCCCTGGAAAAATAGATAGCGGAAAATATATGCGAACGGGCGCTGTGATTGGTCGGTGGCTGTAATTTTGCGGTTAACCGCGAAACGCTATTCGTTAAGATGATAATGGGCGCACACAATTGGAAGGATTTGTCATCGGTTTGTTTGGAGCGTAGCGCACTGGTCTGCGGTTACAAGTGTCGATTCGGGGTGGGTGGTTAGCGTCCCGCCAATACACTGGCGTTTTGCTTTAATAGTCGTTCTAATCTAAATTAAACACAGTAAACACGATTTCGTCACCACACATAGAACAGTAAAACTTTAAATACAAAATTCGAAAATCAAACGTAAAAATGATCAAACATTATTCTGTTTTTCATACACTAGTAAGCATAAAGTGCTATAAAGCAGCCATTAAAATCAAAAAATAGAAAACGCGCCCTCTTACGGTAAAGCAGCGAACGAAGTTGTACTATTTTTAACAAAACTCCTTCAAGTGCGAACCTTTTGCTTTCTTCGCTTTCTTAGAAACTCCTTAAGAAAGCTCCCCTCCTTCACTCACACATAAGAATCCAATAAGATGGAAACCAACTCGAACGAAAAACGCCTTAAGTTCATACCTATTTCTAACAGCTTTATGACCTTTCATTTCACTGCTATCTTATATTTGACTTAGTTCTAAAACGTCATTTCTACTCTTTAAGACGAGAAACTTACACCTTTCTTGACGCAGTACATTCACAAGGGGCGCGGATATTTGTGCTATAAGAGCTCAAATCGCTAAGAAGTTAGATTGAATTTGAGCTCTATTGCTTTAAGATAAAGTTTATTTTGCCTTCCGACGACATGGCTCTTATTGAGAATGTTCAAAGGAATATTTTTGGCAACTTTTCCGCTATAAAGTGAGGGTTCCTGTGTAAAAACACAAATAAGCATGTGCGTGTGGAAGTGGCGCTAGTGTTTCCTAATGTTGAACAAATCTCACAGATGGCGTTACTAGTGGTGTTGACACAATTTAGTCAAGTTTCTGTGAATGGTGAATGGTAAGAATTTTAGGAAACTATAAGTACCGTAATCCTAATTTAAATCTGATACTGAAACAAATTAGTAGCTTATTTTTAGAAATATTTGCATGAATCATAAAAACTTCTAAAACTTCGTGGTGGGTTTTTTTAATAGACATTATTTTGACAGTTGGGAAAGAGAACGCACGAGTTCGGAAAAGGTAAAGAAAAAGCACGAGTGTGTAATAGCCCACTTCCCGAACGCTATACGTCCTTGCAATACGCCACTTTTTGAGCAACTGTATTAAAAATAATTTCAAGTGCATTTTCCTGCTTCGTAAATAGGTATAATTTAGCCGCGAGTACCTACTGGTTGTTAAGATCTTAGGTTAGTGTTACTGATAAGATCTTAGGTCATCAAGATATTGACAGGTATGACACCCGTCAGAGGAGTGGCCTTTACGGGCGAACCCCTCGTCCCAACTTGCATGCACAATGTGCCTTCTAGTTTTAAACAACTAATGTATGTGTATGTTGGTGTCAGTGTTGTGTTGTCGGTGCATAGAAAATGACATTGTTAATTGAAATTGACATATTTAGAAATGTATGCGTCTGTAGCGATGAAAGAATATTTGTGAATGTGTGACAAAATTAAAATGTGTGCGTTCTGCCCCCCGCACCAGATTTGGCATAAAAATTTTGTATCGAAGCGAGGCGCTATGCCGTCTTTACTGCAGTAGCTGTTCCAGGGTACCTACATGACCAAAATCCATCAGTCATGCGTAGACGGAAGGCGAAACAAGCTAATTTGGGATACCTCTTCCCCCAAATTTCTTAGTGATCCTCCCCCCCAATATCTTGACGACCCCTCCCCCCAAAATTGAAGGCTGCGATCGCCCCTGCTCTACTGAAGGGTGAGTCAGTACCTTTAATGCTCTAAGGATAAGATAGTACTTATATGTAAATTGCCTGCAGCGTGGTGAAGTTAGCCAGCCTCGCTCTAAAACTGTGTCCAAAGGACCTACTCCGTACGCATCTGTCCGAAACATCGTGAATTTTTTTTTTGATAACTAATTTTTCCTATGTAGTAATTTATTTAGGTAGTAGCTTAATATTAAATGACTACCATAAATCTTACAAATCTGTGATAAATAAATGATTTTAAAAATTTTAGAACTTAAGAACGAACGTAACTGGAAATAAGTACGAACGTAACTGGAAAGGCTGTCAGAACTGTAATTCAAAAAACCGGCCAAGTGCGATTCGGACTACGCTCGATGGGTTCCGTACCATTATCTATAAAAAAATCACGTTTATTTCTTAAATATGTGTTTTATTTTATTATTTGTTGTTTGTTATAGCCGCAGCTGCCCCCCACCCCCCACTCCTGCCTCCTCCTCGGTACGCCCATATGTGAAAATTTCTAAGTACCTAATGTCTTGCCATCACGGTTCATGAGATAGAGCTTGATGACAGACAGACCGACGGACAGCGGAGGCTTAGTAATAGGGTCTCGTTGGCACCCTTCGGCTACGGAACTCCTAAAAACTCTTGCAATATCACTTGCTGTTATTACAAAAACTTTAAAGAATTTTCACAATCAAACTTCAATGAATGTTCACAATCAAAATACTTAATTTAAGGATTATGATTTAGATGTGATAGCATTAAAAAAAATTTGTTAAATACATAAAGCTACTTAATGGTCATCATCATTAACCATGTTTTTATTATTTATGGTTTTTATAATAATTACGATTATTGTCCAATAATAACTATTTTCCAATTACAGAGCCACTATAATAAATGAGGGAGGAAATGTAGTATTGCTAGTCGAGGGAGGCAGAGCTCAATTTTCTGGTCTATTTATTTTCTCTGGTCTCATTATACTAGTAGGTACCGTAATTTCATGCTATATAAGTATTGAATTAATTCAACTGCGTTGTTTTAAAGTAATATAAAAGATACTGGTGTATGTGGAAATTTCTGTTAGAGTTATAAATACAAATGAAATGAAAATATTTTATTTGCACAAATATGGGTGAAAAAGGTTTTACAAAATATTTAGAGCTCCATATTTACCCCTTAGGGTGTACAAATTTTATTTTATTAAATAAAATAATTATTTTAATGACTTAACATAATGTAAACATACATTCTTGAAATAACTATTACAGAAGGGTACATAAGAAACATTAAAGTAGTTTTAAATTTTACAGTTTTAATTAATTAGACTTATACCCAATTTTGTGCTTTTTATAATAATTTATTTTATTTGAACCATACGGGGTTCGCCGTCATCAGCTTTGGGCACCCACCAGGATGGGTTTTGTACACTGAGAGGAAAAAAAGCTGGCGAAAAAAAAAACCTCCCAGGTTTTTATGCCGCGGACAAGATTATTTATTAGTCATTTTATTTTATTTATGTTATTTTATTTTCTTATATTTTATTAATTTATTAATTTATCGTTAATAAACTCAAAAAAAAAAAACTTTAGTGAAACTGTTTACAAATGTTCTCATAATAATATTATAATTCATTTATTAATTGATATATATAGAGCGCGAGCAGTGATTCATTTATTACAAGCTTCATTCTTACAGGTATCATTCGAAGGACATTTTGATTATAACTTAAAAAGCACCCCACCCTTTTTAACACGCTTATATTAGCTTCACTTGTAACTAGGTATGTATGTATGTAAGAAAATCTTGGAAATTTTGCACACGCTCTATATTATATAAAATGTTTAGTGGTGCTAAGCCTATGTTAGTCACATTGTTAATATTTCAATATTAACTTATATTAATATTAAAGTAAATTACACACATTAAAATTCCTAAATACAATTAAAATTTGTTAATAAAGCTTAACCTATGTTAGTAATTTTAATTTTAAAACACTAGGAGACACTAGCAATGTAGACTGCGGCAATGCCACAAAAATGGACAGACCAGTCTGTCTGCAGTCGTCATCAGTTCGTAACTCTATTAGTAATAATAATAGCACTGCTCTATATCTAGTAACATCTTGACTATGTTATTTACGATTTAGTTGTGATACTCAAACTTGGTACTATAGTATATATATAGGTATAGGTAAAAATAGTAAATGAAAATTCACGTGCACCCATATTGTTTATTTAAGTACTTTCGAGCCAATCCACATTTAATTTTAATATTGATATTTTTTTTTCTTTTGTCAAACCACCAATGTATTTTTCAAAGCTGATATAATTTATCTACATAAAAACCAAAAAAAAATACCTCATTAGCAAAGATATAAAAAAAAATTAACATCAACTGTAAAATATACGCTAGGGATAAAGTACATACCTATTTTTTTTATTTGAATGGAGTAGCAGACGAGCATGCGGGCCACTACATACAACCTCAAGCAAGCATGGGTAGGTAAGTCTTGTCTGAGGTCGTATGCAGTTGCGCTGCTACTCCGGAGGCTGGTGGTGGTCTCATGTAATTGTGGCCGGCAATTGCACCTTTCCACCGAAATAAGAATTGGTTCACGGCAGAAGTGGGTGCAGCGGTGGTACTTCCCCGGGCGAACCTAAATAGCTCTACCACCTACCCAATTTTATGAATTTTATATTTTTATACTAAACCAATCATCATAACAATAAATAATGTTGAAATTGCGAAAACTAAATAGTGCTGGTTTAAAATACCAAATTAACTCCAAAACAAGATGCATCGTAAAAGTGCTAATTAGGTTGTTTTAATTAAGCCCATCGCAAAGGGGGCGTTACGGTATGAATGGGAATATTTTAATTATCGTGCCCCGGCGTAAATTTCCCACGACTGCGATAAAGAATAAACATCAGCATTGTCTTAAACCCCGCTAAGAATTACGGCTTGCTAGGGGTGGCACGCGCACTGTACTTTACATGAGATAAAAGAAAAGAAAATATTTATTTCATATTAGGAATACTTACATAATATTTGCTTAATGAGTGTAATTTTTAGGTGCCCGTTTGGACTAGATGTTGAGAAAGACTAGAGTTGGAAAAAAACTCCCAGCAGCACTCTTTTAAAAAAAGTACATTATGTAAGTGTTTGAGATAACACAATGGCTATGGGTTGACAATGGGCACACGTGACAGCTGATCGTGTGAGACACTATATAGAATGAATATGGAATACCTATATGGAATACAATGTTGCTGTTATACTTACATATGGTTGTATGTTTCAGATAAAAATAATTTGTACATGTAGTGTACATTGGAAAAAGAATAATGAAAATAAAAAGGGCGGATGAAATTGGAGGTCCCTAAATTAAAATATCCAGTTATGTCGGTAAAAAAAATCATAAAGGGCCTCGTGTTCGATTTCAGGTAAAGCAGATATTTTAATGATGAGTTTAAAACTTTTGTTCTCGGTCTGGGTGTTTGTGTTTCTGTCTTTGTGTGTGTCCATAGCGCTCACTATACAGTGTATAACTACCCCGCTGTGGGGCTATGAGTGTGAAAGGATATTTATTTATTTTCACAGGTAAAGTAGTTAAGTTTTAGTTTTGTAATTACTCTCATTTTGGTTCTGCTTACTGTCGAGGCAAAGAAACCGAAAAGAAAGACAAGGAAATTATTTTAAGGCTCTTACAGAAAACTTACGTAAAATAGAGATTAATTAGGTTCAAAATTATGTTTTAAGCCCTTTAAATAATTTTTACCTTGTATTTTTAACTTGTCTAGTATTGTTACTACCCTTTTTAAAACCATTTCTTTATGTTCAAAACATTATCAGTATAGTATCATGATAAAAAGTTGGTATTTTTATTTTCTTCTTACTTTTTTTCTTTAAATAATAAATAATGTAGTTTAAAAAACTAAAAAACACGCTTTTGTGAAAATACCAACTAAAAAGTAAAAAAATAAGAAGAAAATGTATTTTACTGTAAAAAAAGCGTGGGGTGGTTTTTAAGATACTATAGACACCTTGACACCATGCACCCCACGCTTTTTTTACAGTAAATACATTTTCTTCTTATTTTTTTACTTTTTAGTTGGTATTTTCACAAAAGCGTGTTTTTTTAGTTTTTTAAACTACATTATTTATTTTTAATTTTTTAGTTGGTTTTTTTATTCTCATATTATTACATTGTCATCGGCCCTTGACCCCTGTGCAAATTTTCAAGTTAATCAGACGCTTAGACGTGTTAAAAATATAAAACTTTATATTTATCTCATTAAGTTCCTTAGGCCACGAACTTATCAGCCGCCCCTCGTATATTTCTTTTTATCCTGATGATCCTAGTAAGGACTTTAAAATAAAGTTATGACATTATTGTATTGTCATCGGCCCTTGACCCATGTGCAAATTTTCAAGTTAATCAGACTCCTAGAAGTAAGTGAAAATGAAGTTAAAAGATTCCTTTACATACATACATACATACATACATACAGGTCAAGTTAATAAAAGCGTGTTAAAATGAATTACCTTTACTGGTACTGTTCTACTGTATCACAGCAGATTATATCAGTCACTACATAGAGGCAGCCCTACAGGGCAATGTCTCAAGTAGTCGTGCGTCCCGGCGGGGCCGTTACGCGGTCACTGCTGATTACCGCCGCCTTGATTCAACCCTTTCTGCCCCTCGGACTTCTTTTGTGCCCTCTATGTTAACAAACGCTGCATATTACATAGTAAATATTAAGTTGGATATATGTTTATATTTTTTTCTTAGTAACTAAAATAATAAAGGTTGTGTAAGTAGAAAATACAGCCCTACATAGCAATATCTCAAGTCGTCGTGCGTCCCGGCGGGACCATTACGCGGTGACTGCTGATTACCGCCGCCTTGATTCAACCCTTCCTGCCGCCTTGGACCTCTTCCGTGACCTCTGTGTTAACAAATACTGTGTAGCAACCAGCAAGGAAATAGAAAGATATAAAGCGTCTTTCCAGCCTGTTTGTAAATAAAATAAGCTAGATTTTGTTCTATGTTTGAATGCAATAACTAGAGAAGTACTAACGTTGTACCCATTAGTTACGTAAAGCTAGCAACGTAATTAAGATTCAATCTTTCCTCTGTATTGACAAAACACTGTGATATATCGACCTGCAATTAAAGAGAAATATATTACCTTTTGTTGTTTCTGTGTTCCAGCTAAAATAACTTAGATTGTATATTTTGAAACTTGAATGATTTTCGACAAGATACGCATAAGATAAGCAGTGTAATTAAATATGAAATTATTTAACACATTTTCTGTACTGTCAAGAATAAGATAATAAGGGGAATGTACTCGTAGTTGTTGCAGCCCTACAGAGCAATGTCTCAAGTCGTCGCGCGTCCCGGCGGGGCCATTACGCGGTCAGTGCTGATTACCGCCGCCTTGATTCAACCCTTCCTGCCCCCACGGACCTCTTCTGTGACCTTTGTGTTAACAAATACTGTGTATTAACCTGTGAAGAATAACTAAAATGTGCTTATTTATTTTTCTTAACTATAGCCATTCAAATAATGTTTTTTTGTTTTATTTTTAGGATGCCTATCAATCAACTGGCGAGGTCCTGACTTGCATTGGTCGATGATCAGCCACCGGAATAGCAGAGCAACTGATTACGAACTCAATCATGACTCAACCTTGCTCGAGACTGAGTTTAGATATCCCCGTCCTACAGCGATCACATATCTCCACGTGTCCTGCATGCTTCTCTACCATATCTGGTTGCACAATAGTACCCCACCAAGACGAGCCAACTTTTTCTTAAAGCGCTTCGTCCTTTTTATGCATCCCTTCTGAAACTAAATATTTGCAAACACAAAAATAACGAACGCATTGTGATGTTAGCGAAAGGGCGAAACCACAAATTTTTTTCAAGATACGTTACACGAAGACACGCACACAAAATTATAATATACAGAGGAAACAGCAGGAGGTATAGCATATGTAGCTTATTTTTTATAGACCGTTTCATTTTTCGTGGGATTCTTAAATCCCTGAATCTGGATGTTGATCCACCTGCCCCCCCTCGGTACCCCCATGGTGTGATGCATTTATATATTTACTTGAATGGAGTAGCAGACGAGCATGCAAGCCACGTAGTATTAAGTGGTCGATCAAAGCCTTAGTCTTGCCTATAATCGTATACAGTTGCGCTGCTACTACGAGGGATGGTCACCTCATGTTATTCTGGCCGGCAACTGTATCAGTCCACCGAAAAACAATAGAACTGCTTCACGGTGCAAGTGGGTGCAGCGGTGGTACATCCCCGGACCATTGAAGTTATACCACCTACTAATGGTATGTTTTTGGCTGCAATCCTTTTTATGTCCCACTGCTGGGCACGGTCTCTCCCCCTTATTTGGGAGGCCTGGAGCTTACTCCACCACTCTACTCTAATGCAAGTTGGAGGTCGGATGTTTTCAAACCGACTATAAAGCCTCCAACAAAGTTTAACGACTGTTATCTATCGTCAACAACCGACAACGTCTCTTCCAAAGCACGGAAACGCGCATGAATTTTTTTGCCACTAGCGATCATGGTATGTACTCCATGGTATGTATGTTTTTACTTTCCTGTAAAGAATTTGTTTCTTCATATACATATACCTTGTATCTCTGTCTTTTGTAGTAAATTCAATTCGCAGAAATGTACAAACTCCTAGACAGGAGGATTAATTATGTTCATTTAACTCATTCCCCCACAGTGAGATGACAAAGTAACGTCAAGACCGACGATGCGTACACGGTTATTGCAATAATTGGCGTCTTCACATAAACAAAAGTACAAAGGACTAAGTAATCAGGGGTTCGTATGAAAGCTCGTAATTATGTACAGTTGCGAAGAAAGGATTGTCTCAATACAATGCACGGGCTGCCTTCGACAATTAGATAGACAAAGCGGTGGAAATGTTACGGTTCGGGTTTTACGCATCGGTGCCGTCTTGGAGAGAAGAGATTGAATATAATTAGAAGTATATATAAATAACGTAAGTAAAATACAAGAGCGCATGGCCCAGCGGCTTGTTTAGAACGCATGTGATCTACGCAGAAAAAAAACGGGCGTGGCTGCTAGTAGCGCAGATGCAGTGGCACGTTAAGCATTCGGTAACGATTTATCGATAGATAGCAGTTGTAAAAACTTGTTGGATGGCTTATGGATGATTTTAGAACTTCCGACAGTGGGTTGGTCACTAACGCGCATTTTCAAGAACCCATATTGGAACAGCTCCAGAGGCAGCACGCAGCTTTTAGAGTCTCCAGGACTCCCCAATAATGGAAAGGGACCCATGATCGTGTTTCGGTAAAGTTATTTTGAAGGGAAATGAGTACTGCAACAGAGCAGCAGTTGTGATTACATTTGTTGTAAAGGGTAAGGACTTAAGCGTCAAAAATATTTACTTTTAAAAAGACGAAAGGTCACATATTAGGTTACCACATAGAAAAAAATGTTGTTCGTGACTAAGTACTTACCTATTCGATCGGTATTTCCGTGCCAAATCATCGAACTATCCGTAGCTAGAGGAGGGCTGTCGAATCGCAATTTAAAACCGCACCCGTCCCGTGCAGCGAAATTAAGTGCGAGGTAGTTCGTACGTGACACCAGCAAATGCCGTGCCTGCCCGTGAGTGCCCGCACTTATTATAAAGCTTCATTTGTTTGTCCTTGTTCTTTAAAGTAAAGAAAATCACGTGAATCAAGTTTATAAAATCCGCTACACTAGCGTCTCTGTAAAGTAATCACAATAAAAATTTGTTTAGGGCTTATTCCAAGTGTTAGAGGTCTTATGGGTAGTTTGAAAACATCCAACAGCGGATTGGCCTCTAACATCTAACCTATTAGAATTGGAGCAGTGTGGCAGAGTAAGCTCCAGGTCTCCGCAATTTAAAGGGGGATATATGCCCCGGAGTGGGAAGCAAAAAGGGTTGCAGCCAATGGTAAAATTCAGTTTCACTTTTTCTTTCGTTATTCTTTGTTTATTCAGGCGATATCCGTATCCCTATCTGTAACTAGAGGAAGGCCGTCGAATGGTATGTTTAAATTAATATGGTCATAAGGTATCCTTTCTTATATTTCCCATTCCATCCATCCGTAGCTGGGGGAGGGCTGTCGAATCGTAATTTAAAACCACACCCATCCCGTGCAGCGAAATTAAGTGCGAGGTAGTTCGTACGTGACACCGGCAAATGCCGTGCTTGCCCGTGTGTACCCGCCTTAATTATGAAGCTTCATTTTTTATACCCATTTTCTTTGAATGTTGTCTAGAATATTTTGTAAACCTAGTTTCTAAGTGCCATTTGACTCGCGTCCATAGCAATAAAAAATGACTTAGCTCCTTAACCTGTAAGTAATTTCTGAATGTACGCAATATCGTGTCATATCATAACAACTTTGGTATTATTTTTATAAAACATAATCCAAATGATAGCTGTAGCTTTAGCTGTCACGACTCAACCGTACCTTTGCGACTACAGTCGATTTTATTTAAGTGCGATAGGGATAACATAACGATATCATTTATATAACTTAACAACGATACTTTCTATTCTAATTTTCCATTCGTATTGCTTCGCTACTGCCATGCTAAATCATCGAACTATCCATAGCTAGAGAAGGGCTGTCGAATCCCAATTTAAAACCGCACCCCGACTCGCGCTGAGAAATTAAGTGCGAGGTAATTCGTATGTGACACTGGCAAATGCTGTATCTCTGTGTATCTCTGTCTTGGTTATAGAGTTTAAAGAGTATATTCAGAAACAGAACACTGGTCCTTTTATCTTATATTTCTCAAAAAGTTGGTATTTCTGCGACAAACCATGAAACTATCTACTCGTATAACTAGAAGGTAGATAGCGGGGATTAAATCTCGCATCGTCCCGGGCTTCGAAATTAAGTGCGAGGTAGTTCGAACGTGACACCGGCAAATGCCGTGTTCGCCCATGTATGCCTGAATGTTCTCCCTAATTATGAAGCTTCATTTTAATAATATATTCAGAAAAAATTACCTACGCCTGGAAGAGGAATTACTTAACGTTTCTTAAGATTTCTGTTTTGTTATTGTGGATTTTTAATTTTTTAACACTGAGTACTTACTTTTTGTTTGTGACATAAAAAAAGTATATATTAATTTTAAATCGCATCCCATCCCGCACTGTGAAATTAAAGCGAGGTAGTTCTCACGTGACACCGGCAAATGCCGTATTTGCCCGTTTGAGCTCTCCATAATTATTATTGTGATAAGTATATTGTATTTGTATTTTTTTATTTCATTTGTATTTCTATAGTTATTTAATAAAAAGCATCTACAGAATTACCTGAATTCATAGAACAAATAGATCAATATTTCCCACTGGAAGATATCAAAAAAGTACTATCAAATGGAAAAAAGTTTTCTTCGTCCCTCATAACTCGGATGTTCGACCAGTATTTCCAGCTAAATCATCGAACGTGTGTGTCCGCCTTAATAGTGAGGGTTTGTTTGTATGTACTTGTACATAGTACATAGGTATAACTTTTATGTAGCATTTAAAAATATATCTGAATGCAAGTTAGGTCCGAAGCTAATGCGTAATTTTTCCCGGTTATTGCCCTTAGTTGTCCTTTTGGACTGAAGATGAGCTAAGAGAAAAAGAGGCGTACTTATTCAAAAATATTTTTATGTGTTCAAAGCATCGAAAATGCTTAATTTTATTCCGTTATATTCACGAAAATACATCAAATACAGTAAAGCTCTATAGATAGTCTGTCTAATTACCAATTAGGTACCTACTTATCTAAGTTTTTAATTTAAACACAATCTTTTCCCTTACGAACTATTAAGCTACAAATACCCGAGGCACCTTTATTTTAAGGCTTGCATTAATTAAATTCATCCACGACTTTAGTGGCTTTCTGCTGCTAGTGAAATAACGAAGCTAAATTGGCATACACAACCTATTATTCGTATCAAGGTTTGAAAATAACGAAGAAGCTGTCTTTAATACTAAATACCTTATAGACGTGAAATAATTTTTCAAGTAATAAACTCAATTAACCATATTGTCTTTTGTTGTTTGTTCAATTGAAGCGCGCATGGCCCGGCGGTTAGCGTAGAACGCAAACGATATAATGCAACTAAGTCGAAAACATCCAACAGCGGGTTGGCCACTAACCCCCATCTTCACCAACCCGCATTGGAGCAGCGTGGTTGAGTAAACTTCAGGTTTCCCCAATAATGGGGAGAGACTTGTGCCCAGCAGTGGGACGCAAAAAGGGTTGGAGCAGCCATATTGTCGTTATTTAGATACAACTTCGTACAATAACTTAAAGACAAATTAAATAGCAAAAATAAATAGCACTAAAGTGTATTAAATCGATAGTGGTTAACTAATCTATTCATTGGACTTTTAGTATATCACTGGAGTTACCTCGCAAGTGAGAATTATAAGCTACAGTCACGATAAGGTACCTAACTACATATTCTAGATGCTCTTTACTTATAAAAAACTAACTTAGGGTCTCTTTCACCACCTTCAAGTAAAGTGACACGAACGATAATTGTCGGTTAAAGTCACCCGTAACTTTAATTTCAATTTCACGATGTTCGAGTAGCACTAATCATATGCCAAACTGACCCACTCGAAGCATTTACTTGCCAATTTTTACTTCGGACGTAACAAATCAACACTAACTTGGAGATGGTGAACGAGGCCCTTAGACTTAAAAAGTGAATCATTACATTGTTGGGCCTAGGTAGAGGCACGGTAGTCCCTGTAGCTTCGGGATTAAGAATAGAGCTACGGTATCCCCTGCCTGATCGTAAGAGGCGACTAAAAGGACGCTTCCGGGGCTGCGGGCGGTGAGAGTGGGAGCTCGACCCGTCCAGCCAACAGCCCCGGGAAGGACGGCGGTGTGTGCGTGGCCGCATGCCGCCGTAAGCATCGGAAGGTGCAGGAGATCACATCTGCTCTCCCAAAGATGGGCCCGTTCCAGGGCGTCGCATATGGAGGACACCGGTGCGTTCCATGGGAGATCCCGGAGTCCTCCCCAAACGCAGAGGAAGGCCACCGAGGGGGTTTTAGTGAGGTTCAAATCCCACATAACCCGGTGTCCTTTCCCAAGGTGCTGGGTACCATTTGAAGGTTTCCCCTCCGATACCAAAAAAAAAGGTAGAGGCACGGTAATATAGAAGCGAGTCTCATTTATAGTAATGTTAAATGTATCGTAAAATTAAAATCATAATATTTGAACCGTTATATTTAACTGAAAACTTATAAGCAAATGTAATTAAAGCACCAAAAAGCGCTACAAAATTTCATATCCATGCATCAATACATTATCCGTAAATGTTATTTAGATGCAATATATTACAGTCGAGGCATAAATCTGGCAACGGGCGGCCGAAGCCAAAATGTTCATGTATTTAATGCTAAAAATCAATAATTAAGCGATATATGTAATTAATACGGTGTGTCCGTGGCGCGGGCGTACGCCTGCATTATAGAACACCGCTAAAATGCTCTGTACATTATGAAAATGACGCAATGATAAGCCTGCCGTCGTTTTTGCTAGCGTTTTATTCTGATAATTATAATGGATTATTATAGTATTTTTCGTTATACCTACGTAGGTAATCCGCTACCATATATACCCTCCGTTATCAAAATGAAATAAAGGTAAAATTCGGCTGGTTTCGAAAATCTTATAAGTGAACAAGCAGGAGCAGCCATAGCGACCGCGACGGTAAGATCGGACTCTGGTTCAGTTCCCGGTGCGCAACTCTGAATGAGTTTGTTATGTGCGGTTTTCCACTGTTGTACTCGTAAAATTTCATTACGATGTTACGAAACCATATCATATCAAGAAGTAATCATGTCAAAGGTTAGATTTCACGGATAGTCAAAATTGTATATCTACAAGCCTTCGCTACAAACCTTAAGAACACACATCCTACAATGTAGAATGCACTGCACTGTAGAATCTACAGCTTCGAATTTCTGTACGCGGAGGTCCGTTATAAAATTCTACATATAACATAGAGAGTAACAAATATCCAATTCATTCATGGGCGTACCCAGGTTCTTGGTCTATGGGAGGGGGGGGGGAAGTTCTTGGTCAGAGGGGGCTAATTTATAGGTTCTTGGCCGGGGGGGGGGGGGGGGGCCGGGGCTTTCAAGCTGGGTACCGCGCGTAAATTAACATTCCACGTTACCATTACACGAAGACACGCACTCAAAACATTAAATATAAAGGAAACAGCAGGAGGTAGCATATTATTATATAGCTTATTCTTTATAGGTTTCTTTTTTGATTTGGAAGATCTTTTGGGATCAGCTGCCCATTAATACCATAATGGTTATAAATTAACCATAGGTTTAAGAGGTTCTATTGCTATCTGTTATCAAAATGTTTAGTATTTAAACCGCCATACTGTGCGATACTAAGTTATAATGAGCATTTATTTTTGAATCTCATTTGTCGGCAACTGTATGCTATTAATTACGATGGTCAATAGTATCGCGCTCCGTCGAGCGACAACGGTGTGGGCATCTCATTATATATCGCGTTTAAAGGTTTAATGTTATATTATGCAACAAATTTTCGATATACGGACGATTGCGATTCGAATGAAAATTTTTAAAGTAAAAATTAATTAAAGAGAAAACACAAATGCGTGCGTGTGGGTGCACTTGTGGTTCGCGAAGTCAATATATTCATTGTAAAAATGAATGTTTGTCTGTATGTCCTTTACGGAATCATAAACTATCCATTTGATCATGTCATGATCTTCAGTAAAGTGTTGTGCATGAGCCCAAAAAGGTTTCTGAGTTGGTGTTTGCCTGTCTGTCTGTCTGTCAGTCTGTTTATTCCGGCTAATCTCTGAAACAGGTGGACCGATTTTGACGGGACTTTCACTGGCAGGTAGCTGATGTAATAAAGAGTAACTTAGGCTACTTTTACAAAGTCCACGCGGACGAAGTCGTGGGCGGCCGCTAGTACAAAATATTCGCTTAATTCAAAATTCAAGGCATTCGCCTTTAGGTGCCCGTTTGGGCTAGATGTTGAGCATAGAGTAAAAAGGCGGCGAAAAAAAAAACTCCCAGCAGCACTCATTTAAAAAAAGTACATAAGCACATATTTGAGATAACAATATGACTACCTATGGGTCGGACACGGGACAGCTATGACATGAGACACTATAAACCCACTTCCACTTGCCAGATACGAGTCATTATTTAAACATTCAGTTTAGAAAATAGCCTTGCGTGAGTGAGATTCACTCCCACGCTCTTTATCATTAAGATAATCCTTTGTGAAATGAAATTAAATGAAAATATTTTATTTGCCGAAATATGGGTGAAAAAAAGGTTTTACAAAATACTTAGAACTCCATATAGGGTATACACATTTTAATTTAATTTAATAAAATAATTAATTTTAATGACTTAATTTAAACTTAAATTCTTAAAATGACTATAAAAGAAGGGTACCTACATAAGAAACATTTAAGTATGTAGTTTTACATTTTTATAGTTTTGATTAATTAGACGTAATCCCATTTTTGTGCTTTTTATAATAATTTATTTTATTTGAACCATACGAGGTTTGCCGTCATTAGCTTTGTGCACCCACCAAGATGGGTTTTTGTACACTGAGAGGAAAAAAAGCTGGCGGAAAAAAAACCCTCCCAGGTTTTTACGCTGCGGACAAAATTATTTATTATGTAATTTTATTTCGTTTGATTTATATTATTTTAAGTTTATTATTATTATTTATTTTTTATTTATTTTATTTATCGTTTATAAACTCGTGTTATAGTACGCCATTTGTGGAGTGATAACAACGGTTCAGCATCATTATGTATCGCATTTAATGGTTTAATGTGATATGATGCAACAATCTTTGATATTCAAGCTTATTATATTAAATCTCCAGTTTTAATGAAAAAATGGAAACTGATTCCAATACGTAGGTATTGAAACAAAGCTTAGATTTCAAACTACTCTTCTTGATACTCCAAGGGTTCTGTCTTGTCTGCATTTTCGTAAATAAATCGAAGTATGTTACGACATGAAAGACAGCGTCAGTAAAATATCTTTTTCCATTGATTTAATCTCAATTTTATCAAGTGTACACTTTTATCAAGTGTGTACACTTGATAATAGCGATTTGACTCTAGCTAGACTATACATTGTGGTTTATAAATTTCCTAATAAATTAGAGCTAGGTAAATGAACAGAACCCGCATTGGAGCAGCGTGGTGGAGTGAGCTCCAGGCCTCCCCAATAATGGGGAGAGACCCGTGCCCAGCAGTGGGACGCAAAAAGGGTTGCAGCCCAAATGATCAGGATTACTTATTTTTAATACAAGATTCCGTATCCTTATATCTTTGTAAAAACCGACGTGTTCCGCGATCCTAAGTTATAATGAGTGACTGTAGGTACAGTACCTATCTGAAACTCATTTCATTGGAACAGTTTGCAATGAATGATGACAATCAATAGCTATGCGCTCCGTCGAGCGACAACAACGGTACGGCATCTCATTATGTATCGCGTTTAAAGGTTTAAACAATAATGCGCGGTGCGAATCTTTAATATTCAAGCGATATATATGGATGTTCGTTTTTTTAGCGAAAATGGAATCATGAACAAAGTCCGTTAATAAAAGTTTATCACTGTAGCTTCGGGATTAAGAATAGAGCTACGGTATCCCCTGCCTGATCATAAGAGGCGACTAAAAGGGGACTTCTTGTTTGTGGATGGTGTGAGTGGGGGCTCGATCAGTCCAACCAGTAAGCATCGGACGGTGCAGGAGAGCACATCTGCTCTCCCGAAGATGGGTCCCTTCTGGGGCGTCGTGCGTGGAGGACACCGGTGCGTTCCGTTGGAAATCCCGAAGTCCTCCCCAAGCGCAGAGGCAGCCACCGAGGGGGTTTTAGTGCGATCAAATCCCACATAGCCCGGTACCTTCTCCCAAGGTGCCGAGTATCTTTTGAAGGTTTCCCCCCCGATACCAAAAAAAGGCTATTTGAATTATCTTATTATTTAAAAGACAAAATCACAAACAAACGAGATGAAAGGACACAGATAAGTCTACAACCCAATCTGAAGCAAGTATTTTATTTTTTACTTCAGAGACTAATGAGGTTCTCATGTAAAGGTGGCATAGCTACACTGTGTTTTCTATTGATATTTTTAAAAGAAGTTGATATAATGATAAATAAATATATATATATATATATATATATATATATGATAATAAAATAAATAAAGTGAACATTGACAACTACGATGCAGTAATCTGCTCAGCATTTAGCTCGCACCTAGGGAATTATTCTCGTAGTAATGCGCTTATTAATAAATAATTCTAATATTCTACTATGCAAACATAAACTTGCGGCGGAAAACTCCACATCGTAATCATCCTTTTCTTTAAAAGTGATCACTAACACACTTTTTTACTTTTTGAACATTATAAAATTCTACTATGCACACATAAACTTGCGGCGGAAAGCTTCACATCGTAATCACCTTTTTTACCTTTTTGAATATTATAATATTCTACTATGCAAATATAAACTTGCGGTAGAAAGCTTCACATCGTAATCATCCTTTTTTTAAAAAGTGATTACTATCACACTTTTTTACTTGTTGAACATTATAATATTCTACTATGCAAACATAAAGTTGCGGCGGAAAGCTTCACATCGTAATCACCCTTTTTTACTTTTTGAATATTATAATATTATACTATGCAAACATAAAGTTGCGGCGGAAAGCTTCAAATCGTAATCACACTTTTTTACTTTTTAAATATTATAATATTCTACTATGCAAACATAAACTTGCGGCGGAAAGCTTCACATTGTAATCATGCATTTTACTTTTTGAACATTAAAATATTCTACTATGCAAACATATCAGCTGCTACAATACAGTAATGTGCTTACGTGTCTTGTAATCTTGCGGTAGATAGCAACATACCATAATCACATTTTGTTATTTTTTTACTTTTTAACTTAGATGAATTATTGAATGAAATATACTATTTTATCGTCCATTATTAAATCTGGTGACAAACAAATGCTGCAGCCGCGATGCAGTAATGAGCTCATCAAGCCTTCGCATTTATAAGCAGGCTAAAAAGATTATCGTATTTTTTAACTTAAAGTAAAGCTTATATATTAGCTTAAATAAGGCAATTACTTGGCATTATTTTGCTATTTTGCACTTTTCTAGTGCAACTTTTTATGCGTAGAGCGATTACAGAAATTGCCATCTTACAAGACCTTGTCCCAGTCATATCAATTATTGTATAGTAGGTACTGCGTTTTTGTCGATTTTGAGCGATGTGTGAGCCCAGCTGGAAAGACCACAGGCTCCGATACGGAGATACCGAGTTCGAACCCCGGTGCGAACCTCTGATAAAGTTTGTAATGTGCGCATTTATCGCTGCTCCACGGCCAGAGAAAATTTATTAACTATTTTCCTTCAGCGTGCCTGCCTGATATACTCATAATTACTTTCTCGAAAGCATGTCGACTAACCCGCACTGGGCCAGCGTAGTGGACTATGGCTTACATCTCTGCTAAGAGGAGTCCTCTGCCCAGCATTGGGACATAAAAAGAGTTGAAAAAAAGTTGAAGTTTAGAATACATTATGTAGCTGTAGGTAGGCACATAGTGTATTCATAGCTTTATTCACACTTTTTTTAATGTTAGGGGAAAAAGAAAACAAAAATATGAATTTATTTAGAATTTATTTATATAAAATGCATTCCGCTACTCGTAGTCAACAGAAATACTCGTAGAACAGACACAAATTAATTGCTATGCAAGGTAAAATAATTATAATTAGAAGTATTTAACAAAAATTTAATACACTTAAACAATATTGCACAGAATACTATCAATAATGGCAACAATAATCTTTGCAAAACTAAAGATAAGAAAATTAAAATATTTTAGGTACATATACCTACTTATAACGTATGAATTCATTGCAATTCATTTTAAATAAGAACGTCAGCAGAAAGCAAATAATAAATATCCCTTCAAGCTGGACAGAGACGGCACTAAATAGCCTTTCAACGTATGCATTGCTTTTGATAAGTATTTTCTACAATTTTGATTGTATTTGTAATATTAGGTCTAAAATTTGGCCTCGATTTGGTTTTTATTTCGTAATCATTATACGCCGTCTACATTAACGGTATTACCGTTTGGACTGTCTTGGTACATCTGTCTGTCAAAGATCAAAGGTTTAACGGCCAAGTCACATTAGTTACTCTTAGCATCGGCGATCGGCGGCTGAACGCAGCAATTCAGCATCCAAAACGCACGATTCTGATGCCGCGTCAAAGCGCCAAAACGCGATGCAGCATCTATGCACACGCTAATCGTCGATCGCCTATGCTATAAATAGCTTGTGTGGCCTGGCCGTTACTCGTACAGCCATCCTCTGTAATGTGATCAAAAGTCTCGTAAGTGCACTTTTTGTCACATTCTCGTGTTCTATAAAAATAAAGCTATTAATATGAGAAAGAGCTCATCAAGGGAAAACGCGTCTTTTTAACTTTTGTGGCTCTATAAGTGATAGTAAATTATTACTGTGGATAGATTGTTGGTAACAAAAGAAGGATATAGACACAAAAAGTAACTGTGACAAAAACTGCAGGTTTTACATATATGCATACAGAGAAAAGTTTTAATTTAAGTAACTTTGTGGCTCTATAAGTGATAGTAAATTATTACTATGGATAGATTGTTGGTAACAAAAGAAGGATATAGACACAAAAAGTTACTGTGACAAAGACTGCAGGTTTTACATACCTATATATGCATACAAAGAAAAGTTTTAATTTAAGTAACTTTGTGGCTCTATAAGTGATAGTAAATTATTACTGTGGATAGATTGTTGGTAACAAAAGAAGGATATAGACACAAAAAGTAACTGTGACAAAAACTGCAGGTTTTACATATATGCATACAAAGAAAAGTTTTAATTTAAGTAACTTTGTGGCTCTATAAGTGATAGTAAATTATTACTATGGATAGATTGTTGGTAACAAAAGAAGCATACAGACACAAAAACTTACTGTGACAAAAACTGCAGGTTTTACATATATGCATACAAAGAAAAGTTTTAATTTAAGTAACTTTGTGGCTCTATAAGTGATAGTAAATTATTACTATGGATAGATTGTTGGTAATAAAAGAAGGATACAGACACAAAAACTTACTGTGACAAAACAGATTTGGTGCAGATTTTGCATATATTCATACAAAGAAAAAAAAATCATTTAAGTACTGATAAAGAATATATTTTTAAAGCAACAATAATGGTACTATCTTTGATTAATATAAATAACCTTTGTTTTGATAACATATCATAGAAATTTACGTTTTAGTTTGAAACAACATAATAAATATAAATAAAGTACAAAAGCACGTTAAATCAAAGCAATAATTTTATCTATAGAGTCCTTAGGTATCTATAAATATCTACAACTGGACAGAGTTCACATATTCAACAGATATCTTACTCTATCTGTGAATTTAGAACGAATTTGTGATAGTTTTTAGGAACAATCATTGATACAGTCCTGTGCTGTCTACACGAAGTGCGCATAGCCCTATGGCTGCCGTAGAACGCAAGCGATCTACCTACAGGGCTAACCGAAGCAGGAAAAAGCGAGTGTGAGATGGGTGACCGTTAGTTGCAAAAATCATGAATGTTTCCATGTCCGGAGAGCACGTTAAACCGTTGGCCTCGGTTATTATCGATGATAGCAGTTGTCAAGCTTTGTTGGAGGCCTTTTTGGCGAGTGATGGCATCCTCCAGCGTGACAACCTTCGCCACCAACCCGCATATCTACTTACTCGCATTGAAACTCGTGGTAGAGTAATCTCCAGGCCTTCCCAATAATAGTGTAATAGTTTATAGGTCTGTATCAAAGCTTGTGGCAGTGATGTAGTGTGATAGTTTGGTACAAAAAAAGAAATACCTGTGTTATTCCTTTTTTTTATTTAGGAAAGGTGATGTAGTGTGATAGCATGCACGTAAATTATTTAATGCTGAAAGAATGCGGTAAGTACGCCTGATTCGGGCGGCTACAAGTCACGAAGGCACGTCCATTGATTAACGTCCGTTCTTTCACGTACATAACCTGTATATGGCTGCAACCCTTTTTGAGTCTCACTGCTGGGCACGGGTCTCTCCCCATTATTGGGGAGGCCTGGAGCTTACTCCACCACGCTGCTCCAATGCGGGTTGGTGGAGAATCTGTACATAATCTACATGCTAGGAAACTAGCGTTGAGGGAAGACAAGATAAGACTGTAATTACTCTGAGTCGCGCTCTGTAAAGTTACCGTTAAGTCGATAAAGTGTAATTTGTATCAAAGTGAAATAAAAGTATGAAGCACGATTGCCGCCGTTCTTAATCATCTACCCTGGAGGACCCCGCTCACTACACCATGACAGACCGGTTTCTAGCTGCGGGACAAAAAAGAGTTGCAGCTAGCTAATGACATTGAAAATGGAAACAGAGACAAACTAGGTAGGTACTGGGTAGTGTGCAAAACTCAATATCAATAACAGTTAACGATAACTATCAAAAAAGCGTACTAAATTCACCATATACACCTACTCAACGTCATAATTGCACAACTATTGCACTTTACAAGATGCATTTACAACAACTTATTCACATTTATTTACACTTTTAACACATTTTTCTGTATTTAGTTATGAGAAATGAATATACAAAGGAACCACAAAATAAGAACCCACTTCAATACCATAAATATACTTACCAACTCTAAACGTTTTGAAGTTAAAAATTAAACAAAAACCTCGGAAGACAATGAATTCATGGACAATGGATTATAAATAGCTGATGTAACTTAATCCTGTAAAAACCACAATCAATTTAAACTATTTTTACGCCGACTAAACAATTCTTAAGTTAAAATGAATATCGTATAATAATAGGACGGGAGCGAATTTTATGAATTTCTCATGATACATCTTTTAATAAAATACACTTATATAAACATCTATTTTATACACATAATTACAATATCTATTTCGTTGCACTAGATCTAATCTTTGCTTTGTTACGAAAACATAAAACATCTGTCATGTTGCGATTCGCTACGAAAGTAAAAAATAATTCACATTAGACTAGGCTTGAGGTATCATTATAATTTAATAAGCTACGTCGACAGTCTTTACCCTGCAACACTTTAATGAGAGCGTCGCTTTAATAAGGACGCCAAACCGTGTTGCTATCGGGCTGCGGGTTGCCCCGCTGTCCGAGGCTATTTACCCTGGCATCTTCCCCTCTCGCCGCCGCCGCCGCACATGAATTTCCACTGCCTAATAATAAATCCCCCTGCCCGTGGTTCCCATGTTGGCGGTGATTGTTTGTCGTCGACGAAATCTGATCCATCATCGTTTGCAGCTCGTTGTGATGGTTTTGCGTCGAGTGTATCGAATTTGAATGAAGCGGGTGGAAGTTGTGCGTTTGATTCGCGGCCGTATATAACTGACTGTACAACAAACTTGCCGGGAGCACCGGATAGAGTGAATTGTTGCAGTTACTGCTGCCGTACGACGAATTTTGTGTGCCCATTAACGATGAAAAGTTCGAGCTGTTCGTATGGTTGTGACCGACGTTCGTGGTTGAGTTAGACGTTAACAAGTCATCCTGGACGGGCGATTCCGGTTGCGAGCTGTTGTCGCTTAGCGACCGGGGTCCCGTTGATAGGCTGTAGTCGGCGTTGTTATTGTAGCGAGGCAGGAGCGTGCCGTGATGCGAGGGTGACGACCCCACCAGCCCCGACAGCTGCTGATCCAGGTCGACGCCAGTCGTGTCCGGAAGAACTGCAACAAGCAACAAATGTTTCTAATTCTTAGATTGATATATTTGTTTCGTTTTGTGTAGTTAATATGGCGCTATATTTTTCATGTCGTATACGGGCACGCATCGGCAATAAATTTACGTGCGATCGGACGTGTCCGAGCCGCTGTAAATTATAATGAGAGTCGGTTTAATGTCCGCTGCGTCGGTGGCTGGCGGCTGGCTTGCGAGCGCAACACCGCCCGTATGATTTTAAGGAGGATGTCAGTCGTAAACCATGTTGGTACATTTAATTTCACCATTCTGGTTGTATGAGTTATGGCTTTAACTACTGAGTAGTCAAGGAGCTATTAATATAAGATTGAAATTAACGCACACCAAAAACAATTTTGATATATTTAAAGAATTATAACACTGTATGCTGTCATTGTATTCTTTTCATAGACCGAGCTATAGAACACGTAGTTAAGTAGTTATACGAGTATGCATGTAAACAATCCCCTATTCAGTATCGCAGAATGATTAAGCTATCGTCAACCAGTCCGTCGGAATGCGTGACATGAAATAGCGAGGGAACGCGAACGGTGTGAATTTACCTAGCTCTATGCATATCTCTATGCATATCTGTTTCTATTAAATTGTTCAGGAGTCAATGTAGTAAAATTATTATGATATACTGGCTGTTAACTGTTCTAACAGTTAACTGGCTATTAATGTTCCCGTAATAGTATTTATATTATCACGTATTCGTATTATATTATCACGTCAGAAAATACTGATCGATATTTCTGACATACATAGATATGCATAGAGCATATCTATCTGTTTCTATTAAATTGTTCAGGAGTCAATGTAGTAAAATTATTATGATATACTGGCTGTTAACTGTTCTAACAGTTAACTGGCTATTAATGTTCCCGTAATAGTATTTATATTATCACGTATTCGTATTATATTATCACGTCAGAAAATACTGATCGATATTTCTGACATGAACATCGTATTCAGAAGACCATTGCCAACACTCGCGCCGCAAATATGTTTGTTTAGGTATCAAACAGATTATGAATTTATGGCGCTTGAGATACCGTGTATAAAAGGCAGTGTGTCTTTGCTATGGCAGTCCTAGGCCCGAGTAAGCCAAAGTCTGCATCAGAATAACCCCATCGGGCTTCTTTGCATCGCATCTTGTCGTATTCCAGACCGATAGCTCAACAAACTGTTTAGGAAAACCAACACAGCTTTGGAAATTAAATCCAGGACGCTCCATGTCCTGGGTTCCATTGCCAAAGAAGCAGAAATTTGAATAATATTCTTAAGTTTCTGTTCTCAGTCCTGATTCTTATATTCCAGTCACAAAGGCTGGAATTTTATCATAGACAAAAACGCAAATGGTGGGGCTATTAGTATGCTGTTTATTTATCTATTTATTTACCTGTATTATTTCCTCCGAAGTCCTGGGTACTAGTTTGGTCAGGCACAGTACCCGTGAAGCCTAGAGCCGGTGGATTGAACTGTGTGGCGGCAGGCGCGGCGCATGAAGGAAGATACGCCGGGTAAGCACCCGCGCTTCCGTAACCCCAGTGTGAGTTACTCGAACTTAACCCGAATTGGCTCATATCTGTTGAAGAAAGAAGAATTTAATACGATGCCACGACCGACACAGACATGATCGCATTATTTATAATCGGCTTTACCCATGGCACATTTTCGGAAGAACCTTATTAGTTTCAGACCTAAAGTAGGTCCAAACTAGGCCGTCGCTAAATTGTTCACGATGGCTCATTAAAGAGAAAGTAACGCTAGTATATAATTATATTTAGCCCTTAGTGCATCAAGGTATGACAGGTATGACACCCGTCAGAGGAGTGGTCTTTACGGGCGGACCCCACGTCCCAACGTCCATGCACAATGTGCCTTCTAGTTATACAACTAGTGTGTCTGTGTGAGTCGGTGTCAGTCAGTGTTGACGGTGCATAGAAAATGACGTTGTTAATTGAAATTGACTTATTTAAAAATTTATGCGTCTGGACCGATGAAAGAATATTTGTGAATGTGTGACAAAATTAAAATGTGTGCGTTCTTCCCCCGCACCAGATTTGGCACAAAAGTTATGTATCGAAGCGAGGCGCTATGTCGTCTCTACTGAAGGGTGAGTCAGTAACTTTAATGCTCTAAGATTTAGCTACACATTCGTTTCAAAAGTTACTTACGGGATATAAACCACTAGCGGCCGCCCGCGACTTCGTCCACGTAGACTTTGGTATTGTTCATAGCATGATGTTATATAGCCTAAAACCTTCCTCGTTAAATGGACTATCCAACACAAAAATAATTTTTCAATTCTAACAAATAGTTCCTGAGATTAGCAAACAAACAAACTCTTCAGTTTTATATATTAGTATAAATTATTCTCTATATTTTTGAGCTCCCGATATTTATGCGTGATTCTTGATGCTTAATTTTTTTGAATCTTAGGTTCTAGGAATCTTAGGTATTATAAGTTGTATTTTTTGGCAAGATGTAATTTTTTATAGAGATACTAAGTTTACGTGTCACTCAATGCTCCAAGGTATCTAAACTACTCAGAAAAAATAACTCTAATAATAACAATAATAATAATAAATAACAATAAACATAAATCTAATCAAAAACTCAACCCAAACCCACACAATCAAACAAAGAACTAGAACGCTACACAAATAAATAATCCACACAGACGAAACGAAAGCGTATAGGAAACAGTGAAATAGAATCGAAAACAATACGAGTGCAATCTCCACTTATAAAGATATCGGGAGCATAGAAATGCACGGCGGACGCCACCCGTACGCAGCGTTCGCTTTATTTTTTCCGGAGTATTGCGGCCTTTTATTTTTCGGTATCACGGTTCCGTTTTTGGCCGGCGATGGCCGAACTCGGTTTTTATACGATACTCGGCGATTTGTGAATGTTTTTTACCCGTTTTGAGCCGCACGAGTTGTTTTTGGTCCGATTTTAGCGGGCCCGATGCGCGCTTGTTCGATTCGGTTGCAGTCAGCTTTCAACCGATTTTTTTGGCCAAACTGATTGAATCCGCGCTTTAGTGAACGTAGTTTAGCGTATTGCCGCACGGTTTGGTGACTCATTCAGTTTTGAGCCACCGCAACCGTTATAAGGTTTTCGTTGCCTGAATTCTGTTTTAGATTTCTGAGTGATGCAGTTATCAATTTGACTACTCGATAGCTAGATTTCATAGCTTTGTAGGGTTTTTAGGCAATAACAGGCTGTCAGAAACATAGACATAGCATAATAATATACTATGGTCAGAAACTAGTTCATTCAAAGCGATTGCTCGACAATGGTATTACACCTATTTAGGATTTTTATTTAAATAATTTCAAATATATCTAAAATTATTAAATGAGTTATAATAATTTAAGTATACTGAAGAATCTCGTTTTGCATATAATTTATAATTTGATTAAAAGAAAACCACTTTTGTAAATTATTTAATAATAAAGTCTTCAAATTACTTAACAATAGTTTTTTGCGTAAACTTGAAAGAGACGTCATCTCACAGGTTTTATTTTCATTTTCTCGGTATATTTTGCGTTAAATAGTAATATATTGTTGGCACTTCGTTAAATATACCTAGTTTTAAATTACACAACTTAAATAAAAGTGCGGATACGGGGGTTTGCTTTTTGCCTCCAAAACTCCATCAGATTTATACGTTTTGGTAAAATAGCCATCGCTTTACTCAGATACCTACCTTGACTGGTTGATAACTAACTGAGTTTTTTATTATTATTATATCGCCCTGTTTCAACTAGAAAGATAAATGCATGCAAAAGATTTTGTACTTAATACTGGCATTATGCACAGATCATACGATACTTTTATTAAAAGAAAAAAAAACTTACTCTGACACGTAGTGATGGGCGGCATCCGGAAGCCGCCGAGCGGGTCTGGCGGGAACGGGAAGGGCCGTTGTCCGAACGCGAAGTGGAACTGCTGCTGCTGCCCTAGGAGAGACAACACTATATCAGTACGTTACTAGCTGTTCTTGATAACCACCATTGTGAGGATGGAACTGTGAAAAGCTGAATTTTCTGAGTCAAATTAGTCGTAAGTTATGGTCGTTTGAGTGTAGAAGTATATTTTATACACTTCACAAAAGATATCAAACCTATGATAAACTTCCCGTTGACCATAAAGCATGATATTTTATAGCAAAAATAAAAGAAAAATTCAAAAGCCGTCGGTGTGGAATTTTGTGGATAAGCCGTCTTAATTAAGTGCTAAGGTGTACGTAGTAGAACTTTTACGATTCGCTGGGAACGTACCACCACTGCACCCACTTCTGCTGTGACTAATTTTACGGTTTTCTGATGGAAACCTACAGTTGCCGGCCATACTTACAGACATACAAGAAGACCTCTTAAAAGCTAATCTAAAGTTTTAGGTACAATTGCACACGATCACAGGAAGGACTCAGTTATGCTTAAGATTTTCTGTAGATGCACGCCTGGTACGCCATCAAAAGAAAACCAAATTATTATTAATATGAAATGAATTTTGTTTTACATCTTTAATTCATTCTAATTCTGTTCCCGCAATTCCAATCTGCTGATAAGTAAATGCTTAAATTTGCAAGTATCTTCCTATTTCGTATGCTGTCTAGAAGCTTAATCAATAAATGCACAAAAAGTACAAGATAAGGAATTCTTAGCAGACTAACATGAGCTCAAAGCGGGAAGAATTCCTTTAAATTCCTTTAACGCTATGCATTTGCATTCGCCGTCTTTAGCTCAAGTATTTCGACGAATTTGAACAGATTTTAAAGGGAGTTTTGTTAAAAGAGATAATAGTGATAATGAGAAATGGACAACCATGGAAATGTTGTAAAAGTAGATTTTTATACCTGGCCCCATCCTTTTTAAATAACACCTGTAGGGAGGCTGGGGCTGCAGAGGACCATGCCCAGTTTTTGAAGCGCCGGAAATATTCGACTATTACTGTTAGTTATGAATTTGCGGCGCTGGCATTGGAAACAATGGGTCCTTAGTCAGCTGACATCAAAAATTTCATTAGGGACATGTTGACCAAGCTCATTCCCACACGGGTGACCGGAGGGCTGGCAGCTACTTTGCTCAAAGAATTAGCTTAGCAATTCAACGCGGTAATGCTGCCAACGTTCTGGGGACTATGCCGCAGGATGGGTTATTGGATGGCATATTTCTTTTATAATTTATTTCTATATTTCATTTACTTTATTTTAGTTATAAGTAGATATTAAATAATAGAATTTAAAATTAAAAAAAAAACAAAATTCCATGCCGGACTGCCAATCTAAAGGTCCCGGGTTCGATTCGCGGTGAAACAGAAATTTGAATGATGAGTTTAAATTTCTGTTCTCGGTCTGGGTGTTTGTGTTTCTGTCTTTGTGTGTGTGTCCATGGTACCCACGACACAGGGTATACCTACCCTACTGTGAGACTATGAGTGTGAAGCGTTATTTACATGTTGGCTGCAACCCTTTTTGCGTCCCACTGCTGGGCACGGGTCTCTCCCCAATATTGGGGAGGCCTGGAGCTTACTCCACCGCGCTGCTCCAATGCGGGTTGGTGGAGATGCGGGTTAGTGGCCAACCCGCTGTCGGATGTTTTCAAACCGCCCATAAGGCCTCCGACAAGGTTAAACGACTGTTATCTATCGACAACAACCG
The DNA here is from genome assembly GCA_911387765.1 of Pyrgus malvae. Classification (NCBI taxonomy): domain Eukaryota; kingdom Metazoa; phylum Arthropoda; class Insecta; order Lepidoptera; family Hesperiidae; genus Pyrgus; species Pyrgus malvae. The sequence goes on from OU426962.1 coordinate 15,767,684, forward strand.
GGACCGACGGCTTAACGTGCCCTCCGAAGCACGGAAACGCGCATGAAATTTTTTGCCACTAGCGGTCACCCATCTCACACCTGACCGCGCCCGTTTGGCTTAGCTGCATAGATCGCTTGCGTTCTACGCTCGCCGCCGAGCCATGCGCGCTCCATATTATTTACATGTAAATAATATTAATTACCCTGTGAAAAAGATATCCGATCTCATGTAGAACCCAGTTCCAGAATTTACAAGCCTTGACTCTACCACTTCTAACTTCACCGACTCTACATCTCAGACAAACGTGTGGCTTCGATGTTTCGCTCGTTTCTGAAGTAAAGCTGACGATGAACATTCACTTCTAAATATTGTCCATAGTTATTTATTCATATGAATTGCAAAATGTTAATAATACAACAATTTAGATACAAATAAATGTTTTTAAATTAATTTAAATAAAAACAGAAATCTAATCAAACAACCAAAAAACAAGAAAAAAACCATGAAAAATAATGTTATTACAATTTGATAGCTAAAACTTATAAATAGCACTTCTTAATAACTGTGTGGAGAATATTCACTATTCAATTAATTTTATAGGACATCAACGCTTTTGTCTAAGATACAATATTCAAGTATCAATATGTTTGAGTTTGAGAGGAGTAAATTTGGGGTAAGCATGTCAAAGCATGCGTCCTGTCACCCCTCTTGTTCAGACACTCGATAATTCATTGACACTCGCGACACCCTCCCTATCAATGCATTAGATTCCACGTGTCTGTACAAATTAATGTCGTGTTAGGTTAAGGATAATGAATCTTGTCTTTTGAAATATTAGTTAGATCTCGAGCTATTGCGATGCAGTAAAAAGCGAAATTCTTTAAAATCCTTTAAATTTTATGAAAAATTCAAATTACTTCTTATACTTTTTTTATTTGAATGGAGTAGCAGACGAGCATGCAGACCACGTGGTGTTAAGTGGTCCCTGCAGCCCATGGACATCTACATACAACCTCAAGCAAGCATAAGTAAGTCTTGTCTGAGGTCGTATGCAGTTGCGCTGCTACTCCAGAGGCTGGTGGTCTCCTCATGTAAGTGTGGCCGGCAACTGCACCTTTCCACTGAAACACAATAGAATTGGTTCACGGCAGAAGTGGGTGCAGCGGTGGTACTTCCACGGGCGAACCATAATAGTTTTACCATCTACAAAAATTGCGACTTGCGTAAATTCAAGACTACGGGATCGGCATGCAAATGAGAATGGTCATAATTTACCGCGCTATTTAAATGCAACTTATTTTCTTCTCTTTATCCATCTAAAGGCTTCAAAAGCTGTTTTTAGTTCATGGCAAGTTGCAGTCAGATTAAAAGACAATGTTCTTTACTGCAACCCTTTTTGTTACAGGGTTCGGGTTTCTCCCCATTATTAGGGAGGCCTGATGATTATTCCATTACGTAGCTTCAATGTGGGTTGATGGAGTTGATAAAAATATTTATGGGTTAAGTAATATAAGTATATAACTTCAGATCCTTTGCTAATAAACCATTACCTAGATAACAACAACCATAACTAACGCTGCATTTCCAGACACCGGGCTCTCCGCAAATCGGAAAGCCTTTTTTTTTTTATCATGGATACCCCTCTGTTACGAGGGCAACAGAGAGATTATGTCAGACTCCAACCGGCTAAAACCCCACGGTGATCCTCAGCACACTTTTTGTGAGGCTCACGGGTACGCTCACGCATTTTTCCGTGACCTCATCAGCGTAAGTATCTTAAGACCCTTCATATTGTGGAATTGAGCCATCCGTCCTCTTTTAGGGGGCGCACAAATGGAAAACGCGCTAGTCACTTCGAGGTTTTCATGAGAGACGATGGACGCCCTCGCGTCCACCGCCTTGATCTCAATTATGGGGGTTGGAGGAAGGCATGGTAGATCCTTCAGCTGGCTCCTGCCAAACCTTGGGGGTCCAAGCTCACGATGCCGGCGTCTTTATGCCGGCATCCTAAAGAGCATGGCGCTATACGGCGCCCCTGTATGGGTGGACTCCCTGCATCGGCGGGAGAACGTGGCCCTCCTCCGCAGGCCCCAACGGGCCATTGCACAGCGGGTGGCGAGGGCCTACCGCACAGTCGGGTACGCGTCCGCATGCGCGCTCGCGGCAACTCCTCCATGGGAGCTGGAGGCCAGGGTGCTGGCCACCGTCTATGATTGGACGGCGGCGCAAAAGGCGCTGGGTGAGTGGCCAGCCCCTGAAGAGCGCGACGCGGTGAGGCGGGATGCGCGTGAGGCTATGGTCCAACTGTGGGAGGAGGACCTAGCCTCCGCTCCTCGGTCCTGTGATCGAGGCGTGGGAGGAGCGGCCGCACGGGTTCCTCACCTTCCGCCTGGTGCAGGTACTTTCCGGACACGGATGTTTCGGAAATTACCTGTACCGAATCGGAAGGGAGGAGTCCCCGTCGTGTCACCATTGCGGCGCGGCGGAAGACTCGGCGCAGCACAGCCTTGAAAGTTGCCGGGGCTGGGAGCAGCAGCGCCGAGTCTTGTGCACAGTTGTCGGCCGGGACCTTTCGCTGCCGAGCATCGTTGGGGCCATGCTCGGAAGCGAAAGAGCCTGGAAAGCTGTTGCTTCCTTCTGCGAGGAAGTCATCTCGCAGAAGGAGGCGGCGGAGCGGGAGAGAGAGGACGATCCGTCCCAACCCCCGCTCCGCAAACGAAGAAGGGGAAGGAGAAGACGGCAATACGACCGTTCTCTCCCTCCCCCCGGTGGTGGCCTGCAGGCTGGGGGCACGGGGGTGCCTCCACCTGCATTGCACAGGCCATCACTGACGGACAGGAATGACCCGGCGCTCCTGGTCATTCCTGTAGCCTCCCCATAAGGGGAGCATGTAGGGCCTGCCACGCAAGGCAGGCAGTCGTCGACGATGTCGTGGAAGTTTAAGGTTCAGCCGATTTCCCACGACATCGTCACCTTGGCGATGGAGGAGCGCAGTAGGGTTTAGTGGGTATACCCCTGCCTCGTAACGGCAGGGGGGAGTCCCACACACCTCCCTCTGTCCCCCCGGCAGAGGTCGAGACGGTGCGTAACTGCATTCCCTACTATAAAAAAAAAGGCATGGTAGATCCTCCTCCGACTCCTTGCTTACTCCACATTGCTGTTCTAATGTGGACTCGCGCAAATAGAACTCAGCGGCAAACCCGCTGCTGGATGTGTTTACCCATAAGGTAAGACCGACAATATTCATAGACCGTTATTTCTCAATAATGATGTAGACCTATGGATCAAAGAAATTGCAAACGCCGTGAAATTTGCCATTAGCCATGCTCACTTGTGATGTTAACAGGATGGAGGTCTATGTTTAACACAAGCACCCAAAGAACCTATATATACAGTTCGCGCGCGGCAGGTTTGCAGTGAAACACTGCAAACCACTTCGCAATTCACTTCCTGCTCTTGATCGCTAGTTCCGAATTGCGTTACAAATCAATCGACAGCCCTAATCATAGAACATTGCATTTGGCACTGTGCAAGTGCAACGCACCTTTAGCCATAATTTTATTAAAAAACAGTAAGCGAATTTTTTGAAAGTTGAAAATGTTCACACAGAACCAACTCCTTCATTTCATGCATAATGTTGTACAAAAATATTATACACCACACAAGTACTGAGTAGTAGTTGCTGTTTGAAAGCTAAAATAGGTGTAGATTGCAATACGTACTTCTCAATTAGACAAGGAGAAAATATAAATCAGTATATCAAATATTAAAATTTACAGGAAAAGGCTTTTTTTGTTATCGGGGGGATTCAAAAGGTACCCAACACCATGGGAGAGGATATCTACCGGGTTATGATTTGTACTGCACTAAAACCCCCTTGGTGGCCTTTTTTTTTTTTTTTTTTTTTTTTCTCGTGGGGAAATCCATCATGGATACCCCTCTGTTACGAGGGCAACAGAGAGGTTATGCCGGACTCCAACCGGCTAAAACCCCACGGTTTCCTCAGCACACTTTTTTGTGAGGTTCACGGGTACGCTCTCGCATTCTTCCGTGACCTCATCAGCGTAAGTCTTAAGGAGCCATCCGTCAACTTTGAGGGGGCGCACAAATGAAAAGTGCGCGCATCACCTCGAGGTCTTCATGTAAGACGATGGACGCCCCCGCGTCCACCGTCTTCACCTCAATCATGGGGGTTGGAGGAGGGCGTGGTAGATCCTCCTCCGACGCCCTGCTCTCCTGCTGCGGATAGGAAGGTCCGTTGTTATTTCCCTCTCCCGCTCCGCAGCTTCCTTCTGCGACATCACTTGCTCGCAGAAGAAAACCCCCGCACTCCACGATTCCTCGCACCCAACCATGGCTTTCACTAAAGCCGGTAGTGAGAGGTCAGTTCCGACAGCTGCAATGAGATCACTGCGCTCCCTGGCCCATGCAGGACACTCCTCTAGAGTATGTTGCGCCGTGTCGAAGTTGTGGTCGGTTCTCTTCTGGCTATTTGGCACAGGTACTTGCCGAAGCAACCATGCCCGGAAAGCACCTGTGCCAGCCGGAACGTCAGTGACCCATGCCGCCTCTCCATCCAATCTTCAAGGACAGGGCGGATAGCCTCGACTGTCCTGGCGCCAGCCCTGGGATAGGCCAGCCGCTCCTTCCACCTCGAAATAATTGATGCACGAGCCTCAGACCTCCGCGCTTCCCTTTCACTTGGTGGGAGCTCCACATTCCTGAGACGCAGGTCCGAACGCCATTCGTATATGGATGCATGAATCTCCGCCTCCAGATCCCAGGGAACAGACCCCGCAAGAACGCAAGCCGCCTCACACGAGATGGTGCGATATCCGCGTATGACGCCAATGGCCATCGCCCTCTGAGGTCCCCTTGGTGGCCTGCCGCTGCGATTGGGGAGAACTCCCGGATCTCCATTGGAACGCACCGGTGTGCTCCATGCGCGGCGTCCTAGAACGGGCCCATCTTCGGGAGAGCAGATGCGCTCTTCTGCACCCTCAGGCGCTCACGGGGGCATTTGGCCACGCCCACACCGCCGTCCTTCCTGGGGCTGCTGGCTAGAGGGATCGAGCTCCCACTCTCATCACCCGCAACCCCGGATGCCCCCTTTTAGTCACCTCATACGATAAGGCCGAGGATACCGTAGCTCTATTCTTAATCCCGAAGCTACAAGGACTTCATCACGACAGATTCCCGCTGGTGTCATGCGTTCCGGTTGCACAAATCATTCACGCGACCATCTCGATCAGCCTTTACCATACCTACCTGTTTTGTGGTAATCAAACATCGGTTTAATTCAAAAGTAACAGTAAGTACATAGAATTTAAAAACATCTTTGGTTCAGAGATTCGACCAAATGGTACTAGCTACAAATAAAAAGGTGAACGTCAGATTGGAATACATATGTCCAGAAATCGCTATTAAAATAATACCTGAAAAGGAATCGCGTTGTAAATACACTATATAAATAAAAAAACGTTTTCACTTAAGGGTAGATAATATACCTTGTCTTACGTACCATGTACACACACAAAGACATCAACACAATCCCAGACCGAGAACAGAAACTAAAACTCATCATTGCATACTCTACTTCAGCGGGAATCGAATCCGGGACCCCCAGTTAGCAATTTAGCATGATTGCTGTTGCATCATACGGGTGGTCTAAATACTTTTTTTTTGTAATTTTTTGAATGGATTCCAGTGTGACATTATATAACTTATCACGTCCCCCGGGCAAGCTGTCCCGCAGGTGTCGCGCGTTCCAAGCGCACAAATAATTCACGGGACAACCTCGTTCGGCATATATCGTACCATCTTTGTGGCATTTACAGCATTTGATTCATTAACGATAATGCGGAAAATAATGGATAATTAACTGAATTCAATCAAGAAGAATATTAGTAAATTATGTATACTGTGCTTTCAGTTTCTTCGAACATATGTATGTAGGTATAGTTTGACTTTTGTTGAAACTGTGTTACTTTTTTTTGGTATCGGGGGGAATCCTTCAACAGGTATCCAGCACATTGGGAGAGGATACCGGGTTATGTGGGATTTGTACCGCACTAAAGCCCCCTCGGTGGCTTGCCTCTGCGCTTGGGGAGGACTCCGGGATCTCCATTGGAACGCACCGGTGTCCTTCACGCTCGGCGCCCCACAATGTGCCCATCTTCGGGAGAGCAGATGCGCTCTCCTGCATCCTCAGGCGCTCACAGCGGCATGCGGCCACGTCCACACCGCCGTCCTTCCCGGGGCTGCTGGCTGGACGGGTCGAGCTCCCATGCTACCGTTCGCAATCCCAGAAGCCCTCTTTTAGTCACCTCTTACGATCAGGCAAGGGATACCGTAGCTTTATTCTTAATCCCGAAGTTACAGGGACTGGCTTGTTTATATTTCTCTTTATTTTTTCTTTATATTTTTTTCTGTATAAGAAAAATGCTTTAATATCTTATTATGATGATTTCTTTCATGTGTAGAAGAGACAATAAAATTCTCAAATTAATGTCATCTTCGCCAACCTGCACTTGACCAGCATCGAGAACTATACCACAGAATACTAATCTCGTATTACTATACTAATACTACAATGACTTCAATTTCTGAGACAAAAAATGTGCCCCGTGATTACTGTTGTCATACAGTTTCAGTTTTATTATACTGATATATCAAGATGATATAACCCAGGAGGCTTACATTACTCAAAATCACAAATTTTTAATACTTTATCTCATCAGCACGACTGAAAATAATGAAATGCGATAATCAACGCGTATCACTATTATCTGCCCACTGCACCCGCTGCTCGACGTTTTCAACTCAACTCATTATCCCCAATACAAAACATCGCTCAAAATGCAGCAACTGCGATTAATCCATACGAACTCATTTATATTACGTCGGAGGACATTAAATTGACAAAATGCAGCACACATCGAAAAACAATTGAGAACGTCGACGCACCCCACACACACGTAGACATGAGAATTTTGAAACGTTGTATTCCGAGAGTGAGCAAACAAAAGTAGCAACCATTGTCAGTTGGAATTTTTTGTTAGGTCACGATTGTGGAGTAGAGGAATAACATGAATTTTAATATCTTTAACTTTTTTCAGCATTCTTGTTAATAAATTAGCGAACAAAAAAACTATTAAAAAGGTTTTACGATCGACAGTCATATTTAAAAGTTACGCAGACATCGTATTTTTTGTAACTTTTCTGTATCTTTATTGTGTTAGTTACTTGTAAAAAGAAAATTTAAGTGATGAAACTTTTCATTTCTACTCCATCAATGTGAAGTAATTTAAAATTAGCCACTGCTCTTCATGAGATGCTTGCAGTATTTGGTTGCTAACCTTCAGGTATATCACACACATGTCCCGTTCCCGTGCAAAAGGTTCCAGTGTATAAATCAACGGCACAACAATTACACACTTTCATGGCAAGTTGGAATTAGAAACTGTCATTTGCACCGTTCGAGGGGTCGCGAGGGGGGAGGGGGTATGTTACAGATGGGAGGGAAAAATAGGGTGCGGGCGGCAAGGGCTACTGTGGACCTGATTAAAGGATTACACCGAGGGGTGGCGTCCGGTCTAGTTAGATTTATTATTCCAAGTATTTCAACTAGTTAGCCTTGCTTTAGTATTTTATTCGTCTACGGAATATTCACAAACTAAATTGAATTAATGTTTTTCGGTAATGACGTAGTTAAATTAAACGCTCATTGTGCTACGTTGTTTACGTGTGAAGTAAAGGCGTAAATATGGCGGATGGTCCGCGCGGGTGGTCTGCGGGCATGCGCTTGCGCACCGAAATAGCCAGCCATTGCTGCCTTAAGAAAAACATCGTTAACAGCCGACCGAATATTAAATTGTAGGCGGCTACTGCGCAACGGCCAGTAAACTGTACCACCCACCCAGTGATGGGTAAAAATAGTGAACAAGGGTATAGGGTGTACGGACAATGTTTGTGATATCCGCGCTGTTATTGCCGCTATTCGTGTCGGTGTTGGAAATCGTAAAACTTAATTGGCTTGACAGTTTCTGAGGTACACGGTCGCCCTAATCTGGTGCAAGATTGTTGTTTAAGTATCTTCATTTTCAAGCTAATAACGGTTTAATTAAGCGAAGAATATTCTTGAAGTTCTCTCTGATCGAACTACGATGTGGACTTGTATTGAACTAAGTTTTCACGTGCAGATTTGTGGCAAATATTGTTATAATAGACCAGAATAGTGAGAGACAGTAAGGTAGTAGTGGCCCATAGACATCTCCAACGCTGCACCAGGGAAGCTCTTATTATCTTGTCTGAGTTCCTATGCAGTTATGAGCATTATCTGAGGCATCTGAAAGCAGCGTTCTACTAGTCCAACCGGCTATTAAAATGGCAACATGGCACCAAAGTAGAAATGTTTCATGCATTTAACTGAAACTGAAAAGTAATCGACAAAAGAAGATCGGAAACCTGCTCTAAAGTTTATGCCCCATTCTCAATTTAAACAGTTCGTATCATTAATATGCCCGCGTCTCGTATCTACGAACTTACTAGAATTAAATAATTTATCGCCTTCGTATAGACGTTGAAGGCATAATAAATCAATATGCAGGGCATGCACACACGCTCAGGGTGGTTAGCCCCCCTCACCCCGTGAGCCCTTTCTTGACTAATTAATTAAACAACCGATTCATTACAGCAGCCTCCTTTGTGCCCTCACATTCGTCTAGCGAAGGTACAGACAGCAAGGTTTTACGTTTGAAGCCCATTAATTGAATTATTTTTAAATTGTAGGTTCATACTCATCGCAGAATAAAAATATTTTCTGAAAACTACTGTATAATTAATCTTGTAACTGATGGAAAGAAAATCGGTACATGCAATTGGAAATTAGAATTTTAGCTTACATGGACAGCAAATACTTGATAAAATTAGACTGCTTTATCACTACTGATACTGATTTCTTAAAATTGTTATTATGTGTTAAGCTTTTGATTAACTTATAGCATTACAGACAAGAAAATAAAATGGACCTATTTACGCAAACCGGAACCAATCCACACTCATGCCGAAATTGAGTTAAGTACACAAAAAAGCTTAAAATTGCACCTTCTATTGACCCTGTAAAGATCAAAATGATCTGAAAATTTGGACAGAACAAAACATTTTCATGACATGTTTACCAATCCACAAAATATCAGATGTCTAATACATTAAACAGCTTTTTCTCAAAACTATCATCATCATCATCATGTGTGGGTTGGTTCCGGTTTGCATAAATAGGTCCAAATAGAGTATAGGAATATTTTGTTTAAGTAATTTTCGCAATAATTCTGCTTGGACGATTTTAAAGAAGAATTTTAATTTCAAACACCTTTGCTGCTTTTTATCAACTTATAGTTATTAAATTTTTCGAATCTCTGTTGAAGAAAATATGACTTAAAGTACTCTGCTACGCCGAAAGACGGTCATCTCACGGAAGTCTGACAACTACACATTTCTACCGAAACAGGATCGCTTCATGGAAGAAATGGGTGCATCGATGGTACTACATCACTAAAACCAAAAGTTCTACCGTTTGCTACTATGTTATAAGTCCAACATCAGTATCAGTTCCAGTATTTTTTTTTTCTGAACACAATGTTATGGAAAAATGTGACGATTTTAAAATGAGTTGTTATTAGTTACAGCGTTACTGGCAAACGGTACCGTAACCCTTTTAGCGCTGGTTCGAAAGGCCGACACTATCCCGCAGCGCGCAATTATTTTAATTTCTTCCGTGTGATGAGGATTGATCGAACATTAGGTGTGATTTGGAGTGGGACCCTACGCCCGCCATTTGTAAACGTCGGCGCTTTCGCTACTATTTAAATTGCGCTGCCTAATGATTAAGACCTTAATCCACCTAACCCTTTTAGTTTGTCATTATTCAAATTAAGGAAAAGGAATCAGGCGTATACTTTTTAACACTGTTGTTCAACTTTGTGACATTAACAGTTATACATTCAAATAAGTATCCTTTGGACAGATTTTTCAAACCCATGAAAAAGTTATTTGTCTTTAAAAATACCCTTTTTTACATGTCATAAGAGTAATGATGACAATGCTAACGTTTATTCGACGAATACTTTTATCCAGGAATGGAAAAATTGGCCCTAACTAATTAATGAGAATAGACACACTGAGATTTATTCTTTCTTTAAAGAAGCTAGAGCACGATCTGTTAAATTTTTTTTTAATTAATTTAGCAGGAAAACTACCACTATCCCGCAGCGCGCAATTATTTTAATTTCTTCGCCGTGATGAGGATTGATCGAACCTTAGGTGTGATTTGGAGTTGGTCCCTACGCCGGCCATTGGTAAGCGTTGGCGCTTTCGCTACTATTTAAATTGCGCTGCCTAATGATTAAGACCTTTATCCACCTTACCTAAATTATAATTAAGAAAAAGGAAATGCATGCTTACACTTTTTAACACTGTTGTTCAACATCGTGAAATTAACAGGTAGACAGACGTTCAAATAAGTGTCCTTATGGATGATTCTTCAATCCCAAGATAAAGTTATTAGTCAGTTAATATTATCGTTTTTACCTTTTCATATGAAATCTTCTTTTGGCATCTGAGGCACCGCCCGAAAGAGACAGCTAGTTAGTAATTTGACATCTGTGTAAGTACTAATACCCACTCAACAACCCGCCTCCGAGATTTCTAGCGGAACCTAGAATTCTTCGTTTGTATTCTATACGTTACAATTACGTGCGTTACAAATGGGCTCTTGGAAGAGTATTGTAGGTAGCACACCCAAAAGTCGTGCGGCCGAACACGCCGTTGCTTTTCTCGTGGCTGTTGGTCCGAGCTCCCACTATAGCCGTGTGCAACCCCAAAAGCCTCCATTTAGTCGCCTTTTATGATGACGTGACCGTCACTCATATTCTTAATGATCAGACCTTTTATGTTATCGGGGCGGAATCGTCGCAAGGTACCAGTCAGATTGGGAAATACCGTCTATGTGGAATTTGTACCGCTTAGAGAGGACTCTTCGGTATCTCCAGTAGAACGTCCTGATGTCCTCCATGCGCGCAAACCGTCGTCAACAACCCCTAAAGTTCACTTTAACTCGCCTCTTACGATCTGGCAGCAGATCTCAAGTTATTATAAGTTTCACGGTCTTCAGTCATGCATAACTTGTAACTCTGTATATTACGTCACGTATGAAAGTCGTAAAAAAAGTACTAACATGTTGCGACTTTAAGAGCTTTCATATAGAAAAATCATTCACAACTGTCGCCATTCCTTAATTTTTTTCATAACTGATGGTCAATCCCTTAGGAGTGGAATTTCGAAAAAGTTTTTCTCATCGGATGCCCACGTCATACAAAGATCAGACCTTCCAAGTTTCAGGTCTCTACGATCAGCAATTTGAGCTGTGGCTTGATCCATCAGTCAGTCATTCAGGACAAAGCCTTTTTTATGTATAGACGTAAAAATCGGTCCTAACTGATCAATGAGAATAGACACTCAATTTAAAAATCTAGAACAGGATCTGTTACAAAGGTAAAAAAATTATTAACGCAAGTGTAAGTACTTATATCCATAATATCTTTAATTTTGTCTTTGAATAATAATAATAATAATCCATTGATTTATTCTATCGAACACAATTGCACTTACAGATAGCACCGATAACGATTTAAAATTTAAAAATATAAACCTGTTACGAATAATTTCTTAAAACCATAACATTGCTTCCTTCGAGGATGAAAAGGTATCCTTTTGGTGAAAACTCTATGGAAATTATTAATAAACTGCTGTCATTAGGCGCTCGTTTTCAAATGTTTTGCGGTTAAGCTCGTTTGTGCGTTGAATTGTTTTCAAATTTGTTTCATGTTTGTAATGAGATATGTACATTTAAATATCATAAATAACAAAAACAATATCTTGGGCAATTTGCTTTTTCTTTGCAATAACTTAAACAATAAGATAGCTACAGAACATTGTCTTGATTGCCACTTAGTTACTTACTGTTTTTGTTTATTAGGTAAGTAGGTACATATTTGTTAATTTAGGATACGATAACTTTTTGGTTTGTTATATTACGAGACTACCAGCATGCGGACAAACTGAAATAGTTTTTGCATGCTGATCAATTATAAATTGTAAAAATGTTTTTGTTATATAAATAAATGAAAATGAAAATGAAAAAATAAATAAATGGTATGTTAGCTTTTATTAATTAATTTAATTTATTTATTAATTTTTATTTTATACCTATTAATATAAGCTTGATAAAAACTCGTGTCATATTTTAGATTTGTTTACCTCAAAAGCATTAAGAAAAATGTTACCATGGCTTTAAATAAAACTAAAATAATAATTGTTTTATTAAGGACAGACAGGTAGGTAGGTAAGTGATTTTTTATTGAATGACACAATGACATATTATTTGCAAATATGTAAATGATTATGATTTGGAAAAAAAGGAGTCATCGCAAAGGCGCGAATAAAAACTACTGAAGTGGACAGTATACTCGTACTTTAGTTTGATAAACGTTAAGGCCTAAAAAATAATAAAACAGTAAGAAGAGCAGAATTTTCAGTTTGTCGTAGCCTTGTTTATTTTCTCTTTTTTAAATATATTTAAGTCTTAACCAAGAAGTACCGAATAAGAATAAACAATGGCCTGTTATTCTGTGTAAGTGTGAATGTGCTGTAATACGAGTAGCTACGAAACAATTTGGAAGAAGGGCAGAATTTACAGTTTGTCGTAGACTTGTTTATTTTCCCTTTTTTTAAAATTTTACGCCTTACCCAAGAAGTACCGAATAAGGATAAACAAAAGGCCTGTTGTTCTGTGTAAGTTTGTATGTGCTGTAATAGCTACGAAATAATTTTGATGTTAAGTGTTCACTTTAGCCTTTGAACATCTACATACATACATACGAGTATGAACGACATACATTCTGAAGCTCTCCTATTTATAACTGGAATGATGAACATCATCAGAGTTTTGACTGAATATTTAAAAAAATCGGTCTAAAGAGCCATATAAGAGTTGACTCTAGAAAGTAGCAAAAATAGGGTCATAGGGTCATACGTCATTGAAATTGATGACGGTGACGTAATAATAAAATATGACCAACTTGAAGCACGTTTGAGTCATGTTTAAAACCTTTTGCAGGTCCTCTGCTTTCTTTAGGCCCCAAAGTTCTATGTTGTTTCCAAAATCACCTCAGAATTGCACAAGATTGAATTTTGCAAGTTCTACTACCTTTTAAAATTGGTTGTATAAAAGTAGTCTACTGATTGGATCAACTACCGAAAATATGAAATAATCATCAAAAAGTAATACGAACTGGTTTTGGAGCGCGGTTCCCGTGGCCCGTCGACGGTCACCTTGATGGCTTTGTTGTAGGTGGTCACCTGCGGTGGTGTCGTTGATACCGTGATCGTCAGCGTAAAGGACTTGCCTGCAACAAATGTTTTTTTTGAAATTATTACCTAAGATATAAGCAAAATATTATTATGTACCAGAGGGCTATACTGCAGAAATTATCAATTTGGTTAAGAGCGAATTTTAGATTTTTCTTTATACGAGGCAATCATCAACCTTCGAAGTAGCAGCGCAACTCAACAACTCCTACTCTTTGGCAATACTTGCTGAAGGTTGCGTGTATATGTCCATAAGCCATCATCATTATTCATCATCATTTCAGCCTTTCATAGTCCACTACTGGCCTTCCAGTAGTCCTCCCAGTCCTGCGCCTACTGAATCTAGCGGCTTCCCGCTGTCTTGTTTAGGTCATCAGTCCACCTGGTTGGAGGGCGGCCTGTACTCCTTTTGTCGAGACATGGTCGCGAGGAGCTTTCTTCCTTATCGGATGTCGGTCCTCCTAACTATATGGCCTGCCCGTTGCCACTTTAGCTTGCAAATTTTGAGAGCTATGTCGGTAAAAGTCGTTCATCTACGGATAGGTTATCATTGGCATCACATACTGCTCGAAAGCTTTCGACTTTAGGCACTGATTTGTTCTCGACGAAAAGACACTTTGTAATTTCCCGAAGCCATAAGCTACAGTGGCACCTTATACCAATTTATTAAATAATAAATTACAGTATTAATATCTTTGTTTCTGCTAAAAGGTCTACGACCTTCAAAGGATACGCAAGTACATAACTTTAGTATAATAATTAATGGCGCTCTCTATCTAGAGCTGTAGTTTTCATTTCTTCCGGAACTCCAGGACTGCAACCCGTTGTTTTTTTTAAGAATAGCAAATATAAACTGAGAATATAGATTACCTACTGAACTGCTTAAGAGTAAATGAAGAACTTTTTTTTTGTAAACCCAAAGTGCAAATGGCCCAGCGGCTAGCGTAGAACACAAACGATCAGGCAAACGGGCGTGATTTGGTGTGAACTGGATGACCGCTCGTTGCAAAAAATTCATACGTGTCTCCGTGCTCGGCGGGCATGTTAAACCGTCCGTCTTAGCTTATCTAGATATCAGGCGTTAGACGTTGACGGAGGTCTTATGGGTGGATTGATAGCGGATATTAACCCGCATGTCTATCAAACCGCATTGCAACAATTTAGTGGAGTAGGCTCCAGACCTCCCCATTATTCGCTCTACCCGTTCGCAGCAGTAACGTTTCAATAACGTTTCATAACGTTTCACACTCATAGCCCCCCAGTAAACTATACTGGGTGCAGGGTATACCTGATATACCCTGTGTCGTGGGTACCATGGACACACACAAAGACAGAAACACAAATACCCAGACCAAGAACAGAAATTTAAACTCATCATTCAAATTTCTGTTTAGCCGGGAATCGACCCCGGGACCGTCCCATTGGCAGTCCGGTATGGTAACCATTGCGCTACACGGGTCGTCGATCGTCGTCGGTCAGTGGGATGAAAAAAGGGTTGCGGCAAAAACCATAAAATACGCATTTTCGTTGGAGTTCATTTTTCTAACCATGGTGGTTAGCAAGCATGGAATTAAGCCCAGTTTCATGCTATTCTTCTATTTAACATTTACCTACTATCTAGTTAGTCCTATCTTTCTTTTTGTGTGAATCTATTAGCACAAAATTATAAGGCCTATTAACTATTGCACAAACTGTATTTTTACATTGAAAACAAAACATAAAAAAGTTGCTTCACACTAAGTATACGGTTTTCATGTACCTATGCCCGGCCCTACGGTACATGTATAATGAGAATCGTTATGAATTGTCACAGGATTTGACTTACTTTAAATACTATTGCCGGTGAGTTAATTGGCCACTAGTATTCGGTTTCTAAATTGTGAATGTCGAACAGCCACCAACCGCCATTGTTCTGTGTGTGCATTTAATGCTAATTTGAATACATTGGCTTGTTACGAGTACGTTCAGTTTTATTCGTTACATAGCATTTCATTAGTAATTTTGAAACTTTAGTTGAACTTTGTCAATATAAACACAAAATGCTATGAAAATAATTTCGTTAGACAAAGGCATTTTTGCTACAGTTAATTAGCGAGTGAATTTCTTCCTAAACTTCATCAGTCACATAATATAGAACAGCCATCGCTTTACTTGGATGTCTGATTCTTTTAAACAAGCTCTCACTATTTTTAACAAGTACTTCAGGTGTATTAAAGATATGTGTTGAAATTGATTGAAATGTTTCTACTGCGTTCTGATTTGTTTTATAATTATTATTTAATTCAGTTTTCGACATTGATTTACTTTTATTTTATTGAAGACATTTAACCACTACTGTATAGTGATAATAAAAAAGAAGATTCTGGCTACATACTATAAATTGTTACCATAATCTTTAACTGAGTAGCAATGGTTAACACGTGAAGCGTAGTCGGGCGCCGGCTGAATTCGCATGTTTAAAATTGTTCATATTTTAATCATCATATCGGAACCTTTGCAATAAAGAGTTTAAATTCAGTGCAACTGTAAAATAAGTATTTGCACTAACTCTTTACTCAGAGTGGAAGCAATAAATTCAATCTGTGGTCGGTACTCTTTTCGCCGGGCGCCCACTTTTTGTAGTTCGATTTTGATCACTTGTTCGAAAAGTTAAAAATTTATCGCCGGTTTGTTTTCAATTTTGTGTGTCGAACGAAATTTCCGCAGCTACGTTTAGGTCGCAATGTCGGCGGCGAAAATAATTGTCTATAAAAAATACCAGCGTTCCCGATCAGAATATCGGATTCGAATAATAAATTAAATAAACCCACTTCACTACAAAGGGGTCGCTGTCCAAATTACAATGAAGCATCGTATCAAAATACTGTCGAGCGGAATAAGCACTCGAAGTGAAATCTCATTCAGCAGTGGAGAGCATAAAAGAGCAACTCATCCACAACACATCAGAGCGCGTCACAAACAACGGGCCAACCACTTCATCACAGCATAACGCCGGCAATAAAAAAAACATTTCCATCTGTGGAAAAACCACAGTTAATATTAAATGACCGTCCGTCAAAGCTGTATTGTGAACGCTTTGGCGGCCGCGCGGCGGGATGCAGCCAATACCGATTTTGTGATTTTTGCGCCCCCTTAGGGGTGGGGGAGGTAGGGGAGAGGAGAGAGAGTGACATGTAAGCTTTAATGGGGCCTGAAGCGGCACGCCACTGGCTACACGCGAAAAAACTGAAAAAAAGCCTCATTCATACGTGATTTCATGTGTAGGCTACTTTCTGCGGGCACAGTGTGTGGGTCGTTAAAAATGGACGCCGTACACGAGTCCGGCTTGTTGCGGCCTATCGGAGTTTATTAACGCGGCCCAGGAACTCTCGTTAACACTTACGGGCTTGCTTCCAATATTAATGCTGACGCCTAATATATTTACTCACTGTTACTAACAATTGCTATCAATTTTTAGCGTATTTGACTGTCATGAACATATCAATAAATTATAAGATGTGTTTAAGTGTTCTATAAAAAATTAATGTATCATTAGAATGATTATATTTCACCCCTAATGAGGTTGGAAGGTCGTTTCAAGGATTAAGGTTAAGATTATCCACTACAAAGTTTCAGAATATTTTTAGTCTTGGACGTAAACAGAAGGGGCTCTAAGTTTGACGTATCAGTGTGTTTGTCTGATTGCATGGACTGATTGTGACAAGCATTTCTTTTATTTTTATTTTAAATAACCTATCGATTAATATGAGCGTCGCTGCGTTGAAGGACCTAAGCAGTTACCTAAAGCTATAAGATATAACACATATTTTCTAAAATATTCTTGATTTCTAGATTATTTCGTATTAATCGTACTTTCTCGAAGTCAGTGACGGTGAAAATATCTCAGTTTCATCATAAATTCATTGCTTATCACCGTAACAAAATTATTAACATTAGCCAAAGAATTTTAAGAAGCTACCAGAATTATAAAAGTTCGGACGTCGTTTACATTGGAGACTAAAAGGCTTAAAATGTAAGACACCCGAGAATAAACATTAAGAGTAAATCAATTAACTAAAGCTAAAGCTGAACCGCGGAGGGGACGCCCTTTAGGGACGCCCCGAGCGTCGTTTTGTTGTAGAACTCGCATATTTTGTGCTTAACTTCGATAACGCTTATAAATTAAATGTATAAATGTATTGATTTGTAAAATAATTGAATGTTTTATTTAATTGAATTTAGATGTAAATGGTCAGAAATTAGGACACGATTTATGAAGACGCTATATAAAAAAACGCTATAACTAATTAAACAGTTTTGTTTAATATAATTCAGTTAATCTCAGTTCAATGAACTACGTACTTGAGATATCAAAAGCAAAAATATTTATTTCGTATTAGGAATACAAAATATTCGCTTAATGAATGTCATTTTTTCCCGGTCATCGCTTTTAGGTACCCGTTTGGGCTATATGTTGAGCTGAGAGAAAAAAGGCGGCGGAAAGAAACTCCCAGCAGCACTCTTTTTAAAAAAAGTACATATATAATTGAGATAACAGTATGGCTATGTATGATATACACATTATTCAATTCAATTCAATTAAAAAAAAAAAAAAAAAAAAAATTCAATTTTAAAAAAAAATTTTCAATTTTTCAATTATATTTTTATTTTAATGGAGTAGCAGACGAGCATGCAGGCCATGTGGTGTTAAGTGGTCACTGCAGCCCTGCAACACACAACCTCAAGCAAGCATAAATGGCTGTAACCCTTTTTGCATCCCACTGCTGGGCACGGGTCTCTCCCCATTATTGGGGAGGCCTGAAGCTTACTCCACCACGCTGCTGTAATGTGGGTTGGTATTTAAGCATAAATAATTAAGTCTTATCTTAGGTCGCATGCAGTTGCGTTGCTTCCGAAGAAATTGAAATTTGAAATTTCCCAGGCAAACCATAATAGTTTACCATATTTTTTTCTCCAGGATCTCCAGTGGAACGTACCGGTGTCCTCCGTGCGCGGCACCCAGTACGGGTCCATCTTAAGTAGAGCACATGTGCTCTCCTACACCTTCAGGTCCTTACGGCGGCATGCAGCCACGCACAAACCGCCTGCCATCCCGAAGCCGCTGACTGAACGGATCGAGCTCCCACTCTCACCGCCCACAACGCCCCGGAAGTCCGGTTTTAGTCGCCTCTTACGATCAGGCAGGAGATACCGTAGCTCTATTCTTAATCCCAAAACTATGTGTGTTGTCAGGTAATTTATCAAATGAGTATAATAAAAATCGATATCTTTGTATCGCTCGTATACTCTAATCATTTAATACAACTATTAAGACTGAACTACATACGGCAATTTATAAGGCATAAAAGGCTTTAAGGGCCACTAAGCCACAGAAGTTACCCAATCAAACCGAACACCAAATAAACACATAAGTTTAAATGCCTATAAATCAATCTATCATTTAGGATGTAATAAAAAGGCGGTGTCATTTGTTCAGCGACAAGAAGTGAGGGATCGTTCACCGTAAAAATGGCGCTATAACTTAGTGATTCGTGTGCATGAAACATTTAAGTGGGGTTATTTATTTAGGCGGCCGTGGCGAGCCGCGACTGGCACAGCACCGGTACATCATTCTCTTGTCCACTGCCACCCGAAAGCCGTTTGTAAGTATTGTTTGTGATTTGTGTTTTTGATTTACAGCTTCTTATGAAACTCATCTGATTCGTTTATGCAGCAACACGACATCACCATAATTACCAGGCTGGAGCCTGGATGGGATAAAAATGATTAAAGTAGGAGATTTTCTGCACTTTTACCATTTCACAATTTAGAAAAAATGTTTTTTTGATACATTTTACATTCAGTCTTCTTCATTTCTTAAATTATAACGCTTTCAATTTTGAACTATAGCCTACTGAGCCATATAAATACTTAATCTAATACCTCATAAAAAATTAACATATTATTATAGGTAACTAGCCTTCCGCCAGCGGCTTCGCCCGCGTGGACCCGTTTTATAGGTTCCCGTAGGATAAAAACCATCCTATGTCCTTTCCCAAGGTCCACTCTATCTGTGTTCCAAATTTCATTAAAAGTGGTTCATTAGTTTAAGCGAGAAAGCGTTACTTTCGAATTTATAATATTAAGTAGGGATAGCAGCCGCCCGCGACTTCGTCCGCGTGGATGTTTGATTGTTTGAACACGCTAATCTCAGGAACTACTGGTTCGAATTGAAAAAATATTTTTGTGTTGAATAGTCCAGTTATTAGGGAAGGCTATAATCTATATAACATCATGCTATGCGACATTAAACTCCTCCAACGATGTATTCTGGGCTCCAACGCACACACGCACACTGTTTTGATAGATATGATCTTTGACGTTAGGAACACACCTACATTGCTTAGACAACACTCACTGTTGTCTAAGCAATGTAGGTGTGTAATTTAATGTGTTGTAATTTAATATGAACTTTATACAATAGCAATAAAGCTCAAATTGTCTACGTTTTAGTTAGAAAAAAATTGTATGGGAAAAAGAAAAGGGCTGTTTTTATGGTTTTTCCGGCAATTATTCGATTTTTTCAACCATAAAAAACCATCCTTGAACTTCAACGAACATTTTAAAAAAACAATTGGCCAAATTGGTCTAGGCGTTGTTGAGTTATGCGCTTACCAACACATTTTGCGATTCATTTTTATATTATAGAAGTTTAACACCCCGTACAGGTAAATCAATTTATCAATCAAGATGTCATAAAACGTCCACGTCATTCACTTACTGAAAGGAAGCGAGTGATCGTTCGCCGTAAAAATGGCGCTATAGCTTCGCGATTCGTGTGCATGGAACATTAATAGGGATATTTATTTAGGCGGCAACAGGCCGTGGCGAGCCGCGACTGGCACGGCGCCGGTAGCTACATCACTCTCTTCTTGTCTACTGCCACCCGGAGCCGTTCGTATTATACTTTGATTGGCAGTTCCTTACGAATCACATATATATAAGCGTTAGAAATTATTTGTGTTTTATAATTATTACAGGTTTATATTTTTGAAAACACTTTTAAATCAATTCTAATGTTTCAGTCAGCCATAACGTAAATGCAGCAGCAGAGCAGCGATGGCCGAGTGGTAAGGACCGCGCTTTCAGACGCGGGAGATGCCGGGTTCAAATCCTCGGCGCGCACCACTGACAGAAGAATTTTGCTCCACGGCGATAGAAAATATTGTGATATTTAATTGATTACGATGTTTTCCATCGCTGTGCATGCTTGAGAGAAACTCATAATTTCTCGAAAGTATAATGTCTAACAAACCGCACTAGGCCAGTGTGGTGAACTATGGCCTAAATGCCTCTCATTTGTTAGAGGAGAGACACCAGCAGTAGGACATATTTTATGCACTTTTATCGTCTTGAAAATAAGTTTACTAACTAAAATATTTGGCATAAGCATTACAATTTAAAAGGCTTTAAAATTTACCTTTATATCATGAATTCTTCACACAACTCGTATCTTCACCAACACACATCGGATCATAGTGGTGGAGAAAGCTCCACACCTCCCCGATAATGGGGAGAACCCTGTATTCAACAGTGGGACGCAAAAAGGGTTGCTGATATAACGCTTTACACTCTACAGAAACGTATTAGAAGTGATAGAAACTTGGTAACAAAATGCTGATCTTGCGGTGTAATACAGCGTGTAGAGTTATAGTCCATACATTACAGCTTCAGGATTTTGGCAGATTTCGTCTTGTCGGCTGACGGCATTACACACGACGGGTTTACCTACATGCTCTAAGCTAAGAGGGCAAAGAAAACTGTACTCGCTTTGTGTAAATTTGCTGACTTTGATGGCTGCAACCCTTTTTGCGTCCCACTGCTGGGCACGGGTCTCTCCCCCTTATTGGGGAGGCCTGGAGCTTACTCCACCACGCTGCTCCAATGCGGGTTGGTGAAGATGCGGGTTAGTGGCCAACCCGCTGTCGGATGTTTTCAAACCGCTCATAAGGCCTCCGACAAGGTTTGACGACTGTTATCTATCGACAACAACCGGGACCGACGGCTTAACGTGCCCTCCGAAGCACGGAAAAGCGCATGAACGTTTTTGCCACTAGCGGTCACCCATCACACACCCGACCGCGCCCGTTTGGCTCAGCTGCATAGATCGCTTGCGTTCTACGCTAGCCGCCAGGCCATGCGCGCTTCGTGACTTTGATGATAATTAGTTATCCTCGATATTCTCGTTATCGGTATAGCAGTGATACTACTAGCAGTGATACTACTTTTTGACAGTGCGAACCTTTACGATGTTATAAAATATTTTAACCTGGGATTGTCTTATTTCAATTTATGTCAATAATTGAGACAATTTGTACTGCTGACACTCTCACTTTGAAGATATATCTATACCTTTGCGATCGAGGTAGGTGAAATAATGTACTAAACTAAGGAAGAACATCGCTAGGTGCATCTAGACGACACAACTTCAGTTGAGCAGTGCGGTAGCTGTGTACGAACGAGGGTTCGCTAGATATAACATGATTCAGAAAATATTTAAGACAGAAAAAAAATCTATTTATAACTAAGATTATAATAACATGATTACCTTAATTTTCACATTATAAATACAACAATTTAGAAATAAGAGATATGCAAATGCCACATTCATGGAATCCTCGTTCACTTGAACCTAAAAGAAGAATCTAAATTGCAAGACGTTGGCAGTCTACCCTTTAATTACGTAGTCTCTATAGGTACCGCACCTAATATCTCTAACAGTACTACGACATCGGAATCACGGTAGGTAGATGGCTAACAAGCCGAACACCTTAGCTTACATCAGCATATTAATTCAGTCAATTAGCGCCGAGCATTAGCACGTCGGCAACGTCGCAATCGTCGCGACACGCGGGCGTGTGTTTGACAGCTGTCAAATTGGATTGCAGCCGGCTATTAGGGAATGTCGGGAAGGCGTTGCGTGGATGCGGTGTTATGCGATTAAGATTAGTTAGGCTGTTATGAGACTTAAACGAGGAAAATTGTATTTTTAATTGGTGGTGACGTTCTGTTATTTATAAACATCTATAAACTCTTTTTTCAATCTTACGACGAGTAAAGTGGGTTTACCACGAAAGGCCACTCTAACGTTTAAACACTTTTTAATTGTTTATTTACTGGATAAATGAAGGAAACAAATTAATAAGTAATACTTTGTTTTATTGTGCTTCATGTATCGTACACCACTTTTTTAACCTAACTTTAATCACTATTTATTAAACTTAAGTTTTATTAAGCTTTCCCAAATGGCCTTGCAATAAACACGGCTCTAAACAAGGTCAATATTATAAATCAGTCGTTAAGCTTAAAAATAGAGCTGTAACATTAAATATAAACGCTTTTACTAAAACTACATAATAAGCTCTATCATTTAAGTGAAACATTAAATGCTCATTATATTTTTTATCATCAATAAAAAACTCAACGAACATGACTTGAACTCCATCGTATAACTAAGAATATATTTATGGAAATCATTTAAAACTATTAGTAATCAGTATTATATTGGTATCAAATAACTTGCCAACGCGTTTTATAATGAAATTAAAAACTTGTTTTTACCCAAAATGGCATATGGGTCCGTTCTTTGTAAGGCTAAAATGTTCCTAAGAGTAAAAAAGTTTATTAAAGCTTAAATAAAAATTTATATAAAACATTGCTTTAACTGTAACGGTACGTATTTATAAATTAAAAGTAAGTGTTCGTATGTACATGGTTTGTAAATGTTTCTTGTAAGGCTCATGTACCATAGCAAGGTCAACCGTATTTTTTTTTGTTTCTGATGATTGGCATTATAAGGAATGACCGGCTTTCCTAGGAACAATACCAATATATTAACTTAAATTAAGGCAAAACTAGGTTTTTTTTCTTTAGTACCATAAACATATCCTTATACGATAATTCACATAAAAAATTACGACATATTAATAGGTTATATACTAAAAAAATACGTTTTGCTGAGCGCGCGAATAACAATTGTAACGTCGACAACCTACGAGTCGTAAGTCTGCGAAGCGTGAGATCGCATTGCCACAATAGCAGCGCGATTGACTCGCTGCCGCGTTTGTGGCCTAGATTTTGATTGATCTTAGTGTGTAGAAATATGTCTTTACATGTCAATAACTACGACTTTTTAATAGTTGGGCATCAAAGGAGCGTGGCCTTTCAGGATCCACACACGTTATAAGTAATACTAAATAGTACTATGGGTTGAGTACCAACTCGTATTTCAACATTTCTTCTCGTAGATTGGAATAGCATGGCCCAAACCTCTCTAGGCCAGAGTAAGTCTAGATTTTCCCAGAAGAGGAGAAGACATCAACCAAAACACTATAATATAATATAGAATTCCGACTAAGTTAAGAGCGATTGATAGCTGCCATAAAGACTCATAAAGTTTTTGTAACATTAAGTCAAATTTCATTTAATATGAATGGGTAATTTTAGTCACACCGCAATCCATAGTTTTGCTAGTTAACCGAAACTACCCTGCAACCCGCAACGCAACGTTGGAAATGAAACGATAGTTTTCAATAGTACAGTCAACCGCTAGAATACTAGATCCCTAAAGGATCAAACATTGTTGGATAGAAATGTTACAACATTAAAATGACTCGAATAATAATTTATTTATTGTTACTCAAAAAGATGGTAAAATGGTACAAAAACGTATATAAATGCAAAATTCTCAACCTTACTTTGTGAGAACCTGGTGCCTGATATGGGTCAATAAAAAACCTGTGTTACGTCACCAGTGCCCTCCCGCGGAAAGATAAACAATTTACATCAGTTACATTACATGTGAGATAGGTAGCTAGCACTAACATTTTTCTTAAATTAATAGTAATAACGAAGAAAATTTCAGGGAGTCAAGGATTGGTTCATATTTAGGCTTGAATCCCTCATATCTGTTAAGTCTGACATCTAAATCTAAAATTCAATATCGTATGTGAAGTGGACTGCACACAATCTTTTTTCGGAAATTATTTTTTCGTCATGCTTTTAAACCCTAGAGCAAGAAATTGCGCCCACAAGGACGACACAGTAACACGTTGGAGGTCGAAAGTCTTAACTAATCTAAACCACTAAATAATCACTCAAAAGGTTATAACGCACACGTAGGATGCGGCTGCACGCACACGCCCTTGTCAACCATAACGCCGACCTGCTACGGTTAGCCGCGGAAAACTGTGACTCATTTACGGTTGCCCCTCGGTTTCAGGGTAGTTCTACTAAACTAGCGTAACTATGCTCTGCGGTATCATGCTTCATGCTGTTAACCGCCGCTGCGTGATACGATACAGCCAATACTGAAGAGGTAGCGGTAAGAGGTAGCTTCGTAATAGGCCATCATAATCTTAATATATATATAAAAAGTAAAGGGTTTTCTTTGTACGTAAAGACACGGTTTTCTCTATTATCACTAACTCCAATCAACTTCCCGTTGGGGTAGTAAATACCACTTAGTACGTAGATGATAGTAAGGGAGTTTGATCGCGGTGCGTGGAGTGGGGAGCTGATGATGGAAGGTAATGCGATGGTTAGGAGTTGAGAGCAAATTCTTTCAATAAATGGGGTTTTGTTCGAAATCTTACATTCCTGAGATGGTCCAGCTGTCACCAAGTCAAAGTCTGATGATGAGATCCCAGAGAAATCGAAGGGAACATACAAATTTTATAGCACAATAATTGATTTTCATATTTTTAATAAACAAAACAGGCATTTGTGTATAAATATCATCATATCATGTTGCTGAGCTGATGATTGAAGGTACAACTCCTCAACAGTTAGGAGCTGAAAGCAAATTCTTTCATTAATTTATACGTTCAGGTGGACTGACAGTAGTATTCTTTCAGGCTATAAGATGGCTATTAGAAAACATGATTATAAAAGGGTATTTAACCCGAGCAACGCCGGGTTTCGCAGCTAGTTTATTATAATTGTTGAAGTCATGTGTACTCGTTTTTATCGAATTTGGACTTTAAATGTTTGGTGAAGGTTAAAATTGCGGTTTTAAAGATTAGATTCTTATATCTAGATGTTTCCGTGACAACTTAAATTGTATTTCATTTTCCATTTCAATGAGTCAGCGCTCTACCCGTAAATATTGTGAAGACTGCAGCACAGGCGCAGGTCAAAGTCTCAACTACTAAACTGTTACTACTAGACGATTCAGGGAATTTTAAACGTAGACTACGGCGGCACTCACAACTCTTATCAACCTTAACGCGGTAGAACCGCTCATTTAAGGTTAGCACGAGGGCTAGCCTCGGTTTGAGGGTAGCTTCACTAATTTATAGTAATTCACGATTTCGATATCAAATTCACTTCTCGAAATTCAATTCACGAAATTCGGTAGGTACCTTTTTGGCATCCCTAACTTCATCATACAATATTAAGGCCAATTTTATGAAGCCACTTCTCCAAGCCTCTTCTTTCCAGTATGTTTGGCCACGGTTAACAGTTAACAGTAAGCATGAAACCGCGGAGCATAGTTACGCTAGTTTAGCGAAACTGCCCTAAAACCGAGGGACACCCATAAATGTTTCACAGTCACAGTTTTCCGCGGCTAACCGGAGCGGGTCGGCCGCGTTATGGTTGACAAGGGCCTATGGGCGCCAGCTGCCTACACAATGTTTGCGTGTAGAGCCGTGGTTGATATTTCGACAAACAGTTTACATTCTAAACCTTCTCTATATCGTTTTTACCGTACTATATTATTTTAGCCTATTATGAACTAATCACTTCAAAACTGGTCCTACCGCACCTCAGTGGTAAACAGTGTAAAGTGTAACACCACAGAGCATAGCAGCAGGTAGTACAAATTCAAATTCAAATTAAAATTCAAATTATTTATTTGTGGAATAAGGTTAACAGTTGGATGGACAGTAGTAATTTTAAACACAGTGCGCTTATTCTGCCACATTGGGCGTACAAATATTTATATACATTGAAAAATTAAAATTAAAATTTATAAATTAAGAATTACATGTCACTTTTATTATTAGAGATAATCATTTACAAAATCAATCATTAGAACAATTACAGTAATAGTCAACAAATTAGGTACAATTTATATTGTAAACAAATCAGACCCCATACCGTATATCCCAGCGATAAAATTTGTCTAGGACTTGTCACAAAGGAAGTCTTTTACGCTGTAATAGCACCTCTCGGTCAAAAATGTACGAAGCTCTTGCTTAAACTTATTAATGTCACCAATAGATCGTATTGATTTTGGTATGTTATTATAAATGTTTGACGCTATACCAAAGAAACTTTTTCGGTACCAACGAGTATTGGAAGGTACTATTGATAGAGTATCTTTTAAGCGTGGGTTAGTTCGATACTCAAAGAGATTATTATTTCTTTTTATGAACATTACACACTCTAATATGTATAGCGAAGGTAATGTTAATATCTTTAAATTTTTAAAATGTGGCCTGCAAGATTGTCTTTGTCCTAAATTACATATAGCCCTTATGCAACGCTTTTGGGCTTTAAAAGCTAGGTCTGCATTTGTAGAATTGCCCCAAAATATAACAGCATACCGAAGTGTTGCAGCAGCGAAAGCATGGTAAGCTGTTAGAACTGTTTGTTGGTCTACTACACATCGTAATTTGCGTAATACATAAGAGCATTGGCTAATTTTATTCCGTACATATTCTACATGAGATTTCCAGTTTAGATTTTTATCTATTTGTATTCCTAAAAATTTTGTTACATTCGTTTCGTCAATTTTAAAACCTAGGTAATTAATATTTATGTCATTATTAAAATTATTATTTATTCTATTATAGAAATTAATGTATTTGGTTTTACCTAAATTAATTTTTAAATTATTGCATTCCAACCATTTAATTATATTTACCAGAGAGTCATTAATGTCAATTTCTAAATTATTTTTGTCTTTATTAGTAAAGATGATGGTGCTGTCGTCTGCAAATAATGTCATGTGGTGTTTAATGTTTTTCGGCAGGTCGTTAATATATATTAAAAAGAGCAATGGTCCGAGAATACTGCCTTGCGGGACACCGAATGATACTAATCTGCCTTTAGACTTATAGCATATCTCCGTTTTCGATTTGTCACAAATTCTAGATATTTGCGTAGATTGCTCCCGTCCTTCAAGGTATGATTTTATCAAGTCATGGGCCACACCTCTGACACCGTAACAATTAAGTTTGTTTAGTAGAATATCGTGATGCACATGATCAAACGCCTTAGATATATCCATGAACATAGCTACTACTGGTATCTTCCTATCGACATTGATGGTTATTTTTGATAGTAAATTATAAATTGCCAAGTTTATATTTTTATTTTTCCTAAAACCGTATTGTTCACTGCATAATATGTGATTTGACTCGAAAAAAGTATACAAACAATTATGTATGTATTTCTCAAAATTTTTGGAAAATGCGGGTAAAAGCGCTATAGGTCTGTAATTATTACTGTCTGCTGGATCACCTTTTTTAAGTAACGGTTTTACTAACGCATATTTCAATTTCTGCGGGAAAACACCTTTTTGTATGCAGTTATTAAATATATAAGTCAATATAGGTGATATTATGTCTGACACCTCTTTGATTATATTTGTGATTATATCATCGTGTCCTTTTTAACGATTTTATAATTCTTTGAATGTCCTCCGGTACAATGGGTGGCAGAAATAGAGACTTGCTGCTAGTTAGATTTATTTGAGATGCACTATCAACATTGCAGCTCTGATTTAATGTGATATCCGTAAAGCAATTATTTAATTCTGTGGCAATTTGTACAGGGTCATAATATTTTTTACCGTCAATGCATAGATGTGTTATTTCATTTTTACGGTTTTTTACTTTATAATTATTAATAACATTCCACGAGGCCTTTGATTTGTTTTTTGCGGAGTTAATATAAAAATTGTTTTGCGATTTTTGCGTTAACTTAATAATTAACTTAAAACGTTTGGCATAAACTTTGTACTTAATTTTATTATCGTCACTGCGCCAATGTCTATATTTCCAAAGTAGCTCTCGTTTTCTTTTACTACACATTTTTATCCCTCTTGATATCCACTTCGGTTTAACATTTGATGAAACTTTTATCTTTTTAAAAGGAAAACACAAGTCATAAAACAACTTGAAAAGTTCATGAAACATATTAAAAGCTTCATTTGGGTCCTCTGTATCATATATTTCTTGAAAATTTAAGTGGTTTAGACAATTATAAAAGTTTTTAATATTATATGATGAATAGTCGCGCCGTTTGATATACCAGAAACTTAACTTCAGTGTTTTGGTCGGACATATAAGTATTTGTGCTGTATGGTCCGAGAGTGTTAAGTCCTGTAATTCAGTTTTAGATCCTACAATATTATGGAAAATATTATCAATACATGATTTGCTTGCTAGACGTGTTGGTTCTTGGAATGCTACTCGTAAGTTATGACTATTTAAGATTTTTTTTAAATCATTAACATGTTTGTCTTTTTTTAGAAAATCTATGTTAAAATCTCCACATACAATCAATTGTTTCTGTTTTAAATCAAATCTTAACAATATGTTTTCTAACCTTTCGAAGAAAGTACTTAGTGACAGTAAATTATTTTTAGGAGATCTGTATATACAAATAATACACATTTTATGTTCTACAAGATCTATTGCAGAGCATTCGATTATACCTAGTAAAGAAAGTTGTTTTATTTCTACGATTTCTTTACACTTAATGATATTTTTAACTAAAATGCAACTACCGCCATGCTTATTATTACGCATACAAGAAGACGCGAGGTTAAATCCCGGCAAATTCAAGTTATACTCATCACCTAACACCATATTGTGTTCCGTTATACACAAAACATCAATGTCTTTGCCTTCCTTAAATAACTCGCTGAGACACACAGATATTAAGTCTGATTTATTTATCAATCCGTTAATATTTTGGTGCATAACAGTAATACGATTAGTCACGAAATAAATTATCAGCTTGAACAGATTCGTCATTTGATGGAATTGAATTAATGATATTATTTGAATTATTACAAGTCAATATTTCGTTATTATCAATAATTTGGTTGCGATTACTAATATTAGAGAAACAATTACAGTTTATATCACTTATTGTTTGTGTACAAGCGTCTTTATAAGATAAAATGTTTTTTTGATTCCTTAGTTTACATAATGACACATAATTTTTCATACTTTGCTTGTAGAAAATAGATAAAATTTCTTTCAGTATGGACCTGGCTAAATGAAGAGAAAATATTTTAGGGCTTGGGATTTCTCTGCTATAGTTTAAATCAATGTACAGAGCATTATTATATTTACTACAATGAAACTTAAGGTTATAGTTTAATTTCTTCTCGTGTAAATGCAAGTTTTTTGGTATTTCTCCAACAAGTATATTCGTATTGGTCACGGAAGATAACCAAACATCTAGTTTTGATGAGAATTCGAATGGGTTTTTGTCATTACTTCCAGCTAGAAGGACAACATAGTCATTCATAGTCAAATTTTTAATCTCCGTTTTCATTGTTCCAACGACTTGACCTAATGAGGCATTCGGTTTAATAAAGCTTGTAACATAATATTCCGATCCCAATAAATCCTGAAGTTTTTGCCGTAGGTTCCGACCTTGATTGTCGGCAATTATTATAACGCGACTTTTTTTCACGTGATGTTTCTGTTCTGCGTACTTTGAGATTTGGATTACTTTAGAGGACGATTGACTGGTCTCCTTGTTTATGTCTATCTCAGGAACAATTAACTTTTTATTCTGTTTGGGATTCAAAGTCCGAACCGGTGTGTATAAAGCATCTCTGCAGACACTTTTTGTTGAGCAAATTGGAGATGTTCTGGGCGTTCTGATTTTTATATTTATTAACTTATTACTGATCGGTGTTATGTTGGCGTTGTTATGACCTCTTATTGGGGTGGGATGCAGTAATTTTTTCAATAATTCGATTTGCTTATTTTGATCCCGTATAGTTTGTTTAAGTTTATTATTTTCTATACAGAGGTTATCGACCTCCAAATCGGCACTTATTATTTTTTTACGCATGTTTTCTAATTCTTCTTTTAACTCACATATTGCGGCATTGTCATGCTCACTTTGCAAACTAAGCATTGTGGTATCTAGGAGAGTTGAGTTAAGGTCTACATTACTACTGCTCGAGGTTGAAATATCGATTTCAGAGTTTGATCTTTGTATTTTTTTGCGAATCGTTACGTTGTTATCCATTATAAATTTTTAAGAAATTCTTATGATTTTTCAAATAATGTGGAAAAAATGTTTCTTAAAAAATCTCCGTTTATAGTGGGATTTGATCCTCCGACAAGTTCAGCTAAACTGTCCTGAACCGAGATGTAACCGTAAACGAGTCAAAGTTTTTCGCGGCTAACTGAAGCGGATCGGCCGTGTCTAATGGTAGACAAGGACCTATACATGGTGCCGCAAACTAAACGATGTTTGCGTCTAGAGTGATTGAAATTTCGGCAAATAAATTACATCTTTTAAAACCTCAAAGTATACCTGCATCAAATGTTGAGATACGATACCGAAGAGCATCCCTAACTTCATCAAATAATATTAAAGCCATTTACGAAGTCACTTCTCCAAATTTGCCCGTAAGTGCGGCAGTGGTTAACAGTGTGATGTACGACACCGCACAGCATAGTTACGCTAGTTAAGTGAAACTGCCCTGAAACCGAGGGGCAACCGTAAATGAGTCACAGTTTTCCGTGGCTTACTGTAGCGGGTCGGCCGCGTTATGGTTGACAAGGGCCTATGCGTGCCGCCGCAGCCTACACGATGTTTGCGTTCGACGAGTGGTTCACGTTACAAGATAAAGAATTTTACTTTCCTCCTAAACTAATAATGAATTTTAACCATCGACGCTGGTTTCAACGTTCTATTATGACACTGACCTCTGTAACAAAAGTATCTTATAGTATTTAATAACGTAATACTAAGTTCCTTCCTAATATTGGAGAAATCCGTGCCGCAATAGAACGCAAAAAGAGTTGCAGCCAGCCAGCCAATACTCAAATAGTCTAAGGTAAAAGAAAAAGAAAAGATGGAGATGAAATTTGTCGTACCTCTGAAGTGCACTAGATCAGTGTGGTTGATCTAATCACTTCTCAGTTAAGTGGTTTAAAATACTGAGTATCTCACACAACAGTGGTTAGTACAGTTTTAGTTGTACATTGCAAACATAGTAAAGCTGGTTTAGAAAAACTAAATTGAAACCGTAAATGAATTGGTGGTTATCCAATGGTGGTTATTAACAGGAGCGAGTGGGCGTTATGCTTGACAAGAGCCTATGCGTGTCGCCACAGCTAACACGATGTTTGCATGCGGCCAGTATAACAGTTACTAACTTTTTCTTCTTCAAACTTTACACGAAAATTTTAAACGTTTTAAATTTTGAATTTTGATCAATTTTTTTGTCATGTAAAAAACGGTTGATGGTGAGTTGGCAGTTAAACCAACGGCCAATTAAATCAGGAATTAAGTTGACTTTTGTGTCTTGTGTCTACCTAATACAAGCTACCAATGAATATTTGATTTCTAAACGTTACCTATGTATGAAATCTGTTATACACTTTGCAGACGCAAGCATTTTGTGTGTTCCACTTAACACATACCTACTCGATGGCGATCAAAAGTATTTAGTGTCAGTAAGTGGAAACTCAAAATCGTCATTTGAAGACACAAATAAAAATTAAATTAAAAATTTAAAAAAACCACCCAACCCAAAAAACGATATGTCTGCTGTGAGCTTTTGAAGAGATGGGTTTTCTGGAGAAAAGGTGACCAGGACTCTGGTGGTTGCAGCATCAGGTCGAAGTTATCAATTACCTAATTGTCATTTAATGATAATACTGGCCGCGTCGAGTAATCTTACGCCAAAAATGCCTTCCAACATTTTGAAAAGCGCTGATGCTCTTAAACTGCTGGACCGATATAAACCAAACATAGCTAAGAACCACCGGGTGGAAACTGGCTTTCAAATAAAAAACCGCAAGGATATCGGTCCATTTGTTTGAGAGTTACGATGCCACAGACAGACACACACACAGACAGACAGACATCGACGTCAAACTTATAACATCCCACTTTTTGCGTCGGGGGTTAATAACATTTTCTCAAATTATTACTACTACCAGACATAGTAACTTTGGTTGCTAGTGACTAGGATAAGCAACCGGCGACTGTGTCCTATATTTATTAGAGTACGGTTTTTTGTGACTGCGTCTACAACAAACTGTTACAAAATTAACAAAAAAAAATTACCGAAACCAAAAATTTTATTACCTAGGTACTTTTTCTTGCTTATGGTAATTAGTCTTAAAACTATTTTTGAGTCGGTGCCCATTCAGGATGAAAGGTACGACATTTTAATAAGGGCTCATAAAGTCAAGTACGCAAACATCAAGACCAGGAAAAGACCACTGAATTCATAGTTTCACTATATTTACATTTAATTTTGTGACAACATTTTGCTCGATGCGTCACGATCACAATATTCGACTAGCAAATGGTGGTGCCGTTTCGTTGTAAGTGTGTGCAAGATGCAGTTTTAATCGACCTCCCTTCGTTGTTCGTAGAGTTGTATCTTTATTGTTTTATTTGATCTGAGTCAACGAGATTTCCTTCTATCATGAATGCCATTATATTTCAAGTTCGTTGTATAATTCTTGATGGTAGTGAACTTTTAAGGCATTGTTTTATGACGTGTCGATCCCATTTGGCTCGTTGGCGTGTATATCGCCGCAGTCTTGCGTGTTGCGCCGCGGTAACTGTTACTAACTTTGGTTCTTATGTCTTTAGTTCAAAATTTTAAACGTTTCCTGTACAATTCGATATACAAGTTCCATGCTTTCGTCCTGTAGTTTACTGCTAGTAAAATTCGGCGTGGATACTTAGTTTTTTTAATTCTTTTTGGTCTTGCGTTTGTCCTTTTCTTTATCATATCGAAGTAGCAGATGTACATCAAAGAGATTCTATCGACAACAGTACAGAAGCGCATTTTAACATTCTTAGGTCTCGTCTCGCGAAGAAACGAGGGATCCATTGAGCGGCTGATTGTGCAGGGTAGAGTTGATGGTACAAGAGTTTACAAGACCTCGCGGTTGGTCACCTATGCGATATGTAAATTAGGGTTAATGAGGAAGGAGTTATAAGGATGAGGAAGAGGAAGAAGAAGTATCAAGCACAAAGTAAGAGAATGAGGATGAGGATATATTCATGAGGAAGAGGATGAGAAAGAGGAAGAGGAAGAGGAATGTTTTGAGTAAGGGAAAAAGAGTAAAAACTAATATAAATAAATAAATAGGCTGGCTAGGGTTTCCCTTTAACGTGTGAACCCGGGACATACACAAGACAGATACACAAAAACCTTAATTTAGAACAGAAATTCAAACTCAACATTCAAATTTCCTCGTTGGGAATCGGGAATCGTCACCCGGAAACGGTCCGGCATGATTATTATGGCGACACGGAACTTCAAGCAGTTACAAAAAAAGTTTAGTAAGATTTTAATAAAATAAAATATGCAGTAGGTATTTAAATTCAACTCAAGTTTTTATTAATCAAAGGTAGTCGTAGTACAGTTACAAAAAGTAAGTATAATTTATTAGTTGTATGCGAAAAGAAAATTCCTCATAAATTCCTCTTAATTTAAGGGGAAGCGAAAGAGGATGAGGAATTTTTCTACTTTCCCTAAGAGGAAGGGGAAAAGGATGTGGAAGTACCAAAATATGTGTAACTTCCTCATTAAGAGGAAGAGGAATCCTCATCATCACTAATGTAAATAAAGCAGAATCATGAATGCTACTATATCATGCTACATTTCACGTTCGGTTTGCAGTCCTTGTTGGTAGCGAATTTTTAAGCCTGCTATGATATTGTGTGGTAGCATATATTAAGACATTGCTTATGACGTGTCGATAATATTTTTGGCTTGTTCGCGTGCATACCGCCGCAGTCTACACGATAATTGCGTGTAGCGCCGCGCTAACTGTTACAAACTTTCGTTCTTATAAAGTTAGAAATTGTAATCGTTACTTGCTTATGTCACGTAGTTTGCAGCTCTTAAAATTCGACGTAGTTACTTAGTTCTTTTACACTTTTTGGTTTTGCCTTTTATTTATTATACTGAATGAGCAAAAATGTGTATGCAGGCCATTTAAAGTTAAATAGTCGCTTCAGCTCATGTACGTAATCCAACCACAAGTAAGGCTCTACGGCAACTATGTCTTGTCTAAAGTCGTAAGCAGTTGTGGTGCTATGTTGGATGCTGATGGTCACCATACTTCTGTCTGGGAGGCAAAAGCATCCTTTTTTCTAAACAAAATAAAGTTTTTGCACCAGGTCACATTACGTAAAATTTGAGCATGGATAGGTACAATTAGATGCAGATTAAAATAAAATTGTTGTAATTATGTTTTGCTACGTGTACCTACCTTTAAATAAGTTCATTCAGACAGTATACCTTAATTTTTCAATGAATATCAACTAAGTAAGCCCATCTCTCTCATCATACCTATAGCAAAAAAATATAAAGTAATAAAAGGTATAACATAGTTTAGCTTTTTCTCGACGTCAACAAACATCGTAATTGTTAGAAGTAAAACATAAAAT
Source organism: Pyrgus malvae (assembly GCA_911387765.1). Lineage (NCBI taxonomy): Eukaryota > Metazoa > Arthropoda > Insecta > Lepidoptera > Hesperiidae > Pyrgus > Pyrgus malvae. The sequence goes on from OU426962.1 coordinate 15,802,760, forward strand.
GGTTACATGTAAGTATTAATAAATGCTTCTTAAGTACGCCGTAGAAACTATACAGTAAATCCACAAAAATATACAATTAATAGGTACAGTACGATCGTATTTACCTATCCTTTAGCACCAGTGAATGTGAGCCAAAACCGGTCCATCCAAAACATTATTCCGAGGCAAAAACGAGCGCCGAGCGATGAAAAAGGCAGTAAAACGGATACAAAAGTAATCACAGCACTCGCACCGCGTCCCACGCGACCACAATATATTCGAATAAAGAATTCTTCAAAGGAAAATTTTTATTCAAATGGCTTCACGACCGCAGCGCCCCGCCTCCGGAAAGACGTTCCTTTTCCGACCTCTTTCATTGGTTCCCGGGCGAGAAGGCGGGCCACATCTTCTTCTTCAAGACTAACTTTTCATTTGCACAACTCTGAAATATTGCTTCGGATTAAATACGTAGCGGAACTTCGCTGTGTGGTTTCTCCAGACGTTTTTTGTTCTGTTCCATTACTGGTAATGGGTTCGGTCATTTACGTGCCGCAATTTAGGCTTAAAATTATGTTGCGGTTTTCTTATATTATGTAGATACTCCATACGTTACATGCATGCACCACGAAAAAAAAATGAATTCGGAAAGCCTAAAAAATTTGATTTTTTCAAATAGGACCTCGCGGACTTATAATACGTTAGAGAGACCCACCATTTACGAGTATTCAGGGATGCTAAAGCGTGTAGATTCAAGAGCTCTCTTATATCTGTTTTACGCGGCAAGCTATTATGAATGTCTTGGAAACACTATATGATAACATTTACATGTTTATGGTGGAATTTCTTTTACTTCACCTGAATTATTAATTCTTTCTAAATTTCAAGATTCTAGGTGAACAGGAATTCTAAGGTTAGAAACCTTTGGAAAATGTATGATTAAATGTATTATCGCATCACGATCAGCGAAGGCATATTTTGTTAGATTGTGTTTGAAAATAATAAAAAAAAAACTAAAATACCGACTGCGTTTGTGTGTAATTTGGAAATGTAAAAACCCTAAAACAGTAAAGTCATCATACCGGATTACACTTAACTTAAAAAGCAATTACTCTCAAGCTAAAATCCATCGAGCCGTTCAGGCCGCAGAGCGCAGGCAGAGCGTGCCTAATAATTGAATTAGGCGCCAAAAATCCGCCATTTTGTTTTATTTATTTAAAACAATTATATTTAAACAAACAATTATACATATGTACATGCATACTCTCAAAAAACATAACTCTCCTTCTGGCGCAGTCGGGTAAAGAATCCAAATGTTTTTTAGAAAAAGATCTGTTATTTTTATGCGCGTATTAATCGCTACTCAATGCCAAGGAAAACAAACATATTTTATAAAAAAATTTTCATTACCTTGGAATTATTATATTTGTAGTTGTATTTTTTATGGTCCACCAAGCAAGCACTTTCCAAGCAAGGTGGACTATGTTCCTAATCTCTCTAAGTTTCCTAGAGGACGCCTGATCCAAAAGTGGAACAACAAAAGGGAAAATTTCGTTTCACTTAATATAAGACATCAGATCGCTCAATGAAGACTTTCCAAAATTTAAATTCCGATAAAGAAATGTACTTTTTTTTAGGTATCGGGGGGAAACCTTCAAAATGTACGTAAGACAGTCAACCAACAATCTATACATCTATACATATAATAAAACTGTAAGCAGGGTCAATTCTGTACATTGCATAGAAATTAAAAAAAATACTTCTAGGGGTCTTTTTATAAGTAACAGAAGCTAAAAATATAAGTTTTGAAATTTTTGTCTGTCTGTCTGTCTGTCTGTCTGTCTGTTGTTAGCTTTTCACGCAAAAACTACTCGACGGATTTTGATGAAACTTTTTTTGTTTTATATATATTGGTCTTTGCTAACATTTAGGCTATAGCTAATTTTAAAAATCGCCCTTTAAGGGTGGGAAATGAGGGATGAAAATTTGTTTGGAAAACTTGGTATTTTCCAATAGATTATCTTGAAATTTGGTATAAATATTTTGTAACCAAAATAAAAGAATACGTGTTTCAGCATTTTCCGAAATTCATCCTTTAAATGTCAATTTTCTTTGAAACTTTTTGAAAATTGAGTATCGAGAATTGATGTACAGAATATTTTTGTGCAGAGTATTTGACTTATAATTTTGTATTTGTAATCTTTACTAACATAGTGAGAAACATATTTAAGCTTTTTTCAAAACTACCCCTCAATAGCAAATAAAATGCATTCGAAAATTTTTATCTCAAGCGTACAATAATTAACCTTAACTTAATATTTCATTTTCAAATTCGTTTCCCTTCTTTGAATGCTGTGTTTACAGATATATTGTTGAATGAATTTCCATAAGATTAGTGTGTATTTCATATCAATCGGGTCATAAACAAAAACGTTATGTTCATTTAAACAATACGCGACATTAACTTAAAAGACACTTTGGGGAATTTGGATGAAAGATTCGTTAACAGCCCTTTCAAAACCATAAATAAAAGTTTAAATTTAAGTAAAATTATTTTGAACTATCATTAATGTGGTCGACCATATTAAATATACTTAGATCAGCTTACTGTATTTTCTTTCGTTGGCCGAGTATCTCTAAGCTATAGGTACCTAAAGAGCGCATCGCGAGCCTCACCGCCGCCAAACCTTCCATCACAGGCTCCATTAAGTAAGTTGCTCAGCTTATTAGTCTTCATTTGGGGTGGAAGATTATGAACAGGCTGCAGCTGAAACGACTGTTATCGCTACATTATATCAGGCTGCAACCTTTTTAGTGTTCCATTGATGGGCATATAGGTGTCCTAATATTGAGGAGGCCTCGAGCTCCGACTAACCGAAATCCAAATCTTACAACTTTAATGCTCTAAACCTTCATACAGAAGGTAAAAAGCCTTAATAAAACCAGACTACTGCAGACATCTAGGTGACGAATAGTTAAACTTTTACTGAACCAACTGTTAATCTTAATATCTACCTTGGTAATTTCACATTCGATTTATCAACCACAAAGTTTACATGCCATACGGTAGATGGCGTTATTGAGCAATATTCATTTCTTCTACACAGTGAATCGATGGAGATAATTTAAAAAAAGCCTAAAGTCTAATAAAAGTAAGTAGCACATAGTGTAAAAAGTAGGGTAGATATACCCTGTGTCGTGGGTGCCATGAACACACACAGAGACAGAAACACAACCACCCAGAACGAGAACAGAAATTTAAACTCATCATTGAAATTTCTGATTCGCCGGGATTCGAACCCGGGACCCGATCAGGGAACATCGATTTGCAGTCCGGCATGGTAAACATTGCGCGGGTTGTCCCGTCGTTGGTTATACGTATGATGCTGAACATGGTTAATTGGACCAATGATAACATAACTAATTTTTTTGCGTCTCTTTATTGCGTACCGGCTCATCCACACACGTTGGTTGATGGAGATATTAAAGATTCTTTATTTTCAAAATGAAATACAGATAGCACACTGTTTAGAGAACCTGCCTTCTGCTTTAGTTTTCACAATGTTATATGAGTTATGACTTATGACCAAACTGCTGTCCGCAAGTTTTAAATCTTTAGTCTATTAATTGGCCTTATAATTTTTCCGACTGTTTAAACCTAAGCACGTGTATGTTTAAAAATTTTGTCTCCCATCTACAAGTAGTTGTATAGTGCACCTCTTTTCTGCAGTAGGTTAAAGCTATGTATCCTATGCATTCTTTGCAGTATAAATTCACTCAATTTACGTAAGATACTATTTATTTTTAACATAGATGAAGCCACGGGCACAGCAGTACTACGTATCTTTAACAAGCTACATATTTGTAACGAGAATCTGATTGCGGGAGTAAAGCGAAGCATGCGAAAACTGGATAGTAAGATCTGAGTACAGTAAGCAGTCCTTACTGTTTGAGGTTTGAAGGATTTAGAAAAAATAAATAAGGTGTCTTCTGAACATATGAACATTTTATTATAAGTGATTTCACTATAATATGTAAGAATAATCTACCTACTACTTATTCAAGGCAAATAAATAATCTTTAATCAATCCCTTTTATACAAGTCTTCATTTACGCGGACGACGTCGCGGGCACAGCTAGTAAAAAATAAATAAATAACGCTTCACATTCATAGCCCCACATTAGTGTAAATATACCCTGTATCGTTGGTACCATGGAAAAACACATAGACAGAAGCACAAACACCCAGACCGAGAACAGAAATTTAAACTCATCATTCAAATTTCTGTTTCGCTGGGAATCGGACCCTGGACCCTTCGATTGGCAGTCCGGCATGATAATCATTGCGCCACGCAGGTCGTTAATTTTTTTTTCGTCAAAAATTTACTCAACTCGCCAAATCAATCGTGACGGCAGGTAATCAATGCACATGACCAGAAAGTCAAATCAATAATCCTTACAAAAATATACAAAACATTATAGGTAATGTTATGAAGTTCCGTCAAAGCTACTTTCAAAATAAAGCAAACAAGTGAGTGGCCTCATAAAAACCTCGGTACCTCAAACGAAGACTACAAATATGATCCCGAGCTACTGCGGATTGGAATGCTTCCAAATGTCTACTTTTCGACGTGGCTTTCCTCAAAGTACCCAGCCTCAGTAGTGTGTTTTTGAGATTATTATTGGCTACGATATTACCTTATCAGCGTTTTACGGACAAACTTTGGTGCAGTAATGAGAACAACTTGTACAGACCGTTATTCCAGAATTATCTAAAGACGTTGCAACGTTGCAGTAGCACATTACCTATATTATTAAAGTTTATAGAAATAAGTACTAAATAATAATTAAATAAGAAATTATTTGCACTTAAAGTGGAATTAAAATTTAGTAAATCTACTATATAAAAATAAGTCGGGTTTTCCTTCCTGACGCTATAACTCCAGAACGCACGAACCGATTTCCACGGTTTTGCATTCGTTGGAAAGGTCTCGGGCTGCGTGAGGTTTATAGTAAAGAAAATTCAGGAAAAATTTCATACCAAAGTTCACGCGGACGAAGTCGCGGGCGGCCGCTATAAATAATAAAAATAAAATCAAGATAAAAATGAAAATCTTTAGCAATATTCTACGAAACTTAAAAGTTACGCGTTTTATGATGATTTCGCTCGCGGATTCCTAACGATCCCTAACGACGGCCGGTGGACGATCCGTAGACGCAATGTTCAGAGTTTCAGTGCTAATAAGTGCATCGCAGGCGAAGATTGTGTCGCTTTCTTCAATATATAATACTACAAGCCTTCCGCCAGCAGCTTCTCCCGCGTGGACCCCTTTTTATAAGTTCCCGTAGGGTAAAAACCATCCTATGTCCTTTCCCATGGTCCCCTCTATGTGTGTTCCAAATTCATTTAAAATGGTTCAGTAGTTGAAGCGTAGCAGACAGAGAGACAGAGTTACTTTCGAATTTATAAGATTAGTAGGGATTGTAGGGATTTATTCCGTGAAAATCCCTCTAGGGTAAGTTTCCATGCATTACTATGATATGTAAGGTGTTCTTAGTGCTTTCTATTATTTTGTAACTGTTGTCTTCTATTTATTTCCCTCCCGGCTTACGGCTCTTACGTGGACAGATGACTCTGAAGCGACGGGTCTATCATATATTACGGAACGGAAGCTTGGTTTGGTCTCGGAAGCCAGTCAGAGGCCCATCTAAAGAGTCCTGTTGGAAGGCAAACTGGAGGCAAAAAAAGGATCGTCAGTCTCGTTTCAGGCCAGTGTTTCCATCTTAACTATCTCAAAACGGATTGTGACGTGAGGCAGAGGGTAAAGTTTATTGGGCAATAAACGATTCCTTTAACTATTTAACTCTTTTTACCGACTTTTAAAAGGAGGAGGTATGTATGTACTGTATGTATTTTTTATTTATGTTCACCGATTACTCCGCCGTTTGTGGACCGATTTTCAAAATTTTTTTTTTGTTCGAAAGTTTATACTTCCGAAATGGTCGCATTGTCACCAAGTCAAGATATGATGATGACATCCCAGAGAAATCAGGCAGATTCCCCAAATTTTATAGGCATACACACACATTGATTATCTTATACTTACTTATTATACTTACTATACCTATTTTAAAAATTGTTAAACATTTATCGAATCTACCTATCTACTTGTCGGCGACACCACCTTCCGCTAAGGAGGCCTGGGACTTATAACTCCCTTACAACCACCGCAATGTAAACTTGAAAAAAATGTATTCTACCTTAAAAAAAGTTTGGGGTGGTTTTTATGATACTATTGACACCATGCACCTCACGCTTTTTTTACAGTAAAATACATTTTCTTCTTATTTTTTACTTTTTAGTTCGTATTTTCATAAAAGCGTGTTTTTTAGTTTCTTAACTACCTACATTCAATAAATAAATAAATCTATAAATAAATATAAATATATATCTTTGGACAATTCACACAACACCATCTGATTCCAAACTAAGTAGAGCTTGTACTATGGTAATCAGAAAGCTGATAAACATACTTATATAATTCTAAATACATACTTAAATGGATAAATTAACACCCAGACACAGAGCAAATAGTCATGTTCATCACACAAATATTTGTCCTGGGTGGGAATCGAACCCACGACCTCGCGCTTCGCAGTCGGCTCATCACCCACTACGCCACGGAGGCTTTCTACATTATTTATTTATTGTATCAGTCGATCCTATTTGGCATAGGGATCAAGTGTTTGTAAAGGGCCACATCGATTGGAGCACCCCGAAAGACAGAAATACTAGCCAAAGTTAGACCTCACCGCAAAGCGTTGAAAACGCCCATACTAACGAAGCGACAGATGACGTTGCCCAAAAACTATGGGGAAAAAATCGACCAAGAGCGAGTCGGACTCACGTACGAAGGGTTCCGTACCACTATTTAAAAAAACACGTTTTTTGAATGGGAACCCCTTTAAATATTTATTTTATTCTATTCTTAGTATAGTATGTATTTGTTGTTATAGCGGCAACAAAAATACATCATCTGTGAAATTTCTTATTAGACATCACGGTTCATGAGATACAGCCTGATGATAGACGGACAGACAGATGGACGGACAGCAGACGCTTAGTAATAGGGTCCCGTTGGTACCATTCGGGTACGGAACCCAACAAGTATTTTGCAATTTTAACCGTTAAAACTGAGTTTAAGTATATAGTTGATTGAAAGATCGGCATTTAGTGCACAAGCAACAAATCAATTCAAAAACGAATGAAAACATCATACCTCACGTAGAGTCAAGCTCGTGAATATACAAGCCCTCACTCTACCAGCCCTCTTTACCATCTCTACATAATATCTCAGTTAGCATATTATCTCAATGTATGGCTTGGCCGTTTGGTTACTTACTTTTATTCGTTACTTACTTTTATCACGCAAATATCTAGTTTATACTTTTGAAACTAGTTATTTGCATGATATGATGATTTAGAGCGCGCATGGTTACGCACGCAAACGATCTATGCAACTAACGGGCGCGGTCGGGTGTGAGATGGGTGACCGTTGCAAAAAATTTCATGCGCGTTTCCGTGCTTCTGAGGGCACGTTAAGTTGTCGGTCCCAGTTGTTGACGTTAGATAACAGTCGTTAAACCTTGTCGGAGGTTTTATGGGCGGTTTGAAAACATCCGACAGCGAGTTGGCCACTAACGGTACGTTCACACGGAGACACGATTTGCCGAATCTTATTTTCATCGGATCTGGAAAAACCGAATGTTGTATTCACACAGCACATCTTGCTTGGCCGTATCCGACGGCCTCGTATCGGGATCTCGTGTGAACTCACCATCCGGCTTTTATTAGCAAGAGCGCGCACAGTTCCTCACGTTGATTTGGAAGCGATGGACGTGAACAGTCTTGCTATACTATACTGGTATTATCGCCGTCAGCGTCGTAGAAAAAGATTGTGGTTAAACCCAATAGTACAAAGAAGATCAACAGTTGGTGCCTTTACAACTCTAATGCAGCAGTTAAGAAATGATCCACAAAAATTTTTTAACTACTTTAGAATGACTATACCTACATTTGATAATCTTTTGAAAAAAGTGGAAAAAGATTTGAAAAAGCGTGATACAAATATGAGGAAAAGCATTAGACCAGAAGAAAAATTAGCGATATGTATAAGGTAAGATTGAAATACTGTATTTTATTATAATTAAATTATTTATTAAAAATATGATTAAGATATTATAGACAATCGCTTGGTAGGTACACAGTTTGAAGTTTCCCAACTACATATTATGAAAGTCTGGTAAATCAGAAGCATTCGATTGAATACTTTGAGACTCTGGTGATGCTTGGTACTGCGATGTAAAATAGCCTTGTGATTGTGCCACATTTGGTTGATAGTTGTATGTTGATGAGTGTGCAGGAGACCATTCATTTCGGTTCTTTATATTTTGCAATAAATTTAAGACGCCTGATTGAAATTCTAATGTTTGATTATCGTTTAGCGTTGCCAATGATGGAAGTAGACTTTTAAAGAAAAACAAATTACGGTCTTCTTTCATTTCTTCTTTCTTCTTGCATTCCATTTGATAATCTATAAACTCACTCATTTTCTTATCAAACACGTTTAAATTCTGCCTCGATGGTCTGCTTTTTTTTCTTTTCGAACCACATACTAAATTTTCATTATTACTTTCTTGTTGACTTTCATCTGTAGCATCTTGATTATTTGCGACATCTTCATTGTCCAGAGCCATCGCACTGTCATGGGTAACATCTGATGTAACTGTAGCGGCTGTACTATCGTCTGCTGGGTTTGGTGTAACAATAGTTGCACTATCATGTGTGTCAGCTGGCGACACAATTTTTTTTAAGAACAACATTTGACGATGATAAACGTAGGCTCTCGGACATGTCGCAGACGATCCTGATTTTTTTGATTTCTTTTTCTCATTAATACTCCTCATCCAGCTGTCTCTAATATTAGTCCACTTCTTTACGATCGATTTAGCTGAAAAATATAATTAAATTTACTTGCAGATATATGGCTTCTGGGTGTTCATACAAGGATTTACATTACGCCTACCGAGTCGGAGTGTCTACGATCAGTAACATTATTAAGGAAGTAACGAATGCTATTTGGAACAATTTGCATGGGGAGTTTATGACATTACCCAACACAATATCTGACTGGGAATATATCGCCAATGGATTTAATACTAGAGCAAACTTTCCCCATTGCATTGGTGCAGTGGACGGTAAACATATTAGGATAAAAAAGCCAAACAACAGTGGTTCCATGTTTATGAATTACAAAGATTTCTTTTCCATCGTATTATTAGCAGTGGTTGATTCATATTATAAATTTACATACATCTGTGTGGGCTCGTATGGAAAAGAATGCGATTCGACAATATTCAAGGAGTGTACTTTTTGGAAAAAACTAATAGATGGTGATTTGCAATTACCGGCAGCATGTCCACTGACAAACGATTCCGATTTATCGATTCCGTTTGTAGTAATAGGCGATGAAGGTTTTGGCTTGCATCAACATTTGATGAGACCTTACGGCGGAAACCATTTGGATAGAAACAAAAGAATATATAACTACAGATTAACCAGAGCTCGACGCTATGTTGAGTGCGCCTTTGGGATATTAGCTAACAAGTGGCGAATATTTCATCGTCCACTGGATGTTGATACCAGCACAGCAATATCGATTGTAAAGGCTTGCACTGTACTTCATAATTTTATAATAGATATGGAAGGTGTACAGTCGAACATAGAAACAACAAGCAATGTATCATCAGTGGTTAACGTGTTCACAGATGCAGCCAATGAACAAAATAGTACACGAGGTGGACGATGTGCTAATGTTATACGATCTGAATTCACAAATTATTTTATTTCTACAGCAGGAGCTGTGCCTTGGCAAGACGAATCAATCTAACGTTAATTTTGTAACACACTGCTAATGTACAAATACTTAACCTGTTTACTTTAAAAAATTACAAACTTACCATAATCCTGCCTGTTTTTCTCCTCCATTTCTTCAAAATCTTCATTCAAATTTATACATATTTCTCGCCAGCCAGCAGTTCTCAAGTTTTTATCCTTGTATATTTCGAGAGTTTTGTCCCATAAAACTGGCCGATTTTGGACAAGAGAAATTAAATTTTCAACGTTTATATTTTTCGTCGTCATAGCGAGCGGTCAGTCAAAGCGGGCGAAAAGAACTGGCGACTGGCAAGCGCACGTGCAGTGTGTCCCTCCCGCCCACCCCTCCTTCCCAGCTTGTGCGACGCATTCGGTTTCAAGATCCGACAAAAAACCGAATCTACCCCTGCGTGTATCGTATGAACGCATGTATTGAATGCCCTATACCACTGTATCGGATCTGCATTTTGCAGTATCGCCGGATCGGTTTGTAGTCGCAAAATCGGATGTCAACTTCAGCAAGATTCGGCTTTTTTGTCGTGTCTTGAAACCGAATGCATGTGTGAACTCCTTCATTGAAATACTTATGCCACTAAACCGAATCCTGCAAAAAACCGATTCGGTAGAGAAACACTCGACGCCGTGTGAACGTACCGTAACCCGTATTGGAGCAGCGTTGTGGAGTAAGCTCCAGGCCTCCCCAATATTGGGGAGAGACCCGTGCCCAGCAGTGGTACGCAAAAAGAGTTGCAGCCATTTACATGATACAGAAGTCACAAATATTTTCGTGACGCTAGCTAAGCCATTCATTTTGACAGATGTAGAGTTGTTTAAGTTATGTAAAGTTATGACAGCTCTACCAGCTTTCAGGGTGTGCAATAAGGAGCTTGACTCTACATGAGAGCTTCAATTTTTTTGCAGAGTCAGCCATATGCACCGATATAACATGAAAATTAACAAACTAATTATATAATTTTATAATTTCGCACGAATTGCTTTTATTATCAGTATTATTTTTCATCTAGTATTTTCAGTAGGTTTTCATCTAGTGTTTTTATAAAGTACTCACTCATTTTCTTTCACTATTTCTTCGTCACTTTTTTCATTAATAGATGCACTTTGTTCAATGTCCATGTTTTAAATAATTGATATAAAAAAAATTACAAGTATAGACACTAATAGACAGTCGAGCCATCATCAGCTGTCACCCCTCCGTCTTACGAATATTCGATCAGGCCACGTGTCCTGATGCGAGTTTAACATTTTTTACCCATCCCAAAAATGTGCACAACGCCGCTAAAGAAGTTTTCACTTCAAAAATAATATACTAAAGCAATACTTGGCATATATAATACATTTTCTTGCCACTGGCATTGACTCTTAAAACTATTTTGGAGTTGGGCCCTTAGTAAAAGGGTGTACCTTTCGTTCTGAATCAAAGGGCACTGACACCAAAATAGTTTTAAGAATCAATACCTACCACTAGCAAGAAAAAATATTATATACCAAGTATGACATCAGTGCATTATTTGTGTATTTATTACATTAGTGTTGTTATTGCTTTTAAGCTTTTCGGCGGCTTAATTTTTTTTAAACTTATTTTCTTACCCTACCCTGGATTAGGGGTCGAAAGATGTTTTTATCCTTATATGTATGTATGTATCATCTAATCAATTCTAATCAGTCCCACCCTTAGAGCATCAAGGTATGACCCGTCAGAGAGGAGTGGCCTTTACGGGTGTCCCAACGTCCATGCACAATGTGCCTTCTAGTGATACAACTAGTGTGTCTGTGTGTGTCGGTGTAAGTGTTGACGGTGCATAGAAATTGACTTTGTTAATTGAAATTGACATATTTAGAAATGCATGCGTCTGAAGCGATGAAAGAATATTTATTTGTGAATGTGTGACAAAATTAAAATGTGTGCGTTCTTCCCCTGAACCAGATTTGGCACAAAAATGGGTGAGTCAGTAACTTTGATGCTCTAAGGATTCAACTTAGTTACTTAATACTTTTACAGTTAAAATTGAAAGACTTTGGCAGGCTGAAGTTAATCGAGCAATATTACAATTGGTACGAAATTTAAAAAATATCTGCGGTTAACAAAATTTTTGGTTACCCTAAATAAGCACTAAACTCCTAGGTGTCATACCTGTCAATACCAAGGTATTGCCTCAAGATGCTCTAAGGCACTAAACAATAATTCAAGTCAAATATCAAATAAGCAACCATTTTTAACCCCCGACGCAAAAACGACAAGGTGTTATAAGTTTGACGTGTCTGTGTGTGTCTGTGGCTGTTTGTGGCATCGTAGATCTCGAACGGAGAAACCGATTTTGATTATGTTGTTATTGTTTATTTGAAAGGTGAATTAGTCGGTTGTGTTCTTAGCTATGATTGATGAAAATTGGGCCAAGTTGGCCACCGCTACAAAATCGCGGAATATATATTTTAAAGGTCTTGAATAGTAGAATAATGTACACTGCACTGAAAAGGAATGAGGTGTATTAAATAACGAAATTAAATCTAAAAACTCGAAAATTTTTTTTACGCAACTAACTAATCACTATAAATACCTTCCTAATATTTATACTTACTTTAAAAAGGACAAAATAAAATTAAAATTAAAAATTTTAAAAACCCCCCGACCTAAAAAATAAACCCTAAAATCTAATAAATTATACTTTAAACCTAATATAATTATTAACGTCATTACCGGGAAAAAATGACATTCATTAGGCGAATATTTAGTATTCCTAATAAGAAACAAATATTTTTTTACTTTTTCTCATAACTTTGGTTTGTATTATAACACAAGATAAACTTTCTCGGGATATTATGTCAATAGGAGACTTATTAAACATATAAAAATTAAATTGCTAATAGCTAAATGCTATAGCTTTATACTTCAAATTGATTTGTAAAAAAAACCCTATTTCTTAAGGTACGAAGTCACTGATGGTCATTAAAATTATCTTATATAATGTTTGTATTAACAAAAACAAAAATATCCTAAACCTTCAAACTTAAACCCACCAGTTCCATAAATTAAGGGTAGGAAGTATGAATGAGCGATCCGCAAATTTTTGATGATAGGAGTGTAAAAATAGATAAAAATAAGAACAAAACAAAGTAATTAAAACATCATAACTAACTTAAAATTATGTACTTTAAAATGCTATTTGACCTCATATAAAGCCCTAGCTTCAGGTATGCAAATGATTTTATTTGAAATTTATTAAAATACAGCATCTATAGACTGAGCCTTGTGATCTTCCCTTCTTTAAAAAGAAAAATTACTTTGCATTACGGGGAGAGTTTATGGAAGTCAAGTTACACAATATTTACCATTTAGGAGTTGATTTTACAAAAAAACATAATATAATAAGTTTAAAAAACTATTAAGTTTAAGAACACGCCACATCAAAAGCAAACTGATTAAAATTACAAAGTTTCTCCGTAATATTATCACTACAAAAAACTAAATATGAACCTGCAATGTTCTTTGGGGTCGAAAGTTTAGCGAACATGAGTGCCTAAATCATAAAAATAACCAACTACCTACATAAGTTGTGTTGGCTGCCTGTAAACTTTTTTTGCGTCCCACTTCTGGACACGGCTCTCTCCCCAATATTGAGGACCTGTATTACCTGGAGCTTACCCAACCACGCTATTCTAATGGTGGATATACCGGTTAGTGCCCAATGACCAACCCGCTATGGGATGTCTTTAAACCACCCTCAGGGCCACCGACAAGGTTTAACGACATTTATCTATCAATAACAACCGGAATCATAGGCTTAACGTGCCCTCCAAAGCACGGAACCCTTTGAATGATCCTACATACAAAGGTTTCCGTGTTGGAATCAAAAATATGCCTTTAGGTCTTAATCGACTCTTCTACGATTCGCACTACAGAATTTGTAAGACTAAAAAAAATTACACTTAAAAATACAAATCCAGTAAGGAAGAGAAAACGCCTGAAAAGTTTACCCATAATAATACCTAAGTAGCAACAAATTTTTCAGGTTCGTGCAAGGAAATGGCTTAGATACAACGATGTTTCGTATCAAACTCATATGACAATATAATAATTAATAAGATTTATCTTAGAGTGGATTCCATTAAGGAATGAGGGGTGACAAAATCTTAATTGAAACAGTATATCTATTCTTAGCACACTCAAAACAATTCATCGATTAAATTTTAGTTCATCTCCAAAACACTATGTATGTTGTGTCTCTTGATAAAAATTGTCAAGTAAATTTTAATTCGCTAGATTTTACTAAACAAATACATTCATTAAATACCTACCTACATTTGGTATGTTATAAATTTTCTAGTTGTAGGTGATGTGATATTGTTTACCAGAGGTAATTTCAGTTTGAATTGACTTAATATTACTATTTCCACATTTTACTTTGTAGTTTTACAGGTTCAATAATGGGATTTTGAAATCTTTACATTACAATTAATTTTTCAAAATTTGTCAGGGTTGTAATGTGATTGTCCCTTAAGTTCTTAAGAAAAAAAATTACAATGCTATATTAATTTCAGTAATGAAACAAGTTCATTACTGAAATTATATTTATTGAAATATAATAGTAGTAGTAGCTATTAATATTAGAAACCTTAGCAGTTGCCAAAACCATTTCTTGGAAATTAATTTCATTGAAAAGTAATTAAAGTAGAAAAATAATACATATTTCCTATATTTTTCTACCTGATTGTGACGTGTCCAGTATTACGCATATTTCATGTTATCTGAGTAAATTAATAACGTGGTTGAGGAAGTACTCCGTTTGAACTAAGAAAATTCTGCACTGTATTAATTTCACTATTTATTAAAGTTGAGGCAAGGCACGAAAAAGTTTTCGCGACAAACGATACGATAAAAGTTAACTTTCTAAGAAAGGGCGGGCAGCGTAGGGCGGCCGGCTATCCCGCCCTTCTTATTGACATTCACAACTTTCTTACTCGTGTAAAAAGTTTCAAATACTTTTCAATGTCACGGAGTTTTCCCCCACTTAACAACTTTGCGGAAACATTTGAATATTGTCATTTTAGCAGTCGTTTGCTTTTGTGGGCCTGTTTCGAAACTTTGTACCGTAATTGTCTGGAAAAACGGTTTCCCTTGTTGATTTTCTTTGTGTTTAACGTGGGATTTGAAATGTTTGGGAGTCCTAAATATTGCAATTGGGAACATTTTAAAAGTTATGTTTTTTATTGACTCTTTGAAATTACCACATTTCTTTCACTTTGCTGTATCATTTTTGATAATACTAATCGTGTCACAATAACTGCACCTTCAGCACTCACCGCGACCGCTGCGGCCGACGAATCTCAGGTCGTTGAATTTCGCCACCTGGTTCTTCATCACGGCCGAGCTGTTCCTCAGCTCCGCGCAACAGTTCTCGTCGTTGCCAGCTCGGACGGTCACCAGCGTGCCGTCACCGACGTCACCCAAAGCTACCACCTTGAACGCCACCGGCAACGTCTTGTTCGACCGCCAATGAGGAGGAAGAACCGTGCAGACGAAGTGAGGGCTCCCGGTTCTCACTAACTCTCCCGGGTGCTCCGATAGAAAATCACCCAGCGTTCTCTCCGCGAGGATGTCGGACGTCATCTTCGTATACGTCTCGTGGAGCAGCGTCGAGCTGGTGTCCGGGGACACCGCTCCGCTCGACGCACCCGTCAGGTGCATCCTCGACACCCGGGCACGCTGTGTGCTGCACATAGAGTCTACCGTGTCCGAAACCACTACATTTCACTATCCACTCCACTGTGCTCGCGCCTACCACGATCTATCGTCACTCACTACCGGCATCTTTGCACGCTAACCGACTTGCACTCGACAACTTTAGCTCACAAGGGTACGATGATGAGATGCAATACGTTGCTAGGGAACGTGCGCGTGGCCACTTGATGCAGTGACGTCACGCGGTGGCCTTGCCACACTTTTTTCCCCGGTGAATGAAAAGTTCGGCGGCGGGCGGGCGAGGGATGCGAGGGGCCGATTTTTTCCGGCGGAAAGGGGTGGCTCCCCCGCGCGCGGCGAAAAAACTTTTCACTAGTTTCAATGACGGTGGCACTTTTTGCGTCCCGTATTTACGCGATCGCACGCACGTCGCTTTCGCTTTCGACGGGGCCGTAAGTTTTTTTATTTTTTCGGAAAGTGTGTTCGGTTTCGTTTATCGTGTATCGCGGGTGTATCGGTGTTCGATGAAGGTGCGTGAGATGCGTGCGTCGGGGGTCGCGGTCGTGATACGACTCGTGGCGCGTGGGGTCGGCTCACACGGATCGGTTGCGGTGTCCGCTCGCGGTGGCTATTAATACGCGGCGTACGTCCGCGCCCGTCGACTTCGGACAAAGTTTCGCGGGTGAGTCGGTGCTCGCGGCAGCGGCGGCGGCGAGCGAGAGGCGGCGACGGCGCGGGCGCGGCGGGCGGCGGAGCGCACTTTGCGGTCGGGGTGGGTTGGGTTTAAAGCCGCCGAAGGATAAAACATACAAATAAACACGTGTTCGCGCCGGCGCGAGCGAGAGGTGCGCATCTCCTGAAGGTGCGAGGAGGACGGCGAGTCGCTTTTGCGGCATTTAGCAGCCGCTCCGCTCGTCGGCACCCGCCTGCCGCTCGTGGTACAGTCGCCGCTGCTCTTGCTGCGATAACAATCAACGTTAGAATAATTTTCATAAGTCGTCAAATGTAAGCGGTTTTGACCGATCAGTGAAGTGCAAGTAGTGAAATTTACAATAGATTTTTTTAAACCATGTTCCATCTAAATTGGTTTAATCATTCTATTATAATTTACAACATCTTTTCTAGTAACTTACATTTAATTTTTTATTTAAACAAAAAAAATGCCTACCAATAATTAAATCCAGGTACAAAGTTCCTTTAAATTTCCTGTAAATTATCATAATATTATTTTGCAACTATGAACATGTAAGATTAAAACATTTCTATAGCATACATTTTTTTTACTCATTTGAATGGAGTAGCAGGCGAGCATGCAGGCCACGTGGTGTTAAGTGGTTGCTGCAGCCCATGGACATCTTACAACCGACAGACATACAACCTCAAGCATGCATAGGTAAGTCTTGTCCGAGGTCGTATGCAGTTGTACTGCTACTCCGGAGGCTGCTGGTCGCCTCATGTAAGTGTGGCCGGCAACTGCACCTTTCCACCGAAACACAATAGAATTGGTTCCCGGCAGAAGTAGGTGCAGCGGTGGTACTTCCCCGGGCGATCGATAATAGTTCTACCACCTACAATACATTATCAAATACTGCTTTGTCCTACCTCACATTATTTTATTTATTTATTTCTTTATAAATTATAATGATAATTTGTTAAAGTATTGAAACGGAATTTAAATGAATTGAAGTCTGGAACGACATGTCTACATAAGAGATGAAACGTAGATGTATCGAAGGATTCAAAGTAGTAATAATCTCCCCTCTCGGAGAGTTCATTGAAACCGATTAGATCGAGAGTGTAGTGCTCGCAGAACTGCTTTTCAACCTGAATACAAACGGTAATCTCATACATGCTTGTACATATTAAAACTTAGTTTCAAATATAACAACATGACATTTTTTTTACTTATTCACAAAAATGAATAAATTTTCTATGTTGCTGATATGAGATCAACAAAATAAAAGAATATTTTTCCTAAACTACTACGACTATCCGATTTTTAATTACAATTTCTATTCTTAATAAGTCTTTATTGTTAACAAATTAGTTTTTTATATAATTACTTTATTTTATCTAAATAAAAAAACTTTAATTTCTACCACATCTATTTTATTTTATATGGAACACCCAGAGAATGCGGTGCAAAAGGTAAACGGACTAACTACGGGTGTTAATGTTAACGGGTGGGAAACGAATTCATAGACGCTACTTGAGAGAAGCCACTATGCGTTTGAATCGATGGTTTGACATAGCGAACGCACGTCAAATAGCGCTCTTTGCATAGTGTTGTTTGCTTAGGTACATATGCCAGAATGCTTCTTGAAAATAGCTGTTAATGATTACAGAGGTAAGAAAGGCCTGACTGACAGACTCGTATGTAAGTCAGAGGGAGTTTTTTTTTCCTTTAACTCTTGAGTTTATAAATTAAATTCTCATATTATCAGATATACTTACGTACTTCTACAAAATATACATCTTTAAATAAGTGAGCCCTAAAAAATTGCTTCAAAATCTGGTTCAAAACTAATCACATTGCGTCAATCCCGATATCGTTATAAGCCGAATAATGTACGTTTAGGCAACCCACAACCCTCGCCGAGCGAAGGGGTTTCAGTGTACAACAACCCTGACTGCACTTCCCATTACTTAAGTGCTTTTTGTACTTACCATACTATAGATTGATTTTAATTCTTGGTTGAACCTTGAAGTTGCTTCAAAATTCCAGTTCAAAATAGATCTCACTTCGTCAGTTCTAATATCCTCATAAACCGAACATGGTACGTTAAGGCAACCCTTGGCTGCAACCCTTTTTGCGTCCTACTGCTGACCACGTGTCTCTACCCCTTATTGGGGAGGCCTGCAGCTTACTCCACCACGCTGCTCCAATGCGGGTTGGTGGTTAAGTACCGTATATGTGATACCAAAAGTATTGGTAGTCTGCGCCAATCTTAGTCTACAACTAGGTACTACGCCATTATTATACACCATTATTCTCTAATAGATAAAGAGAAAATTTATGATTTATTTCTAGTTATTATTCTATTATCTATACTAACATACAAAGCAAAAGATATAAAGCCATCCTATTATATTTTCAAAAAAATTAGGGATCCTTAAAAAATCTTCATTTCTTTCACTTTTTGCTAATAATCCTTCCTAACGCGGGTGAAATCCCGTGAACAGCTAGGTATACACAATAAAATAATATAAGTCGATAAGTAGATTCATGACAGTCAGCAATTCGCATGCATTTAAATTCCATTGTTCACTGCTTACACTTAAGTATTCAGAGTAACACACAAGAAGCTGCGTCACTCTTGGCCTATAAGCTTAGCGATAGCCGGGTGCTAGCCTGCATTTCACTGGATCTATCGCCAATCTATTGCCCCATTGTCCTCCAATAGATATTATCGTACCATAGTATGAGGGGTAGGCTAGTTCGCTTAGAATATGATTTGAAAAGTATTATTAAAAGTTATTATGATGTAACAATGTCTAATATTAAGAAATATAATACTATTGAGTTTTCACTGACATTAAAAATCAGGTAAAGTGAATTTAAAACAAAACAAATGCAGAAGCAAATATTACAATGAACCAAAATGTTATTAAAAGTCATAGTTAAGTTTCTAAGCAAATGACAATTTCTCGTATACGTCTATATATCAATGATTATATACTCATAGTTGGTCGAATCGACCCCTTCTAACCCTTAAAGTATCTCAGATTCTGCAACAGCATTACAACCTTAATAGCTTAATAATAAGGCTTACTTGAGAACTATTCGCTTTGAGATAAGCCCTCGTCGTGTAACCTCCGATAGCCATTAACAAGGCGGTCACAGCTGTCATTTTCATAAGTAAGTTATTATCTTGACGCTTCTGAAACTTAGATATTGTAGGTACTTTATATAAATAAAATAATTAAAGACCGAGATCCGTGACCGAACTCAGTTTTTTTGTACATCATCATCTATACTCGATAAAAAAATCCCGATACATTTTTTTATATGAATTGAGTAGCAGACGAGCATGCAGGCCACGTGGTGTTTGGTGGTCGCTGCAGCCCATGGACATCTACATAAAACCTCAAGCAAGCATAGTTAAGTCTTGTCTGAGGTCGTATGCAGTTGCGCTGCTACTCCGGAGGCTGGTGGTCGCCTCATGTAAGTGTGGCCGGCAACTGCACCATTCCACCGAAAAACAATAGAATTGGTTCACGGCAGAAGTGGGTGCAGCGTTTTGTTTAATAGTTCTCATGAAATCAGCATCAAAGCCAATCAGCAGCACCAAAAGATAAACTGCTTCTACTTTTCTAAGGTTATGGCAACACGGGCCTTTTGCCTATCTATTCGACAGAAAACTTCAAAAAAATGACGCCGTTAAATCTAAAAAAGAAAAAAAGCATGGCACAAATCCTTCAATGTTTATGAATTGGTTTCATTTGGGAAAGAAAATCAGACGAGAGCTGGAGGTTCAATTTAGTCTATTTTATCTAAGAAATGCCTCGTTGCTTGTAGTCGTCCAATTTCCACCCGAGGAACCCAAAATAGACATATTTTTCAAATGCTCATTTAGTAAAATATTTTTCAATGACAGGTTTTTTCTGCTCTTAAGGAGTAAACCAGCACTGATAAACACAGGCTAAAACCGCTTAGCTTGCGAAGAGACATAGGCTCGCTCTGCGTGTTCTACCAACTTTACTATGGTGAGTGCTCCGAGGAACTCTTCAAATTGATGCCTACATCACCATTCCATGAATATACCACCAGACGAAGGTTAAAGTTCCACCGGCACTATCTGGACTCGTGGCGGTCCTCCACAGTCCGCTTTGCACGTTCCTTTTTACCACGGTCGTGTACCTAGGTTATGGGACAACCTTCCAGCTGAGGCATTCCCAGTGGATATAACATGAGGTTCTTCAAGAAAGCTGTAAAAAAAGCTCTCCTCCAAAGCCGGCAATGCTCAGGCGGCTCCCCTGGGTATGCCCGTGTCCATAGGCGACGGTGATTGCTTTACACCACGTGGCCCGTCTGCATTTTTGTTCGGTTTATTTATTAAAAAAAACATTGCACTCCTTCACATCACGCAGTCGTGAGGAGATGAAAAACGAACATATTATAACGTACAGACCTCAAAGCTACTCAGAAGTATAATAAAGGTATGCAGATCAGGGTCCGCTCAGCAAATATTGAGCAAGGGTCCCTTACAACACAAAATCAAACCTTTTATTTAAGTCCGTGCATACAAAGGGCACATTGTTTGCGAGGGAAGCCGGATAGTTCAACAACCCTTCGCTGACCAGAGGCTAAGTGAACGATTAGAAATTATATCATCCTTTGAGCGAATTATTTAAATTCTCGGAATTTTGTTTTGATATCGGGTTTGAATTCGCAATGGAGGTTGTGTTTCATGTTGTGTGAATTTTGTTAAAATTCGACTACATGATAACATTTTCATGTTTTGGCAATGGTGAAGATCTCTCTTCGGAGTCTATTGAATCAATTACCGTACAATCGCCTCCATCGTGTACTCTCTTTATTTCGTAAAGTTGGCGGAATTGCGAAAACGCAGATAGCCATAGGTACGAACAAAAAAACTAATAATAATTCAGACAAATCTACTATACTAGTGGATAAGACTTCAAGACCTGAGTCAGGAGTTTGTTTAAAAAAATCACGAAAATAAACGTGATTTTCTTAATTAATTACTCTACGGTAAAGGAAAACATTTTATTGAATCCATCCTAGTAAATCGATCTCGACTTGTCCAACCTCCTGTCATGGAGGTGATCTGTCATATATATAGTGAGTCTATGTTTTTGGGATAATCAAATAAACACGTATTAATTAATTACGGGGTTTTATTGAAGAGATCTCACATTGGCGACGAGGAATAAGTGCTCACAGTGCAAAAATATACCATACTTACCAAAAGTTCAAGTTTCGAATTGATGAATGGAACACATGCTGCATAACCTATAAATGTCAGACTCTGGCTCGGGTTCGGACTACGAGGACCCATCAGAATTGGTTGCGGTGGAGGATAAATCTTTAGAACAAGGGCAGAATAACATCATACAAGTGAAATTGGGGAAAATAAGTTACATCTATAAGTGTAAAAAGCAAGAATTAATCCAAGTTTTGACGGAAGAAAACCTGAGTTTCCAGGAAACCGACACGTTGGAACAACTGAGGAAACAATTAAGTAACTATTACAAGGAAAAACAAAGAAACCAACAAAAAGAAGTGCGAGTCACTAAAATGTCTTCTTTTGGGGAACTTAAACAATTCGATGGAGAAAAATGGGAAGCTTTTGAACAACAATTTGAGTGTTTCGTATTAGTGAACGATATCACAGATGACAAAAAGGTACCTTTATTGATAACAAAATTGTCTGCGAAAGTTTTCGAAACACTTACCCATTTGTGTTCCCCGATTCAACCAAGGAAGTTAACCTTCGAGGACTTGACTAAAAAATTAAAAGACAAATATGTAAAGCCCTTGTCTACGGCGTTAGAACGGGTAGAATTTCGAAAGAGGAACCAGTTACCAAGTGAAAACATACAAGATTATGCATTAGAGTTGAGAAAATTAGCAGGAAAGTGCAACTTTAAAGATATGGATGATCAAATTAAAGAAAAATTCATGGAAGGAGTCTCATCAAAAATTATCAAATTTGAATTAATGAAAAGTTCGGAGGAAATGTCCTTAGAGAGATGCATAGCCGTCGCTAGGACCGTGGAGGCAGCGCTATTACATACAAGTGGGGCACAAGAAGTGTCTGAAATTTTTTATAACCAAGGAAGACCGAAATCAGCTGTGAAATCAAGAAAAAACACAAACAACATTGGTAAGAACCCCAAACCACAGGGGGCACAGTGTTTTTGTTGCGGTAAAAGAAACCACATTAAGGCAGAATGCTCCCTAAAGAAGAAATTTTGCTCCGAATATGGAACCCAAGGCCATGTATATCGAATGTGTCCAAGAAATATGCAACAAGCAAATATTTTGGAGGCGGATACTACAGCCAATGAAGAAAAAGAGGATGCAACAAGTGCGGTGAAAAATCTATATGAAACATATACATGTAATAGTGTAAGTAGGATACCACCTCACTATTTAACAGTCAATGTAAATGATCAGGAGTTATCTTTCCAGATGGACACCGGTTCGGACGTGACAGTAATGTCACTTCAGGATAAGAATAAGTATCTCCATAACTTTCAAATACAAGAATGTAACATACTCTTTAGGAACTTTGATCAAAGTGTTACCAAACCATTAGGCATAGTTACAAATTTAGCAGTGCAATATAAGAATTCTATAGAAAAATTAAATGTAAACTGGCATCGGCTACTAATCTAAGACATTATGATCCTAAATTACCCTTGATTCTTACTTGTGATGCATCGGACACTGGTCTTGGTGCTGTTTTGTCAAATAGAGGCAGCAATGGGGTAGTCAAACCTATTGCCTATGCCAGCAAAAAGTTAAGTGATGTTGAACAACGATATTCAACGATTGACAAAGAGGCAATGGCGGTGATTTTTGGAATAACAAAATTTTATAACTACATATACGGCCGAACATTCGAGTTGGAAACGGACAACGCAGCATTGGCGCGGATTTTCGGGCCAAACAAAAGTATTCCAAAAATGGCCGCCAAAAGATTACAGCACTACGCGATTTTCCTATCTGCGTTTAATTACAAAATACGTCATATTAAAACCAGTATAAATCCTGCCGATTTTCTATCGAGAACGGCCATTGAAGGCGAGGGCGATAGTGAATTAGACTTACATACACTAACTTTGAATGAGGATTATAGTGTGCTTTGTTATACTAACGATTCTGAAATGAAATCTTTAAATTGGAAGAAAATTCAAACAGAAACAAAACGGGACATAGTTTTTTCTAAAATAATACGATACATGTCGGATGGCTGGCCTGAGCAAAAAGAACTAATTGACCCTGACCTATTACCATTTTACAATAGAAGATATGAATTATCAATAGATAGGGATTGCATATTTTGGGGATACCGGATATTAATACCACATAATAGTCGTGAAGTGGTGTTATCGGAATTGCACAAAAGCCATTTCGGAATCGTTAGGATGAAAGAAATTGCCCGTTCATACTTTTGGTGGCCTAAGGTCGATGTAGAAATAGAAAGTTTAACAAAAAAATGTATTACATGTTTACAGAATAGCAAAACACCATCCAAAATACAGAAACCATGGCCTGTGTCTCCTTCAACGTGGTACAGGTTACATGCAGATTTTTTAGGCCCATTTTACAATAAAATGTTTTTAGTAGTAGTAGACAGTTTTTCAAAATGGCCAGAAATTTTTGAAATGGCAAGTATTACTAGCGCCCGCACTATCGAGGTCTTGGACAGTATATTTGCCCGATATGGTTACCCCATACATATGGTCACAGACAATGGTCGCTCGTTCACCAGCAAGGAATTTCAAGAGTACTGTAGAGTCAATGACATAAAGCATACGTTCTCCCCTCTACTCTAGCAACTAATGGAGCAGCGGAGAGATTTGTAGAGACTTTTAAGTCTGCCATAACTAAAATTCAACAAAGTGGGTTCAATTTAAGAGCGGCTGTTAACTTATTCATGTTTGACTATAGGAGTACACCTCAACGTACGACCGGGGTTTCTCCGGCTCGACTCATGTTAAATCGGGAGATAAGGAATAGATTTAGTTTATTACGGCCCCCACCTCTATCAGAAATAGTGCGGGAGAGAGTGGAAAAGAGAGACCAAGGCAGGAGAGAAATTCAATTTAAAGTTGGCCAAAAAGTAATGGTTAAAGATTATAGAAAAGACAGCAGGCCATGGGTTCAAGGATTGGTGATAGAAGAATCAATACCAGGTACAACATATATAGTAGATGTTGAAGGTGCTAAATGGAAGCACCATATCAATCAAATGTTAAATTGTTCTGAGGATTTAGAAGAGCTATGTTAATTAAGTGAAGAGATGTGTTAGTTATTAAGTTCACTGTCTATACCTAAGCCATATAAAAACTATTTTCAAAATTGGAGGAGGAGAGTGTGAGAAACGGAACGCTTTGCGTAAATCGATCTCGACTTGTCCAACCTCCTGTCATGGAGGTGATCTGTCATATATATAGTGAGTCTATGTTTTTGGGATAATCAAATAAACACGTATTAATTAATTACGGGGTTTTATTGAAGAGATCTCACAGCTACCTTCTGAAAGGTGTTTAGGTCAGAACCCACCATACGCCATCCCTCAAAACTAAGTGTTGGTTGATGGACCCGATATATCTTTGGGAAAATTCGTCATTCATTTTCATCAAGGAAACATCGTAATACAAGTAACATTACAGTAAATTCATAATATATTATACATTTCTTTATGTTATTTGAATATTTACTTTCAGTATGGAGAATGTGACTAAATTCGCTTTAATCAGTTTTTCTTGGTCAAATATGCGTCCCGGGATTTGAAATCCAAGAACTAATCAAAGTTACCAAGTACATATGTAGCGCTATAGATAGACAGTATTAAAAAATATAACTACTCGTAGCTATTCAACAATGTCTAAACTGGACGAATTAAGTTTTATTTTAATTTACATTAAATATATGTAACCTGCAACAATAAATATAATTAGAGATAATTCTCACTGGTAGACAGACCGATTAATCAGTGTGGGCAGCCGTGGCCAGAGGGCATCGTAATTAGATTTAAGGGTTCGATGTACCAAAAAGGGGTGTGCAATGTTCCCGGGAAACTTTTAAATACTCGTATAAACGACATAAATATCAAACCTCTAGGGGTAGGATGAGAAGTAAGGTAAAGGTATTTATCAACGTATGCGTACGGATGGCCGGCAGGGTAATTAGATTTAAGAACAACTGGGCGGCGTCAGGCGGGGAATGGCTTGCATTAATTTGAGCTGCTCTAACGAGGGCGACGGACCGACTGGGACCTTGCACTTGTGACAAAGCTGTGGAGACGATTCGTCTTGTTAAAAGCTTTTATTAAACTTACAATGTATGTTTCTTCGGGTGGAAACTTGCGTTCAATTTTCAAACAGATATTTTCAACTGATTGAGCTAAAATTTTGTTTACACGTTTAGTTTGGATAACGATATACGATAAGCTGTGTGACGTCATTCTAAATCCAATATAGTGGAACATGCAAGATGGCAGAATAGTTATTTTTATGCACTTCAACACTTTCACACAAGCAAAGTATGAAAAAAAATTTGAAAAGAATTAGAAAATGAAATATAAATTGTAATGTTTGTGTACGATAGCGCAATAAATAAATATTGTATTCTACGACATAAATAATAGTACTTTTATATTGATAATAAAAGCAATTCGTTCAAAATTATTCCCTAACTATTCCAATTAATAATTTTAAGTTTTCACTTCTGCCGGCACTCCCGGAGTGCAACCCGTAATTTTTTTAATACTTTGTTAACGTAGATTGAAAAAAATTAGGTGATTTTATCTAATTAATACCTTGCTGCCAAAATTTTAGCCAAAGTTTAGAGTCCGAAAAATACAATCACGCAAACTTGCAAGAGTTCTAAGACCTCCTTATTCCAACCCTGTCATAATATTAGCTTTTAGTGAACATCTGCTAATTATAAGCTATCTCTCTGTCGAAGTTCATATTTATATGTCAGGTGGTTTACGAGATTTTTAGATGAGAAAGTTAGTCACGTTTAGTTTTTAAATATTTAGATTTCGTAGTCAGAGGTATGTGGCGTGGTTTAAATTTGGGACTCCCGCGTCAAAAAAGTTAGCTTTAAAGCTCAGCTGTCGATGCACTTAATACTTTCTGTTTAATTATGATAAGTAAAATTATGATAAGTTCCCAGTGGACTATATGAAATGAAATGAAATGAAATGAAATGAAATGAAATGAAATGAAATGAAATGAAATGAAATGAAATGAAATGAAATGAAATGAAATGAAATGAAATGAAATGAAATGAAATGAAATGAAATGAAATGAAATGAAATGAAATGAAATATTCTTTATTCACTGTACGGTTCATTTATAAACTCTTAGTGAACGTTATTTTTTTTGTTCTGTCTGCTCTGGGTGCGCTTAGGCAATGCTGAGCTGAAGAAAAGAGCAGACGGAGAAAAACTTCAGCCCTGTTTTAAAATATGAGGTATACAATAATAAGCTTTCTTACAGAGTAGCTATGGGCAGATAAGGAACAGTGACAGCTACCGCATGTGTCAATGTCATCCCACAGCCATCTGTTAACATTGGCAGTTTGATTGATTTAAATCTATTACATCAGTTATAGAAACAGCCTTGTGGGAATACAGCTCAATCCAAAGCTTTTTTATCAATTAAATAGTCCTTAAGATCGTAATAAGCCTTGCGGCACAGGACTTGTTTGACTTTCTTTTTAAATCTGTGCAAAGGAAGGGATTGAACACTTTCCGGGATTTTATTATATATTCTGATCGACATCCCGATAAAAGAGTGGCTCTTTTTGCGGAGCCTACACTTGGGGAATGCAAGTTAGTGGCCATTCCTTGTCGAAACACAGTTCGAACTATGTAAATCCAAAAAAGTCATAAATTCGTGTTTATTTTTACGAACATACATTATATTTTCATAAATATATTGCGATGCAAATGTTAGTATATTCGTTTCCTTAAATTTTTCTCTCAGAGACTCTCTAGAATTTAATTTATAAATTGCGCGAATAGCCCTCTTCTGCAAAATAAATATTGTGTCGATATTAGCAGCATTTCCCCACAGTAAAATACCATACGACATTATACTATGGAAATAACTAAAATATACCAGTCTAGCTGTATCGACATTTGTAAGTGATCTTATTTTTTTTATTGCAAAGACGGCAGAACTTAGTCTATTCGCTAACCGAGAGATATGGGGTCCCCATTGAAGCCTAGAATCTACAGTTAACCCAAGAAATACAGCTTCATCAACAAAGCTCATTTCCTCGCCATTCAATTGTGGTTTTACAATAATTTCTTTAACATTAGGTGGTGAAAACTTAATACAATTGGTCTTTTTATTATTGAGTAGTAAGTTATTTACATTAAACCAATTTACCACCTCAGAGAGAGCATTAATTATAACATGGGGTTCTTCAAGAAAGCTGTAAAAAAGCTCTCCTCCAAAGCCGGCAATGCTCGGGCGGCTCCCCTAGGGTTGCCCGTGTCCATAGGCAACGGTGATCGCTTAACATCACGCGGCCCGTCTGCCTTATTGTTAGGTTTATTTATAAAAAAAAGTACCGTTATATAGAGATGTAGGTGACGGTATTTATCAACGTATGTGTACGAATGGCCGACAGGGTAATTAGATTTAAGAACAACTGGGCAGCGTCAGGCGGGCGATGGCTTGCATTAATTTGAGCTACTCCAGAGCTCAACGAAACGAAACGAAAACCAGGGCGCCGGACCGACTGAAATTTTGCACTTGTCGCAAAGCAATGAAGATGATTGAGTGTGATTCGTCTAAACATTATCCCTACTATTACTTTAAATGCGAAAATGATAATTATTTTCTGACTGTGTCACTGTGTGTCTGTTTCTCTTTCTCTATATTCCGCTTTAGAGTCAAACCGCTGAACTGATTTTAATTAAATTTATAATGGAGATAATTCAAGACTTTGGAAAGGACATGGCTACTTTTTATCAAGGAAATAACAACGAATACCTTTCTATTATTGGGGAGATCTGGGACTTATTCCACTACGTTGCTGTCGGTGGACATGCGGGGCAGTGGCTAACCCGCTGTCTGAATGTTTTCTAACTGCCCATAAGGCCTCTGAGAAGCTTTAACGACTTTTATTAATTGATAACCACACCTAACCGTGCCTTTTTAACATGTATCGCTCCTTGTATATTATGCTCTTTTGTAAAAAAAACTTATTAATAACAAAAGGTATTAATTAACTGCTCTATGGATGGCACTGTGCCGGCAGTTGTCCGGCGTAGCACCGGGCTACGTTGCGCTATGTTTATTGCAATCTGGTGGCTTAGGCGGCTGCTTATACGGCTTATACTGCCCTTTTGTTATACTGGATTTGCTCCTTAAAACTTTATCGCATTCCTTTATGTATAAATCGTAGACCAGTGGTGTTCTTTAAACGTTTTTAATACTATAGTATGACCTACGAGTATCTGCAATACCGATATTTGTTTTATCACAGATATAACAAAGATAAATTAATGTTGTTACGTCATAACAAAAACCATGATAGATAATATTGAAAGTTTTAACTATAAATGATAATATTAACCACCTTGTAATACTATAATAGTGACCACCTCGAAAGTATAAGCTTTCGAACAAAAAAAATATTGAAAATCGGTCCACAATTAGCCGACCTAAACATAAAAATACAAAAATACACAGTACCTCCTCTTTTTGGCAGTCGGTTATAATAATACACTAAATACGCGTTCTGTTTGACGAAGCCTTTAAAGTCCGCACAGAACTTTTTAAACTTCCACAAACATGTGAGGGCGCCGCGGCTAAAATAGAAGTTGTTGCCGAGTTTAGAATTGTTCCAACGAAAAAAGGAACTTTAATTTCCTACATTTTAAAACAAAAGTCGTCCCCAGTCGGATAATGGTGTGGACGTGTTGTGTTCACGAAATAATACCCCTTAGTATAGCTTGAGGGGCCGATATTAAGTTTCGTCGCAAAGAATTCATTTGTGGGTGACAATGCAACTGATTGTCTGCTGTTTTTGAACGATTTAAAAATATTTTTTTTTTCCTTTCTTTTAAATTACCATCACTACAGATTCATTCGAGCACTGTTTATAATAATGAACTAGTTTAAATATAAAATAGTTGTTTTTCAACCATTATTATGTCCCACTGCTGAGTACATGTATCTTCTGGGAAGTGAGAGAGACAAAGGACATCGTGCCCTCGAAAAATGTAAGTTAATCTCAAGCGTGTATGGACGTGACGGTGACGGATATCAACGTTTTCCATCACCCTGGAGCGATAAATATTTACACAAATTTGGAGGTGCGAGGTTTGAACACGGCCTGTCGGCGACCGCGGTGTTTGATGATAACGACCCTTTTCCATTGATGCTCTTTAATAGTTATGCTTTAATAATATTAATACCTCCACCAATCCACATTAGCTCCAGACCTTCGGAATGGGGAGAGACCCGTGCCCAGCAGTGCGACGCAAAAAGGGTTGCAGTGAATTCTGATACACATCAATATCACGTAACATACTCTAATTATTATGTAAAAATTCCTGCTACGGACTATGGCGTAGAATAATATAGTAAACTTTGAGTTAGTAAATCAATTACAAAGTCATTTAGTCGTAGTGATACGAATTTCAGGAAATGGAAAATATGTAGGTACTCTGAAGTGCTTTGGAGGTGACTTAAGTCAGTGATCTCGGTTATAATTAATAGATTTAAGTGATTAATCATGATTTAAAGCTTTGGGGGTGATTAAAAACATTCCACAACAGTTTAGCTTATGACCTCTATCTCTAGTAACATTGGTGCAGCGTGGGCCAAACCTTCAGACGTACCAAGCCACGGAAGAATGCTATGTCCAGCAATGGAATGCAAACCGCCATCTTTCAATAATTACACCAATTTCAGAAATATTTTCTCATTTTCATTCCTTGTTATAGGTACTCGTCCGTATAAAATTTTACATTACTTGTAACATGGGCTAAACAACATGTTTGAAGCATATTTAACATACAAAATACCTGCAACGTGCCTTCTTAGTACCGGAATGCGGCCTCTCGCAAACAGAAGCTTCAAACGAAGGGCCGGTGTTAACGAGGTCAGAGGCTCTCAAAGGAAAATTGATACTGGTTTTATTTATATGTACATACTGCTTTTTGTGTGTGACATTTAAGTCTAGTATGCTTAGTTAGAGAATAATTGTAGCCATTTGGATAAATAATAAAGAGCCCTGTTAACGATACAAAATTTAGTCAAATTTTAGGTGTTCGTCAAATTATTTGATAGTGTGGAGCTGTTTTGTTGAAAATCAGGATTAACATTGTATTTGACAAATAAGTTTAGCAAAAAAGTCAAGCAAATTTGATCGTTTGCAGGGCTCTTAAAAGTCGAATTAAAAAAAAAGAGTCAATCATAAAAGGAGTACAGCAGTTAAGTTCCCTATATGTGAATAAACACATATTCACATCAATGGAATTAAATTTTTTTCTGTTTAAAACAAGAATATCTGGGAGAATTGTTAGACGTATCTCATATTTTTGTATTTGTTTTTCCTGGCTACTACTACTACTATGATCATTGTAGGTAGTGGTGGATCTAAAATTTTAATTTGGTTTAAGATCGAACTAGCTTATGCAACCCTAAAAATATTTAAACATTAATTTTAATTTCTGTTAAATAACATTACGTCCTTGTTATTATTTAGAAAGAAGAAATTATAAGTAATGAATTTATAAATTCTTCTTACTCCATTTACTACTTACTTAATTTCCCATTACACTCCGTACTTAATTTCCCATTCGTCTGTTCCTCCCTCCGTAATATTTATAGACTAGTGTCGATAACTTTTGAGACCAAAAAAAATTATTGTTGAATGAAACCCATTGGAAAAGGTAGAGAATATAACAATAATTAAAGGAATAAATTACGGGTGATCTGCGGTCGGGAAGAGGGAGGGGTGAGTTTTTAATAAATATTCTATAAAATAAAAATAAATTTTCGGTTTATGTCGATTTCCGCAAAACTACAAGTCCTATGAAAAAAGTTAAGTGGCAAAGTTGTAGGTAATAAAAAGATCTACAACTTACTTATTTACACTTTTTTCACATAATCTCAAATTTTATGTGAAATATTCAAATAATTAACTATGTATTTGGGTTTTTATTTTTATCTTTTGCAAAAAAATATTTTATAATGAAAACTCGAATCCGATTTTTTAAAATCATTATGTAATTACAATTTTGAGCTATTTATTAAAATATACACTTAAATTACTCGAAAAACATAAGATTTCATGTTATATTGATATACTTATGTTTAACAAGGAACTGATAAAATAAATATGAAATCCTAACTGAATAGAACAAAACATTCAAAAAGTGTCAACGACGACTGACAAAGTTTATACCTTTTTTTATACTTTTATTATATGTTGTGATCGTATTATGATGTTAAGCTTTTTCCCTACAGATCTCTTTTCGGAGTCTATTAAATCAATTACCGTACAATCGTCTCCATCGCGTACTCTCTTTGAATTGAATTGCGAAAACGCAGATAGTTAAAATTTAAAAAAATGGGCTTCCATTAGTCCACAATCCGGCCACTAAAATGCATTATAGGATTGCATTTACAATAAAGGTCAGTCAATAGAATTACAAAAGTTTGAGAAGCACAGCGATTTATACGGCATATAAATCTACGTATAACGTCGCTAATGAAAATGAGCCCTTTCTTGCGCGTACGGTCAGCAGCCCCGGTCATCTCGCGCGGCCCTTAATGCCTGTTCAAATGGCCACTTGCAATTTATGTGAAAGGGTTGGCAATTGCTCGCTCCCCGTGTTTTATTTATGCATAGCTTAGATAATATTAAATAGGATAAAAATGTTTATAAAAACAATAAGAATCTTAGTGGAATATGTGCACCAATAAGAATGGTAGGTCTTAATCATTCTCTATTAAACGCTTACAATAAACTAATACAGTAAATATATGTGAAATAGTTACTTAATAACAGAGTCTATTTAAGATGAGGAGAATAGGCATGGATTTAGGGGCGCTATTTGACTATTTACTTTATTTATTCTTTTGTTTTCAATAGACTTCATTGTTTTACAAAATTGCCACTAAAAATTATGTATACGCACACAACACACCGCTGGCATCAAATGGTCACCTCAGCTTACTAAAAATCTTATAAAACTTTGAGAACCCCGGCGACTTGCACGGCTTATAAATCTACGTACGTATAACGTCCCTAATGAAAATGAGCCCTTTCTTCCGCGCACGGTCAGCAGCCCCGGTCATCTCACGCGGCCCTTAATGCCTGTTCAAATGGCCACTTGCAATTTATGTGAAAGGGTTAGCAATTGTTCGCTCCCGTGTTTTATGTGCGCTGGACCTAATTTTGAATACGCAGGTGGTGATTCAAATGAGTTCCTTGGTATCGTGAATTTTATTAGTGTTTTCTTTTTGTTTGCTTATTCTATGGCTTTATGAGCTTTATATTCGAAAGCTTTAAACATTTCTGTTATTATTTGTTTGTAGTTGTATAATATTTATAATAATTACTTATTATAACGTTTTAAACTCACAGCCTCACAGTAGGCTTTATGTGTCTATGGTACCCCCTTTGTCGTGGATATCATGAAAGAAAGAAAGAAAGAAAGAAAAATATTTATTTCATAGTAGGAATACAAAATATTCGCTTAATGAATGTCATTTTTTCCCGGTCATCGCCTTTAAGTGCCCGTTTGGGCTAGATGTTGAGCTGAGAGAAAAAAGGCGGCGGAAAAAAACTCCCAGCACTCTTTTTAAAAAAAGTACATAATAATATATTTGAGATAACAGAATGGCAATGGATTGATAATGGTCACACGTGACAGCTGATCGTATGGACACACAATAAGATATGAACATAAAAACCCATTCCGAGGACAGAAACTGACATAATTTCAGTCTCTGCTTCGCCGGAATCAAACCTGGGACGCCCCGATCATGGCATGTCTGGCATGGTGACCATTGCGCCATACGGTCGCACTCGTAGGTTTCTTTGAGTTTCTGGAAATGTTATTTTTATAATAACTTAATTTAAAAAATCTTATCAGAATTAAATAATTACGGTAACTTGACAACCCCTGTGGCGTAATGGTTACAATGCCGATCGGAGGGTCCCGGGTTCGATTATCCGCGAAGCAGAAATTTGAATGACGTGTTTAAAATTTCTGTTCTCTGTTGAAACGTTACAACTCATGGAAGCCTGTAAATATATAGAGAGTCATGGTCAACCAAATTATTTTAAAACATATTAGAATTGGTAGTTCAATACAACCTTAAAGCATCAAGGTATGACAGGTATGACACCCGTCAGAGGAGTGGCCTTTACGGGCGAACCCCTCGTCCCAACGTGCATGCACAATGTGCCTTCTAGTGATACAACTAGTGTGTCTGTGTGTGTCGGTGTCTGTGTTGACGGTGCATAGAAAATGACGTTGTTAATTGAAATTGACATATTTAGAAATGTATGCATCTGTAGCAATGAAAGAATATTGTGAATGTGTGACAAAATTAAAATGTGTGCGTTCTTTCCCCGCACCAGATTTGGTACAAAAATTATGTATCGAAACGAAGCGCTATGCCGTCACTCCTGAAGGGTGAGTCAGTAACTTTGATGCTCTAAGAATACAACATATGACAAAAATACTAAAGTGAATACTGTGGATAACATCAATAATAAATAAGTTCTCACTGTACAAACATAACAAAGATCGATAAACAATGTGCACAAGTTTAAAACGGAGCCCACCCCATTTTAAACTAATTAGACGGGCTCGGCTTTAGAAGTCTAATTAGAAATTCCAATTAGATATTTGGCGGATCCTTTGCGAATTCCGAGCGAAACAATAATTGTTATCGGTGGCCGCCCGAGCCGACGCTTTGATTCGTTGGGTATTATTTCGTAACGCTGACCAGGACGCAGAAGCCCGCCCTCAGATTGATCTCTTTTTGATGTAACCACTTCCTACGCCGTAAGAAATGTTTGCGTGCAGACATTGATTACTTCGTTGACAATTTTTATTATTATTTTTGTAACAAAAAAGATCTTTTTATACAATATTGTTTCAGTAAATTAACTAAATAGAATTGTTTTTGTGTATTATGGCAGTTTTTAATCATTTGACCATTATTTCATTCGTTTCAATTAGATAATTTTACTAAATTCAAATGAAACAATAATTGTTATCGGTGGCCGCCCGAGCCGACGCTTTGATTCGTTGGGTATTATTTCGTAACGCTGACCGCTCTACGTAGACGCCCTCGGAATAGATCTCTTTTTGATGTAACCACTTCCTGACTCGTAAAGAACGTTTGCGTTCAGATATTAGTTACTTTATACCATATTTCGGAGAAAAAGATTGAAACTTATAATATTATAAGATAAGACGACTCGTATAGCGCAAGGGTTACCATGCCGGACTGCCGATCGGAGGGTCCCGGGTTCGATTGTCGGTGAAGCAGAAATTTGAATGACGAGTTTAAATTTCTGTTCTCGGTCTGGGTGTTTGTACTTCTATCGTATCTTTGTGTGTCCATAGCACGACACGACACAGGGTTTATCTATTTACCTTACTGTGGGGCCATTAGTGTGAATCGTTATTTATTTATTATTTATTTATATTACAACCATCCTTTCGCCAGCGGCTTCGACCACGTGGACCCGTTTAAAGGTTCCCGTATGATAAAAACCATCCTATGTCCTTTCTTAAGGTGCACTCTATCTGTGTTCCAAATTTCAATAAAATTGGTTAAGAAGTTTAAGCGGGAAAGCGTAGCAGACAGACAGACAGACAGAGTAACTTTCGAATTTATAATATTAAATATGGATTTTTCTGTTCGACAGTAGTTTTGAGGAATTTTACAATTTTCTATCATCTAATAGAGAAAAAAGATATGTAATTGTTATTCGTTACCGCCCAAGCCGACGCTTTGATTCGTTGGGTATTATTTCGTAACGTTGACCAGGGCGCAGAAGCCCGCCCTCGGATTGATCTCTTTTTGATGTAACCACTTCCTACGCCGTAAGAAACGTTTGCGTTCAGACATTGATTACTTCGTTGACAATTTTTATTATTATCTTTGTAACAAAAACGATGTTTTTATACAATATTGTTTCAGTAAATTAACTAAATAGA
The DNA here is from genome assembly GCA_911387765.1 of Pyrgus malvae. Taxonomy (NCBI): domain Eukaryota; kingdom Metazoa; phylum Arthropoda; class Insecta; order Lepidoptera; family Hesperiidae; genus Pyrgus; species Pyrgus malvae. The sequence goes on from OU426962.1 coordinate 15,838,290, forward strand.
ATTGTTTTTGTGTATTATGGCAGTTTTTAATCATTTGACAATTATTTCATTAGTTTCAATTAGATCATTTTGCTAAATTCAAATGAAACAATAATAGTTATCGGTGTCCGCCCGAGCCGATGCTTAGATTCGTTGGGTATTACATTTTTCGTAACGATGACCGCCCTGCGTAGACGCCCTCGAAATAGATCTCTTTTTGATGTAACCACTTCCTGCCTCGTAAAGGAGGATCACGTTCATATATAAAGTTTTTTTTAGATACGGCAATGCCCGCGTATATATCGATTCTCCCGTGTTATATTTTTTCATAATAATTTATCTTATTAATTTATCATCAGTGCTCACTTACGTCAATTGAGCATAGATATGTTGGTATAGAAAGTTGCAATTGAAAGAATAAAAAGTTCAAAGACAAAGACAAAGAACTTTATTTGCACAAATATGGGTGTTTACAAAAGTTGTTAATACATATTTAGTACGCCATATTTACCTTCATGAGGTATGCAAATATTACAAAGATAAAAGAAAAAAAAAACTTAATAATAACACAATTTATAAAAATGTACATTATTATTCATTTTATTTTATTTTTATTTGATCCCATATTGCGCATTTTGAAAATTAAAATTTTTAAATTTTATTTCTTCAAGTATGTATTTATTTAGTTGTTTGTTTATTTAATTATTTTTTCATATTTATTTGTAGTTCGGATCGAATCCGATCGTCGGCTTTGGGTACCCATATTGCAGGGTTTTTGTACACTAAGAGGAAAAAAAGCCGGCGGAAAAAAAACCTCCCAGGTTTTTATGGAATTCCTTTAGGCCGTTTTGTCGTTTAAGAAATCAGTGACTGAGTAATACGCCTTTTTCAGCAAATACGTTTTAAGTTCTTTTTTAAACTCGTTGCCCGTTTTGAGTTTGAGGAATTCCGGTAGACCGTTATATATTTTTGGTCCCTACTTGTTGTACCTACTCTCCGACTCTCCCCTAGGAAAATTCATTCTTGTGCCTAGTGATTTTGACTGTGCGTTATAATACACTTAGTAACGGATATCTAATACTTTTAAACGAGCAATTCTTGGAAATAGCTAATGTATAATTTGAATTTCGGAAACGGCTCCAACGATTTTCATGAAATTTAGTGGCTGGGGTGAGAGATTGAGTCAGCTAGGTTTTATTTTTAGTGTTTGTCGTTTTATTCGAATTTTCAGCGATATTCAACTTTAATATAAACTAAAAAACATGACTCTTACTGACATCTATTGGAGGATATTAATAATATTATGGCGTAGAATGCCATCAAACGTCATCCGCCAATCCGCCGCTCAAACAAATGACAATGTCGATTTCAAAGAGCTCTATAAAAATTTCGTCAATGGATCTACCTATAGCTTCCTTGGTCGAATGGTTACGTAGGCTGACTGCGGAGCTGGAGACCCGGGTTTTTTATTAGGAGCTATTTCAGAGTGCGTTGTAAAGTAACAATAAACCAATGAGTGCTTTGCTTAAAATTAAATTGGTCGGTCGTACATATACTATTGATTTATCAGTTATGCCTTACAGTAAAACAATTATCCATCCGTATCTAATGTTTTTAGATTTAACGATATACGGATGAATAGAAATTTTTACAAACACCGGAGAGACAATAATTATTGTCGACATTACCTACGGTAATTGCCATATTTTATTTAAACACAAATAAGAACAATTTACAAGTGGCTAATTAGGTCTAGCATGTTGGCCATATTAGTTTTCTATAAATCTTATTTCATTGACGTACTTCAATAAGGATCTTATTGGAATACATCAATGACATAAGATTTATGTAGGTATTCCAACAAGATCCATAATGAAATAAGATAGGAAATGGAATAGACGAAAGACAAAAATATACAAATAATGTTAAGAAATTATTGAAGTTGCATTAACACTTACACATACATGGGTATGCTTTGAATCGATCTACTTACTGTTTTTTTTATTTAGTTATTGAGTACGCATAGTATGTACGATCATTTCACCACATTTTAGTACCGTTAAACGAATTCAGTTTAGATATTTGTTTTTGTAAACAGTTTGTACTTCCGTAATTTGATAACATATGTTTATTTAATGGAAATGTTGTATTAACTGTTACACATAGACATTAAGACAAGGAGTAGTTTATAGATTCCATCCATCCGAAGCCTTTTATAGTCCACTGCTGGACATAGGCCTCCCCTAACGTTCGCCACTCCTCCCGGTCCAGGGCCTTCTGAATCCAGCGATTGCCCGCTGTCTTCTTCAGGTCACCAGTCCACCTGGTTTGAGGGCGGCCTGTACTCCTTTTGCAGAAACGTGGTCGCCATTCAAATAGCTCCCAATAAAAAAAAATCACTTAAAAGAAAAAAGGGACATGCTTGCCTCAGGTTTGCACCCGGGTCTCCAGCTCCGCGGTCAGCCTACGTATGTAACCAATCGACCAAGGAAGCTGTTATTACATTCACTTAATTTTTATAGAGCTATTTCAAATCGACATTGTCATTTGTTTCAACGACGGATTGACGGATGACGTTTTACGGCGTTCTACGTCACAATATTAATAACATTCTCCGATAGATTTCAGTAAGAGTCATGTTTCTCAGTTTATATTTAAGTTGGTTATTGCTGAAAATTTGAATAAAACGACAAATTTTAAAAATAAAACCTAGTTGGATCAATCTATCACCGCCGAAACCCTGGGCACTAAATTTTATGAAAATCGTTGGAGCCGTTTCCGAGATTCAAATGATACGAATATATTATGTATACTCGTATGTAGGTATTTACAAGAATTTCTCGTTTAAAAGTATTATAGATTGGAGTGTCTGTTTATAATAATAAAATTACCGCATCTTACATGCATATGAATTTATATACGGTACTCGTACATATAGGTACCAAAACAACATTTTTTACAATTTTTGTCTATCTGTCTGTCTGTCTATCTGACTGTCTGTTCTGACTAATCTCTCTAAAACATCTGGACTGATTTTGACGGGATTTTCACTGGCAGGTAGCTGATGTAATAAAGAGTAACTTAGGCTAATTTTATTTTAGAAAAATTCTAAAATATGTTGCGGGCGGTCGCTAGAATAAATAATATTTAAACAAATGACTTTTTTACTTATTAAATTAATACATTATAAGTATAACAGTATAATAAAATAATATGTTCTTATAATATAACAATGAAATATTTTTCTCTTATTAAATAATTGTTACATTAGATAGTACACATTGTAGAAATATAATATACCCATAAGAACTTTGATTCTTTATTATATTTAGCTTGTTCTTATTTGAAGATTTATATACATTTACTATTGTTGAAAACTAAGAATGGTGAAGTTGTAATAGTTAGTAATTTTAATAGAGATTTCTTTTCCTAAAATCTGAATGCACGGTATTCAAGTTTATTGTACTTTCAAACAACGCGGTGTTAAACCTCAATGGAAACTTTGTATCCCTAGACTAAACAAAACTCATGTTGTCGTATCATGAGACTTAGAGCCAATCGAGTAACCATTACAGTTACTGCTTTCCAAAAGGGTTTTAATCATTTACTACTTCAATCAAAATAAGATCTTTCTGTTTCGGGTTAGAGTTGGTTTTACAATCATATTAAATCTATTAACGAAACTAGTAAACCCGTTGTTAAGTTTTAGAATTTGCATAAGACTCTGTCAGAACGTCCTCAGAAGGGTTAAAATCTCGAGGGCTTTCCGTTGATCCGGGAGGCTTATCCTGATAATTATTTCAATTGTTTATGCCTGTCGACGGTGCATTTAGATGGCGTATTATATATAGTTTGTAGCGTTGTCTTCATTAGAGGACGGCGATTCGACTGTCAGAACGTGATAAACGGGTATTTCGGAGGTGAGGTTAAGATTGAAATGGGTCTCACGAGGAAAGTTCTTACAACTAACTTTATTAAGACAGGAAGGAAAAAAGAAATTCTGGCAATAATTGCACAATATTTTCCAAAGATTTTTTTAATATTGCGATGTTGTGATTATATCATATTATAGTAGGACAATTTTACAAAATAAAGGTATATTTTTTATTTATTATAATATAAATTATTATAATTTAATTTAAAAGTTGATTTAGTTGATACACTTTATATACGAACGAAATTCTATTGTTGTAGGGAAAATATAAATAGAAATAAAAATGAATTAAATGCTAAAGAGCATAAATTCTAGAAAGTTCATATTATATTGTGTCGAATTATCGAATGTCTCATTACTTATCTGTATCGATTCGATATCTATAGAAAATAAAACGACAGTTTGACTGTGATTTGAATCCCTGCTCTTAACCATTTATCTATAACTATTCGTCATTACGCTTTGAACAAACAGTTTATTTATTCATATAATAATTATTATTATTATCTTTTAGTATACGAGTAGCTGTTACGATCAATGTTTATTATTAACCAATACTAATAAGTAAAATTCCTTTCAATTTAAGCCTATCTTTAACAAAGCACTCCGCATACACAGAAATACAGTTAATATATTGTTTACCCTCGCTTCATTAGACTGGAGTCGATTCTTCAAACGTTAAATATGAGGAGTTTCGCTAATAATGTCTCATTATTGCTAAGAATTATTAATTTTAAGACATTCATACGTGAGGGAACGCGCCGCGACTTAAGAGATGCTCGTTTTGTTATAGGGTTCAGTATGTAAAAGGTATAATTAATGTAAGTAAAATAGGTTAATACAGTAAATACAAGGGAAAATTGTTGACTTTAAAGAAAGTCACCAGCCCTCACTTGTACGCTGTGCATACCTATGCATAACTTAGGAATCTATATTCCTAAGTTAAATTTGCATCTGAAAAAAAATCTATTCATACTTAGAATAAAATGCAATGAAGCTATGAATGTGCAGCGTAAAGAAGTAAATATGTTTGTTTTATAGTATAAAAAAATAATGTCACACATCTTAACATATCGAAATTTAATTCAAAAGCATTTTAGTCATCAAATATGTATCGAAATGGTACTACCATGAAAATGTAATTTTTATTTTTCTCTTGTATAATATTATGAAGTAGGTAAGTTTTTTTTGCTTAAACTAACCATGTGCCACATGAATTATTTCGAATAGCACAAACCGTGTTCAAATCTTGCAAACATTAAAATACAAGGGTAGATACTCATACCTACGTCATCTTTCAGATCTCTATTCAAGTACTGTGTTTTGCTCTAGATATAACGTTTATAATATTATCAATGTGTAATCTTGTCATGACTTCCTTGTTTCTTAGGTGCTTGCCGTATTACTAACATCTGATAAACGTTCTACGTATACTAAGTAAACAATTATCAGATTATAACCACATACTCATTATAATCATTTATCTATTATGGGAAATGTGTAGGCAAACAACGTAGTATTTCCATTGTAATTTCAAATGTACCGTTTTTGAAGTGAAAACTTCTATAGCGGCGTTGTGAACTTTTTTTGGGATGGGTAAAAAATGTTAAACTCGCGTCAGGACACGTGACCTGATGAATGTTCGTAAGACGCAGATGGTGACAGCGAAATTATTCCCTAACCATTCTAAAATATCAAAAATGTACAACGTTAATGTTCAAGATTCACTTCTGCCGGCACTACCGGATTGCAACCTGTTTTTTTAATATAGTAGCAGATGAGCATATAGCCTTGTCTGAGATCGAACGCAGTTTCCCTTCTACTCATAAGGCTGAGGAGGAGAAACACAATGGAAATGCTTCACAGCAGAAGTGGATGTAGAGGTGCTACTACCCGGTGGAACCTTTAACGTTCTACCACGTACTAAAGTCTACAGACTACAGCGGCCACCGATCACTATCGTTCTAGCACTAGCGGATCCCCCAAAGCATTCGGGTTTATCCTTGACAAAACTATCATTCCTCCAAACTAAAATCAAGCGTTCTAGTGTTCTTATTTAATAAAAAATATTAAAAAGGAGTTTCTAACGATACTTAGACATCTTAGGGAGCCTAATTGTTCCAACGTCACGCTAGTTTCTCGCCAGCATTGCAACAATTTCTTTAAAGACACTGATCAAAATCTCAATCCGGCCCCTACGGGCGGCTGCTCAAGGATGGCTTAATTAACCTAATAAATACACACTCCATTTCATTACGCGCATACGTCAAATATCACGACCGTCTAAACAATGGTGCGAGGACCGCCATCTTTGTATGAGTGACTTAATTACTTGATGCTGTGTTGATTCTAAAGGTTTTGGAGCGTCGTAATAAAATATTTAATTATTTAGTAGTAAAAGAATTTTCACGCTTATTGTAACCAAGATAATTTTAATAGATTTTGTAATAGGTACTTTATTCGTCTTTACTAAGACTTGAATAATTACTTACACTTGTCCTATCACCTCGTTAGGAAACGTATTTTCAGAAATATCTTCCTAGTTCTGTGCTCATTATGTTTTATATCTGTATACATATATAAAAATGAATCCCTTTTTCCCTTGGTCACGTCATCACGCGTGAACGGCTGGACCGATTTCGCTAATTCTTCTTTTATTGTGTTTGTTATTAGCAGGAGAAGGTGCTTATCAATGAAAAATTTAAGGAAATTGCGCGGAAAATTAGAAAATTTAAGAATACTTAACCACCATATTGAATTTTCTAATTTCTAACTTTATGGTGTTTGACATAACATGACACAATGCATGTTGCAAATATCGTCAGAGGATGTAAAATAAACGGAATATCGTTTAAAACAGATGTTTCGTTATACCTACCGATTCGAATTCAATATCCATAGTTAAGACAGGACAACGTCTGTTGGGTCAGATAGTTACATAATATAAAGAAATCAATATCAAAAATTTGATGCTTCTAGACGCATAATTTCCCGAAATTAATAATTCAATAGCCACTTTAATAGTTACATATGTTAGAGTAAACAGGTCATTTGAAAATTTATTTATTTAATTTTTGTAGCACCTTAACTAAGTGCTACAGGGTTAAACGTAACGCCTAATGGCATTCTCTGCCAGTCAACCCTGGGTGACGGTGAGAAACTTAAGGTAGGCAGGAATACTACGAGAAGGTTTTTTAAGTGAAAATAACTAACAATTCTAATAATTTAGTCAAACATTCTGGTAAATATATGTACATGTATACATACCAACATATATAAATACATACATACACCCATACAAAATGAAGTAACTGAAGAATTTCAATTGTGTTACAGAAGTTTTTTGTTTATAATAAAAATATTACAAGGCGGGTAGCAGAAACGTGACGAAACATGACATTTTTTCTATCCACCATCAGCTCAAAGGTCGAACACTTCCGCTCTAAGACCATCAACTCAAGTATCAATCGACATTTATTTAGCTCCATAACTCTTAAATCTGAGTTCGACAAAAACTAAATCGTGTTTCGGCAGACGGCTTGGCACCAACTTTTTGTAACATCTAAAACAAACACAGGCCATGTGACAAATAAATCGTCACCGGAAATGGTCACGCGACTTTACTTAAGGGAAATGTTTTTGTATAATATTTCTGCTGGATTGCGTGTGGCTTTGGTTAGTAATTTGAGTAGGTTCAATTTTTTATGATCGCGATTATTGATATGCGATCGAGCAGCATTGGCCGAGTGGTGAAGACGTGTAGACAGCAGGTTTAAATCCTCGGCGCACGCCTTTGACAAAGAAATTAATTGTGATATACATACGTATTTATCACAGGTTCACGATGATTGAAATATTGTGATATTTAATTTATTACCATGTTTTCTATCACCGTGCATGCCTGAGAAACTCATAATATGTCGAAGGAATTATGTCCACCAATTTGAACTTCACACACTCTGACTGTGCTTTGTAGTGAGACATAAAAAAGGTTGACAAAAAAGCCACGATGACTCAAGTGGCGCAATAGTTACCAGGCCGGATTATCAATTAAGGGTCCCGAGTTCGATTCCCAGCGTATTTCTGTTCTCGGTCTGATGTATTTATCAATCCTTCCGTGTGTAGCGTTATTTATTATTATTAATATTATTATTGACATCGTCCGATCGACTTTATTTTTAGAATTTTTCTATAATATAGCTTAAGTTACTCCTCATTACATCAGCTACCTGCCAGTGAAAGTCCCATCAAAATCGGTCCAGCCGTTTCAGAGATTTGCCGGAACAAACAGATAGACAGACCGACAGACAGATAGACAGATGGACAGACAGAAAAAAAATATAAAAATTGTTATTTTAGTTTATTATTATGTACCGTATATACATTTATATGGATGAAGTAAAAACCTTAGATGAGATGATGATAAGAAGATGTTATTTTAATATTACAGACACTCCAATTATTTATTTGTATAGATTTATAAAACAAGGAGCAATAGAGCGATTACTACGGCCTATGGATAGATACCAGACTTGTTACTTGTCTGAAGACGTACTTCTACAAAGGCTAATAAGATTTCTTCGCGTAATATTAGGTGAGACAATAGGACTTTCCTGGCCGAACCATATGAAGGCTAGTACCTATGAAAGCTTAAAATGTATATTTTTATATGTACAATTGGTAAAATTAATATTACTAAAAAGGACTTATAAAGCAATCGAAGTAGTAAAACCATAATTGACTCACACATATTCTTTGTATGTGTTACGACCGTGCATCTTAGTTACTTGGCTCAGGTAAAAAGAACTCAACGTTCTCTCTATTAAATAATAATTAAGTAAAGTCAATTGAGATCGAGAGACTTATCCGGAGAACGAATATCATGCCCGTATCAGGCGCGGTCGCAGCCTTCAATTTTGGGGAGGGTCGCCAAGAAATTTTGGGGGGGTCACTAAGAAATTTGGGACACAATTGGCTTGTTTAGCCTTCCGTCTACATATGACTGATGGATTTTGGGGGGGTCAAGTCCCCTGTGACCTCTGGGACCGCCACTGGCTCGTATTTTATTAAAATACTGAGAATTTAATTAACCTCTACTAGAAGTAATCAACGTGTTTTCATCAGTTTCAGAAGGAGTGTAAGCTTTTTTTACTTAATAAAGTATGGCATATTACCTAATAATAGCGATTTTGCCTCACTAATCATTTGGAATGGCTACCAAAAATTAAATGTATCTGCATTTGCAAACGTTAAAAGATCAGTCGCCCACCAACCAACCACAAATACGCCACAACTTAACACAACACAATCCATACAAATTACACTTGACAAGAGCGAATATCATAAACGCCAAACCACAAATAAAAGTCGGCGCGTTTCAAAACAAACCCAAATGAGGTCGGAATCCGGTCCGTTAAATGGAACGATTACGGCCCAAATCTAACAACACTTCAAACGGGAACCGGCAAAATTACTCCGGGAACGAGTAAACAGAATCATCATTGTAACACGTGTAATTTCGCGTTCACCGGCCATTACTTTTCGGCGGGAAAACCGTGGCTCCCCGGTGAATAATTGAGCGGTCCGTGAGAGATGGAGCCGTGAAAATATGAAATGATTCTGTCCAGAGATTTGGGTCCGAATCACGCGCGGACGACAAATGATCCTCGTTCTGAAATTGTTGGATTTATGCACTGTTGCCGGCATAGATATTTTGTTTGCTCTTTGTACTGGTTAAACGCAGGCTACGTGTGGCGGTTGAAATTAAGTCTAGATATTGTTGTACTAACTGTGATTGAATTTTAGGAATATGAGCCAAAACACAATACAATTTATGCTGGTCAACAATTAAGTATTCGAATATTAAAATCAATAGAATCAGTTACTTTACTGAACTTTATGGAACTTTACTTTACGGAACTTTGCGGAGCTCCATTGTTATAAAGTTAGGTAAAACCTACTTTGCAACAATCCGCAATTAGAATGTATGATGGTGTATACTGTTTTCATGCAAAAGCACCTCCTTCCCTCCCACGTATCCATTCACATCTATTCCATCCACATGCGACAATAAAAAATATACACCAACATACGTACCATCACCAACACGTGTTTCGCCCCACAACAGAGCATCAACATTGAGGATTATTGACTCTACGACTGTTACTCGCAATGTTGACGGTAACTCGCAATGCAATGAATATTAGTCATAACAAAAAGAATAGCAAACAATACAACTTGTGGTTTATGGGTAAGTCTGTTCAGGAAGAAATGAGTATGAGAAGAGCTGGAGGGTGCCGAGATCTCCAGTAGAAGCTACCTTGTTAATTTCTAATGCTTTAAGTTGTGTAGATTTTTTTTTCCAATCTTTTTTATGTCCTAATGCAGGACATAGGTTTCCTCTCCAAGTTAGAGGGATTGTTTTATGACAGTGCCCACCTGTGGGATATAGAACAGGACATAGAAAACTATTAATATAAAAATTGTTATTTATTATCAACATTACCTTTTTTAAGAATCACTATACTAAACTTTAGAAATCATCCATTAATTGCATCGTTATAAAAGTGATAAATTTTGATGATGCCATAATGCCCTAATGACAGCTCGTGTTCGGCACACGTCGCGGCAGGAAGCGAACCCGACACGGCCACCGGCGCGCTTCCGACCTCAACTAGGGCGCTTTTTTCTCAGTTAATAGTGCCGCCCACCCTGCGTCCAGCAGGCAGGGTGAAGCAGTGCTGGACTTAAGCATATGCAACATAAGCAGTTGCCTATGGGCCGCCCTCACACCACAAAAAAAATCGATATAGGCTCAGTAGAAACAAAAAAATATTGAGTTTTGTTACAAATAGTTAGACGAAAAACTTATTTTTTTCTTTCAGCGGGAAAAGTTAACACTTATAAATATTGGAGATCAAGCAGCCCAAAATATGAACACAAATGGCGCCTTTCGCGCATTCTACCGCGCCGCGCTAGACCAATAGCAACAGCGTAAAATAGCGTATCCACCACCACTCCTCCAACCCGCATTGGAGCAGCGTGGTGGAGTAAGCTCCAGGCCTCTCCGATAATGGGGAGAGACCCGTGCCCAGCAGTGGGACGTAAAAAGGGTTGCAGCAAAAAATAGCATGTCACACAGCGAGCGCATCATTTTTACTGCAATTCATTGTCACTGCAGGAAGTTAACCCAAAACGGCCACCCGCGCTTCCGTGACCTCAACTAGGGCGTTTTTTGTATCAATTTATAGTTCCGCCCACCCTCTGGACATGTGATTAAACAAAATGTGTGTGATTTGCGTAAAGGCCAAGGGTCTTCTCGTGACGGTTACAAAGAAAGCGAAACCATACTAATATAATAAAATCTAAAGGTGAACGGTAAACGGTGTGGACGGTGCCACGGATTAACCTTATTTTTTAAAGTCTATCTTAATTGGGGGTTAGAAAGTGACATAGGTTACTTTATAACACGGAAAACTTTATCATTTAGGTTTATGGGGGGGGGGGAACTAAGTATAACCGGTGCCGGTGTAAGGATAAAATTCAGTTATATTTAACATAGTATCTTATTGTAACGTGTATTGGCTAGATAGTGACTCATTCCTAGACATGGAGGACACTGGTACGTTTGGCTAGATATCCCAGAGTCTCACTTAAGCATTCAGCAGACCACTAGGGGTATTTTAGTGTGGTACAAATCCCACATAACTCAGTATCTCTTCCAAATTACCATTCATCAAGCTTCATGATTTAAAAAAAGTGATAAATTTTGATTATACCATAACACCTTAATGACATCATGTTCGGCACACGTTGCGGCGGGAAGTAAAATCAACACGACCACCAGCGTGCTGCGCGACCTCAACTAGGGCGGCTTTTGTCTCAGTTTATAGTTCCGCCCACCCTGCTGGACACGTGGATAAATAGAAGATATTATTTTACGCAACGTACGCGTGATGACCAACGGTCTTAGTGTGGATTGTTTCTACCACTATGCGTAAGCGCAGCACATCACTGGTCCGCAGGGTGCGGGCCAGATCCAATGGTATCCTGACATATTCGGACAGGTTTGACTGTAAGAGCCTGAAATCATTGTCACATGATACTATATGATATTATTTTTAGGATAAGTAATTAGTTTTTCAGTTTACTAACGTTAGAGTTAAGATTTATATTTCTACTAACATCTCATATGATCCCTGTGGTTGTAATAAACGATTTTATTTTTATTTTTTATTATTATATTAGCACTGCAGTTAACGCGAACGCGAACGTGAACGCGAACACGATAGTATGTAAATAGTCTCTTGTGTGTGATTAAGGTAGCTCTAGCTAGAGCTTACTCAACAACTCAGCTACAATGCAGGATGCCAAAAAAAACGGAAAAAGATAATCCGCAGGCATGTATTAAGCCCATAAGGACTATGCCAAGATAATGAACGTACGTGCATAAAATTATTTGCCACAAGATTTTTTGTTTCCTTGCTTGGGTTGTACACTTGCTACTAAGCCATACGAAAACATAATTTCAAAATCACCTTTAGTAAAACAAAATAATGCCATATCGCCCTTTCAAAAAAGAAAAATTCATACTCTTATAGGTATGAATTTTTTTCCAATTCTTGGCTCATAACTGACTTTATTCTTGATCTTATAAAAAGAAGAAGAAAAAGAAAAAAAAATATGTATTTCTTGATTATAGCTAACTCTATGTTTTGAAGTTGGTAAAAAAAAGAAAGGCACTTCACACTGTTTCCTTACCTCTTTTTATTTCCAAAAGTTTTGTGGTTGCAAGCCACAATCACAAGAAGTGGCCATAATTATGCTTGTGAATTAAGACGTTGTAACATTTGACCACTAAAAAATTTCGAGTCCTGCATAAAATTGGATGCAGATGTGCGTACCTTATAGAAAACACTGAACCCCATGTGGTCAAGTCAGATGTTACTCTATTGTAAAAAAATGTATAACGTGATTGACTAGGCATGCCTCATATGTGTAAAAACAATACAAAAATTTTAACAGAACACGACGAACAAGCTGAAAACCCGATTCTACGTGTACGCTAACGCCATCACCGGAAAACGGAAGAACTTGAAAGCTCTGTACACAAGCACGGGACATCGGGTTTGTAGTTCGAGACTCGTTACATAGATGGCGTTGTTATAATTAAATCAGCCTCACAACGCTCTCACCAAAAGTTTTACACAAGAAATAGAAGTTAAAAATAAAACAAAATAACAAAACAAAAATTATAAAAGGATCGTGTAAATTATTGAATACCTAAGTTAGCATTGCCAATTTGTTATACTTAAGTATTTAAAGTTAATTATTTAGTAAGTATAATAATAAAGATTGTGGAAGTAAATATAGGATAAACATGACAGTTTTCTAATTAATGTAAATTTATGACAAAGCATAGGTACATATCGCATAAAGTAGAAATAAAAGAAAGAAATTACCTACTTATTAATCACAACAAAATGATACGTTATGCAACTTTTGATATTAAGGATACTTAAACGTAAGTACTGCTACATAAGTACAAAAAATATAGCTACTTACCTAAAATATCCTACTTAGTTATTTCCGATGTTACGTAGGTATTTCAAATTATATTTCTTATTTTTATTGTTTGATATTTTGAAATTAAATGACGTTTTGCTAAATTAATCGTATTTTGTCGTAATCTAAATAAAACTAGGAATGACAAATAGATAGCATATAGGTACCTATTTTATCATTCTATGCTAATGTAAAGCTTATGCCGAAAACAAATTAAAATAAACCAAGTCAAATATCGGCATCAAACATAGGTATCATATCATATTATAACAGGCATTTTAAATACCTCGATTTGAAATGCAATTTCAGAGCAAATATTTTATTCATGGAATCAAACAAAATAGCAGAATTATTAGTTGTAGCCCGTTTTATATTTTATTCGCCAATGGACGCGCTAAAAAGCGGCCATGCATAATTACCCTCCCGCGAGGAGTGGAGGGCAACGCGTGGACACAGGAGGCCGTGGAGCTGTGTTAATGAGATGTTTTTTTGTAAATATCTTTATAAAAATAGTATTATTCGATTATGCAGCCACAGTCCTGATTTCGAGCGATCTTTGTGGTACATAGATACCAGAATCTAAACTAAGTGTTAAGCAAGGTCGTGTCGTTTACGTGAATCTATTGGCCTATGGACATTTCAGCAGTCCTAAGGATAGGTTGAAAGTCATTTGGTAACTAAAGCTTAAGATAATTTATTTAATTTAATAATAAATAAGGTACATTTTATGTTTCACAATATTTTACGTTATTTTAAAATAATAAATTATTTAAAATATTAAATTATTTTTTATTAAATTATAAATATTAAATTTTAATTTTATTGATTCCGAAAAACAATAATGTTGTTTTGATGAGCAGTAGGAACATGCAAGAGATGGAGGATGGTGCTGGTGAAGCATACTACACGGTATAATTAGGTTTACCGAAAATTATTATTCTTTTCTCTGCCGGTTCAGTTACTAAGACAAAATGAAACTGATATTTTTTATATGTCGATACAGTAAATTGACGTTCTCCATACTATCTTATTAGAATATTAGGGGAGGCCTATGCTTAACAGTGAAGCGTCAAAGGCTGAATGGATGGATGGGATACTTATTATTTGATTACTCTGTGTAAATTTATATAAACTATTTTAAATTTGATTTTCGTGTGCTTGTCATGACGCATATACGCATAATTGAAGCAATAAATAAAGCAAGTACCGTTAAACGAGTAGTCAAAATATTCGCGTTTTACTTACTTACTATAGTTACTGTCCTTTTTAATTTGAGAAATAACCATAAATTGTTATTGAAAGTTATGACAACAGCTTGTTTCAGATATTGTTTCAATAATAATTAGTATTTAACATAATAGTGTTACATAAGAGTGTGACATAATTAATTTTAGATTTATTTCCTAATCCACACAAACCAAAAAGCCAATTTATCACCAAAGACAGCAGAGGTGGGAAAACTTGCTGCATGCAGATTTCAATAGCTATCATAAATATATTATTATGTTAACGAAGGTCAGCTCAGGTCACGCGATTGTGGAAAGTCTATACAAAAATTTGAATGTTTAGTTCGACTTCGTAAGCAATGAAATCGCAATAAATGAAATAATTTGTAGGTATATTTTTTTTATTTCAACATATTAAGACTGCTCTTGTTAAGGCTCTGTCCAATGCTGAACTATTTTGTATGCATTTATCGGGGAATTACAACGAGCTGCACCAGCAAAAATACCGGTTCATGCGTACCTACTGAATATACCTACAGATACGAATATATGCAATACTGCCTATTATTTATATGTATTTTAAACATATAGACCAACGAAATATTTTGGGTGGTACGTTTGGTCTGCTATTCGGTAATACTTTTTACTTAATAAGGATTGGCAGTCCGCCATGGTAACCATTGCGCCACACGGGTCGTCAATTGACACTTCTCTATCAATTGTTCTGTAATTATTATTATAAGTATTTTTTATTCCTATTAACATCATAAGTACAGATGGAAGTGACATAAAAATCATGTAAACTGACGCAATATAGCTAATCTATATCTTCTATACATATAATAAATCTGTAACAAGTCGGTTTCTGTACATTGAAGATATTTTTGAAAAATTGACACTAGGGCTATTTATTAGCGTAATAGAACCCAAAACAATGATTTTTAGAATTATTGTCTGTTTGTCTGTCTGTTTTTCTGTCTGTCTGTCTGTCTGTCTGTCTGTTGTTAGCTTTTCACGCAAAAACTACTGGACGGATTTTGATGAAACTTTTTTTGTTTTATATATATTGGTCTACATTTAGGCTATAGCTAATTTTAAAATCGTCCTTTAAGGGTGTGAAATGGGGGATGAAAATTTGTATGGAAAACTTGGTTTTTTTCAATAGATTTTCTTGAAATTTGATATAAATATTTTCTAACCAAAATAAAAAATACGTGTTTCAGCATTTTCTCGAAATTCACCCTTTAACTGTCAATTTTCTTTGAAACTTGATGTACAGAATGTTTTTGTGCAGAGTATTTTACTTATAATTTTGTATTTGTAATCTTTATTAACATAGTAAGAAACATATTTAAGCTTTTTTCAAAACTACTCCATATTAGCAAATAAAATGAATTCTAAAGTTGGTATCTCAAGCGTACAATAATTAACCTTAACTTAATATTTCATTCTCAAATTCTTTTCCCTTCTTTGAATGATGTGTTTACCTACTGGTATATTGTTGAATTAATTTCCATAACATTAGTTTGTATTTCATATCAATCGGGTCATAAACAAAAACGTTATGTTCATTTAAACAATACGCGACATTAACTTAAAAGACACTTTGGGGTATTTGGATGAAAGATTCGTTATCAGCCCTTTCAAAACTATAAATAAAAGTTTAAATTTAAGTAAAATTATTTTGAACTATCACTAATATGGTCGACCATATTAAATATACTTACTGCTTAAAGAGCGCATTCGAGCCTCACCGCCGCTAAACCTTCCATCACAGGCTCCATTAAGTAAGTTGCTCACCTAATTAGTCTTCGTTTGGGGTGGAAGATTATGAACAGGCTGCAGCTGAAACGACTGTTATTGCTACATTATATCAGACTGCAACCTCGTTCCATTGCTGGGCATGGAGCTCTCCTAATATTGAGGAGGCCTCGAGCTCCGACTAACCGAAATCCAAATCTTACAAACTCAATGCTCTAAACCTTCATACAGAATGTAAATAGCCTTAACATAACGAGACTACTGCAGACATCTAGGTGACGAATAGTTAAACTTTTACTGAACCAACTGTTAATCTCAATATCTACCTATTTGGTGATTTGACATTCGATTTATCAACCACAAAGTTTACATGCCATACGGTAGATGGCGTTATTGAGCAATATTATTACCAATGATAAATTAACTAATTTTTTTGCATTTCTTTATTGCGTACTGGCTCATCCTTGATTGATTGATTGCACACGTTGATTGATGGAGATATTAAAGATTCTTTATTTTCAAATACAGATAGCACACTGTTTAGAGACCTGCCTTCTGCTTTAGTTTTCACAATGTTATATGAATTATGACTTATGACCAAACTGCTGTCCGCAAGTTTTAAATCTTTAGTCTATTAATTGGCCTTATAATGTTTCCAACTGTTTAATCTTAAGCACGTATACCTATGTTTAGAAATTTTGTCTCCCAACTACAAGTAGTTGTATAGTGCACCTCTTTTCTGCAGTAGGTTAAAGCTATGTATCCTATGCATTCTTTGCAGTATAAATTCACTCAATTTACTTAAGATACTATTTATTTTTACCATAGATGAAGCCACGGGCACAGCAGTACTACGTCTCTCTTAAATTTAATAAACGAGTTACATATTTGTGAAGAGAATCTGATTGCGCGAGAAAAGCGAAGCATGCGAAAACTGGATAGTAAGAGTACAGTAAGCAGTCCTTACTGTTTTAGCTTTGACGGATTTAGAAAAAATAAATAAGGTGTCTTCTGAACATATGAACATTTTATTATAAGTGATTTCACTATAATATGTAAGAATAATCTACCTACTACTTATTCAATGCAAATAAATAATCTTTAATCAATCCCTTTTATACAAGTCTTTATTCACGCGGACGACGTCGCGGGCACAGCTAGTTTATAATATAATAATATGTAATAACGCTTCACGCTTCACACTCTTTTAAACGCATTTAAACGCTTACCACTTCAACTTACTTACGTCATAAATAATATCATCACATTAAAATGAGAAAAATAATTTTTGCCACAGAATGCTACTCTAGTTAAGGCACTGTCCAATGTTGAACTCTTTTGTATGCATTTATCGGTGAATTACAACGACGGGCTGCACCAGCGAAAATACCCGCTCGTGCGTGTCTATATACCTACCTACTGAATATACATTACCTACAGATACGAATATATGCAATACGGCATGTTATTTACATGTGTTTTAAACATATAGACCCACGAAATACTTTGCGCGGTGCGTTTTGTCTAGGTACTATTCGGTAATAATTTTTGTTTTGACGAAAAAATGTTTGCATTTGGGAAATTAGTAGTACTTATAGACTTTAAATATCTTCTATTTTCATGACATTGGATTGGCCTCCTACTGTATAAATCTAAAGCTTATGATTACATACTATCTCTAATCTATACATATAATAAAACTGTAAGCAGGTTCAATTCTGTACATTGCATATAAATTAAAAAAAATACTTCTAGGGGTCTTTTTATAAGTAACAGAAGCTAAAAATATAAGTTTTGAAATTATTGTCTGTCTGTCTGTCTGTCTGTCTGTCTGTCTGTCTGTCTGTTGTTAGCTTTTCACGCAAAAACTACTAGACGGATTTTGATGAAACTTTTTTTGTTTTATGTATATTGGTCCTCGCTAACATTTAGGCTATAGATAATTTTAAAAATCACCCTTTAAGGGTGTGAAATGAGCGATGAAAATTTGTATGGAAAACTTGGATTTTTTCAATAGATTTCCTTGAAATTTGGTATAAATATTTTCTAACCAAAATAAAAGAATACGTGTTTCAGCATTTCCCGAAATTCACCCTTTCAATGTCAATTTTCTTTGAAACTCTTTGAAAATTTAGTGTCGAAACTTGATGTACAGAAAATTTTTGTGCAGAGTAATATACTTATAATTTTGTATTTGTAATCTTTACTAACATAGTAAGAATTCTATTTAAGCTTTTTTCAAAACTACCCCTCAATAGCAAATAAAATGGATTCGAAAGTTGGTATCTCAAGCGTACAATAATTAACCTTAACTTAATATTTCATTCTCAAATTCTTTTCCCTTCTTTGAATGATGTGTTTACTGATATATTGTTGAATGAATTTCCGTAACATTAGTGTGTTTTTCATATCAATCGGGTGATAAACAAAAAAGTTATGTTCATTTACACAATACGCGACATAAACTTAAAAGGCACTTTGGGGAATTTGTATGAAAGTTTCGGTAACAGCCCATTCAAAACCATAAATAAAAGTTTAAATTTAAGTAAAATTATTTTGAACTCTCACTAATATTGTCGACTGTATTAAATATACTTAGATCAGCTTACTGTATTTTCTTTCGTTTGCCGTATGGCTAGACTATAGGTACCTAATAAGCGCATCGCGAGCCTTACCGCCGCCGAACCATCACAGGCTCCATTGAGTTAGTTGCTCAGCTTATTAGTCTTCTTTTGGAGTGGAAGATTATGAACAGGCTGCAGCTGAAACGATTATTATCGCTACATTATATCAAGCTGCAACCTTTTTAGCATTCCACTGCTGAGCATGGAGCTCTCCCAATATTGAGGAGGCCTCAAGCTCCGATGAACCGAAATCCAAATCTTACAATCTCAATGCATCCAGCATTAAGGTTGTAAGATTCGGAATCTAAACCTTCATACAGAATGTACAAAGCCTTAACAAAACGAGACTACTGCAGACATCTAGGTGACGAATAGTTAAACTTTTAGTGAACCAACTATCTACCTATTTGGTAATTTGACATTCGATTTATCTACCACAAAGTTTACATGCCATATGGTAGATGGCGTTATTGAGCAATATTCATTTTTTCTCCAAAGTGAATCGATGGAGATAATTTCAAATAAAAGCCTTAAGTGTAATAAAAGTAAGTAAGTACATAGTGTAAAAAAAATAAAAAATAACATTTCACACGTATAGCCTCACATTAGGGTAGATATTCCCTGTGTCGTGGGTGCCATGAACGCACATAGAGACAGAAAACACAACCACCCAGACCGAGAACAGTTTAAACTCATCATTAAAATTTCTGCTTCGCCCGGATTCTAACCCGGGACAGTTCGATTAGCAGTCCGGCATAGTAAACATTGCGCCACGCGGGTTGTCCCATCGTTGGGTAGGTATACGTATGATGCTGAACATTGTTAATTGGACCAATGATAACTTAACTCATTTTTTGCGTCTCTTTATTGCGTACGGGCTGAGGGCTCATCCACACTCGTTGGTTGATGTAGATATTAAGGATTCTTTAAAGATTCTTTATAAAAATATTCTTTATTTCCAAATACAGATAGCACACTGTGTAGAGACCCTGCCTTCTGCTTTAGTTTTCACAATGTTATATGAGTTATGACTTATGACCAAACTGCTGTCCGCAAGTTTTAAACCTATAGTTTATTAATTGACCTTACAATTATTTTTCCGATTGTTTAATCCTAAGCACGTGTATGTTAAGAAATTTTATCTCCCAACTACAAGTAGTTGTATAGTGCACCTCTTTTCTGCCTCTACATTCTTTGCAGTATAAATTCACCCAATTTACTAAAGATACTATTTTTAACATAGATGAAGCCACGGGCACAGCAGTATCTTTTAACTTTAATAAACGAGGTACATATTTGTAAAGAGAATCTGATTGCGCGAGAAAAGCGAAACGTGAGAAAAGTGAATAGTAAGATCAGTACAGTAAGCATTCCTTACTGTTTTAGGTGTGAAGGATTTAGAAAAAATACAATAGGTTTCTTCTGAACATATGAACATTGTATTATAAGTGATTTCACAATATGTAAGAATAACCTACCTACTACTTATTCAATGCAAATAAATAATCTTTAATTTTTAATCAATCCATTTTATAAACGTCTTTATACACGCGGACGACGTCGCGGGCACAGCTAGTTAGAGTAATAAATTTGTGTTTACGTTCGAATATTTAATAATAATTTGTTCGTACTAATTACTAACATTATTTATTAAATCGCCCGTAAAGTCTTAAGTTTGTGTTTATGTTCGAATATTTAATAATAATTTGTTCGTACTAATTACTAACATTATTTATTAAATCGCCCGTAAAGTCTAAGATAATGTATAATCATTGCGATCAAACGATAACAACCGGGACCAAACGCACGGTAATGTGTATGAATATTGCCACCCCATCCCATCTTACACCCTACCGCGCTCGTTTTGCTTATCTGCGTACATCATTTGCGTTTTTCGCCAACCATAAGACCATGCGTTTTGGTCCACACTTCATAATTTTCTATACATATAATAAAACTGTAAGCAGGTTCAATTCTGTACATTGCATATAAATTAAAAAAAATACTTCTAGGGGTCTTTTTATAAGTAACAGAAGCTAAAAATATAAGTTTTGAAATTATTGTCTGTCTGTCTGTCTGTCTGTCTGTCTGTCTGTCTGTCTGTCTGTCTGTTGTTAGCTTTTCACGCAAAAACTACTAGACGGATTTTGATGAAACTTTTTTTGTTTTATGTATATTGGTCCTCGCTAACATTTAGGCTATAGATAATTTTAAAAATCACCCTTTAAGGGTGTGAAATGAGCGATGAAAATTTGTATGGAAAACTTGGATTTTTTCAATAGATTTCCTTGAAATTTGGTATAAATATTTTCTAACCAAAATAAAAGAATACGTGTTTCAGCATTTCCCGAAATTCACCCTTTCAATGTCAATTTTCTTTGAAACTCTTTGAAAATTTAGTGTCGAAACTTGATGTACAGAAAATTTTTGTGCAGAGTAATATACTTATAATTTTGTATTTGTAATCTTTACTAACATAGTAAGAATTCTATTTAAGCTTTTTTCAAAACTACCCCTCAATAGCAAATAAAATGGATTCGAAAGTTGGTATCTCAAGCGTACAATAATTAACCTTAACTTAATATTTCATTCTCAAATTCTTTTCCCTTCTTTGAATGATGTGTTTACTGATATATTGTTGAATGAATTTCCGTAACATTAGTGTGTTTTTCATATCAATCGGGTGATAAACAAAAAAGTTATGTTCATTTACACAATACGCGACATAAACTTAAAAGGCACTTTGGGGAATTTGTATGAAAGTTTCGGTAACAGCCCATTCAAAACCATAAATAAAAGTTTAAATTTAAGTAAAATTATTTTGAACTCTCACTAATATTGTCGACTGTATTAAATATACTTAGATCAGCTTACTGTATTTTCTTTCGTTTGCCGTATGGCTAGACTATAGGTACCTAATAAGCGCATCGCGAGCCTTACCGCCGCCGAACCATCACAGGCTCCATTGAGTTAGTTGCTCAGCTTATTAGTCTTCTTTTGGAGTGGAAGATTATGAACAGGCTGCAGCTGAAACGATTATTATCGCTACATTATATCAAGCTGCAACCTTTTTAGCATTCCACTGCTGAGCATGGAGCTCTCCCAATATTGAGGAGGCCTCAAGCTCCGATGAACCGAAATCCAAATCTTACAATCTCAATGCATCCAGCATTAAGGTTGTAAGATTCGGAATCTAAACCTTCATACAGAATGTACAAAGCCTTAACAAAACGAGACTACTGCAGACATCTAGGTGACGAATAGTTAAACTTTTAGTGAACCAACTATCTACCTATTTGGTAATTTGACATTCGATTTATCTACCACAAAGTTTACATGCCATATGGTAGATGGCGTTATTGAGCAATATTCATTTTTTCTCCAAAGTGAATCGATGGAGATAATTTCAAATAAAAGCCTTAAGTGTAATAAAAGTAAGTAAGTACATAGTGTAAAAAAAATAAAAAATAACATTTCACACGTATAGCCTCACATTAGGGTAGATATTCCCTGTGTCGTGGGTGCCATGAACGCACATAGAGACAGAAAACACAACCACCCAGACCGAGAACAGTTTAAACTCATCATTAAAATTTCTGCTTCGCCCGGATTCTAACCCGGGACAGTTCGATTAGCAGTCCGGCATAGTAAACATTGCGCCACGCGGGTTGTCCCATCGTTGGGTAGGTATACGTATGATGCTGAACATTGTTAATTGGACCAATGATAACTTAACTCATTTTTTGCGTCTCTTTATTGCGTACGGGCTGAGGGCTCATCCACACTCGTTGGTTGATGTAGATATTAAGGATTCTTTAAAGATTCTTTATAAAAATATTCTTTATTTCCAAATACAGATAGCACACTGTGTAGAGACCCTGCCTTCTGCTTTAGTTTTCACAATGTTATATGAGTTATGACTTATGACCAAACTGCTGTCCGCAAGTTTTAAACCTATAGTTTATTAATTGACCTTACAATTATTTTTCCGATTGTTTAATCCTAAGCACGTGTATGTTAAGAAATTTTATCTCCCAACTACAAGTAGTTGTATAGTGCACCTCTTTTCTGCCTCTACATTCTTTGCAGTATAAATTCACCCAATTTACTAAAGATACTATTTTTAACATAGATGAAGCCACGGGCACAGCAGTATCTTTTAACTTTAATAAACGAGGTACATATTTGTAAAGAGAATCTGATTGCGCGAGAAAAGCGAAACGTGAGAAAAGTGAATAGTAAGATCAGTACAGTAAGCATTCCTTACTGTTTTAGGTGTGAAGGATTTAGAAAAAATACAATAGGTTTCTTCTGAACATATGAACATTGTATTATAAGTGATTTCACAATATGTAAGAATAACCTACCTACTACTTATTCAATGCAAATAAATAATCTTTAATTTTTAATCAATCCATTTTATAAACGTCTTTATACACGCGGACGACGTCGCGGGCACAGCTAGTAGAATAATATATTAAATTGTTCATATACTGACCGTATTTATTTAATCATCTACTGGTCTGTGTTTGCAGACCACCTCGTAATTATTTACTTATCGTGGACGGTAAGCTAAATTGAAATGGTGAGCGTTTAAATTAACTCAATTGCGTTAGATTAATGATTTTTATCACACTTTTGTATATATGCGTGCATATATATACAGGGTTATTGGTTGGCTGCAACCCTTCTGGCGTCCCACTGCTGGGCACGGGTAGAGACCCGTGCTTATAATATTAGTAGCATTCTTTAAGAATATTACGATTGTTCACTATTGTTATTATTATAAATACTTATATGTTTTTACTTTATGATGCGCGGAACCCAAAAATATAGTGAATCACGGTATATAACCCTAAGTAAATTTCAGATATTACTAGCATATTCTTTAGCATTATAATGGGGAGAGCCCCATTATAGGGGAGGCCTGGAGCTTACTCCACCACGCTGCTCCAATGCGGGTTGGTGGAGTTGCGGGTTAGTGGCCAACCCGCTGTCGGATGTTTTCAAACCGCCCATAAGGCCTCCGACAAGGTTTAACGACTGTTATCTATCGACAACAACCGATACCGACGGCTTAACGTACCCTCCGAAGCACGGAAACGCGCAAGAATTTTTTTGCCACTAGCGGTCACCCATCTCACACCCGACCGCGACCTTTGGCTTAGTTGCATAGATCGTTTGCGTTCTACGCTAACCGCCGGGCCATGCGTGTGTTAAATACATATGTAAACTAGAGTGGGTGTACTGACTGTTAGCTAATGACCTACCAAATATAATGTATTGAATTTTAACTATTGTATAAATTATTACTGAAATATTAATTGTCAATGTAATTGTAAGATAATTCAGAACTAATGCCCTAAAATATAGCTAATATGAAATGGAAAGGTAAAATAAAAGGGTCACATGATGTTTTAAACTCATTTATTTGTATTTTAATGATTTTAGTTGTTTTTAATGATTACCTAACGATCGTTTGCTCTGCGAGGCGTAATAACTTAACATGTAAAGTATAAAGTAATACGTTTTAAAATATATGACTCATCAATATCAGCATAATATTCAAACCACACAATAGTACAATAATAGGTTATACTTAGTACAAAAAATAAGAATATGATCGTACCTTAATTATCAACGGCTTTCCTTCTCAGATTATTCACATTCTAGGTTCTTTCCTTAGTAGTTTCGTCTCAGACTAACAGAGTAACACTTTAATTACATTACAAATCTTTCTTGAATCTTCCCAGACGAATGAGACTGGGATAGGCTCCTACCGCCTTTTTTATATCCTATCCTCAGGCAAAGACAATGAGACAAGTGACAATGTGCCAACATTTTGAAATAATCATGTAAGATAATATGAATTATAAGAAACATAAAATATAATCTAAACTAGCTTAACGCTTACTGAAATCATGTGCATTTTAATTAATTATATCAACAGAATATTACACATCTCACTTGTCCATTGACTACACTATTTTATCTGTATTTTGTTATCTGTGTTTACTCTGTATATTTCATCTGTTAATATTGGTTTTGAAAACTTATTTAATATACACTGATATTTACAAGTTTTATTACATGTAGAAGATAAATAAAATATCAATATATTTTATTTATCTATCACGGCCATACTGACAAGTACTGCGTTCTCGAAGTACATAAAACAATTTATTTATTTTATCTAAAAAAAAGACAGAATTTACTTTATTATAAATAAGCTATAACTTGTAAATATTTCGTTTTACATTATGGATTTTATTTGTGTAATTTTATTGACCAAGTGCTAGTCATGCTAGGCCCGGTCCACCCGCTGCCGGTGACATAGACCTGCACCCAGGGAACGGTCACGCAGCGGCACTTATTTTTAGAATTATAACATATCTGTATTTTATTTTTCACACAATATTGTTAAGATGAGAATAAATTGGCTTTATATTACACGATCAAGAAGAGATAATCAACAACAATTCGACTTCAATGGCCATCAAAATAATGTTTAAATTAAATTATTCAAAATAAAATAAAATTATTTTCATTTTCATTTAATATTTTCATTTTATAATTGACATGACATTCGTATTTTTTGACATACAAATTTAGTCAATAGTAAAATAAAATGTGTTTTCGTTTTGACCTATGAGGACGACCCGCGTGGCGTAATGGTTACCACGCCGGACCGCCAATCGAAGGGTCCCAGGTTCGATTCCCGGCGAAGCAGAAATTTGAATGAGAGTTTAAATTTCTGTTCTCAGTCTGGGTGTTTGTGTTTCTGTCTCTGAGTGTGTCCGTGGTACCCATAGTATGAGTGTGAAACGTTCAATTTTGACATTACTTTATGTTCCTTTGTCATTTTATTTAAATTTAAATTTGACATGAATCAATATTTTTAATTTATCTAACGAAGTTAAGGTATGTGCCAATTAGAAAATGTGATCAAAACCCCTAGTTTTTTTTTTTCAAGATCAAAATTATTTTAACGCGCTAACGCAAACTGTAATGTTTAGCTGTAAGTTTTATTAAATAAAGGAATAAATCTTTGAAAATGGGTAGTGAAGGCAAAATAAAAGAAAAATATAACAGAGAGGACATCAAGATTTTAAGTATGTAAGAAATACATATATAAAACGTTGGCATGGATAGTCAAGCATTTAGGATGATGTGGTGTTTATTTCTGTAAATGTCGAGTCTAACAGTGTTAAACAAATAACTAAAGCATTTAATAGACGTCATAATATTATACTGTGTACATTATTTAGGCCAATTGTCTACCATTATTGTACTTCTCCTTCTTTTCACACGATTTTTTTTTTGCAGTGTCAAGTTCGATCCACCCGCTGGCGTGACTTAAACCTGCACCGTTCATTCAAAGAACAAAGGCAGAATTTTGACTGGGTTTATGTTAGCGACCGCAGATACGAGTATCACAAAAACTAAACAAGTTGAATTATTTTGTACGATTGTTACCGGAGTTTATTTATGATGTAAAAAGCATATCAACCAATTTAGAATTAGTACAATAAACTAGAAATTATTAACAGTGATGTGACAGGACAAATACTTTGTATGAATGTCATTTATTTGTATCGATTATGAAATTATATGAAATGAATGATCGATACAATTAGGCATTGGTTGTGTTTTTAAAATGCGGTTGTTTGTAGTAAATTATTTGATATCTTTAATAAACTGATATCAATTAGCTATATCTGTAAAGTGATACAAAATTTACATTCAATAAAATGGAATAAATTAAATTCAATAAAATAAAATGCTATGATAAGCATCGTTTCAATGTTGTATCGATTTTAAATTAAACTAGTTAACGCCGCAGTTCTAATATCGACCGCAGTGACTTGACACTTGACAGTAATTTATGCAAAATGCCGAATACAAAACCTGCGTTTATCCTTTCGGTTATGTTTTGGGCATGTATTCGGTTTTCTATTTATTTCTACTCGATCTGGACTTTTTATGGACTGATTAATACTGCCCCGTGTGAGACTGCAACATATGCGTAATATTAATGAGTCAAACGATAATATAACATTGAAAACTGCGATATCTTTTTTTTCGGCCTTTCCCGAATAAAAATAAACTAGCCTGTAGACTCCGGTATTATCGCCGAATCTTATGCATATTTTTTTTATAACGCCATGCTTCAATTTAATTACAGACAATTCTAGGTTTGACGATCTGCCATTGTTCTTTAATGACCAGCGGACACAACTGAATTTTGTTTTCATACCATCGTAACTTATTTTCTAAGCCAACTTTTCTGTAATTTCTCATTTCACACAAGGTTTTTCTTAAAAATTAACTTTATTTTTTTTTTCTTTATTTTTTTTTTTATTCTTATTTCACACAATCATGCGTCAATTATTTGACACATAGTTTTTCTTTATTTTTATTTCACACAATCATAAGTCAATTATTTGACATAATATGTAAATATTTTTTATTATAGTTATTTATTTTATTAGCGAATTCAATAATATATTATAATCATCAAGCTTGTCAAAGACAAATTAGTGTATAAATATAATTCAACATCACAATATCAGTAATTTTCATCGAATAATTTACTGGGTCAACACCAACTTTCATATTTTCTTAATACGCCATCCTAACTACCCTAAGCCAAGCAGAGCAGAACGAAACGATCATTATAAAATCAATCGATTAATGAATAATTTTATACTTTTATATATTTTAGTATTGTTTATTTATTTTATGCAATAATTTTAATGTTAATATTT
Organism: Pyrgus malvae; assembly: GCA_911387765.1. Classification (NCBI taxonomy): domain Eukaryota; kingdom Metazoa; phylum Arthropoda; class Insecta; order Lepidoptera; family Hesperiidae; genus Pyrgus; species Pyrgus malvae. The sequence goes on from OU426962.1 coordinate 15,866,146, forward strand.
GAATATTTTAAGTTTTTAAAATCCGATAAGAGCGGTCTTAAAGGATCTTCGGCTTTTGATGCCTACCCACCGCTGGGTCAATGAGAGAAAAAAAAGCCGGGGAAAAAAACTCTCAGGCACTGTTTAATTTAACTTAAGTTCAAGTTTAATAACAAATCGCGATAATTTTAACAAAACAATTTTAACTGGAGTTTAATTATCGTATAATACGAACTAACACTACATGGAAAAAATCAATTCATTTAGTTAGTTAAAAACCTTTTGTATGCGGATTTTTGGTACAAGTTTATTGTTCTTGTTTTGAATTTCACCTCTTTTTATTTAGTATAAACAATTTAATTGCTTTTATTTCTTATTAATTTTAATTACAAAGCCTACCACACATTTTCATCGTCACCCAGGGTTGACAGCAAGACAATGCCTCTAAGCATAAGGTTTAACCCTTTGTAACTTTTAATAAAATTTATTAAATACACATGTATACTACACATGGCCATCTACCATTTCATTAACGTTCGGCCAATCTGACACAACACAAATATGTCATAGTATTAGTCAAATAATTGTATCAATATGCAATAGGTTCAAGCAGGGTAACTAAACAGGGGCCATTGGAAAAGTTGATAATAAAAATCGTAGTTATGCAACCTTAAAAATATAACATAATTAGGTTTTATGTCATCTAATAATAAATTTGAATTTTGGAATTTCTAATAAATTTGAATTTTGGAATTTCAAATAAATACTAACCGAAAAAGCAGAAGTTTTTAAGATTATAAGATATAATAGACGAGCAATTCTTGTATAATAGATACATACGATATATAGAATCTCGAAAACTCCTCCGACGATCCCTATGAAATTTAGTAAGTATGATTTCGGAAGCCATAAATCGATCCAGCTAGGTTTCCTTTTTAGAAAACGCCGTTTTATTCCTGTTTAAACTAAAATATAAATTAAGAAAATATCACGTACATCTATTAGCAAAGTGTGTATTGATGTTTATAAAGTCGTAATATTGGACACAATTTTGTATTTTACAATTAATATGGATAGGGATAAAAGTAAATGAATATTTTTTGTTTGGTACCGTTTTGATGCCAAAAAGGTTTCCAAAGTCGAGAAGAAAAAATAGAAGGAAAAAAAAAGCTCAGGAAAAAAAAGTTTTAAAAACTAACTACGACGACAATATGAACTTGTATCTATATTATGTAGATCAGTGGCAGATTATAATTTTATTGATTGTGATGGCACTTATATAAAATAAGTCATTATTTTGTAAGTTGGAGCAAACAAGATATTTGGACACTTTGCCCAAAATAAACTTGAATTTATAGCTTAAAAAAAGGTTGCACAAAACTACGCTTGGAAATTAGAATAACTGTTAACCAATCATCGCCCTCTCATATATCGCAAAAAGTCTATGGACTTCACGAATCATTTTATCACACAAAATGTATTAGTATGTTACGTTTTTGACAGTTCATTAAAGTATCTCAATTGATTCGGCAGTCCAAGACGATATTCATTACAAAATTCACGATTACGATTTAGTTCGCATTTTATTTTTACAGAAAATTTTCAATTTACCCTAATTGACCTTAGGCATAAAAAATTATAATTAGTTGAAACGAGGGTAGATTCTTTTTTTACTTTTCAGGTAGTTGTGAATTGTGTTACTTGGGATTCTCACCTTGAGCATATTCCAGATAGATATCTCTTAAAACTATAATTATGTAGGTACTTAGAAATATGCCAATTGAAAATAGTAAAATCGTAAAATTTAAAAAATAAAGTGTCAGTCCAACTAAAAATAATAGCCTCTTAGGGCCTCACCGACTTTTTCAAATATAACCACGTAACTGTTGCTGGCTCGAATAATGTCAGTATCCCAACGTCCTCCGTAAATTCTTTCTTTCAGCTGTTCCAGCAGCAATCCACAAAATTGTTGCATACTCGCAGATTGCGACTAGACCTTCTAAAGTGGCAGGATTCATTCTGAAACTCAAAACAATTGGTATTAGTATTTCCGTCGTCAGGGCCGATCCCACTTCTGATGTTAAATACATATGTAAACTAGAGTGGGTGTACTGACTGTTAGCTAATGACCTACCAAATATAATGTATTGAATTTTAACTATTGTATAAATTATTACTGAAATATTAATTGTCAATGTAATTGTAAGATAATTCAGAACTAATGCCCTAAAATATAGCTAATATGAAATGGAAAGGTAAAATAAAAGGGTCACATGATGTTTTAAACTCATTTATTTGTATTTTAATGATTTTAGTTGTTTTTAATGATTACCTAACGATCGTTTGCTCTGCGAGGCGTAATAACTTAACATGTAAAGTATAAAGTAATACGTTTTAAAATATATGACTCATCAATATCAGCATAATATTCAAACCACACAATAGTACAATAATAGGTTATACTTAGTACAAAAAATAAGAATATGATCGTACCTTAATTATCAACGGCTTTCCTTCTCAGATTATTCACATTATAGGTTCTTTCCTTAGTAGTTTCGTCTCAGACTAACAGAGTAACACTTTAATTACATTACAAATCTTTCTTGAATCTTCCCAGACGAATGAGACTGGGATAGGCTCCTACCGCCTTTTTTATATCCTATCCTCAGGCAAAGACAATGAGACAAGTGACAATGTGCCAACATTTTGAAATAATCATGTAAGATAATATGAATTATAAGAAACATAAAATATAATCTAAACTAGCTTAACGCTTACTGAAATCATGTGCATTTTAATTAATTATATCAACAGAATATTACACATCTCACTTGTCCATTGACTACACTATTTTATCTGTATTTTGTTATCTGTGTTTACTCTGTATATTTCATCTGTTAATATTGGTTTTGAAAACTTATTTAATATACACTGATATTTACAAGTTTTATTACATGTAGAAGATAAATAAAATATCAATATATTTTATTTATCTATCACGTGCTTCATGCGGTTATTGGTTAAGTCGACCTAAATCCTTTATGAGGTTGTAGTTTCCATCATTCCTGACTGATTTGACTATGAAACCCCATACCCTAAACTTAACCCTTCTAAAGTTATTGATCTTTGATTTTTTTTATAAAAATTATCTTTTTTGTCTATTGTCCCCTTATTTATTTATTTATTCTTCATGTACCAAAATACAGATGTACATAGGCGGACTTAATGCTATAAGCATTCTCTACCAGTCGACCTGGGGTGGTATGAGATACAACGAATGGTGGTATTGAAGAATATGGAGGTTATAATAAAATTAATCGACAACTATTTAGTAGGTAATAAAAATCAGAAAACTACGAGAAATATATACACACAGATATATACACACAGAAAAATCCATGGGGGTCAAGTGTCAGAGAGTGGCTGGACACTAATTATACCAATAAGTGGATCGGGAGAGGTGGACCTACACCGTTGCCAGCTAGGAGTCCAGGATTTTTATGTGTGGGGGCACATGAAAAGTTTTGTTTACAATTAACCGAACCCATTAAGGTCTGTTGATATTTTGAGGCAAAAAATTATTGATGCCGCAAACGAAATAAGAAGAGGATTAACGACTAGTGTAGTAAAAAGTGGCTTAAGACACAGAATGCGTGTATGTGTATATATGTATGACCAGAAAAGACCTCTAAATACATATTTTATATATCTCATTGCTAGGAATCAATCTTGTCTTTGGTTTGCCTCTTGCACGAAACAGCGACGACGTAGTGTAGTGACCATACGGGTCGTCGTAAAAATCGTTCAGAGGTGGTCAGCAAACACAGACGTTGGGCGGTAAATGTTTCAATAGGAAGCCGTTGCGTATAGGCACAAGTATAGATACTTAAACGTGTTTATTGCACACAGCTCACAAACGCGGCTAATGAACGCCCCTACTCAGGTAATTCGGTTATACATTCGCGGTGCGCTTTTTGTATGCTTTTTTCATCAATTTATTAGCACTGCCGCTCTTTTGCACCTCTTGTTTTACGACGGACTTGTTTTTGTATAGGGTTGATGCTGCTCCGCGTGTAAATGAGTTTTAAAAGTGCATATTTCAAATGAATTTGATGAGAGAGAATTTGATGTCATAACTAAAACTATCATTGTTTGTGAACCATGTAAGTTTCACCCACAGCAAAAGTGCAAATAATTAAATGAAAAAGCCTTCTCTTACGTTTATTTTAAAATTAAAATATAAGTATACTTATAGGTGGGAGAACTTTCATGGTTTAATTGGGGGTATCATCGCTGCATTCATTTCTGCAATAATACAAACTATATTATGTTTCAGGTTGTTGACATGAGTCACGATCTCAAGCAAGAGTCAGGTTTACTTGAGGTTGTAAGTCTGTGGGCTGCAGTAACTACCACACACAAGTTCAACATCATCTTCATGCCCGTCTGCTACTCCGTTTAACCCAAAAACAAACAAAAATCACCAACTAAAGCACTATCTATTGTAAATTCTTTTCATTTATTTATTTGTTTAATTATTTATTTCTTTATTGTTACAACCTAAATTATTTAATTTAATTAATAATAGGTAAAATAATAACACTATTTCAATGTAAATTTTTATATTTGTAATTTGTAAAATAATTAGTTACCTAAATTTTTAATTATTGTAATATTTGCATACCTCATAATTCTCATGAAAGTAAATATGGCGAACAAAATGGGATAAAAACACCTTTTGTAAACACCCATATTTGTGCAAATAAAAGTCTTTGTCTTTGTCTTAAAAACAATGTTGTACCTACAAAGGGCGGATGATGAATATTGAAAGTCTTGTTGCAATCAGATGCCTCAGCGAAGTGTACGGCAAAAATCAGTTAAGGGTTGATTACATTGACCAACTTGCAGGGGCCGACACGTCATACATTGCTGGTTATCTTGAGTATTTTATTACAATGTACTCAGATAACCAGCAATGTATGCCGTGTCGGCCCCTGCAGGTTGACCAATGTAATCAGACCTTTACTCATGGCTCCATCACCCATAACGCTCAGTATGCGGCGTGATGGCAGTCGGATTGCAAACTTTGACGTCCCGTCCGAGTATTGATTGCACTTTTTGTTTATTTTCACCAAATCGGACGCATGTAGGTTTTCGGGTTTGCGGTGTTTCTGTTCAGTTAGTTTTATGGCTACGAGAATAAAAATGATAAAATATATGACGACCTGCGTGGCGCAAAGGCATGCCGGACTGCCAATCGGAGGGTCCCGTGTTCGATTCCCGGCGAAACAGAGATTTGAATGATGAGTTTTTGGTCTTGGTGTTTGTGTTTCTGTCTTTGTGTGTACCTATCCATGGTACCCACGACACAGGGTATATCTATCCTACTGTGGGACTATGAGTGTGATACGTTATCAAACGAAACGTTATCTATTAGTTTTATTCACTGTTTCGGAACAGACCTCATCCATAACCAGACTTCTGTAAGAAAGCGGATCTACAAGAAATTTGCAATATTAAATCAGCCATTCAAATTTCAATCACTTTGAATAACACTTTACATCTTGTAATTTCGTACCTACTTAATATTATATCATATACCTATCACTTGTAATCTACTACAAAATATTTTTGTACATATTTTCTTCGTTAAAAACCGATTTAATTTCCATGCAAATGAAACCGTTTTAAACAGTGCACGCAGTGTTTAGCATCGTAGATCTTTTGTAATTTATAGCTTAACACTATTTGTTGATCACTAGCAATTAACTTAAATACAAAATCTAGCAATGCAACTTTGGCCCCATACTGTAATATTGACTTAGAGCATCAAAGTTACAGACTCACCCTTCAGTAGAGACGGCATAGCGCCTCGCTAATAATATTTTTTGTGCCAAATCTGGTGCAGGGGAAGAACGCACACATTTTAATTTTGTCACACATTCACAAATATTTTTTCATCGCTACAGACGCATACATGTCTAAATATGTCAATTTCAATTAACAATGTCATTTTCTATGCACTAACACCGACTTACGTACACACTAGTTGTATGTAGAAGGCACATTGTACATGCACGTTGGGTTCGCCCGTAAAGGTCACTCCTCTGACGGGTGTCATACCTGTCAATATCTTGATGCTCTAAGACTATTGGAGAGGGATGTAGAGGCATATGTAGACCATACCATGCTGTCCAAATACGGATAGGTCGGACATCATGCTTTCGAGAAATCATTAATAACTCTCAGGCATGCAAGGTGATGGAAAACATCGTAATTAAATATCACAATGTTTCAACAAATTTCTCTGTCAGAGGTGCACGCCGGTTGGAACTTGGTATATCCGTATCGAAGACCGCGGTCCTTCCCGCTCGGCCATCGCTGCTCTCACATGCGATGTACGAAAAAGATAATTTAATCTTTATCTTAACACTCTTTCGCATATACTTCAGTACATTTCGTAATAAATTAGCGTCATAGCGTTTCCGTTAGAAAACTTCCAAAAATCAGATCTATAGGAGTATAAGCCAATATAATAATATGATCCGTGATAGCAGTTGGATGAAACGTTGATGTTTGATGAACGTTCTATCGATTGAGCTTGATGCTTGTTTATTATCACAAAATCGGAATCGTGGAGGTTTTCGGGCTTGTAGTGTGTCGCTCTTTAGTTAGTTATAGGTAGGTTAAAGGGTGTTGCATATTACACGATTTTTGTATTATATCCCGGGGATCAACAAGAGCTAAAACTGATAACTATTCTTTTTCAACCTTTTCATATCCCACTGCTGGGCACAGGTCTCCTCTAACAAGTGAGAGGGATTCAAGTTATAGTCCATCACGCTGGCCTAGTGCGAATTGGTGGATCTCATGCCTTCGAGAAATAATGCGATTCTCAGAGAAATTATGAATGATTCTCAGGAATGTACGGCGATGGAAAACATAGTAATCAATTGAACGTCACAATATTTTCCAACGCTGTGGAGCAGCGATGAAGTGCGCACATTACAAATATTTTTTCTGTGGTGCCCGTCGAGGAATTGAACTCGGCATCTCCCGCGTCGTAGATTGTGGTCCTTGCCTCTCGGCCATCGCTGCATCGTATTTAGAACTACGTTAAACAAGTATGTTTTGAAGATGAATCAACCTGTGAAGCCACTGCAGTCATTTCCACGGTAGAACAAGTCTGTTTTGTTTTGGTGAAAAGGCGTTGTTTTTGCGATATTTTTATAAGACTAAGATCAAACTCTAGAATAGCAATCACATTCGAATTTAGGCAAGTCTCGAACTTACTGGAGTTTTGCTAGAGCTACAAATGCGTTGTTGATTTCCTTACTAAATGTTTTTTAGTTGTAACGTTATATTGTTATAACCCATTGTAAGTACATTTTGTATACTCACTGACCACAGTTAATTTAATAAGTTTCGTATCTTAAAATTCGGACTCCAATATTTGAGCGCCATTCTCATCAAACTTTACACACGGTACACCGTAACTAAATATGGCTCGCTAATACATCCACACACAAAAGAAAACATAACTCTCATTCAAACCCAAATAGCGTGATATCTCAAGGATCCTTTTGGCTGAATATCCCCAAAACTAGGTTAGTAATACCGACCATACAAAGCAGAAATTGAACAATTGATCTCCGACACACTATTACACGGTGGATATAATTAGTTATGGTGTATGGATTTAGATCTTGTTGTTGCGATAATTTTTGTGAATGCGCAGAATAAACATCTGCTCTATATTTGAGATTTGACAGACGAACGGGCGTATTGAAATGTCATGCAGAAAACTGATACGTATTGTTGACAATGCAACTCAAAAAATGGTCAGTCGAAAACCGATAGCGTTCGCGTTTTATTACATCTTGATAAAATTGTTTGCGCTCTTTGAGGGCGGATTAGTCTTGCTAATTATAAGAATTTTGTATTTGAAACGTGTATCTTAGCAAGTATAAATAAAAGTAATAATAAACACATACCTCGTAATCTTTAACCGTTCAAAAATTTTAGTTGAATCTATTAATAAAAACTGCACCAACCCGCATTGGAACAGCGTGGTGAAATAAGCTCCAGACCTCCCCAATAATGAGGAGAGACCCGTGCCCAGCAGTGGGACGCAAAAAGGGTTGCAGCCATTAATAAAAAAACGGTATAAAACCAAAATGTTGTCTGAAATGTATTCATTGTTAAGAAATATCAATAAGTACATGCAAAATTTATAATGGTTAGGAGATCTTAAAGTTAATGAAAATGTAATCCTAAGATAAGTACCTATGCATAATTTTGAAGGATTTCGATCATCTTGAAGAAGATACTATATCGGGTAAAAAAAATCTTACAAATCTGCTCTCAGTCGCATGTTTCTAAAAATTGGATGGTCGTGGCTGATAGGTATCTCTCGGATGAAGTCATAAAGCGCTGCGGCGCTCCGCGGATCACTTCTCCAAACCAAACTGAATTTATAAAGATTGTTCGCCGGAGAAAGCGAAGCGACACACGAAAAATTTAATTTTCGGGATTATTCCACTTTCCACTGTTCCTCACAGTCGTGAGGTGAGCATTATTGATGTTCCATTTCACAAAGTCCTTTCGGCTATGAATGTTCTGAAGGGTGCACATGCACATTGTTTTAGTGTGCGTAGCGCTCAGTGTGTCGAGTAACGTCAGCATGAAAACTAACATAGAAGAGTTGACTTGAGTATGGTAATATTTTTAAAGTATTTTGTTAATGAGACAGTCGTTTAGATTTCTTTACTACTTCTTACTACTTTAGTACTTTCACTACTACAACCGAGACTTCGCTTTGAAGATAACGTCAGCGTCCTACGTCATAAGGTTAACGTCCACTTTTTACGTCACTACGCTAAGCCAAAACGGATTGGTGACAGTGTTAGATAAGTGAACTGAGGTCTTAACTAATAAGTATTTTATGAAACATTCTTTAAAGGAATATAGTAAAGATGGTAGCCAATCTGTTCTTGACAGAATCGGAATGGACGCACAATATAGATCAAGTATCAATATAGGATGACCGAGCGTTGCTCGAATAAATTAAAAAAATATGATTTTACAGATACCCATTGGCTTACTTAACAACGCCATCTACTTCAGCTCCCATTAAAAAAAACAGAATTACATATCCTCACCGATATATGACAGGAAGAGTAATATTTTTCAGTTTATGTTTAAGTTGAAAACACAGATTAAAAGGTATTTTCTAGAATTTAAACCTAGCCAGATCGATTTATTGCTCCCGAAAACACCTGCACACTAAATTTAATCGTAGGAACCGTTTCTGAGACATATAGACATATCAGATATAGCGTTCGGTTATTTCGTGGTTCACTTTCTCATTATCTTACTAAATTTTATGAAAATCGTAGGAGCCGTTTCCGAGATTCAAATTATAATATTTAGGTGTGTACAAGAATTGCTTGTTTACAGGTATCAGATATAGCGTTGGGTTATTTCGTGGTTCACTTTCTCATAATATTACTAAATTTTATGAAAATCGTAGGAGCCGTTTCCGAGATTCAAATTATAATATTTAGGTGTGTACAAGAATTGCTCGTTTACAGGTATTAGATATAGCGTTAGGTTAATTTGTAGTTTACTTTCACACATGAAACAGATTCTAAGCGAATTCATTTTGCAGTGATAAGTGTTGCAGCTATAAATAAAAATATTGCCAAAATTCGACATGGACTCAAACATGATAGGATCCTCACCAACATCAATCACGCTTAAACTTTTTTGTGGCTCACTAATATTTAATAGATGTTCTAAGTCGTGGGTATCATGGACACCCATAAAGACATGAATCATTTCAATTTGTGCATAGCATAGCCAATAATCGAACCCAGGACGTTTGATGCTCTCTTGAGGCAATCCGGCATGGTAAACGTTGCGCCACTAAAATGTAAATTGAAAAAGCTTTGAGTTAATTAATAATCAACACTAAATTGAACGCATTAAAATGCGTAAATGTCAATAATGAATTAACTCAACGCTTTTTACAGCCAAATAATAATTCAGAAGCTGTAACCACAAGCTGTAAAAAATGTTGTAGGTCTTACTTACATGTAAGTTGGTTACCATTACTGGTTTTTATTATTAGTGTCTTTCACATGTAAAACATAAATATCATTCGTATAGCTTAGTATTCAGAGTGGAAGGTGGTCCTTATAAAGATTTTCTTTATCGCAACTGATAAAACAGCTCTGTCACGGCTCCAATACGCAGAGCTCGTCCCGCGCCATTTGCCCCAACATTATGCTAACGTGTGGGATTCTATTATACATTCTTTGGCGAATAAAGATGGCAGCCAATCTGATCTTAAGAGAATCGCAAGGGACGCGAAATGTAGATTGAAAAAGCGTTCCGTTAATACGTGGTTCACCTTTGAATGTGGAACAATTTTAGAACGGTTGTCTTCTGCAAGCTGTGTTTATTTTTTTTATTTACTAATATTTTCAATTCTGTATAGATCTGACGTGTTTCAATAGTCTTTTTATTAAACTTTAATTGTTAATTTCCTCAATTATTAAATGTTTGATTCTTCGCTGCAACCCTTTTTGCGTCCCACTGCTGGGCACGGGTCTCTCCCCATTATTTGGGAGGCCTGGAGCTTACTCTACCACGCTGCTCCAATGCGGATTGGTGATGATGCGAGTTAGTGGCCAATCCGTTGTCGGAAGTTTTCAAACTGCCCATAAGGCCTCCGAAAAGGTTTAACGACTGTTATCTATCGACAAAAACCGAAAGCGACGGCTCAACGTGCCCTCCGAAGCACGGAAACGCGCATGAAATTTTTTACCACTAGCGTTCACCCATCTCACACCCGACCGTGTCCGTTTGGCTTAGTTGTAAGTGTATGCTTGAAATTTCTTTTTCAAACCTTTCTCACGCCCAGGCTCAGGACATTTATACTTTCGAAATTCGAATTCTATTGTATTTCGGTAGAAAGGTGCATTTGCCGGCCACACTTACATGAGGCGATCACCAGCCTCCGAAGTAGCAGCCTGAGACTACGCGTACGACCTGAGACTTACCTATGTTTGCTTGAGGTTGTATGTAGATGTCCATGGGCTGCAGCGACCTCTTAACACCACGTGGCCTGCATGCTCGTCTGCTACTCTATTCAAATAAAAAAAACCTATGTCTCAAAAGACAAATTCATTAGTACTCACTTATCAAACCTTCTTTGTCAGAAATGTGCGACGGGAGTTTAACATGGACTCTTAGTGTGTCGAACCTATATCTTAACAAGTTATCTACTCGTATTTATAACTTATCTTTTACTTTACATTATTTACCCCGTGGTCGATGCCGCGCATTTTGCCACAGATTTGGCAAGGAAAAAGGGATTTTATGCAACAGTCCACCACACAACAGGCCCACTACTGCTTGTTCGACAATGTCTCCTTCAGGACATCATACCTACGAAAAACTTTCTTGTAACTCTCAAGCAAGCGCAGTAATAAAAATCAACGCAATGCAATAATATTGCTCTATCACTTTAACCAGGATCAAATGTGCACGTAACATTTCTTTTTGTCAGAGGCACTGGGATTTCAACTTGAGACCTCCACGTCGGCGTCTTAACGCTCGGCTGTCTTAGCATACACAATTACATTATAATATCAAATCTCCAAACCGTTTAACATGCCATACATCCGCATCATAACATTCATAACCATACGTTCGTCAACAATACCTACTCGTACTATAGGTCTATAGGTGTCCGCATGACTGCCTGCCCAGTATTGCATAACAGCGATATGCGTAATCTGTCTGTCAGTTTGACGAAGGTCATCCAATGACGGCCCAACGCGTGCCAGAAGACCGGAACATCGTCATTTAAACTTTTTTTCTTATTTCACCCACTTTTGTTCCTTTTCTGTCGGTGCCATAATATGTTTGACGATGGATTCATGTGTGCTAAATCTTTTGAGTAGTTGAAAAAAAATAACGTTGCCATTATTTATTATTGCTTTGCTTCCACCAAAGATATTGCTCTTTCTGACGCTTTTTTACTTATTTCCGTAGGTTTATTAGGTAAACTTAAATGAATAAAATTACAACAATAGAAATACATATTATTAATTCATTGAGACACATCATCTTTTAAAGAGGTTCGTCTTATAATATATTTCAATAGCATACTATTTTTTTATAATAATATAGTTAAACAAGAGCTCAAAATGAAGTGTACTGCACAAACGAATCTGAAACATTATAGAGACACTAACTTTAAGGGGCCGTATACGAAATTTTGCCGATTTTGCTTATTTACCCGATTTAACACATGAGATTTTGCAGATAAATTACAGTACTTCTACAAGTATCATTGCACAATATAACTTTTCATTTCATTAATAATCTAATAAATTAGACGCTTTTATAGCTTGCGTCGAGAATTATAATGCGAGATTTAGGTTACTTTAAAAGATGTTTAATGCCGAATCATCATTATTAATAAGATTTTTTTTCAGAAAACGGATTGATTATAAACTGAAGAGTATTTATGTCAAATTAATTTTACGAAAGATTATTCCATTTTGCCGAAATCAAATGCAATTTCTGGCCCATTTTCTCTCAAAATTGACTAAGTTCAATGTTTTTTTACTAATGTATTTTGTATGAGAGTGGCAAAAAGTGGCTCATAAACTTTGTATGTGATTTTACCAGCAATACATGGCATTTTTTTCGATCTGTTTAGACTTTAAAATGATCCAGAAATATGTGATATTCTATACCTATTACAGTAATATTTACTAAACTATCACCGGCTTCAGGTCTATTAAGCAAAATAACGAAATAAAAATTAAAAAGTGGCTCATTTAATAGTTTATTATTGAAATGATCAGTCATATTGTGCAATAAAACTTATGGAAATACTGTATTTTAACTGCAAAATCTCCTGTATAAAATGAGCTAAATCAGCGAAATCGGCAAAATTTCGTATACGGCCTCTTAAGTCTAACTTATTATTGACAATAGCATACTATTTTTTTATAATAATATAGTTAAACAAGAGCTCAAAATGAAGTGTACTGCACAAACTTATCGGAAACATTATAGAGACACTAACTTTAAGTCTAACTTATTATTGATACGAGAAGGTATCATTCCAAATTGCGTATCTTTGTACTCGTATTTGTTCTATAGAAAACCCGCAAGCAGTCGAGTTTTCTCGCTACTGCCAATCAAATCTAATAAAAATTATACCAAACGCGTCATCGTCAAATTACAGTCCTATGCAATAGTGCTTGACATTCTAATATTAAAATAAGAACTTTTTCAAAACATGTGAAATGATCCGAGTCTCCATTCATACTGTATAGAAAGGAAGCTATTCCAAAACTATTGAACTATAAAAAAGCAGGAGTGAATCGCATAGACTCTAACTGCGTAAAAAATAAATTCCTGGCGATTTTTCGGCGGTCAGTAAAAAAGCAAAGACTGGAAACTATCAGCATACATTCGCAGCGACCAGGGAAAGCTCTTGCACGGCTGAAAAAAAGAATATCGTTCCACGATTTAGTGTCAAATTGATCAAAAAAGCTCTATCAATATCTTAATTCTGAAGAAATTCAAAATAAAAAAGGCAAACCCATTTAAAACTACATAAAAAAGGAAAAATTATATACATATTTTACAAAATGTATATGCCATCCAAAAGACCTGATTACGGCATGATGCCCAGAACGCTGGAAGCAGAGGTAACTCTTTGAAGCAAAAGGCAGATTTTTTGTGCAAAATAACTACCAGCCCTCTGGTCACCCGAAGCGAGGACAAGAAGGCTGTACATTAAGGCCTGTAAAATAAACACATAGTAAGACAGTCTTTGTGAAACAATGAAATTCTCATGCGAAGAAGGTAAGAAGTTTATTCGTATACTCCTTTCACATTATCCGCAATTCTAAAATCCTAGAAGAAAGAAGTACCAATTTTAGCAAACTTCAAACATTATTTATTATACCTATTTATGTCGTAACGTAACCAATATGAAAATTCTCAATGAAGAAACGTGATAATTAATTTATTGTATGGGTTTACTTCATCTCTTATATCTAAACACAATTATGAGCCAACGTTACAGTTCAGACAAAAATGGTTTGTAAAAAAATTATGCCAAATAAAATAGATTAGATAGAATATACATTAGAGACTGCTCATTTAGCATAATTGCTACTTAAAACACCAAGAACTAATGGTTAAACCCGAAGCTGAAAAAGAAAGCTGACTGTATTGATCGTTAAAAAAATCAAAGAGGAAATCGTGCAGTTGCAAACTAACTAAAAAAATAAGCAAAAAAGCGGGATTCAGCAGTTTTTCGTGTGGTCAATGAAAAAACGAGACCGGGTATCAACGCATAGAGGCAATGCGACTTTATGGTGCGGTAACGAAGCGTCAGAATTTGAAAGGTGGAGTGATTGAAAGCTGAAGTTTAATTGGATAAAATAGTGGTAATATGTCTTGTTCCTGCTACGGGCCTTCAGTTTTATCTGCAAGTTTTAAATACAGTCGAATCGTATCGTGTGTACACAAAACTGAACTCTGAAAAGTTACAACTGTAACTGTATGTCTGTAGCAGGCTTTAGATATATTTTTGTAACTAGGATTAGCCGCAGTTAGTGTAAAAAACCCATGGTATGCAAATTAGGGTATCTATAGAATTTCCAAACATTAATAGCATGGTTATATTATAGTTATAACCCCACTTTTTACTTGTTTTGGCCTAGGTTTTAGTCTAGTTGAAGTCCTAATCTTTAATCAATTATTAGGAAGTACTTAGATACAGTGATGACCTACGGCGCTGAGACGTGGTCTTTTACAGTTAGCCTTTTCCATAAGCTCAAGGTCGCTCAGCGAGCGATGGAGAGGGCTATGCTTGATATTTCTCTACGCGACAGAATCCGTAACGATGAAATCCGTAGAAGAACGAAGATTACCGACATAGCTCTCAAAATCTTCAAGTGGCAATGGGCAGGCCATATAGTAAGGAGGACCGACAACCGATGGGGAAGAAAGGTCTTCGAATGGCGACCACGTCTCTGCAAAAGGAGTACAGGCCGCCCTCCAACCAGGTGGACTGATGACCTGAAGAAGACAGCGGGCAGTCGCTGGATTCATAAGGCCCAGGTCCGGGAGGAGTGGCGTACGTTAGGGGAGGCCTATGTCCAGCAGTGGACTATAAAAGGCTGATGGATGGATGGATGGACTTAGATAATAGGCATGATTAACATTTAAAATTATTTAGGTGAAGTATTATATATATACCGTATTTCTATCTTGTATTGTATTGTATTTGTATTGTATATCTTGCCTTGGAAAACTGTACATCCTTTCATCATTACTCTAAGCAACATACACAAAATCATGGAATATTTTTTTCTATTTTTCCTTTGCAGGATAAATTATTTTCTTCAGGCATCGAGTAAACAGTAAAATTAGGCAAATTACTTCCCAGCGCCTCAAAGACACAGACGTATCGGTAGAGCGTATGGTAGAACTAACGGACCGTATAATTTCGACTTTATGGGGCCATTAGGCGGCAGAAGGCATACGAGCCAGACTTTTTAGGGTTCTGTAGCCGAATTGCAAAAAACGAAACACTTATAGATTCGTAATGTTTGTCTGAAGGTCTGTCCTACGTGTAGTATATCACAGCTGAAATTTTGAGGATTATATCGCTGAAACTTGGCAGGTAGATGAATTATTATTACTTAACACGATTTTTACACGACAATTAAAAATTATAAAAATTGTTCGATGTATAAAGAGCTTCAAAGTTTAAAGAGCAGGTTCAATGTATGAAAAGCACTGAAACTTTACAAATATATTAATCAAATCTACACGTGCAGGTTGTTATTTATTATTTATTATTTATAGGTTTTATTATTGGTAAAAAAATGAGAGATTCAAAATATAAAAAATATATTATGCTGTAGAACTCAATAAATTCTTTCAAGTAAAATTATTTTGGTTTTGCACGAAAGTGTTTATATGCCTACAAATAAAAACGATCAATGTGGCGCAAAAGCTCCAATGCCAGATTGCTGTGTCCCGGCGAAAAAACAATTTTACCTATTGCTAATCTATGTTAGCTACTTCAGAACCCTTCATGGGCGAGCCCGATTTGCACTTGACCACTTTTTTGTTTGAACGCATTACAATTAACCGTGAAACGATAATCGATTGTTTCTTGCGCCCACTTCGGTCTGACGTGCACTAATTCTCCGAATTAAACGAACGGGTATAATTGACCGAGCGTATAAAATTGTAGCAGTTGACGGGTTTGTATAACTGACCGAGCGTAAGCCATACTTGTTCATTTGTACCATATTAGGTATAATATTAGGTACTGGTTATCAGTCTTATTAGATAAGACAAGATAAAAATCTTTATTTGCAAGAACATAGTAGTGTTAACATAGAACATTTTAGAACAACAGAGGAGTTTATTTAGTGGAGTATGGTCCATATGTCTTTCTCGAAGGGTGTGCAAATTTAATATTACTTTACAATACGAAGGATATCAAGTGCTTAGCAAAAATTATGTTGTAGAGTATTTTCTACTGGAAACCAGTAAGTACAAAAGATGAACCAGAAACATAATATAGACTATAGGTCTTACTTCTTTCTGAACTTTCTATTTTGGAAAGCTAATTATAATATTTTTTCACTTTACTTCACAACAAGCCCCACCCTAGGATTCCCAGTGTTGTGAGTACCATACACGCAAAGACACAAATACCAACACCGAGACCGAGTACAAAAATTTGAACTCATCGTTCCAATATCTGCTTCGCCGGGAATAGAATCCGGGACCCTTTTATTGCCAATAGGGTATGATTGCGCCACACGGGTAGTTAATTAACCTACCGACATTTACCTACAAACAAAATGCCTAAATAATGTTACAAATTACAAAAAAAAAATTGCAAACATATTCAATCGAACAAAATCAAATATTTAAAGTGAACAAACTGAAAAAAAAATCACAAGTTATAACATAGTCGCAAAAGAATTAAGCCCAAGACCAAAAGTTATCAGTATCCTATCGGCGGAAACATTGAATCTCTTGCAGGCTTGTTCAGACAGATAAGACGTTTGTTTCCTCAGGACGGCGGGAAGTGGCATTTGGCACGCCCGATTGACGCTCTTGATAAGATCGCTCGCTGACTTTGCAAGAGCGGATACTGAGAGTTAGATAAGATTTCTTTCCAGTTTTTATAAATAGGAGCAACAGACTATCATGCTACTTCGGCTGTTTAGAAACCAAGTCCGTGTTATATTCATTTTCCGCACATGTGCAACCTCTTTCTCTAACTTTCTACTAAAATATAAAGTACCTAGTTAAACATATATAACATTCTACGCATTCTACTAACGATTTGCCTCATAGCTATTTTAGAGCACACTACGTCTTGGTATTAAGAACGCTTCTAGATTAAAAATTTTTTAGTCTTCATTATTTACAGAATAGCAGCGCAGACAATCTTTACACGCAGGTTCATCCATAACTCCGCTCTCAAGTTTATATATGTATATATCTCACGCATATACGTATATATGCGTCACCACCATAAATGACAATTAGTTACCCCCATGTAAGTGAGTCAGTTACAAACAATTTTGCTAACTTATAATACTTTTTGCTGTAATCTAAATGTTCCGTGTGGAAAATAACGTCGACGACCTATCAGGGTAAACGGCCATAAGATTAGAATTCTTGACATGACTTTTATAGCAAAATTAGATTTTTTAATATTTTTTGAACGGAAAACTTCTTTAGCGGCGTTGTGCACTTTTTTGGGATGGGTATAAAATGTTAAACTCGCGTCAGGACACGTGGCCTCATCGAATATTCGTAAGACGGAGGGGTGACAGCTGATGACGGCTTAACTATGTATACTTGTAAAATTCGTTTATATCAAGTATTTGAAATATGGACATTGAACAAAGTGCATCTTTTAATGAAATAAGTGACGAAGAAAAAGTGAAAGAAAATGAGTGAGTACTTTATAAAAATACTAGATGAAAACGTACTGAAAATACTAGATGAAAAATAATACTAATAATAAAAGCAATTCGTGCGAAATTATTCCCTAACCATTCCAAATTATAAAAAATGCACAAGGTTAATGTTCAAGTTTTCACTTCTGCCGGCACTACCGGAGTGCAACCCGTTGTTTTTTTGTAATAGTATGCTGTTGATTTTTTTTTCTTTAAGAGTTACCGTATTGTAATTTACTTCTACCATGTTATTTTCTTCATGCCTTCAAAATTTCAATACTAATACACTCCTTTATATTGCACTTTTATGGATTACTCTCCTGGACTACGAATAGTAGGGTGTGTGATTCCGCGCGGTGCGGTGTCGGCGCGCCACGACACCGCTTCCGCTGCAGAGAGTGATTCCATGCTCTACACTCCCACTTGTATCTTTTACGCTTAAATGCGCCGATTTTTCTCGATCGTGGATTTTACTAAAGATATATACGCCTACGTTGGTAGATTTGGTAGAGCGGCTGTGAAGATTGGATTTTATAAGTCAATCATCGCCTAAAATAATTTGGATACCTATTAACTTATAGAAACTTTAATGTAAAATTAGATACATAGCAGCTTTAATGCAAAAATAATGTATACAGCTGCATAGAATACCTATTTTCTTATTTTTAATACCAATAAAATACTATGTTTGTTAATATCGAATTAAAATAGAGATATATTTATATGCAATCGCTGGCATTAATATTGGCACGACTAAAGAGTCCGTTTGGATTGTTAACTCGAGATGTAAACTATCAAATCGTTACACGAAAATTCTATTTTTTTTATTATTATTTACGTGCACAGCATTAAATTCAAGAATTGTTGGCAGATATACCTGTGTATAAATTAATAAATAAATAACGATTTACACTCATAGCCCCACATTAGGGTAGATAAACCCTGTATCGTGGGCACCATCACAAGAGTAGACCATGGACACACATAAGGACAGAATCACAAACACCCAGACCGAGAACAAAAACTTTAAACTCATCATTAAAATTTCTGCTTAGTCGGGAAACGAACCCGGGATGCTTCGATCGGTAGTACTGTATGATAAGCATTGCGCCACAGGGGTCGTCATGTATCTTTATATATATAATTCTTCTGTACGTGTGTTGACAGTGAACTCCTCCTAAAGGGCTGGACCGATTTTAATGATTTTAATGACTTTTTTATGTGTGTGTTCAAGTGGATTCGAGGATGGTTTAGATTCACAATTCGGTCCACTGGAAAATGTTCTTTTAATTTATTTAGTTTTCCCATATAAATTCTTCCTACCTGTCATACTTTTGTATTTCGTGCCGTGTCGTTCTAAACTTTGACACAGTCAGAATAACAGGACAGTTCGTGTTTCATTATTTGTATTATATTTTTGTTTGACAGTAACATGAAATCTCTTTAAGATAATAAGAAAAGAAATCCACTTTCAATACTTTTAAGACAGGACAACGTCTGCAGGGCCCACTAATAACTTTAAATATACGTATAACTTCATCTATAAGTATGTTCTCATAAATTACAATTTTAACGTTTTACCAAAACTTTTTCTGTCCACAACTGGCACCCATTCATTTTGACTATTATTAATGAATCAACTTCAAAACAGCAGGTTGAATATTAATCGTTGTTAATTGCTCAAATAACGTTATAAACCAACTGACAGCACTGTAACAAAAACTGATCTCAATTACGACAGGTGGAATTCCTGTTAAATAATTCACTAGCCTATTAGATGAACTTGTTGTTTAGCATGTTTACTTTTTCCTAGGCAGACCTAGCACCACGCGATTAAGGACTTTATTCTCAAAAAATGAGATTTGATACAAGGTAAGAATTATAAAGCTCGAATGCCGACGGCTCGAGTAGTACGCAAGCGATCTATGCAGCTAAACCAAACGGGCGCGGTAGGGTGTGAGATGGGTAACCACTAGTGGCAAAAATTCCATGTGCTTTGAAGGACACGTCCAGTACAGTTGTTATTTATGAATATCTTCATTAGACCTTGTCGGAGGCCTTATGGGCGGTTTGAAAATATCCGACAGCGAGTTGGCCACTAACCCGCCTCTCCACTCGCATTGGAGCAGGGTGTTGGAGTAAGCTCCGGACCTCCTTAACATAATGGGGAGAGAGCTGTGCCTAGCAGATGATGTCATATGCATTATTGTTTGACCGTTAGTGTTTAAAATTTAGTAGGGAATTCTTTAAAATCTTATATGTTGCTTTACATGTGAGTTCTTTTATTACTGGGTTATGTAAAACTTTCAGTGTACCAGGCGCGGTCGCAGCCTTCAATGTGGGTGGGGGGGGTCACCAAGAAATGGGGGGGGGGTTTACAAAGAAAATTGGCTTGTTTCGCCTTCCATCTACGCATGACTGATGGATTTTGGGGGGGTCATGTTTCCTGGGACAGCGCCTGCAGTGTACCCTACGTAAAATACAACGGAAAACACTTCTATATCAAAATACTGTCTACAAAAGTTTCCTTATCATATAGAACTAAACTTAATTGCAACATCCTGATTTTTTGTGACCTACACAGACGCTTTAATAAAGATATCCGTGATCATTCCCCGTTCCGTTTCAACGGGTTTTATTTGTTTAGAGCGGTATCAAAGTAAACGGCGTCATTAGGTTAGCCGCAGGAGATGCGCGGTTTATGTCTTTATTGTTGTTTTTATTATTCCTATTGTATATTATACATCTGATGAATACAGACGATTCAACCAATTCTGAACCTTAATAACTAGCTATTAAAGATCTGATAATGTGCTTTATTTAAATGTAAAACAATAAAAGTTGTCGTGTGTGCGCGCTTTAATGTTACGCAGCTGACGCCACCTAGCGATTGACGAGTTAATACCTTCGTATGGCGTCGTTTTATTGGTTTTCTTTATTTAAAGGCGCAAGAATTTTTCAAAAATGGTTTGATACCACGCTATCCTTTATATTTCAAGCAAGTCGTATGACCTAAAGGTTATTGTGTCGAACTGGTATACGAGGAATCCAAGTTCCGAACCGCAGAAAGGCAGAAACTTGAATTGTTCTTGAAATGAAATGAAATGAAATTACTTTATTGTTGACTGTTTACAGACATAAAATAAGATGTTTAAAATTATAATTGGAGTTTTAAACAGTCTACCATGTTCTGGCATACAATATTATTAGGTAATTAAAATTAACTAAAAAATATTTTGTTTTAAGATCCGATAAGAATAATCTTAACGGATCATCTTGGTCTAGGTGTTTAGGATTCCTTTTACTCTGTACCCATATGATAAAGGGAGTCCTAGCGTAAATTGGTGCGAATCGTTATTAATTTATTCTTTATCTTCTTTATTAATCGTTATTAATTTTCTGACGACCCGCGTGTCGCAATGGTTACCATGCCGGACTGCCAATCGAGGAGTTCTGGGTTCGTATCCCGGTGAAACAGAAATTTTAATGATGAGTTTAAATTTCTGTTCTCGGTCTGGGTGTCTGTGTTTCTGTGAAGCGAAGAAGCCTTATTATTGAATTATCTTGATTTCGATCCACAAAACTCTCTTACCATATCTCTTTTTTAAGGGGCCATTACTGCCTGTTACAGTTCATTATACATAGTGATACATATTGCCTACATAGAATTATTATATGGGCTATTAATTGGTCGATCCAACCGAGCATGGCGTCGGTGGTCACGACGACACGTCGCCCTCGCCCGCTATACCCTAGAAAGATAGGTAATTACAACAATACTTCAATCATCGATTATATTGTTATTTACAACTTGTAACGGCAATAACTTACGTAAGTATTTCATAAGTGTACGCTTTTTGTAATTTTATGTAGACCAGGTAAGTTTTTTTATAATTTTTGTTACTGAATTTCAGCAATCAACAATCACAAGTGATTGTTCAACTTGAATTTTTTTGTGGTAGAAGACATTTAGACAAATCTATTTCTTAAGTTTTTATGTATTACTTAGCCAATATTTCTCATATCATAGAGTGCCTAAATTAAAAAGAATCCTTTCGATGGACAGTTTGGCATAGTAACCATTGCGCCACGCGGGTCGTCAGTCGTCAAATAAGGTTAAGAAACTGTTACACCAATAACTAAGTTTGTAAAAACGACTAATACTTTGATAGTAATTAATTTGTCCTTTAATTTACTTTTGGACGAATTCTTTACGTTATTACTAAAAATAAATCTTTCTGGGACCAACATCTTATGTAAAGATATTTACAAGTACTTTTTTGGCCCCTCTGCAAAAATGTTCTTTCGTCTTTCACTTTACTCCGGGGCGGTATCTTTATATTACAAGTAATAAACATTTATGAACACAAAAACCTTTACTAACTAAGGTACGTACGTAAGTACTATTTGACTCTGTGAGCAAAATGTTTAGTTTCAGTCACATATTAGTAGGGTTGCCATCTCTAAAATTTGTCAACCCGGACAAGACGCGTTAAAACCCCGGATTTTAGAGCCCAAAACCCGGACATGTTAACAGCGGGGGGACGGTAAATTTAGCGAGTTGGTTCGTCGGTTGATCGCGACATGGGCACAGTGCGTGTGTCGCGGGCGGCCCAAGACTTTATTATTTTAAGCCCGGACTACAAATGAAGTCCGGCCCGGACGCTCCCCGGACGCCCTCAAAACTAAGACAAATCCGGGGAAACCCGGACGGATGGCAACCTAGTATGTGTGTATATATATACATATTATATATTATATACATATTAGTATGTGTGTATGAGGATAATACATCCTATCTGTGGTTTCAGTAATATGCCTACATCAAAAAAGTACTACTGCGTTTCTGTAGTACAACTTTCATTGCAAAGCTGTTTATGTAAAATGCAAATGTATGAAGAGATTCGTAATAAAGTGGGCCGTACTCGGCTCTCGTGTAAAGATAATGAAGGGTCGAAACGTTGGTCGAAACAGAGGAGGCATTCAGAGGTGTCGTGTCACGGCGCGGCCTTTGCTCGGCGCTGCCACTCGGCATACTTCAGGGTTGTCATCAAACATTAAAAAGTCAGATCTATGAATCGATGTATAACTTTTAAGGCGCGAATGCAACTGTGATAAGTACGAGATAATTTTTTGTATTTCAATTAAGTAGCAGGCGAGCATGCAAGTTACGTGGTGTTAATTGGTCGTCGCAGTCATTACATGGACATCTACACACAACCTCACGGCTCACTGCTCTGAGTCAGCTAATAAAAGTGTTTAAAGATCTTTATTCTCAAAAAACAGAAATGTCACTTCTATCTAAAGTATGGTCAGCAACTGCAACTTTCCACCAAAACACAACAGAATCCGGTCTTGGACTACCAAATCAATCGAGACACTTTTAATGAGCTCTCAAAACGTGACATCCTCATACATCTTATATAAGAAAATAATTTGTGACGTCACAACTCATTTATAGTCAATTGACTAAATTTCAATTGATTTAAAAGGTAATAAAAATCATGTATCAAAATAAATTAACAATTATCCTACTTTCCAAGCGTGCTTTAGTGCCGGTTTTTTCAATGGAAACATTTTGAATTTTTCTGTCCATAGTATGCAACTCCAAGAGGCATGCTTCATGGCAGTATTGGGTGCAGCAGTGGTTCTTCCCCGGCCGATCCATAAAAGTCTACTACGATAGAAAGTTGGAACGTATTGGAAAATCTGGGTTTCCCGTAAAAGTGCTACGTAGTATAAATGCCATATTAAAAATAAAAATTAAGTATCTGGAAAACAAGAAAGTTGATAATCTTCGCGCCTTTAACTTATTTCGTGTATGGAAATTCAAACAAATCAATTTGAAAAGCATTAACAAGTTTATTTTAATACGTAGTAGTAGATGTCCATTCTACAGTAATTTTGGGAATATTTATTGTTTAATACTTTTTTGATTTTGAATTATTTTTTTCAACTACATATATCATCATGATTTGTTTTTCTATTAATTTTATTTAAAGTATTTAAAGAAACAAGCGTCAACCCGTTTTCAGAGCCTAAAGACAATAGGGTTGTCGACGCGTCCGTGGGCTCATTGGGCGGTAGCGCGGAAACTGATTTCATTGTGACGACCCTCGCCCACACCGAGACCGACGCGACGCGCCGCGACGTGAGGTTCCTTGCTTAGGTACCTGTGGTTTTCGTACTATATCACGTAACGCAATGATGCAATTATCATGAAAACATTTATACAACTTCTGAAGTTATTATTCAGCACTGGAAGGAAGGTGACACTTGTATAACTTTTCTTCTTCTTGCAAACTACTTAATCTCAGAGTAAATAATAATATTTTAAAATGAATTTACATTGGAAAAATAGATATCTTTATTAAACTTCTTTTTGGTCACATTTTATGTAATTTTTGTTTTATTTCTATATAAATTTTCTTCGTCCTATGTCACTTATTTTTATATTCTTATTTTCGCAATAGGTACTGTATAGCATTTTATCCGATATAAAAAATATTCATGCTAGCAAGGGTCAATGTATTAATCTGTTAAAAAAAATCAGACTAAAAACATTGCAGCACTTAAATATTTCTTTTATTTTTATTTTTCGAATACATACCTATTTGTTTTTAATACCTTTGAAACTGCTCTAGGGCAGATATTTTTTAGGAGTTGTTTCTTAATTTCATAATACAAATGTTTTCTTCTATCATCTGATCCACTGTAGTTGCCGCAACCTTTTTATGCCTACTGCCTGACACGGGTCTCTACCCATAATGGCCTGGAGCTTACTCCACCACGCTATTCCAATGCAGGTTGTTTGAAATGCGGGTTAGTGGCCTATCGAAAGCAACCGGGACCAGCAGTTTAAAGTGCCCTCCGAAGCACGTAAACGCGCATGAAATTTGCCAGTAATGGCTTCCCATCTCACAGCCGACCACGCCCGATTCACTTACTTAGTTGCGTAGATCGCTTGCACTCTATGCTGGCCGCAGGGCCATGCTCGCTATCTACTATAATGTCTATGTATGTAGTATAAGACAATAAAAGAGTTTAATACTGTAATTTACACATTTAATAACACTACGAGAAACAAACAACAACGCTCCGCCATTTTAAGTATGCAACAAGCGTCCCTTGTCAAAAAAAAAGGTTCCTATAGCGTCATCCCGTAGTGTTGTGCCTTGCGCCTAACAGCTCGGCCATCCTGCAACCCTTCGGTCCCCGAAGGCGATGGTCCAACTGCATCCAGCGATGACCAGTCAGTCATGCAGAAGATAGCAGCTTCACAGGAACAGCTCCCCAGTTGTATCATATGCTAGCGCCCTTTTAGGCAAGCTAGATCGTCAGATGGATAGAATGCGTAGGCCCCTAAGGCAAGCAAACATGAGCGAAGGTACTGAGGCCCCTAAGGCAAGTACAAACAATTAAGGCCCTTGCGGCAACGTGAACATTGTCAACTGCTGAGGCCCCTAAGGCAATCAAACATGAGTGTAAGTACTGAGGCCCCTAAGGCAAGTACAGACGGTAAAACCAAATAAAGAATACTGTGGTTTTCGTGATGGTAAATAACTGCACACAAAATGTTGTAATAGGACCCCATGGGCAATCATCACTTCACATATCTGCCAGGCCCCGTAGGCAGGCAAGTAACAGTGCAGGCAATAGCTACTAAACACTCCACCAGGCCCCTCTAGGCAGGCAACATCGTACGCTATAGGCCCCTAAGGCAAGCGTTCTAAAAGAAACAATAGGCCCCACAAGGCAATTAGTAGCTCAGAGATATCAGGCCCCGTAGGCAATCGTTACAGTCAAGTGTAGGCCCCGAAGGCAATTTTTTTATTTTATTTTTATATTTAAAATTTGTAATGTATCAATCAGACGCCCCGTAAGCAAATGATACTAAAAGTTTAAGATGAATGCGTTTGGTCATCATCAGTCGATGAATCGCATCGATCTCGCCAAACTTTTATCTTGTCTCGAGCAACAATATTCTTATACGCCTTTTTACCCTTTACTGCTGAAGTGACCTCATACCGATCATTAGGCAGAAGAGCAGTAATCTTATACGGTCCAGCATATTTTGGAACCAACTTCCCACTAGACAGCCCCGGTCGTAAAATCTTTCGCTCAACCATAACCAGGCTACCTAGATCGATAGGAAGAGCAGGTCGGCGATTCCTATCATATCGCAATTTCATTTGCGATGCATTCTCGCAAATTTTCTTAGATGCTTCTTCTCTGTTCGGTAGTATGTCAGCGGGTGAGTATGATGCATCACGTATATCTCCAGCCAATCTAGGCCTTAACCCGCACAAAAGCTCCAAGGGAGATTTCCCTGTACCCTGGCTTACGGTTGAATTAATTCCCAGCTGCACATTAGGTAAATATTTATCCCAGCCTTTTTGCTCTTCTCCCATATGAGCTGTAAGTGAGTTTAAAATCGTGCGGTTGAGACGCTCCACCTGACCATTTGCGCGTGGTGTAGCAACAGCATTTAATACGTGCTTTATGTCCAACTCACAACAAAAATCTTTAAATTCCCGTCCAGTAAATGCCGTGCCTCTATCGCTCACTATTCTTGCGGGGTACCCAAACACTTGGCACAACTTCCGCAATGAACCTATCGCTCCTTTAGCATTAGCGCTTGCCACAGCTTCCAACCAAACAAACTTAGTGAAGCCATCAATAACAGCGAAAATAAAAGCTTTTCCATTGCTCTTGCAAAATGGCCCCAGATGATCCACGTGCAGGGTGTCAAATGGAATAGCGGGTCTAGAAATAGGATGTAACAGTCCTGGTTGTTTGCCTGTTGGCTTTTTGGTGAATTGGCAACCGATGCAGCTAGAAACATATCGCTCTACATTCTTCCTCATCTTCGGGAACCAGTATTTGGCTTGTATCGCCTCTATACACTTTTCAACACCGAAATGCCCATTATTGTCATGATAGGTTTTCATTATGTGCCATCTTGCTGTTTTAGGTAGAACAGGTCTACTAACCCCATTCACCATTCGGCATAATAAGCCATTGACCACTTTATAGTCTTTTGACAGGCCATCTTTCTTGTGCTTGTTGGCATCAAGTTCAAGTTGAAGGTTGGTGATGGTGGATTGAATCTCCTCGTCAGCATCTTGTAGGGTATATATAAAATCCTTCTCTTCGATATGTTGGATTGAGACTGGGTTTCGACTGAGAGCATCCACATGAGCCATTGCTGTTCCAGGTCGGTGCTCCACGTCAAAGTCATATTCTTGTAATTCGAGCCACCAGCGTGCAATGCGTGACGACAAATCTCTTTTTGACCAAGCCAACCGTAAGGCAGAACAATCAGTCACAATCCGAAATTTGATGCCAGTTACATACACTTTGAACTTCTGGATACTAAATACAACAGCTAACGCTTCTAGTTCAAAACTATGATACTTTAGTTCAGTAGCTGTAGTTTGCCTACTTGCGTAAGCAACAGCCTTCCAATCACCATTCCCTTGACGCTGTAATAGTACTCCACCTAAACCCAGTTTGGAAGCATCCGTGTGGATCTGCGTTTCACGGTTTGGATGGTAAATCGCAAGGACAGGATCAGAGGTGAGTACCTGTTTTAGTTTCTCTACGGCTTCAATCTGTTCAGGACCCCAATACCACTCAGACGACTTCTTAGTCAGCATCGTGAGAGGTTTCGCAATGGTAGCAAACCCCTTGATAAATTTGCGAAAATAACTCGCCAGTCCCAAAAACTGACGAATCTCGTGAACGTTGGTTGGAGTTTTGAAATCCACCACAGCTGTAATCTTATATGAAGATGGACGTATTTCTCCCCCACGTATCTCATGTCCCAGATACTCCACAGTGCTGGTAAGAAATGAGCATTTATTGCGTTTCAACTTTACCCCAGCAGCATCAATCAACTCCAACACCTTTCTAAGATTATTCAAGCAGCTTGAAGAATCCGTTCCCCAAATGATCACATCATCAATATATACTTCCGCACACTTATGAATTACAGGTGCCAAAATCTCATTCATAGCCCGCTGAAACACTGCAGGAGCATTACAAAGACCAAAACTCATCATTCTGTACTGGAAGTGTCCATCAGGTGTAACAAATGCTGTATACGGCCTAGATTCTGCGGCTATCTTGATCTGATGATACCCATTGGCCAGGTCTAAACAACAAAACATTGTCTTGTCAACAAGTCTATCTAACAGATCTTGAATAACAGGTAAAGGGAATCTCTCTTTTTCTGTTATTTTATTTAATGCGCGGTAATCGACACACATGCGATAACCTCCTTCTTTCTTCTTCACCAATAATACAGGACTTGCAAAAGGTGACCTCGATGTTTCTATTATGCCTGCTTCAAGCAACTCCGACACTATATTTCTCACCACTTCCCTTTCATGGTAAGACATTCGATACGGTTTATAATTAATCACTTTATCTTCAGTCAATTTGATATGCATTTCGATGCTACAGTTTCCTAACTCCATGGCGTTGCTAGCAAAGCATCCATTATATTCATCAAGAAGGGAGTTTAAAACTTCTGTCTGCTCATTCGTCAAATGCTCACTTGCTATTGGCATATTCACTTTCTGTTCATTCAAGTCTTTTACTTCTGCTCTGGCAATACATTCCTGACTGGAGAGCAAAATTTGACTATTTGTTTTATTTACCAGTTTTATAGTTGCTAACCCATCATAACTCTCAACTTCTTCATTCAGTACATCTTTCTCATTCATCATCTCTCTCTGCTCACTATAATTTACTTCCATAAATCCGCTAATTACAGGTTCAGTCCTTACTGAAACCTTGTTAATACCAGGAGTCAGTATAACATCATCATGGGGATACAACCGCACTTTCTCAAGACCATCACACAGCTCTGCAATTTCTAGCACTATATCCATGTCCCTTTTAAAAACGCTAAGCTGAGTTGCAGTTTTAACTACTACAATATCTTCAGCTTCAGTAAATGGCTGACCTACTAAGATATCAAAATCTTGCACTTGATCTGGCACAACATAAAATTTTGACGTCATGTTGATGCCATCTACATTTAACACTCCTTCAGTCATCCCTAGTGGTAAAGTAAGGGCATCACCATAACCTTTAATAACAATATCGTCATTGGCAATTATTTCTAGATTGTGTCGCTCACAAAAGCTTTGCTTCATTGTATTGCATGAGCTACCAAAGTCCACAAAAGCTTCAGCCGGACTTCCATTGACCTGAACTGTTTTAAAATATTTCTTGTCTGAGAGGTCACTGCATACAGTCTGAACTTTACGCACCGACTTGTGCTGAGGACTTGCTTTTGCACGTTTCCTGCATTCATCTAAGGTATGACCTTTGATATCACAAAAGGTACAATGCTTTTGATATCTTTTCTTGTAGCAATCTACTTCAGTGTGACCAACCCGATCACAGAATGCACATTTCTTATCTCTACTGTTGGTTTGAACTGGAGCTACCTTCTTGACACTTCTACTCTTAAAACACCTATTAGCCTTATGACCAATTTTACCACAGGAGAAACATTTTATGGCCTTGTTTGCCTTTTGATCACTTTGCTTGGAAGTACCAGGTTGATTGTTGTCATAATTCAGATTATCTGTATCTGCAGAATTAATACTTGCCAGGTATTGCAAAAGAGAGCCAGTGTCACGACAACCAGCTGATTTCGCTCCTACTTCCCACAACTTGTTACCAATTGTCCCTATAACAGCTTCAGTAATAACTTCATCACTAAGATGACAAGACATACCAATGCCTAGCTTAGTGTAATAAAATTCAATTGGATCTTCATCGGGTAACCTAATCCTGTTAACTAATTCTCTTATCTGTGATAGTTTGTTTTTAGTAAATGGGAAAGCTCTGATCAATTTATGCTTCCACTCTTCCCAACTTATTTCATATGAAGCCTGCTGCTCGTACCAACCTTTGGCATAACCACCCAGCTTCGAAGTGCAATTACAAATCAAAGTGCGTTCATCCCATCCATGCATTTTTGCTGTACTTTCTAAGTTGCGAATCCAATGTTCCACTGATACAGATGTAGTCTGAGGGTTGAACTCAGGGACAAAATCATTACGACCAACATAACGGACAACGGGTCGTGTCTCACTGACAGCAGAAAAACTCACTGGATTATCTACTTTAGACAAAGGTGGAGTCTGACTCCTGTCGGATAATCTTTTTTTTCTCAGTTGTCTTACCAACCCTTCTAGAGTTCTGATTCTCCTTTTCTTATCTTTTAATTTGCTTTTAAATGACATTGTTTCTTCTGAGGATGAAGATGATGAACTTGAGCTACTATGTGCCCGCTTCCTATGCTTAGACCGACCCATTTTAAATATATATATATAAACCTAAACTAAAATTTCTATAATTGTTCAGTATACACTTATATAGCTCTATGATATTCAACAGTTATTTTCACCTTCACACATTACACTAAGAGATTAAAATTAAAATTAAGTTTTCCTAATCTACCAATTAATTATAAAATTATCCTTTATAAACAATTAACAGTAAGAAGTTTCTTTGTAATGAAAATTGTTTTGCACTTTCACTTCCTTCATAAAATTATAGTTAAAATGTACAATATGGATGGATCTCACCAAGTAACAGCACCAGTTAGTCACCCCCGGTGAACCAAGATGAAAGATGCATATGATATGCACTCCTTAAGCTTGTGACGCACAAACCATTCCACACTCTTATGATCGGCTACAGCATGAATGAGTTAGCTATTAGTTTATCACCGTGCACCACGATAGCGTCCTTTGAAACTTGTTCAACAGTTTTTCACAAGCAAAGTTCACGAGGAAATACGGCGTAGATTAACTTCCTACTCAGGTAAAACGCATGAAAAACACTATAAATATGTACACAGTATTTTAGTTCCTGTGTATTTAACAAAGTTAAACATCCACTATAGCTAAATAAAGCAACACAAAAACTTTCTATCACCGTGTTCATGAAATATGACACCGACAGTTATTTTGTTTGCGTTTATATACACAACACAGATGAATTTTAGTTTATGAACGTGAGAACACTAAATTAATGCCACTTCTGACTCTATAAGACAATAAAAGAGTTTAATACTGTAATTTACACATTTAATAACACTACGAGAAACAAACAACAACGCTCCGCCATTTTAAGTATGCAACAAGCGTCCCTTGTCAAAAAAAAAGGTTCCTATAGCGTCATCCCGTAGTGTTGTGCCTTGCGCCTAACAGTAGTGAGCACTATAAAGGAGAATTCTTGAATACGTAGGTAGGTTTGTTCCATTTTACTCCCAGCTCCACTAGATGTGCTAAGAGCAATTTCCACTCGCTGCACCCATTGTTGCCACCCATCATGGCGCCCAACGAAGGCTGCCTAAAGATGACTCCAAGCCATCACAAAATTAAAACGTGTGAATGCAATGTTTTTACGTTAGGTGTAGCACAGAGTAGACCTTGAAGTGTGATTCTAGCTTTACTGGTTTGGAGCATAAAATAAATTACTATAGTTTAATAATTAATATAATATACTATAGGTAATAAATAAATATATATCCTGATATACGCCACACACTTAGACCTCCTGTGTAACGGACACACACAAAGACTACGAGCTACGACTACGAACCGAAATTGAAATTCATCATGCAATTTCTACCTCGCCCGATATCCAACCCGGGACTCTCGATTGGCGGCTCGGCATAGTAACTATTGCACCACACGTATCGTCAAAAAGACTGCAACTTAGACTATATAATCGCATATATAGGGTAAGCTCGCATAATTATGTGACTCATTTAATTCTGTGATAATAAGTTCCGAAGCTCATATCTTTTTACATGAGTAAAATACACCATTAGCAATACAACCTTAAGACAGGGGCATAAACGCTCTTTTCGCATGCAAAGTTTTGTCATCGTTGCGTGAAAGAGAAAGCAACAGTGCCGCGTCTTGACTCCTATTCGCCATTTTTTCTTGTTCGCCGGTCGCTTGCTGTTGTGCTCCTTTGAATTAACTGTTTTCTATTGGAAAACATTGTTATTTTTACCTGAAAATTTGACTATTAGTGGATAATAGTGTTCACTTGTTACTACTAGTTAAAGATTTAGTATAACTTGAACAGTATTCTGATAATACCTTACGTACGGAGTCTCAAAAATAACGATTTTTTGGATTTAGATGGAAAACCATATCACCGAATTAAACAAGGTAAAGTAGCTCGCTTGTTATTTTCTATGTTAACTGATGCTTTTATTACGAATAAACGGGAAAGATAAGTAAAGAGAAATGAATTAAAATATTAGAAAGTTATTTGAACAACTTTGATTAATGTTTATCTAATTCGTTATTTTTATTGTCACATAATTAAGTGAGTTGTATTATTTTCAGTAAAAATGGAGGGAAAGGAGAATACTCCAGAAACGTCTAAGCTGAAGTCAAAAAATAGGAAGTACAGTGAAGCTGTGTTGAAATCTGCGATTGAAAGTGTTCTGGAATCAAGATTAACTGTGTATGGTGCATCAAAAGAATACAATGTGCCCTGGAGTACATTGAAGGTAAATGTTGAACGTGTGAAGCAAGAACGCGAGCTGGGAGAAACACAAATTAAAATGTTAAAAGTGGGTAGACCATTTTCCCTTTCAATAAATTTAGAGCACAGCTTGTTATCATACATAGTTCAAATGCAAGAAATTGGATTTGGTCTCACAGTTAACCAAATAAGGCAGTTAGCTTTTACATTAGCTGATAATTCGGACTCAAAGCATTATTTCAACGCAAATAAAGGGCACGCTGGCTGGAATTGGTGGGTAGGTTTCAAAGAGCGGTATGGATTAAGCCTAAGGAGCCCAGAAAATCTTTCCTCCGGTAGAGCTATTTGCTCTAATGCTATAGTATTGGCTGATTTTTATGAGAAATTACAAACAACTCTAGCTTCTCATGATTTGACAGATTGTCCAGAGAGGATCTGGAATTGTGACGAAACCGGACTAATGTACGTAAACAAGCCAAACAAAATTGTTACTAAAATCGGAAAAAAGTATGTGTATAACCGGACATATGCAGAGAAAGGCACCACAACTACTGTCTTGGCTTGTATCAATGCTGCTGGGCAATTTCTTCCCCCTTTAGTCATATTCAAAGGAGTAAGAAATATCCCTGAACTATGCAGAGGAGCTTTTCCGAATAGTTTGACAAGACTGTCGCCTAAAGGATGGATAAATGCTGATTTATTTTATGAGTGGCTTCAATTTTTCAATGATAATATTCCTCCTGCACGGCCTGTATTGTTAATTATGGACTCCCATGCAAGCCACATTACACCACAGGTACTTGCCTATGCTAAATCGCATCAGGTTATACTGTTTACGATGCCTGCTCATACCAGTCATCTGTTACAACCACTAGATGTCGGTATTTTTAAATCACTCAAAACAGTGTGGCGCGCAGAGTTGCAAGATTATAAAGTTAAAAATCCTAGTAAGGTTCCTACAAGACTTGATTTTCATACATTTTTGACACCGGTGTATGAAAAATGTTTCACACCTTCCAATATACGTTCAGGTTTCAGAAAGACAGGCATTTTTCCCTTAAATAAAAAAGCTATTTGCCCTGAAGCTATTGCACCTTCCACATTATCAGATAAAGTGCAAGTTATGCCAGAAGTTGTAAGTCTTCAAGCAGATTATGATATTGAAATCGCTCAATCCGAAATCCATAACACTGATATTGATCCGTTTAAGGAGACAGAAATAGCAGAGATTAGCCCTCAAGAGATCGAATCTGCCATTCCATGCACTAGTTTTAACAATCAACCACACCCAATAGGAGTTGCACCCTCTGAGATATTACAAATGGAATGTGAGTCAGAGCAAATTACTGAAACCAATAATTTGGCAAGTGCTTCTTCTTCAAATTTAAAAAAAATTTTGATCCACGATATTTTAGTATTAACTAAATGGAAGCCCAGCAACAAAACACGTCAGAAGCGAACTGTCCCTAAAGCTCAGTGTTTGACACCGATTGTTTCTACCTTCAGCACAGATCCATCTGATGCCAAACTTACTGATACCAAAATAACTAACACCAAACTAACTATAACCAAAGAAAAAAGCCTCTCACACCAAAAAAATGTGTCTGGATCACGAAAGCGAAACGTAAAATCTATCGTCAAACAGACTTCAACAATATCAAAACCATTAAAAACGTCCTCCACCGACGACGATTGGTTCTGCAGTGTTTGTAATGGTTGGTACTCACACGATGTTAAGATGAAAAATGGAGCTGACTGGATAACATGCTCATTTTGTATTCATCCTTATCACACACATTGCCAAAGTCAGGATGTTAATGACGATCAGCGCGTTTTTATGTGCGATAATTGCAGTTTTGACAATTCTAGCGGTGAAGAGTAACAATAAAATCACATAAGGTTAATTAAACTATTATCTGTGTTCTCTAATAGTAATTACTGTTAATGTTTGAAGAAACGATAAATACTTATGTTAATTCTAATTATGTGATAAAAAATACTAAAGACTCATCTAATTTTGTTATATCAGAATTATGCTAATGCTATCACGGAATTAAATTGATTATCACAGAATTACTCAAGTGAACGTGTGATTTATAAAGTCATGTTAGAACAAGTTCTTTGTTGTAAAACTAAGAGTTTATTAGCTTAAATAATAAGTAAAAGACTGAAAAAAGTTTCTACAAAAAATAAAACATTTTGATAACGATTATGCTGGGTTTTATTGCTCCTATCCAAATTATCACAGAATTAGATGAGAACACCCTATGTTAGAACCATATAATGACTACAGACTAAAATTTAAAGTTTTCAATTCAATTTTTAGAAGGTGAAAGGTTGTCAGTAGGCTTTAACTGAACCTTTATTGACGTTATTTCTATGGGCTACAGCCACTACTTAACATCACGAGGTCTGCATGGTGATACCCCATTTAACTGAAAATAAATCCTAAGATATATACAAAGTGTATCATTTTATCTTTCCCTTGTCACGGCGTTTCCACCCAGCGCGCACATTGTTGCCTCACTATTGTGACAACACGGAGCTAGAGGCAGGCCATGCCATCACTGGATTAAAACTATGCTATCTATACCTTACGTATAGCATAGTTTTAATCCAGTGATGGCGATAATGAAGCGCGCATGGCCCGGCGGCGAGCATAGAACGCAAGCGATCTATGCTG
This sequence comes from Pyrgus malvae, assembly GCA_911387765.1. Taxonomy (NCBI): domain Eukaryota; kingdom Metazoa; phylum Arthropoda; class Insecta; order Lepidoptera; family Hesperiidae; genus Pyrgus; species Pyrgus malvae. Next base: position 15,901,381 of record OU426962.1, read on the forward strand.
CTAAGCCAAACGGGCGCGGTTGGGTGTGAGATCGGTGACCGCTAGTGGCAAAAATTTCATGCGCGTTTCCGTGCTTCGGAGGGCACGTTACGCCGTCGGTCCCGGTTGTTATCGATAGATAAAAGACGTTCAACCTAGTCGGAGGCCTTATGGGGGGTTTGAAAACATCCGACAGCGGGTTGGTCACTAACCCGCATCTCCACCAACCCGCATTGGAGCAGCGTGGTGGAGTAAGCTCCAGGCCTCCCTATAATGGCCCAGCAGTGGGACGCAAAAAGGGTTGCAGTCATACCTTACGTACACCTACCTACTACCTATATGTGAACAAGACAGCGCTGTTATACAAGAATGTTTTTTTTATATTTGAATGGAGTAGCAGACGAGCATGCAGGCCACGTGGTCGCTGCAGCCCATGGACATCTGCACACAACATGAAGCAAGCATAGGTAAGTCTTGTCTGAGGTCGTATGCAATTGCGCTGCTAGGCTGCTACTCCGGAGGCTGGTGGTCGCCTCATGTAAGTGTGGCTGGCAACTGCACCTTTCCACTGAAACACAATAGAATTGCTCACGGCAGAAGTGGGTGCGGCGGTGGTACTTCCCCGGGCGAACCATAATTGTTCTACCACCTACAATAATATTTACTCTTAGATCTTGCTCTATACATCTAGAAGGCACCTACCTAGAATTGAGAAAAAAATTAAAATGCTACCTTCATTTTTAGCCCCTTTCCTGTCTCACAGCTACGCAAGTACCTTCTCTCAGAATTAAAAATGATTTGGGCCGTAATCCACCATGCTGGTGAGGATATGAATATAATAATTTGAAATGTAACTCTTAAATTTTTCTTTTACCGCATAACAATTGGTAAATATGTACATAACAAATATTCGTACAATTTTAACCCGGAACTGATGCCGTAACTACTCAGCTACTAACACTGCTATAAAGCACCAAAGTAAGATAGATTTCCGGTATTTTTAATGTAATTTGTGTTTACCGATTTATTGAATGTTAAGTGAAAACAAGACTCAGAAATCCCATACATTTTTTGAGAAACATTCAAGTGCTAATATTTCAAAGGTTTGTCCAATATAGAAAAAAAATGTATAAAAACAATTTGACAAAAGCGCCACTCGATCCCGAATAATGACGGAGTTTCTATTATACACAATTTACTGTTCCTGTTCTTCAATAAAGTCTCGAAAAATCGATTACTCAGTTTAATAAAAAAGAACGAAGGGGAGACGGGGTGCATGGCTGTGCAGTTAAAAAGCGCGGGTATGAACATTTGTAGCAATAATTTGGGCCGCAAGCCCATGGGGTGAGCCACGGCTGTTGTTGAAAGAATGATACATCATCAGACCAATAATAAATCACACATGATTCAATTAGAAAAATACGGAGCGTACAAGCGAAAAACGGCGAGTTTTGTCGCCTTTTCATCAAAGCCCTCCCATTTACAACCTAATTTGACGTTCGGTGTTGCGTCATCAATCAAACGCAATTAACAATGCTAGAATTGGAAAAAACTGCACGTAATTGCATTCTTTTCAGACTGTTTTATTGGGCTTTTAATATTGGAAATTGGATTAATGACTTTATTTGATATAATTCGCAAACATTTTTATTCCAAGAGTAGATATTTCAAACTAAGTGCTAGCAATTTGAAAATTGTTCCACCAATATCAGAATATTTCGAAATCTTTCTAAAAAACTAAACTCGTGTATCGTTCCACTAAAAGGTGGATACTAAAGTGTAATATTTCCGAACTATATCACTTGTATAGGCCGTCTGCAAAGGTTTGAAACGGCGAAACGTCGACCTAAAAATTTTCATACATTTGCCGAAAGTCGAGCAATAATATTGACGGTTTAACACATGAGCTTTCGGCGCACTCAATAACTCATTGGCGAAATGTAACGGCCGCTCCGAGGGGAGAGTGGGCGCGGTGAGACTCGTGTCACGTGCCAGTAATGAGTTCCACACTCCCCCGCCGCCCCAACACGCTAGTATGGAATTTCACACATATATCCCGCTACTGATTATTCTGATTTATTACGTCACATTTTTTCGTGCAACGATTTTTTGTTTGCACAAAAAAAAAGTGTTCTGATTTTAATATTTTATCAAAGTAAGTATAAATGATAGTACCTACTGCCTGCTGTTTTCAGAATGCACCGTTGAACCGTACACATAATAAGGTCATTGTTTTGAGTTTTTTTTTTCAAAATTAATTTGTAAAATAACGTGGAACTCTTCTTATAAGGCTTTAAGGATATTCCTATCATTACCATTACCATTTGACGACGTAGACTATTTTAAGAGTATATGTAAGCTTAACATAATATAAATAAGTAAAAGTCATTTTCTTACCGCCTGATTGACAAAGCACGTAAAGACGATAAAACCACAAAAAAATTGTCTCTTTAAAAACTCACTATGATTAAACTGGATAATGATTGTTGAATGCTACAAAATATAGAGTCCAGGCAACGCAAGAAGAATGGACATTATTGTTTAAATACATATGCGTTCAACTTAGCTAGCCATTACTATGGGTGGAGTCAGCTCGTATAGCTTTAAAAGAAATAAGATGAAAGATAACTCACATCCGTTGCACAACATAATCCATAGACTCAACCTGCTAATTTCCGTTATTGTTGTCCAAATCTGCTTCCTGTGCCCAAGTACAAAGAACATATAGGTAATTGCAAAAAGCGTTGAATTTAACTCGATTGTAACAAAATGCATTAACCGGATTTACCTTCTTTTTTACTCGATACTTATTGCCTCAGGTTAAATGGATATCCAAAGAGTTCGGACTCTACTACACCAGAACGGTCAAATAACATTAAGTATAGAATATCTAGATTTTTCATTTTGGGTACAACACATTTTTGAGTTATTATTCTAAAATTTGATATTTTGATATTAATATTTTTACCACAATATAGTAGCGACATCCTTAACTGCGTACAAAAAAATAATAAAGATAATATAATCTCTTATAATAGGGCAAATATGAATTTACTTTAAAAATGAATCTTATATTCATAACCCTTTTTAACTCTCCTGTGTTTCGCACATTTTTCTTTTCTTTCTTTTCAACTTTTTTTACGTCCCATTACTGGGCACAGGTTTCCTCTCACAAGTGAGAGGGATTTAGGCCATAGTCCACCAGTTCCACCACGCTGCCCAAGAGTGGATTAGTGGACTTCTTGCTTTCGAGAATTATGAATTTCTCTCAGGCAAACCCCGCGATGGAGACCATCGTAATCAATTAAATATGACGATATTTTCCCTCACCGTGGAGCAGCGATAAATGCGCACATTACAAGTTTATTTGTCAGAGGTGCGCGCCGAAGATTTGAACCCGGGATCGGTTGCGTCGAAGACGGGTTTTTAACACTCGGCCATCGCTGCTCTGTTGCTGTTTCGCTATCTATCAATCTATCATCAGCGCCATATACATTTTTTCCTACGCATAATAATTTAGACAAGCAATATTTCATCATCATTCATCCACCTTTGAAAGTCCACTGCTGGACATAGGCTTCTCCTCATATTCACCACTCCACCCAGTTCTGCGCCCTTTGAATGCAGCAGCTTCCCGCTGTCTTCTTCAGCAGCCTGTCGACCAGAAGCCTATGCTCCTTTTCCCGAGACGTATTCGCGGATTTCGTAATTCGAGGGCATTTCTACCCCATAGGTTATCAGTGTTAAGTGTTTAATAGTTAATTTTTTTATTTTAATTTAGGCAGAAAAAAGGTTGTGTTTTTATAAAAAATAATTTTCAGTTAAATATAGTGCCAAAATTGTTTGAAAAATGTGCAGAAATTTTCCTTAAATAAATAAATTGAACATCGCAGTCATAGTGTTTCATCAAGTAACAACAAGAGAATTTTCTCAAAGACGTTGAATTTTTTTTTAACCTAATATCCATTAGCCCATTCTAAACATTCGTAGTGCTACGACTGACCGGAAAGGTTTCCCTTAAAATTCAAGTGGGCAATTACGTAGCAACATTTGGTGTTCTGTGTTCACCTCTTGCGTTGGAGTGCCCTCCACACATTGTGGAGCCAATGTTCGCGATTGAGCACACGTACAACAACTCAGCGGGGAGTCTTTAGAGAAATCACAACAGTACTTAGATCATGATGCATTAGGTCTGATCATTAGCAATAGATTTCTTGTCCAATTTTTATGCATTGATAGTTTAAAGAATCGCGATAAGATGAATTATTTGAAGCAGATTACAAACATGCGTGTAATTATATCAGATTTTTATAAAACTTTAAATAAGGACAAGGAATGTATGATTATATAATGCAACGAAGTTTCAATGCAAATATAATTGGATATAGATAAATCGTTAATGTTTTTAAAACTATATTTTTTTTCATTACCGACTACATTTATTTCTATAGATATAGGCATAGATTCATCAGCACGCAGCTATGAAAATTATTTTTTATCAGTGATCTGTATAACTACTAAACGTATACCTACGACGTATAAGATTTAGAATAGGATTAAGAATAGAGCTACAGTATAACCTGCCTGCCGGGGCTTCCAGGGTTGAGGGTGGTGAGAGTGGCAGTTCGATCCATCCAGACAGCGGCCCCGAAAAGAACGAGCGGCGGTGTTTGCGGGGCCGCATGCCACGGTAAGCATCTGAAGGTGCTGGAGAGCACATTTTCTTTTTAGTGCGGTACAAATCCCACATTAGTGCCTAGTTCCTTATGAATGTTTCCTCCCCGATACAAAAAAGCAATATCAATAACAAATACGTTTACCAACAACGGATTTTTGTCCATTCTGTACAGATACGAATAGTTTAACAGATTGTGATTTTGGTGCGTTTTATTTTACGTCGCAATGTTCACAATGTTTTTGGGTTAATTTTAGTGATGATGAATATTTAATCGCAGCATGGAATCTTCAGCGTACGGCTATGATAGTTTTAATCACTGACTTCTATAATTAAACAACCCTTGACTAAATAGGTATTAACTTAAGGCTACGTTTATATCTTCTCCTTTTTATCTCATCTTCTTTTTAGTCTCTTCATTAACCAAATAATTATTCAGCTCTCTTCTCCCTACCATCTGCATGCAGACAATTTGCAAATTTATGCACAAGCCAGTATAAATACTCTACAAATTTGTAAGTGGAGAGCCTAGTGGTGGCTCTAACTTGTAAGTGGAGTAAGGCCTAAAACTAAACCCCAATAAATCATAGCAATCATAATACTCGTCGGTAGCTCGCGCTTGGTTGCTAAAATTGATTAAGGACGTTCTAGCGCCAGGGCTTATATGAGTGAAGACCACGTCGTACCATACAGCACAAAAGTTAAAAACCTGGGCATATACGAGTACTTCGAATAGTGTTTTACATGGGTTTCTCAAATACCTACTGAGGTAAGCAGAAAACTTTTTGCTTCATTGGAGTATCTCCAGAGGCTTAAGAATGTACTACCCATTCCCACAAAAATTTCGCTTGCGCAGTTTCTACTTCTTCCGATTCTTGACTATGCTGAAGTATGCTATCTACTTAACTTACTGAGGAGCAATTAAATAAACTTGAGCGATTTCAAAATGTATACCTACGGTTCATTTTTGGCCTGCGAAAATAAGATCATGTCGCTAAGTATCGTGCTAAGCTCATGTGGCTCCCAATTCGACATCGCCGAAATGCTCGTATTCTATCTCTTCTGTACTGCGTGCTATTTAGTCCTACATCACCTCCTTATCTAAAAACGTTTTTTTCATTTCCTGTACTCAATCCGCGACCGTTCTCTTCGCTCTTCAAAAAATATCCGCCTTCGTATCGCCACACTCCATTTAATTCAATGAAAATTCCATAACAATTGTTGCCACAAATCTCTGGAATTCTCTCCCTCAATACCTCCGCAATGCTTAGTCCTTCTAATCCTTAAAAAACCAAATTAAGCATACCTACTATTTAGATTTGTATCGTCCATTTCCTCTTTTTACCTTTCCGCAGTCTCCACTGTCATTTAATTTCAGTCCATATTTGATTTCTTTCTTTTTCAAATTATTAAATTCAATTAAATTCGATTTTTTTTAAACTTTTTATGTGCACCACAACCTTTTCTATACATTTATTTTATTTTCCATTGGTTGTCTGTAAAAAATCGCTGTTTAGCGATAAATAAGACTGCCAGTTTGTGTATTCTTGACAAAAGTTTGTATTTTTTAATTCGATAATGGTGCGCAAATAAAGAATATTTATTATTATTATTTATATAAGAAAACAACGTACATCAACTCAGCCGGGAGTTTTATAAAGAACTGTTTTATAATATTCAATAAAATAGAAATTAGGAACATTCACTTTAATATGCTATCGGCCTAAGTAAAGAAAACCTATCATGAACAATCTTTACACTATAAAATAAACTTTAAAAATTCCACGGACCACATAGCGATTTTCACATTAGCCCACACTCATTACATCCTTTACCGATTCGCATTATTGCATTCCAATAGCTTCGACTTCTTGAGCTATAAGAGAATTAAGTCGTCAACCGAGCCGCCTCGCTGGATCTATTCAGCTAGAGACCCACATTTTTTTTCCACTCAACTATTACTGACGGCAGCCCTTCACTGTAACAACCCAAAAGTCGGTAAATAGCTAACAAAAGGGTCCACAATGCTCCAATGCCAATGTTTGGGCCAAAATAAAGGAAGATCTTTGAAGGAATATTCGTCATTGTACCGAAAAGCATTGTTCGTTGCAGTTACACTGAGGGTTGCACAAAACCGCCCGGTAGCAGGCGGCTCGAACGTCAAAGCGTGTTTACCTACAATATTATTTTTATTGCCGTAATTGAGAGAAATTCTTTGACAACTCTGAGAACACCGGCCTCATCAACCCTCGGTTTAGACTTTCTAATTTTTACTATCTTTATTGCTCTTTGTGGCTGTATATGGAGCTGTTTTTTGAAATTGGTTCAAGATAAAATATGTTTTCAGCTTTTCAATTTTATATAGTTAAACTACTATAATGAAGTATAAATTTATCAGTCATCTAGAAATTAAAAACCATTATTATTAAAGTTCTTCTTGTGCACGCCCAAGAGCTTTAGGTAGGTAATAATGATTTTATAAGTTGAAGCTTATATCAACCATTATTACTAAATAGTAAGTATAAAGTGAAACTTGATGCAAGACTGCAAGACTAAAGCAGACTATGTAGCAGGAAATAAAGTATTTTCAATTTCCATAAAAGGAATCTCTATAATTTAAAAAAGTACAAATACCTACCTATAAAACGGTCATAGTCGTGCCTTAGTTACATCTAAGAAAGACTCCTCAGAATACTACGCACATTATTGAAAAATGTAAACCTAATGTTATAACTTTATAAGTATGTTAATGTCCCTTATAAAAGACCCGTGATAGCCGAGTGGATAATACAGCGGACACTCCAAATGGGGTCCCGGTTCGAACCCGAATGTACACCTCTAATTAATCGCACCTTTACGATTGATAGATTTTAGGTTTGAATAGAAAATAACAAGAATTTGAGACATATTTATGTTATGAGAAGCTTGTAAGTAATACCTATATAAATGGACCTTAACTTAAATCGATAATAGGCATGATGACAGATTTTAAAATACCTTTCCTTATTGTAGGTACACGTCTCCTAGTTTCGAAAAAAAGTTTATTTCAGCAATAAACTTAAGTTTTAACGTAAATTTATATATTTTCTGCTATGTAATTTGAATTAAGCGCGAAAACGCTCGAAGGTGTCATGGCGTCGGTTTGCTCGTCAAACTTCAAGCAACACGATGACTTTTACTGAGACGTGACGTCATTCCTTTTGATTGGCGTTTCAGATATCATGGCTGATTGCTGTATTTAATACTTTTATTTTATTGAAAATCTTATTAATCTTAATGTTTATATTAAAACGGGATCATATTTTAGAACTTTTTTAGAGTATATTTTTCTGTAAAACCATTTATTCTCTGATTCTTTAATAGTGTCATCATGCCTATTAAACAAATCAATGACCACATCGGCCAAAAAATACAAACCTAAGGATCAGAAGATTACCTACCTACGTATTGGTACGTATATTATACCTCTTATCATTTTCTTCTTCTTTTTAACGAATGACGTTTCGGTTGTTTGACCATTTTGCCAATGTCAAGTAAATATTTGTATCAATTTTTTGCCCCTATCGTTAAAACCAGGCGATTTCGTAATAATCAAAGTCAAATAGTCGTAATCGTCGTCATAAGTAGGTAATCAGTCGGGCATTTTTACTGGAACTAGAACGTGTCTGATGGAGCTTCGGAGACAAGCGATAAAATATTTTTTCGCATAGTTATTTCAGTTCACAATACTAACATATGTACGTACCTAATTAACTTATTTATTCTTTATTGCACTCATAAAATAAAAGTACAAAGGGCGGACTTAATGCCTAATGGCATGGTGTATTAAAAGAACTGTACCTATTATGAAAGTAGAAGAATTATAATATAATATAGACTAAAGAATAGTATATTATAAAAAGGAAATCATAGCTACTTAATACATAAATAGGTACTTACTTACATTATCATGTAAATGATTATAATAACTTATTTGACGCGACCGACCCCAGGTTCAAATCCTCGGGCGCACCTCTGACAAAGAAATTTGTAGTGTGCGCATTTTATCGCTGCTCCACGGTGATGGAAAAAATCGTGATATTTAATTAATTATGATGTTCTCCATCGCCGTGCATGCCTGAGAGAAATTCATAAATTTCTCGAAAGCATGACGTCCACCAATCCGCACTTGGCCAGCGTGGTGGACTATGGCCAAAAATCCCTCTCACTTATGAGAGGAGACCTGTGCCCAGTAGTGGGACATAAAAAGGTTGAAAAAAAATGAAAATAAAACAAGCGTACAGCATGAATCTTACAAAACTCCTTCTTATCATTTTATTAACGTAGCAATAAAGTAATAACCAGTTGATTTTACCAGTAATAAACCAATCGAACTCAAGATAGATAGGTATTCGACGTTGAAAACATTAACCGAATCTTATCTCTCAACCTTTAGAAAGCAAAGTCGAGAAAGAGCAAAAACTTTACACTTTTACAACCGCACATTTGCGAATTTTTAAAAGTATACAACCGCGCTAAATTTCATATTTGGAATCTATTCAACGGCAACCATAAACAAGGATAGCTGAACAAAATATCTGCGTTCAGAAAACAGGAGTTTGGTAACTTCAAAGAACCCGCCGCGGTTCGTTTGAAACAATAGAGCAATATAGAGTTGAACCATAAATATTGCTCCGCTTGTTTAGGGCCACTGGCTACCTCACTACGCTATAAAAATAACCTTAAACTTTTTATCTCGATACTAAAATGACCATTTTTATTATCTACGACCCCTATTTTATAATAATTTCGTTGTGTACTACAAATTCGCTTAGATAGATTAGATTATGAATATTACAGGTCATATAATAAACTCTAAAAGATTACGAACTTTTAATTTTGGTCATTAAATTATCTTTATTCATATGGCTTTGAATAAGTTATAATAAATATGAATATCTGTTGCTAGTCTTTCAACGAAGGTAACTAACATAATAAATAATGAATTTCTACGGGTGGATGAAAATATAAAGTTCGATTTTACCAATGACAAATAAACATTAGAAACTATACATAAGTACTTACTTATTTTACAAAAGAAAAAGCAAAAGCAAAAAATCATAAGTTTTACTAAACTACAATATGAAAAAATAAAAATTTTCCTTGGAAAAGGGAAAAAGTTTGTTGAAATTAGCAGCAAAATTACTGTTAAGTGACCATTAATTATATTTTTGATACAAACGGTAAAGCATTGTTTACACTAATATCATATTTGATTGATTGTTTGCATAAATAGGCTCCGAAACTACTGGACCGATTTGAAAAATTTTAGGTAGGTAATAGGACAACGGGTAGTAAGAATTATCCTTCCGTAGGTACTTATCTGTTTCACATAACTTCTAAACTTTTCCTTCTCCCTTTGCCGAAGTATTATGCCTACCTTATATATCTTTCTATACATATACTTAAATAAAAATGAATCACCGTAATGTATGTACGTATGTAGGTACTGTACGCGCATATTCAGAACGATTGCACCAAATATCTTATTTTTTAAATGGGTAAGTACATAAACCGTGCGAAGCCGGGATGGGCATAATTTTCTAAAGTAACTGACTGTCTGTTACGCTTTCCCGCTTAAACTACTGAACCAATTTTGATGATATTTAAAGCATAGATTAAGTAGACCTTGAAACGAACATAGGATGGTTTGTATCCTATGGGAACCTATAAAACGGGTTTACGCGGGCGAAGCCGCTAACGGAAGGCTAGTAGACGCATAAAAATGTGTATTCATAAATTAATTAAATAATTTGGGTAACTATGTACATTCTTAGCTAGATATTTTTATAAAAACAGCATAGGAATAAGAAGTATCGTAACTTCAAATGTTTTGTTATCAATAAAATCAGTCAATACATTTACAATTAAATGTAGAGTTGGTGAAGTGAGGGCTGGTAGAAATAAGGTGGGTAGTTTTAGTTTTAACAGGTTGGTATTATTAAGTTCTACAACTTATGCACTCATCTTAGCTATATTTTACATGATTTTAAGTGTGATTATCTATACTAATATTATAAATTCGAAAGTAACTCTGTCTGCCTGTCTTTCTGCTACGCTTTCCCGTGTAAACTACTGAACTAATTTTAATGAAATTTGGAACACAGATAGAGTGGACCTTGGGAAAGGACATAGGATGGTTTTTATCCTACGGGAACTTATAAAACGGATCCACGCGAGCGACACCGCTGGCGGAAGGCTAGTATTTTATAAATGAACAAGATATCGACAAAAAATCCTTATACAAAAACGTTATAAATATGCATAAATTAGCATATTTTTTATTCTAATCCTACTTGCCTTAAGTCCATGAGACTCATATTAATATGTGAATACAAGTATCGAGTAGAAGTTACCTACTTAATACTTGTATTTCATCTAAATTACTTAATTATAGAAATAAACATGAATTACTTATGTACTTCCAAACTGGCAATAATTACAAAAGATAAATAATAACTTAACTTCATACATAAAATATTTAAAAAGGAAAATAATTTAAACTTAGAACAAATTCGAAAGTTCTCGTAGCTGCTACGTTCGCGCGGGAAACTCGCGAAGTTTGCGCCAAGTTTTCCGGCACGCCCGGCCCCGCCCCTCGGCCATCTCGCTCGCACCGCGACAAGCGGCTAACCGCACGCGGACGCGGCTCAAACTCCACTCACTTTGTTTTGTACTTTATTTCGTCATCAATTTATGGCGTTAAACTTTTGGCGACGTAATTTGTTGATTGATGGGTGCTATTAAATTTGTATTTTTGTGTTTAATTTATGTAACATTAAAATTGTAGAGTTAAGAATATAGAATGATAGTAGTTTTGATTAAAGTTTTAAAAGATTTTTGTTTGTTTACTTTTCCTTGCAGCTACCATTATAAGAGTCCTAAAATGTCCGTTGGTGTTGAAAACTTTGTATTGTAATTTAATAACTCACCGGAGCTTAATGATCTACCCCAATACGGTGATTACAAGTGTCAATCGAGAACCATCGAGTCAGAATTCCTCGCGTGCTTTATCCAAATGAAGTGCCACCCTGCGAGGCGCACTCCCGACTCAAACATGGAAATCATAATTTTTCATGAGCTCGTTGATAGGTTTTCGCACCGGCCGCGGTTTCCCGCCGCCCCGTGGCCTAATTACCGCCGCCTCGCGATACGTCACCGCGGTGATTCAAAATAATCCACCCATCCCTCTCTCACTGGTGATCGACGGCACCGGGTGTCCCGCTTTCGCGAGCATTTTTATAAAAACGCAGAGACCGACCGCAGCCGTCCCGTTCGTTCCCACTGCGGCTCCACGCCGCCCGCACCCTTCGTCTCCTTCCCGCTTTCTACGAGACGTAGGGGCCGCCACCCGGGTGGGGGCGGCGACCGCGCGAACGCAAAATATTGACCATCGGAAAAAGTCGCGTCGTATCGCAGTCATCAGTCGAAACTGAGTCCTCGCGAGTACGCGTCCCTTCGCGGCGACTTCGTTGCGCGTCGTGAGTCTTCGGCTTGCGGTCCCTGCGAGTCGCTTATTTTTCCGAGTCCCCCGCCCGGCGTCTTGCCCGCGCCCAACAAGTGGTGTGGTGTAGACGGTCGCTCGCGACTCACACCGTCACACGGCGTCTCGCGCCCATACTTTACACAACTTTCTGGAGTGCTCCGCGCGCGCTTTGCCGCGAGTTTGAAATTCGATCGCGTGTTTGAAACTTTAGCCGAAGTGTTCGGAGACTAGTGGCGTGACGTAGGACTTTAGTGGCGTGTCGAGGGACCGTGTTCTAGGGTATACTGGAGTCGATGCACCTTCCGCACGCGAGCCCCCCGGCCCCGACCATGGCGGACGTGTACAGCCACATCCACGACTACTACCGGCAGAGCCACGGCGAGCTGGTGCAGACTGGATCTCCTGCTGTTCTGTGCTCGGCACTCCCTGGCCATTGGCGGTCGAACAAGTCCCTGCCCGTGGCTTTCAAGGTGGTCGCCCTGGATGACGTTACTGATGGTACCTTGGTGACGATTAAAGCTGGCAATGATGAGAATGTAATGGCGGAACTGAGAAATTGCACGGCGGTGATGAAGAACCAAGTGGCGAAGTTCAATGATCTACGATTCGTGGGCCGCAGCGGTCGAGGGAAGTCGTTCTCGCTGACAATCACCATCAGCACATTCCCTAGCCAAGTGGCCACATACACCAAAGCAATCAAAGTCACGGTAGATGGACCCAGAGAACCCCGGACGAAGCAAAGTGAGTATAGTAAGTTATACGACGTCTTATTTTCTGATTAATTTTAAGATTTAAATTATTATTTACTTATGTCTACTTATGTTATAATTTTATTCTACAAATGGATGAAATTAAAATATAATTTATTCCTTATTAATATTATTTATTTAATTATATTTACTCAACTAGGGTAGATAGATACCTACTTCAAAATTAAATAAATTTATAAATATTTTTATATTTAAACGGCATTCTTTAAAAAAACTCAACAAATCTTGTCGCTAAAGTTTAATTGATATTTTAAAAGACTTTATTTTTGAAAAGATATTATTTTCTTGTGAATCAAAATTTCCAAACCCTTTAATTTTTAATTAAAATTTAATTTTTAATTAATTAGAATTTAAAAAAAGTATGTCACAGCGACAGCAAATTACCGTTTTTAAAAGACTTCCACGATTGGCTCAAATCAATTTATAATGTCAATTGTATAATGCGCATGCGACGCTCGTCTTATGTCCATTGAAATATAGAGCCATAATTTATAGAAAAATAAAGCACAAAAATACGACTACCTACCGAATACTGAAATGTTTTGGAGTATAAAATTACTTACATAAAATACAAAACTACCCTTGTTTACAATACTTTAAGAAATTGTTTGCAACCTTACAAAAACAAAATAGCGGTAGCGTAGCAGACGTACTATCATTTTCTAATGGTTCTATATCCTTCCTATATTATACTTCAGTTATCACATTTAATCACAACAGTATTTATTGTCTCTAAAAATGTGCCAATGACAAAAGGAATGTATCATAAATTAATTTTCTTTGTTCTAAATTCTCATAAATTTATCCGATTGCGCGTGCGCATCTGGCCTACCGCCAGCCCGCAGCAATACCGCCATTCGACCGCATTTAAAATACATACCTATTATATATGTTAACCAATTCAATGCTATTATAAAAAAAATGAATTAATAGGTAACGTCCTTACTATCTTCAGTTTTCATCAGTGCCCAGTACTCGTCATTCATAGAAAAAGTATATTTTTTCCCTTTTTCTATGAAATGACGAGTACTAGTACACCGACGACATTCTGGACGTTTAACTATGTTTTCGTTGTAAATATATTTACAGTTATTTAGTTAGTAGAAATTTATTAGGTCATAATACATCCATTAACAGGGTGGCCCCCATCAATAATATTTTCATGTAAATTTTCACCAAGACGAGAGCATAATGGCTTATACTGTCAAAAACATCAGATCTCATAGGTATAGCTTCTGACCTTAGGTTGGGTTATGTCGACTTAGATTGTGTTACATATCCTAACTCTACAATCCCTAACTTTACAAACGTACATAAACTAAACCTTAAACTAAATACACGGCTTGGCCTCTTTGCTACCGTGTGGATGTAAGGTGATAAATTAATTCACTTTTCTACCGTATAAAGTAGTTCTTGTAACACGCTGATGTCAATACCCATGTCGTTGGCCAAGCCTAGTATTTAGTAGGCAGTGAACAATCTTGTTTCAGATGCTTATGAATTTCCTTACACCATCTTAAATGTTATAAATAGCATGATATTTAATATTATCGTTAAGTTTAATTTATTAATAGCTTGATATTAGAAATCCTAACAAGAGTGTCGAAATAATATTATTTATGTTTTTTTTACTTACATTCCTTCCATATCTACAAGAATTAAGACTCTAAATTTATTAAGCTACTACTTAATTCGAAAACATTTATTATTTTTTGTAATTGCGCGTACGACTCTAGCTTTTGACAAACTACAAACGTTACAAAATTTAAGTAGTTTAATGTGACCATTTAATGTGATTGCGTATGCAATGCAACAATACGCAGCTCCTACGATACGATATTCTATGATTGTACACCATTTTTAAAAGAAAGTTATAGCTTCCATACAAATCTTAAATGGTACAAAAAGGCTTTACCCCGGTGCGGTAGCGTCAAATAGGTAAAAGCATTCAGAATAGTTTTATTTTCAAGTAATTTTCACTAACAACACAGAATTTTGTCCCAAAACTCTACTTATCCTGAATCCTGAGTGATGTCAAAACAAAAGACTAAGTAATTTAATGTGATTACCCGTGCGAAGCTGACCGAGATTATTTTACAAATCGTATCCTCAGCTTTACTTTAGTTTAGGTGCGGGCTGAAATTTTGTAGGAGGAAAAAAAGTTTTCCTGATGCATGACGTATACTGCGGACTGCGCCTGGTTTGGGGAGTTTGAATAAATGGGGCTTCAGCCCCCTAGGCCCCCTGGATCCGCTAGTGATCCTCAATAAAACATTAATTATTATTATTAATATTCAAATACTCTGCTCATTCTGTAGTGATCTAAAAACAAAAGACTAAATATTTTTAATATGATTGCGCGTGCGATGATAGGCAGTCTCTACAATACCATATTATAAATCATTTGAAAGAAAGAAAGTAAAAAAACGGGTTGCACTCCGGTAGTACCGGCAGAAGTGAAAACTTGAACATTAACGTTGTGCATTTTTGATATTTAGGAATGGTTAGGGAATAATTTCGCACGAATCGCTTTTATTATAAGTACTAGCCTTCCGCCAGCGGCTTCGCCCGCGTGGACCCGTTTTATAGGTTCCCGTAGGATAAAAACCATCCTATGTCCTTTCCTAAGGTCCACTCTATCTGTGTTCCAAATTTCATTAAAATTGGTTCATTAGATTAAGCGAGAAAGCGTAACAGACAGACAGACAGAGTTACTTTCGAATTTATAATATTAGTAGGGATAGCGGCCGCCCACGACTTCGTCCGCGTGGATGTTTGATTGTTTGAACATGCTAATCTCAGAAACTACTGGTTCGAATTGAAAAATTATTTTTGTGTTGAATAGTCCAGTTATTAGGGAAGGCTATAAGCTATTATAACATCATGCTATGCGACATTAAACTCCTCCAACGATGTATTCTGTTTGATAGATATGATCTTTGACGTTAGGAACACACCTACATTGCTTAGACAACAGTGAGTGCTTGTAATTTAATATGAACTTTATACAATAGCAATAAAGCTCAAATTGACTACGTTTTAGTTAGAAAACATTTGTATGGGAAAAAGAAAAGGGCTGTTTTTATGGTTTTTCCGGCAATTATTCGAATTTTTCTCGCCGTTAAAACCATCCTTGAACTTCAACGAAAATTAAAAAAAAACAATTGGCCAAATTGGTCTAGGCGTTGTTGAGTTATGCGCTTACCAACACATTTTGCGATTCATTTTTATATTATAGATTATTTTTCATCTAGTATTTTCAGTAGGTTTTCATCTAGTATTTTTATAAAATACTCACTCATTTTCTTTCACTATTTCTTCGTCACTTTTTTCATTAATAGATGCACTTTGCTCAATGTCCACATTTTAAATACTTGATATAAACGAATTTTACAAGTATAGACAGTCGAGTCGTCATCAACTGTCACCTTTCCGTCTTACGAATTTTTTCATGCCACGTGTCCTGACGCGAGTTTAACATTTTTTACCCATCCCAAAAAAAGTGCACAACGCCGCTAAAGAAGTTTTCACTTCAACAATACAAATCAGAATTGCTGTACAAGAAGGCGGCAGCCCGGTGCGTCACTGTCAATAAATGAATTCAGATCATTTTATTTTCAATCCTCACTGAAAAACACGGGATTCACTTTAAAAACTCAACTCATCCTCAGTGATCTCAAAACAAAAGACTAAACTCATTTAATGTGATTGCGCGTGCGACGCTGGCCAACCGCCAGCCCGCAGCGGCGGCGCCGTATAACCGCATTCAGAATAGTTTTATTTCCAATCCTCTCGCATTAAAATCGAGCGATTCATTTCAACGACCCCGCATAAACGCGAGATTGTCTTAAATAAACCATAATGACTGAGAGCGAAAAATTGTGTGATCGGATGATGTGTGAGTCAGCCATTTTGTCATTTAAAATTGTCCAGTTCTACCGTATTCATCATCAGATGTTTACGTTTCTATCACCGCTTTCTTGTAGAACAAATCATTGGTAAAAGTTTGTGAATAAACAGTCATACGAAATGTAGAGCAGGTATAATACATTCGAATTTATGCTTCAGTACAAAATATTTAGCATTCTACGTTAGCTAACTACCTACAAATGATATTCGAGGGTAATTGAGAAAAACAATCGACTTAAATTTTAAAAAGAGCTTGATTGAATTGAGGCACACTTACCTATACGTTGGGACCTATATGTATGATTTCTGTACTGAAATGTAAAAGATTATTTTCATTTTTTAATGTTTCTTAGTATGTAACCTATAAACACAATTAGAACATATTAGCCACTAGAACTAACTACCTAACTAGTAGAAGAAATTAGAATCATTAAAAATAGTTTCTATAACTACGAAGGATAACTGAAACCAGCTAACATTGAGCATGCGATGTCGAAATTCACATGCGTATATTTCAACCGGACACTAACAGGCATTTCCCTGTAAATCAATTGCCGGTTATTGCGAAACAATTTAGCAGATACACGGGTTAACGCATAGGAATTCCCGTAAATAATTCACTTACCATCTGCGCGATCTTACGTAGACGTGAGAATCAGTCAATCACATAGACATTCATTAGACGCTTAGTTTAATCTCCCAACGAGCTAAAGAATTATTGTTAGGAAGGAGTGTGCCCTCCGAAAATAACCCTGATTGTTCTGTCTTTACGACGCTGACTTAAGTAATGTGTTTTGACGTGCGCCTTATAAATGGTTATTGGTGTTTACAACGAATGCTTTTAAAAGTATAGCCAAACAGATAATGCGTGTACGGATTTCTGAAAGGAAAAATTTACATTAAGTATTTATTATTTCTCTTTTTCTAATGCCTAATCATGTTTAATTAGTAGGAAGGTTTGGTAACAGATCGAAATGACAAAGGGATTATTAACCGCTCAATTAGTTTGAGGATCCTCTTACATTATCTCTGGCAAAAGCTTTCAAATAGGACGGTTGAAGGACAGTCGCCAAAATCAATTAGATTACTGCGAAACTTTATACCATCTAGGTAGGTATTTCATATTATGATTTTTATTCGTATTTTGACAAATAAAGCTACGTGTCTTTTTAATGGATTTTTTACTTGAAAATATCATAGTTTAGAAAAAACATGTAAGAACTAAGTTAATCTCCAAAATCCGTTTACTATTAATAATTATTTGTTGTACACCCATAATTAAATCTTAATATGTATATAAAAACTAAAGGGTTTTCTTTGTACGTAAAGACACGGTTTTCTCTATTATCATTAACTCCAATCAACTTCCCGGTGGGGTGGTAAATACCCCTTAGTACGTAGATGATAGTAAGGGAGTTTGATCGCGGTGGGTGGAAGTGGGTGGAAAAATCTGAAAAAAAAAATATCTGTACTTTTCTAACCAATAGGGACTTCTGGGTGGATCTCAAAATTTCTGGTATGATCTAGCAAACTATTTTAATTTTAATTTTATTGAGAATGTTCGAGAAAGTTACAGAAACTTCTCGAATCATTTGATTTTTTTAAATTTTTTATATTAATTGAAAATATTCGAGAAAGTTCCAGAAACTTCTCGAATGATCTGAAGATTTTTAAAATAATTGCAAACTATTTTAATTAATTGAGAATGTTCGAGAAAGTTCCAGAAATTTCTCAAATGATCTGGAAAATCCTAATCCTAATAATATTATAAACGCAAAAGTTTGTAAGTATGGATGTTTGTTACTCTTTCACGTAAAATCTACTGAATGGATTTAAATGAAACTTTACAATAATATAGCTCATACATCAGAATAACGCATAGGCTACTATACTACTTTATAAAGATATTGTGTGAATTATTTATTAATTTTGAATTATTTATTTTTTATTATTATTGTGTGAATATGACGAATATTCTGGCGTGCGCTGCCAAAACCGCTAGAGTTACACATTGGTAATGTATGATGGAAATGTTTATCTTAAATCGTCCTATAAAAAAGCTGGCCCACGGCACTACAGAAGAGACTTCACTTTATGCTAATGATCCTCTCTAACGCGGGTGAAACCGCGGGGCACAGCTAGTTTTACAAAAAAAACCTACAACGCTTATATGAATTCATAAAATATGATAAAATAACCATGTAACATGGCTTTACTTTTGCACTATATGATGGATACCTTAACAATAGAATCTAAAATTTAAAATCTAAGTTTTATAAAAAAAATCCTCTTATTACAAATTTATGTTAAACTACTTATTAATTTATGTGATTTGCGCTATTTACCAACTTTAATAGTTAAACATAATAAAGTAATACTCATTTTACTACAGATTTTAGCCAAATCTTGTCTACGTTCACCAATTCCTTTTCCACGTCACATTTAATCTCTACACGTTAATTAAGACACAACTAATCTACAAATCAACCGAGAATCAAAATGTTTTGACACCACAAATCTATTTTCGTATTACAACCGACCGTCTGTATAAACAGTCGTTGCGCCCAAACTTCGGTCAATAATAAAAAAGACATGCGGAAAAACTAACATCCTCGAACATAAACATCAAAGGCTTCGGGATAATAACGATAATAACGACCAATCCGTAGCCGACTAATGGCCGCTGGTACTAATTAATGTAACTCTATCGACTCCACTGTTATGTTGGCAACGTCCGTTTTGCTGATTTATTAATGCGTATCAAAATTCCAGAGCTGCCAAAATAATAATATTTTTAATGCGATATTTAAAATAGGTTATAAATAAATCTTTAAAAATTTTCGTTTTGGCAAAATTATATTTTACGCTGGCCAATATGCACAGAGTTTGCGATGCCTTATTAAAAATAAAATTTCATGCTTGATTTTTTGAATTTTTAAATTAATGTAATATTTCCACAACATTTTGTAATAAGTAGGTTTTATTAAATTAGTAAACATTGATTTTTAGTTTAACAATTTGAAATTGACGATTCAAACCAAGTATTACCACCATTAGGTGAAAGTCGGTGAAACGTTATTTTCTTCCTTTATATTTTTTAAATAAATGATTATATACAGGATTTAATTGTATTTTTTAACAAATTTAAAAATACTACTATAAAGTATTATAAACTAATTGTTTTATATCAGGCACTGAACTTAATAAATAGAAAAGTTCATGAGCATCAACCTGTCTATTAGTGCATTGCTGAAGGACTTTTCAATTGAGGTCAATTTGTGTACGCTTTTTGCACATTCAAAAATTGCTGTGATTCATTATCCTTTCAATTAAAATAGACATTTACCTTGCCTACTTATATTTAATTTTACTATTTTGTGATTACTTATCTTACGTTTAAATTAAGCTATCACAAATGCATGCGTCATCTAAATATACGCTCTATATAGAACACAGAAGCTGTAAATTCATATTGCAGCAAAATTGCGTAATATTCAAGGCCTAAAGACGCACCGAACTCTAATTCGCAAGTGTTGCGAATTCGCACCCCAAACTTTGGTACGCAACCGGGACGTTTAATATCACGGCCGCCGTACCAGCGGTTACCAAGTTTCATGGTTTGGCCACGGACGCGTAACAGATGTAAACAATCTCGGGGCTGGTCGTAAACTCCCGTTTGATCTGCCCGGTTCCCGCCCGCCTCTAAAATATGGATTTTATGCCCCTGCTGCCGCACCACATCCACGCCGACCCTCATAACCGAAGGAGCCGCTTGATGATTAAAATTCAACCCTACTTCCCAACTAAAACTTAATGATCTGGTCTGGAACTAGCTTGACAGCGGAAATCCCAATCTTGAAGGGTCTTGCTTACTTCATATTATTTTGATGATTAAGTCGATTCTTAATGAAATAAGGTGTGTAAGCATTTTGGAATTTTCCATTAATTAGACATATTTTTAGCGTAACTACTCATAATACAGTTGCAATAACATAAAATAAAATTATTTTAAATATGCACTATTACCTACATTGTAAGATGTAAAGCAATAAATCTATTCAGAAAGGTAAGTCAACACCTTGGGAACTACTAAAAACCAATGTAAAACAATGAACAAAACTATAAGTCAAACAGAAACCCTGGCTGGTTGCATTTTTTTTTCATTCCTGTTCGTAGGTATAGTCTTCGGTACAATTGATCAAACAAACTAAGAATCAGAATCGACGATCCACAAAGAGCGTTCCATAAATAAGACATGATTAATATTACGACTACAATTAATTTAGGCAAACACTACACGAGCGGCCAAGACGATCAAAACAATAAGCCCGCAGTGGAAACAATAAAAATGCGGTGTTTGTTGTAGACAGTCGCCACCCCGGCAAGTTATGAGCATTACGAGCAATAACTCACTCTGATTCCATTTATTCATGCGCATCTTACATTAATTTACGAGAGACAAACGCTCGCATCTCATCTGAGATATTTAATGCTCGTTTTGACACTTATGTCGTATCGTTCACCAGTTTATTGTCCTCGTGGTACCGAAATCGGTCGCCTTGAAGACGCTATATATCAACATCATTGTTTTAAAATAGATTACAATGGAATGTTCCTAAAGTCTTCCAACTTTTCGGCTTTAAAATTGAAAAGAGACCTACAATATATATTTTTCCTTTTTATGATAGAAATAAAAAATACAGTCAACAGATTTCTAAAGGGAACTAAATAAGTTCCCATATTCCTGTCACTGATTTTAAATATTAATGACTATAAAACTGTTAAAATACAAATCTAAAATGGTCCAAATACACCGACATTAAGAGCAGATCTCGTTACCGCGTTAATATTCCGAGTCCCGCATGTGTAAAGGGTTGGGGAACTGAATTTAATTGAATACTGGCATTAACAAATGGAGCAGCCGTTTCCGAGCTACACATTTAACTTATTATTGTTCCATGATGCCAAGCGTTCTTCTGCTGGATTGCCACGTGACAGCACGACGGGCCATCCATCACGTTCTTAATTTAAAATGCCCGCGATTTGGAAAACTCGCCCGAAACGCTCGCTAATCTCCCGGCCTAACGGATTGTGTACAGAAATAAAGCGATCTTACAAACATTCCGAGTATCCAATAAAAATGTCGACACACCTGATTATTTACGAACCAACTGACATGTTTAGATTAAAGACTAAACACTAATCAAGCGCAACAATAAACTTCAGAAGAATCACTAAGCGTAATTCAAAACAAAGTACCAAAGTGATCGTAAATAGTTAATCCCGTAATAAAAACGTCGATACACCTGATCGCATCGATTGAGATGGCTCGCTACTAGATTAAAAACACCATAAAGTTGAAAATAGACGTCGGTGTGGCGTCTTCAGTAGCTATCGATTAAACAAATAAAAAAGCGTTTCGCCAGCTGAAAGGCGAAAGGCAACGTGACGGTGGAGGCTCGTAAAAACGTATAGCACAGAGATGCCGGCTAACTGCAGTAGTAAACCGACTCGTTTTGTATACAGGCCCCTTGTTATAGTCGGCGGACGCGGTAAACAGCCGGGCGTGTGTCGCCGGCTTTACGGTTATCCTTTGTGAGTTCTGATTGCGACGATCTTGCGGACATGACCGGCGACCTAGGAATCCTTACAATTGGCAGACGAGAAAGAATCTGGCGCAAATCTTAATTTGTCTACCCAGACTCAACGGTAACATTACGTTTCAAACGAACGTCTTGTTGAATGGATGTTTTGGACCCAATTGTTAGATATGTGACCAATATAACAGTATATTTAAAATAATAAAATCGACTTTAAGTACGATGCAATACTGAAATACTTTAACAGACCTAAATATTAGACGGGGGATGCAATTTTTTTAATTAGGTTCATCTTTATAAATTATAATATATGAAGCAATTCCTTTAAACTAACGACTTTTTACAAGTAATTTATTTCACTTCCAAATATTTTTCAATATACTTACAAATCAATTTATAATTTTGATAACGATTTCAGACATATGTATTTAATTAAAATATTCTCTTTTGTTTTAGATTACGGCTACGGACATCCCGGAGCTTTCAGCCCGTTCCTCTTAAACCCTGGATGGTTAGACGCAGCATACCTCAACTACGCCTGGGCTGATTACTTCAGGCCACCCCAGCTCAGAGATCCCGCAGCTCTCGTAAAAGGTATGGTACCTCCCATTTTATTCTAGAAAAATGTTCTCTAGAATAGTTCCCAGAAATTCAGTAATCAAATATTCGAAAACAAGCAGGAAGCCTAAACAAAAGTACAAAGCACCGATAATGCCAAAACGTACACGTAGTGAAACGTTCGCTAGGATCCGGTTGCTCTGAAAGTTCCAATCGGGGAATTATTTGGCGTTCGTTAATTTAAAAATTCCCGATTTAGCAAACAACACTCGAAAACATGTTGCTCGCAGAACCACCCTCAAGGCCGTACAACGCAAAGCTCAAATAAAAGAAGCTCCTCTTGAGCGGTGCAAAACAACACCGGTCCGACCGAAGCAAAACCACCCGCTGAAGTTCCCTCGCCGGGGGAAGGGTGTTCAGCAGAAAACGGACAAAAAAGCAACGCCTTCACGTTCGAGAGAGTGTGGAGTCAATTTTATTCCAATGTAGGCGACCGCGCCACCAGCTACTTTTTGTTTCCGACGGTGAAACGCGAGGAGCGTTGTACTCAAACACCTACCGACTTTTATTAAACGTACGCTTCGTTTTAACGGAGATTTGCGAAACTTTGAGACTGCATATGTCTGCAGGCTATTACTTGCTTGGTTATGTTCAGAAAATTTCATCCATCCCGATATTGTTCAATTTCCTAATGCAGTTGCGTCATGGTAGCTTTATTAAAAATGTGTCCGTATCATTGTATTATAGCAACCGTAAAATACAGCAAAGGCAGCAAAGCTCTGTCCATAACCAATCATTAATTTGTGTCTATGCGTAATTAAAAATAATTTCGTGATAAAAGGAAAATCAAATCCAGCAGTCGAGATCACCTCAATCAGGCGCGCCGATATTGGCCCCCACCTCACCAAATTACCCCCTAGTTACAACCCCACCCACCCCGATGCCTTTTAAAGTGGTCTGCGCACTGCCACTGCTGCAAATATAAAAAGTGCAAAAGATTCGAGCGTCGCACCACCTCCGAGCTCTTTGTGGCCCAATCTGTGCCTTCATCGTGTCCTTTTTATGCGACAGCTTCTCTTACACGCTATCGAGGATCAAAGCTTGCACGGCTACAAGAAATTTTTGAACACGGCTACTAATGAAAATTTCACGTTTCGAGCTCTCTTTGTCCACTCGGGGCGGAGATAGCGCGCTTCCTTATCGCGATGAAACCGGCTTTGTACCGCATGTGTCGCCTGTAGCACCTCCGCGCGTGCCTCGCATCGCTAATGCCTCCTCGCAAAGGAGACATATCCAACCGAATTACCCCGGAATGTCGTGTCTCGATCGTAAAGAACGACGTCGCATTCGGATAAATAAATATTGCACCCTCACCCTCCCGATATCGCACTAAAAAAACATCCCTTTTGGTGAAGCCGCCTTTAAACGCCTACAGATTGTACATTATCCTTAGTACGATTATGCACCCTCGTTGTTCAGGGAATCGGCAGAGTGCCCGCGAGCCCTGAGCTGCCCCATGGGACACGTTCTTCATATTACGTCATGTTGTTATAACAGAAAAGTAGCAAAGAGCACGACGTTAGATATGCAGATTCGATTACTAAACATGAGTGTTTTTGTCTACAGGTGGAGCTGCACCGATCACGACACCGCCGGTGGCATTGCCGGGAGCTGATCTGTTTCCCTTCCCGCCTGCGATGGCTAATCTGCCGCCAGCGGGATTGATTCCTTCGCCTGGAGCATTCTTACCACCAAACGGACTTCTGCCTTTCACGCCACATCCCGCAGAGCTAGCGTTGAAATCATTGCCTGCAGAACTTGCTCTTAAAAATGGAATGAACCCTTACGATGCATTGAGGCATTTACAAAGCAACGTTTCTTCAATGGATACGTCGAGTGCCAGATTATCGCCAACTAGCAGCCGACAGAGTGGAAGTCCCAGAAGTATAATTAACGCGAGTCCGAGGTCGAAAGCGGATTCCAAATCGGAGGTCAACTCCACGCACGACGCTACTATATCAGATGAGTCGGACGAGGAACCGATTGAAGTTGTAAAATCGGCTTTCCATCCGATGCGGCCAGCTAATGTTGAGCTGCAGGAGATGAAGCAAGTGCAGGCGGCAGATTCGACCGTTTCCGATAGACCACGACATCGAAATGAGTTAAAAGCGCCTTCACAACGAACGACGCGAGTATTGTCGACTAGTCCTACTTCCACAAAGATTAGCAATGGCACGATACCAACGCACAAATCAGTTTGGCGACCGTATTAACAGTGTTAGTGGCGGCTTAGTTAATAATTCCGTGTGATGCGGACCTGTTAAATGTGATACAAATGAGCTTGTAAATAATATAGTATTGTTAAAAGGATATGTCAGATATTTATTATTAGTCGTAGGTAGATTTATTATAGATCGTTCAAAAGTAATTGGTAGATAAAGAGTTTAGTGATTGAGCAATAGATTAATAGCCAATTGTTGTATGCCTGTTAATGCTTACCGATTTAATATTACATGATATTTGTTTAATGTCAATGTCAAGTCACAGTTATTCGAATGCTAACAATTTGTCAAAGAATAAGAATTTATATAGATTTTAATGTTGATCCAAATATTCGAAATGACTGACTACTTAAGGTACTATGTAACATTTGTGTATATTAGTGTAAATATTGTAAATGTATTTATTGAAGACAGTCATTGTATATTAAAGAATTGATAGTGAGCTACGTAATATTGACTTGTAAATATGTAGAGGTATTAAAATTACATTAAAAGGTATTTGAAAATTTATACTGTATTTTATTGTACCTTTCCTAGATATATTTTATCGACTGAATGAGACAAATTTAAAATTATATTTAATGTAATTACCAAGTATAAGTTGCTTTGGGATTATTTTTAATGGGTACTACTTATAGGCACATTAAAATTAATTTTTAATATGGAAATATCAAATTTAATATTAACTTATAAAAATTAGTAATATCATTTTACTTTATGTAGGTAAGTTATGTATTACAAAGCAGTGTAACAGTGCATCAAATATTATTTGTCGAAACTTTTTTACTTGTGCAATGTTTTTTACTTTTGCAATGAGCTACCTACCTACTTTTAGAATAATATACCATCGCAACAATGCCATAAATGATATGAGTAGAAAATTGGACGATCCGCGTGGCGCAATGGTTACTATGCTGAACTGCCAATCGAGGGGTCCCGTCTTCGATTCCCGGCGAAACAGAAATTTAATTATTTTTTGCAACCTTTTTTTCATATCCCACTGCTGGGCAGAGGTCTCCTTCTTACAAGTGAGAGGGGTTTAGGCCATAGTCCACCACGCTGGCCAAGTGCGGATTGGTGGACGTCCTGCTTTCGAGAAATTATGAATTTCTCTCAGGCATGCACGGCGATGGAGAACATTGTAATCAATTAAATATCACGATATTTTCCATCACTGTGAAGCAGCGATAAATGTGCACATTACAAATTTCTTTGTCAGAGGTGCGCGC
The DNA here is from genome assembly GCA_911387765.1 of Pyrgus malvae. NCBI lineage: Eukaryota > Metazoa > Arthropoda > Insecta > Lepidoptera > Hesperiidae > Pyrgus > Pyrgus malvae. The sequence goes on from OU426962.1 coordinate 15,927,908, forward strand.
CAAGGATTTGAACCCGGGATCGGACGCGTAGAAGACGGCGGCTTTCACCACTCGGCCATCGCTGCTCATTATAAATTAATTTAAATGATGAGTTTAAATTTCTGTTCTCGGTCTGGGTGTTGGTGTTCCTGCCTTTGTATGTGTCCATGGTACCCACACACAGGGTATTAATTACCTTACTGTGGGGCTATGAGTTTGTAACGTTTATTTTATTATTTATTGGAAATATAATAAAAACAATAAAATCGTTGTTATTCTACCAAACCAAGATTTAACCGACTTTCATGCGGCATTATAAACAATTCCCTGAAAATAACTATGTATTCTAAAGTCGGTACGGTGTTTGTTTATGTTGGTAGTCTGCATGTGCAATACACATGTTTAGGCTCGCTCTATGAACAATCCGCTGGTGACTAATGGAATTAAGTTCCTTTCATACACTAATGCTGTGGAGATTTTAGACTGGACACCATAGTTTCTGAACTTTCTCCAGTATACAAACTGTTTTGTAACCAAAAGTGTTGCTTTATTTGAATGTTTTTATAGGTACTGTAGAGTTTGATGCTTCACATCAACCTCTATGGTGATTACTGGTAACTTTTAAAAGTTATTAAGAAGATATTATTTTTAAATACGAATTAGATGTCGCTCTCTTCTGTTTTGTAACTGTTTGACTAGAGTCGTAGTACAGCTCCCATTAAAATAAGACATATAAATCCTCGGCAGTTTTCCTTTAGTAGCTTCCCCGCAGTATAGTACCTACATCTTTTAGTTGACATATCATTAGATAGAGTAATTAAAATTTATCATAAATTTATTATTTTATTTTATTATAGATTCCGAAAGTAAATGACATAAGCGCACTGTTGGGATTAGATGTAACCAAGCAGTGGCCTAAAACTATAAGATACAAATAAATAGAAATAACGGTTTACACTCATAGCCCCACAGTAGGGTAGATATACCCTGTGTCGCGGGTACCATAGACACATACAAAGACAGAAACACAAACACCCAGACCGAGAACAGAAATTTAAACTCAAATTACTGCCTTGCCGGGTTCTAACCGGGGACCCACCGATCGGCAGTCCGGCATGCTAACCATTGCGCCACACAGTTTGTCAGTTCAGATATTCGAAGTCAAATTAGAAAGAGTATAAAATTTAAATTAATAAAGAAAACAAATTATCTCTTTAAAAGTCATATTTTCTAATTTATTCTTAGTCTATATTAAAACTGGACTGTCATTAATTAACATAATCTTATAGGTATATTACTAGCCTTCCGACAGCGGCTTTGCCCGCGTGGACCCGTGTTATAGGTTCCCGTAGGATAAAAACCATCCTATGTTCACACCCAAGGTTCACTCTATATGTGTTCCAAATTTAATTATAATTGGTTCAGTAGTTTAAGCGGGAAAGCGTAGCAGACAGAGTTACTTTCGAATTTATAATATTAGTAGGGATTATATTAATAGTGCAAGCCGAATTTTGTCCCAGTGATTACGATAGCTGCATATAAAAAATCCGTAGTGGTCTCATTTTGAAGAGCTTCAGCCATAGATGTGAAAAATAAATATTTTAATAGTAAATCTGTTAAATAAATAAAAAACAACTATTTCATTTTCTTATATAGGTAATGATTCCGACCTGTCAAATATTTGTAGTTAGTTTGTTCCTCCTTCAAAAATATGACACAAGTGTGAAGTGCCTATGTACAAAAGGCATCTGTTCGAATTTTTGCAGGAAGTCGGAAAATACATATTATTGTGCTCTTGTTTTATTTTCATTTTCTTGGTGTATTTTTGAGTTATATCGGATAAAGTTGGTGACATTTAGTTCAATATAGGTTAATTAAAGTGCACAAGTGTTGTTAAGTTAATTAACAGTGCGAAAATATGATTTTTCAGCTTGCCACCAAAACTCCATGACGCGTTCTGGTAGTAGTAGCCATCGCTTTACAGTTGAACATCTGACTGACTGATTACTGACGACTTACTGGTTATACTTATGACTACTAAGTGAAGCAAAAATTATACATGACGCTAGCAATGTGCACATGGGTAGTTTAAATAATAAATAAATAAATAAATAAACGTTACACACTCATAGCCCCACAGTAGGATAATTAATACCCTGTGTCGTGGATATCATGGACACATACAAAGACAGGAATACAAACACCCAGACCGAGAAAAGAAATTTAAACTCATCATTCAAATCTCTGTTTCGCCGGTAATCGAACCCGGGACCCCTCGATTGGCAGTCCGGCATGTTAACCATTGCGCCACGCGGGTCGTCTGCGTTTGCGATGCCATTATTAAAAAAGCCGTCTGTCATTAATTTTTTTCGGATGGCGTATTGGAGTTTTGGCACAGGTTTTGGCCATTTTGATAATTTTAAAATTGAGTAGTCACTAAACGATAAGCTTGTCACAGAATAAAGTGATAAAATTTTCAATAAATGGCCACATCGATATAAAAATTTACTGTGAAAATTATACGTTTCTAATTTCTGTAGTTTCGGCTCTGCGATGAGTGTGCCACATCTAGTTGCACTACGTTGGTGAATTGGGCTTGTTTGAGGAGCGGGCGGCTGACCGCGGGCACCCTCGGGAGGACGCGCTGCAATCAGCTAACCGAATCAGTGCCGAGCAAACATTGCTGATACTATACTATCCCCAGTATCTATTTTTTCCGATATATTTATAAAGTTTTCGTGACCTTGGGTTCATAGAATAATTAGAAGAAAAGTCCTTTGTTGAGCAGGCATGTTTACGCTGACAAGTTACAGAGATTAAAAAAAATGAAATCTGCCCTCCAACCAGGTGGCTGATGACCTAAAGAAGACAGCGGAAAGCCGCTGGATTCAGAAGCCGCAGGACCGGGAGGAGTGGCAATCACGAGGGGAGGACCAGCAGTGGACTATGAAGGGCTGAAATAATGATAATAATAAATAAAACGAATAGGGCAGCGCTTGCTTGTTTGAGGAACGAACGCGGCGGCTGACCGCAGGTACCCTCGGGACGACGTCATTGCAATCAGCTAACCGAATCAGAGCCAAATAAACGCTGCTGATACAGTATGTCTCTGTACCTTAAAGATTTTAATTTTTTCTTGCTATGTATTTCAGTGAACCCACGTTATTTAAACAGCGGGCGGCTGACCACGGGTAACACTAGTGACAGTTAAACAATAATAATAACAGTCTTTATTTCTCTCAAAGGCATACAATGTTTCTACATATTAAATGGTTATGACAATTTGTTATTTATGCCAAGGCACATACAACATTATTAAAATCTAAGAAACCTTTGTAAGAGACTGGAGTTTGCGCTAGGATAAAAATAAACAAATCAGGATAAAGTTAAACAAATCAGGGCCGAACGACATTATTATCAACACTTTCAAAATTTTCACCGTTGGTTATTAATTCGTAAAATTAATGATTCTTTTATTCTGTATTTTTGAGGAGCGGGTAGTCGCAGGTAAATACTCATTTGCAGAAATGTAACTGCTATCGATAGGTAAGTAAATACGAGTAGATAAGCTTTTTCTTTGTTTCAAAGGTATCACATGAGGCGTGTTTGCGCAGACCTGATTCGGTTAGCTGATTGCAGCCGACGTATCCGCGGTGTGCCACCTCCTCTGCGAACATCTGCCATTCAGTTTTGTGCTAGTACCAATACAATGAGTCTGTTTCAGTGTTTCTAAAATATTAAACACAAAGAGCAACGATGGCCGAGCGGGAATTTGTATTTATCGGGGCTAAACATTAAATTGAAATATTGGCCAAGCTGACCAATTTGCAATTGGCCAGCGTGGTGAACTATAGCCTACATCCTTCTCACACGCTTCTGAGGAGATCTAATATCTCAACAGTGGGACATTAAAAGGACTGGAAAGATACCTCAAAGAAATTTAGGTATTGGAGAAAAGTTTATAAAAGTTTGGTATGAAATTAAATCATATATTATACTAGCTGTGCCCGCGACGTCGTCCGCGTGTATAAAGACATTTATAAAATGGATTGATTAAAAATTAAAGATTATTTATTTGCATTGAATAAGTAGTAGGTAGATTATTCTTACATATAGTGAACCTAATGTATTTTTTCTAAATCCTTCAAACCTAAAACAGTAAGGAATGCTTACTGTACTGATCTTACTATCCACTTTTCTCACGTTTCGCTTTTCTCGCGCAATCAGATTCTCTTTACAAATATGTACCTCGTTTATTAAAGTTAAGAGATACTGCTGTGCCCGTGGCTTCATCTATGTTAAAAATAGTATCTTTAGTAAATTGGGTGAATTTATACCGCAAAGAATGTAGAGGCAGAAAAGAGGTGCACTATACAACTACTTGTAGTTGGGAGATAAAATTTCTTAACATACACGTGGTTAGGATTAAACAATCGGAAAAATAATTGTAAGGTCAATTAATAAACTATAGGTTTAAAACTTGCGGACAGCAGTTTGGTCATAAGTCATAACTCATATAACATTGTGAAAACTAAAGCAGAAGGCAGGGTCTCTACACAGTGTGCTATCTGTATTTGGAAATAAAGAATATTTTTATAAAGAATCTTTAAAGAATCCTTAATATCTCCATCAACCAACGTGTGTGGATGAGCCCTCAGCCCGTACGCAATAAGAGACGCAAAAAATGAGTTAAGTTATCATTGGTCCAATTAACAATGTTCAGCATCATACGTATACCTACCCAACGATGGGACAACCCGCGTGGCGCAATGTTTACTATGCCGGACTGCTAATCGAACTGTCCCGGGTTAGAATCCGGGTGAAGCAGAAATTTTAATGATGAGTTTAAACTGTTCTCGGTCTGGGTGGTTGTGTTTTCTGTCTCTATGTGCGTTCATGGCACCAACGACACAGGGTATATCTACCCTAATGTGAGGCTATAATAATAATAATAATAATAATAATAATAATTCATTTAATTTAAGAAAATAATTCTCATATAAAACTCTAAATCACATTAAAATTAAATTACAAAATTACAAAAACATAAAATTAAAATTAAATTATAAAATTGCAAAAACATAAAATTAAAAATATAGAATAAAATAAGAATAAAATAAAATATAAAATATATACGTGTGAAACGTTATTTTTTATTTTTTTACACTATGTACTTACTTACTTTTATTAGACTTAAGGCTTTTATTTGAAATTATCTCCATCGATTCACTTTGGAGAAGAAATCAATATTACTCAATAACGCCATCTACCGTATGGCATGTAAACTTTGTGGTAGATAAATCGAATGTCAAATTACCAAATAGGTAGATTGGTTCACTAAAAGTTTAACTATTCGTCACCTAGATGTCTGCAGTAGTCTCGTTTTGTTAAGGCTTTGTACATTCTGTATGAAGGTTTAGATTCCGAATCTTACAACCTTAATGCTGGATGCATTGAGATTGTAAGATTTGGATTTCGGTTCATCGGAGCTTGAGGCCTCCTCAATATTGGGAGAGCTCCATGCTCAGCAGTGGAATGCTAAAAAGGTTGCAGCTTGATATAATGTAGCGATAATAATCGTTTCAGCTGCAGCCTGTTCATAATCTTCCACCCCAAAAGAAGACTAATAAGCTGAGCAACTAACTCAATGGAGCCTGTGATGTAAGGTTCGGCGGCGGTAAGGCTCGCGATGCGCTTATTAGGTACCTATAGTCTAGCCATACTCGGCCAACGAAAGAAAATACAGTAAGCTGATCTAAGTATATTTAATATAGTCGACAATATTAGTGACAGTTCAAAATAATTTTACTTAAATTTAAACTTTTATTTATGGTTTTGAATGGGCTGTTACCGAAACTTTCATACAAATTCCCCAAAGTGCCTTTTAAGTTTATGTCGCGTATTGTGTAAATGAACATAACTTTTTTGTTTATCACCCGATTGATATGAAATACACACTATTGTTACGGAAATTCATTCAACAATATATCAGTAAACACATCATTCAAAGAAGGAAAAAGAATTTGAGAATGAAATATTAAGTTAAGGTTAATTATTGTACGCTTGAGATACCAACTTTCGAATCCATTTTATTTGCTATTGAGGGGTAGTTTTGAAAAAAGCTTAAATAGAATTCTTACTATGTTAGTAAATATTACAAATACAAAATTATAAGTATATTACTCTGCACAAAAATTTTCTGTACATCAAGTTTCGACACTCAATTTTCAAAGAGTTTCAAAGAAAATTGACATTGAAAGGGTGAATTTCGGGAAATGCTGAAACACGTATTCTTTTATTTTGATTAGAAAATATTTATACCAAATTTCAAGAAAATCTATTGAAAAAATCCAAGTTTTCCATACAAATTTTCATCGCTCATTTCACACCCTTAAAGGGTGATTTTTAAAATTATCTATAGCCTAAATGTTAACGAGGACCAATATATATAAAACAAAAAAAGTTTCATCAAAATCCGTCCAGTAGTTTTTGCGTGAAAAGCTAACAACAGACAGACAGACAGACAGACAGACAGACAGATAGACAGACAGACAGACAATAATTTCAAAACTTATATTTTTAGCTTCTGTTACTTATAAAAAGACCCCTAGAAGTATTTTTTTAAATTTATATGCAATGTACAGAATTGACCCTGCTTACAGTTTTATTATATGTATAGATTTACGATAGCTTGTAATACGCTCGAGGTACAGTTAATACTCGTATTATAATAACGCATTACCCGCTACTAAATAATTATTATAGAGCGAGGCACGTTCTCACCATGAATGGTGCGGGATCCTCATTATGGGCCTCTGATTCCATCGGCCGCGTCGGTCTTATAAACTTGCTTTTTGACGGAAAACGTCCATATTGAGGCAATTTTTTTGTTCGATAGATTTTATGATCATATACCCTGATAGAAATAATGAAATACCGTTAAACCTTAGGTGAGTAAAATGAAAAATGTAAGCTTGCTGTAAGTCGCGTCATTATGGTAATGATACTTTCTACTTACTAACTTCGAGGTGCAGTTGCAGATTATATTAATGCTATAATATAAAATAAAATAATATATGTATATAGTAATAGATATACCCTGTCTCGTGGGTGCCATGGACACATACAAAGACAGAAACACAAACACCCAGACCGAGAACAGAAATTTAAACTCATCATTCAAATTTCTGCTTCGCCGGGAATCGAACCCGGGACCCTTCGATCGGCAGTCTTCAGTGCAGACGATAGCTACACATAAATAAAAAATTGGTTATGGTCTTAATTTGTAGAGCTCCAGCAGTAGATGTGCAGAAAAATAAATATTTTTATAGTAAATCAATTAAATTCATAAAAAAACAACATTTTTATTTCCTTCCTGTCAAATATTTGTTGTTTTTTTTTTCATTTTTAATAATAGCTTCGCAAACTCTGTGCATATTGACAGCGACAAGTACCTATAATTTTTGCATCACTTAGTAGTCATAGAAAAAATCAGTAAGTCGTCAGGTATCAGTTAGTCTAGTCAGTCAGATGTTCATGTAAAGTAATGGCTACTTTCCCAGAACGTGTCCAATGAAGTTGAGAAGGCAAGTCGAAAGAACATGTTTTCGCACTGTTATTTTATTTCACAACACTCGTGCACTGTCATTAACCTATATTGAACAAAATGCCACCAACTTTATCCAATATAACTCAAAAATACACCAAGAAAATGAAAATAAAACAAGAACAGTGCTAAGAGTTTTTTCTGCTTGCCTCCAAAATTCCATCGGACACGTTCTAGTAAAGTAGCCATCGCTGTGCTTGAATGTTGGACTGACTATTTTGTTATTACTTTGTCCAGTTTCATTTATAGAAACTGGCAAAAAATTGATGCAAAAATTATACTTGACGCTGGCAGTATGCACAGAGTTTGCGATGCCATAATTGAAAAAAAGAGGCGTATGTTATTACTTTTTTTTCTGTGGTCTATGTCTTTTGACCATTTTGCCTATGTCAAAGCTGGGTTGTCATTACATACTTTTTAATATTTTATTTGACGTTTTATTAAACTAAATTAAATACACGCGAATGTTTCGCTGGCGACCCACTAGTAGTGCATTATCCGTCTAATATGTAAACACTTTTCTTTCATATAAAGAGTCACGTTCGCTCCATGAATGGCGCGGGGTCCTCATTATGGGCCTTTGATTCCATCAGCCGAGTCGGTCTTATGACTCGCTTTTGGCGGAAAGCTATCCTATTGAGGCAATTTTATCGAACCGAACGCCAAGTTTAATTAAAATAAAATTATATTTTTGTAATCTAAGTTTTAAGAAGATCGATTTTTCTGTTTATAACACCTTTTTTGTATCGGAGGGAAACCTTCAAAGGGTACCCGGCTCCTTGGGAGAGGATACCTGGTGATGTGGATTTGGTGGCTGGCTGGCTAGTTTTCTTTGGTATAAAAATCCACATAAAATATAATGTTTTTTGAAAATTGTAAGGTAATTAAAATGATCAGCTACTATGTTTTTCAGTTGATTTATAAATTTAGGCTAGTTAAAATAGAATATTATAAGTGTCAGAATGGACTTTTTGATACAGAAATGTTAAAACTATATACGAAGAGTTCCTTCCGTACCATTATCTATTAAAAAAATCACGTTTCTTGTATAGGAGCCCCCTTAAATATTTATTTTATTCTATTTTTAGTATTTGTATAACAATAGTGGAAACAAAAATACATCATTGCCTTTGATTATCCATAGAAATCATTGCATTAAGATTGAATGAAAGGCAAAATTGTGGTTTACGATTTATGACGTATTAAAAAAAACTACTTACTAGATCTCGTTCAAACCAATTTTCGATGGAAGTTTGCATCGTAATATACATCATATATTTTTTTTTGTTTTATCATTCTCTTATTTTAGAAGTTACGGGAAACCTCAATATCATTTTTGAAGACCTATCCATAGATACCCCACCCCACACGTATGGGTTTGATGAAAAAAATTTTTTTTTAGTTTCAGTTCTAAGTATTAGTAAATTTATTGCTTTCTTCTATTTTTGTGTGAAAATCTTAATGTGGTTCACAGAATACATCTATGTACCGAGTTTCAACAGTGTAGTTCTTATAGTTTCGGAAAAAAGTGGCTGTGACATACGGACGGACAGACAGACAGACAGACATCACGAATTCATAAGGGTTCCGTTTTTTGCCATTTGGCTACGGAACCCTAAAAAAGGGGCGAAAAAAGCACGTTAAAAATTTCTCCAATGCTATGGACCCTATCTGTTTCTTAAAATTTAAACGTGTATCTTGATTTTTTTATAACTTATAGTATCAACAAAAGTTTTTCAAAACATTTACGAAAATCTTAAAACCATTTTCCTTAAAAATTCCTGAAGTGACTCTGGCACAATCACCACCGTGCCCCATCACATGGGATACCATCCTATTTGGATATATTAAAAACCTGTGGCCAGACGCCCGCTGCCTCACTGAGTGTATTCTGAATTTGAAATTTTGTTTGAGCCGCGATTCAAAGCAGTGATTACGCAGCCCCGTGTATACTTTTTGTACTGAATTCACATTACGTTCGTTACGGGCGCATTGAATTGTCATTGAACGCAAACATTTTGCAGTTAGCACGGCGAGCCTTTTAGCTTTTTGCTGATGGCGGTTTAATGAATGAGTAGTTTTGCTTGCGACTTTGATTGCGGCTCGTATTAGCTGTAGAGACTTATCTATAAGGATCGATTATATATGTCTTCAATTTTTAAAAATATTTTGATTATTTTTTTCTAGGAGTTTCCGCAGTGACATTGACACACCTACTGTCACCATAATTATGATACCTACTCAGTCCTTATCACATAATATAATATTAACCGTAAAGTAAACGGTCATACTCAGAGACCTTTGCAACTGAAACGTGAACGTGACAGTCCGAGCGGTTTCTACTGTACTTTAGCCAGTTATCTACTTTTCCTGCCTTCCAAGGTTAGAGTGGCGTAACATGGTACAACACATAAAAGCGTGTATTTAGTTAACAAGTACATACTATGTAATTAATAATTGGTTAGCTGATTGCAGCCGATGTGCCCGCGATCTGCCGCCTTTTTGTGCATACATTGCATATTTATGTACCTACTTAAGCACAGTATTTAAAATAGGAGATCACAAGGTCATTTAACAAGATCATATTATTACAAATTTCTAAGAATACTCATCCTACTAAATATAGACAGCTCTCAATAGTTAAAACTGATGTAATTCAACTTTTGTGGGTTGTTAACATGTCTTTTTAATCAATTTGATTCTTTTTTAACACGCTTTTATTAGCTTGACCAGTATGTATGTATGTAACGGAATCTTTTAACTTCATTTTCACTTACTTCTAGGAGTCTGATTAACTTGAAAATTAGCACAGGGTTCAAGGGCCGATGACAATATAATAATCTCACAACTTTACTAGGATCATCAGGATAAAAAAATATATACGAGGGGCTGCTGATAAGTTCGCGGCTTAAGGTACTTAATGAAACAAATTTAAAATAAAGTTTTATATTTTTACACGCTTATATTAGCTTGACCTGTATGTATGTATGTAACGGAATCTTTTAACTTCAGTTTCACCTACTTCTAAGCGTCTGATTGACTTGAAAATTTGCAAAAAAGCAACTAAAAAACTAAAATAAATAATGTAGTTTAAAAAACTAAAAAACACGCTTTTGTGAAAATACGAACTAAAAAGTAAAAAATAAGAAGAAAATGTATTTTACTGTAAAAAAAAGCGTGGGGTGCATGGTGTCAATAGTATCTTAAAAACCACCCCACGCTTTTTTTACAGTTTTCAAAAAAGCGTGTTTTTTAGTTTTTTAAACTACATTATTTTTATATTATGATTAAATGACAGTTACTAACCTTCTAAAGTAAGACGCATACCTATTATGTGCCCTTAAATACATTGAAGCTCTACATAGTAAATTGCATAATGAAACCAGTAGATTCAAAACATTTTATTTCCGTCAGTTAGATCACGCGAGGCAATCTAACTAATCAGCGAAAACGAATAGTCAGATCATAATCTAACTATCAATCGATTACTGAAACTAGCCGATTGGACTAATCGCTAGTTCGATTTATATCTGACTTAGATCATTAACTATCAACACATCGCTAAATAGTTCATTCATTTTATAATCGAATATATTTTTCAATTTTGGGACATTTCATTTTGTATCTATTTTTTACCGAATTCCAAAAGGAGGAGGAGGAATACAGTACATATTCGGCTGTATGTATTTTTTTATATGTTCACCGATTACTCCGTCGTTTGTGGTTCGATTTTCAAAATTCTTTTTTATTACTAAGTATTACATTCAAACTCAAGCTGGCTTGAGGTTCTGTGTAGATTTCTATGAACTGCAGCGGTCACTTAACTCTGGCAATCTAACTAATCAGCGAAAACGAATAGTCAGATCATAATCTAACTATCAATCGATTACTGAAACTAGCCGATTGGACTAATCGCTATTTCGATTTATATCTGACTTAGAATCTTAGATCATTAACTATCAACACATCGCTAAATAGTTCATTCATTTTATAATCGAATATATTTTTCAATTTTGGGACTTCTGGCAAAATTCCCGTCTTGAGGCGTCTTGTCTGTGATTGTGTTCAGTTGTGATCATAGACTTATATATGCTAAAATAGCGATCATAGACTTATATAGCTAAAAAAGTTAAAATACCATAATGAATCTTTAGAAAATCTAGTCCTCCCAATTGTCAATTTTTAATTAACACGCTTTTGTTAGCTTGACCTGTATGTATGTATGTATGTATGTAACGGAACCTTTTAATTCCGTTTTCACTTACTTTTAGGACTCTAATAACTAGGATCATCAGGATAAAAAAATACAAGGGGCGGCTGATAAGTTCACGGCCTAAGGTACTTAATGAAACAAATATAAAGTTTTATATTTTCAACACGCATATATTAGCTTGTTCTGTATGTATGTATGTAACGGAATCCTTTAACTTCATTTTCGTCTGCGTCTGATTAACTTGAAAATTTGCACAGGGGTCAAGGGCCGATGAGAATGCAATAATATGAAAAAAAACCAAATTAAAAATTAAAAATAAATAATGTAGTTTAAAAAACTAAAAAACACGCTTTTGTGAAAATACGAACTAAAAAGCGTGGGGTGCATGGTGTCAATAGGATCTTTAAAACCACCCCACGATTTTTTTACAGTAAAATACATTTTCTTCCTATTTTTTACTTTTTAGTTCGTATTTTCACAAAAGCGTGTTTTTTAGTTTTTTAAACTAAATTATTTATTTTATTTTAAAATAGATCTATCGCAAGACTGCTGATAAGGCCCCTGTCAGAAGGTTGCAGTCCATTTAGATTTACCCGGCTAAGCGCTCGGGGCACCCGTAGATGGAAACAGAATAATAAAAGTCTACAATGCTCTCTTATGGAGGGTATCGAGCCTACGGCTTTGGGTTTTCATATAAAAAATATACCGATAAATTTATGGTATTCGAAAAGAAAAAAAACGAAAATGAAACATACCTATATGAAGAGCGATTTTTAGACATTAAATATATCCTTCCGTTTGTGAACAGTGATATTGAATATTAAATTAAAATCGCCCGAAATCGAGGTCTTGCTGAGGATTGATTTTGTATGATGGATATTGAATTCCAGATTTTGTCATATCAATTATTTTCAGTTTTTTTCGGCATCTCAGGCAATGCTACCACAATAAAAGCACGAGACAGCCTTAGCAAAATGCCCTTTGAATTTCTAACTGAAAATCGGAAATGATATTTACCGACTAACTGTATGGTATACAGCCGAAAAGTAAATGATACGTATTAATAAAATTAAATAAAACTTATACCTATACCTAGGTGCTTGATGAGCGACGATGGCCGAGTGGTAAGGACCGCGGTCTCTGACGCGGGAGATGCCGGGTTCAAATCCTCGGCGCGCACCTCTGACAAAAGAAATTTGTAATGTGCGCATTTCATCGTTGCTCCACGGTGATGGAAAATATTTAATTGATTACGATGTTTTCCATTGCCGTGCATGCCTGAGAGAAACTCATAATTTCTCTAAGGTATGATGTCCACCAATCCGCACTAGGCGAGCGTATATGGCCTAAGCCCCTCTGACTAGTTAGAGGAGACCTGTGCCCAGCAGTCGGACATAAAAAGGTTGGAAAAAAGGTGCTTTATATATTTTTGCATTTTTGATAGGTGTGTGAGAAATTTGAGTATAATTTGCACAGGGGAATATTATGATTTATATTATTCAAATATTAATAATATGTAGCTTCAAGAATTTTTAGCATGGGATTACTACCCTGTGCTTATGTAGATGTTCTTCGTCGATTTACCGGGTTTTAACCCCAACCCAAAAGTTATGGACTACCTCGAGGATAGTCCATAGCTTTTGGGTTTCTAATTTGAAACAAGAAAATACAATATATTAGACCGATAAATAGGGAACGGACTAAAAATGAATAAAACCGAATCGTTAATTTTTTTGTAGGTACCTATATCCAATATTTATTTATCTCAAAGATTGCTAACATTCCTGTATTTCCTCTTGAATTGATACAAATATCTGACGGCCTGAGGTTGAAGTGGTCCATTTGGATTTACTGGGTTAAGCACCCCAGGCAGTCCGGGTGTCGTTTCGGCTCACACAATAAAAGCACAGGGCGGCCTTAGCGATATGTGGTGTCGGGCCCAGGGCCATTGGGCTCCTAACTGAAAATTGGAAATAAAAAAATATACCGCTAAATGTCTGACGGTTGAAGAAGTATAGTTATAAAAAAGCTTCATTTACTTTATTTTACCATTTAAACTATTTTTTGAAAATGTATAGTATATTTTACGAAAACATGGGAGAACTCTATCTTAACAATGAACTCTAAATCTATGCTGATAGTATAAAGCTGAAGATTTCTTTGTTTGTTTGTTTGTTTAATATCAGGAGCTGAAATCTGAAATCAGGTTCGAATTGAAAAATTACTTCTGTGTTGAATAATCCATTTGTAGAAGAAGACTATATAACATCACGCTATGCGAACGAAGTCGCGGGCTGCCGCTAGCACAAGAATCATTCGTGAAAGCGAATTCGTTTACTTGTGTCAATCATATTTTATCGTTTTCTAATAGACATAATTTGTAAAGTTACGAAAATGAGTGTATATTTATGAATTTCTAAAATCAAATAATTATTAAAGAGTGTTTTTGATAAATTATAAGCTAACATCCTTTCTGAATGTGCGAATACATCAGTTTGCAGTGTTTTTTTTTTTTTACGAAAACGTTTTGCTCACCCGTGTCATAGCAAATATAGCATTGCCACTCGAAAGCGAAGAGGGGTGACAAAACTCAACTGGACAATAGGACGAAAGAAATCACGCCGATAAAATTTTAATGCCTGTATAAAAAGGCTATAAATTTGATTTACGTGGCCCCTACCCCGTAAAACGGGGTAATATCGAAAAATAACATGAGATAATGTTGGCTTACAAAGTGGGGGCCGGCGCGCGGATTAGGGAATAATTACATTTGTTCACGTTGAATCAACTTTTTGTTTACGAAACTGGCAGTTTTATATTCGATTTTATATGGCTTGGCTGCAACCCTTTTTGCGTCCCACTGCTGGGCACGGGTCTCTCCCCATTATTGGGGAGGCCTGGAGCTTACCTACTCCACCACGCTGCTCCAATGCGGGTTGGTGGAGATGCGGGTTAGTGGCCAACCCGCTGTCGGATGTTTTTAAACCGCCCATAAGGCCTCCGACTACCTAGTCGGAGGCCTACGGTCCTACGGAGGTCGGTTAAACCTTTAACGACTGTTATCTATCGACAACAACCGGGACCGACGGCTTAACGTGCCCTCCGAAGCACGGAAACGCGCATTTTTTTTTTTTGCCACTAGCGGTCACCCATCTCACACCCGATCTCACACACTAGATCGCTTGCGTTCTATAGCGCTTCGTTTTATATAGCTTATTGAAAAATTATTAAAAAAGTGAAGCACAATGGTCTAATACGACCATTAACTTTACTTACTTAAATATGTATGTAAATATGTTTACAAACACGCAGATCAATTTAAAAAATGTCCCCCTTTCACATAGAATAATGGATATTAAAGATATCTATTGTCAATAATTGAATATTATAGTTATAATGGGTCCTATATCCATAAGAATAATAAATAAACATAGTTTTCAGTTTCAATTCAGTTAAATAAATTATTATAGTATTTAGTCAATGTTTAGCTGTTTAGTTTTGAAACTTGTGTAATTAAATAGTGTATTCTCTATATTAACTCCGGTGCTCCAGGCCCTATTATTTAAATGAAAATCAGGTTAAGCCTAGTACGGCTATATAACGTATTCGATGCCTAGAAAATATCCAGATAAAATCGTTTGAAGAGTGAAGTCGATCGTCGACTTCACGGGCATATTAATAAATAATTATTTAACTATTTATTTCTAAATAATGTGGTATTCCTATAAAGGTACCAGTAGCTTTAAGTGAATAACATAACAAGTGTCGCGAGACTTAGTGCCAATTGGACACATGTCAAAAATAGAAGTAAATCTACGTCGCTAGGTGATGTACGAATACATCGCAACAGTACACTTATAAAAGCCTTCTAATTTGATAGGTCTATGTTTAGGCACTATATTTACCTACTAACGTCACAATTTTAAAATGGAATCATAATTCGCCGCGCTGTATTATAAATAATATATTACAAGCACCTATCTCGATAGAAATCAGTGCCGAATCAGTAAAATTAAAGTCGGGTTTTTGTATCTTGGGAAACTTAGCTCCAACAATTTAAATCTTCGTAAAAATAAAATGTAACAATAGCTTTATACGCCTAAAGAGTACATTAATATGTATTGTATTGTGATGTATTGTAACTAAAGCGAAGTTTCGAAATAAAAAGAAGTTGGATAAGTATGGGAAGTCCCTAGGTACCTAAGTAATATTTAGCTTTGGTCACGCTACGACCGAGCTCACCGCCCGCGGTCGCAGCCGCCCACTTACGCGAGAATCTCCGTATACCAAACAAATTAGAACAATCTTGATATATTTTATATCATATTCGGTAAACATAAAGGTAAGCATATACCTACATAATTCATACAACATAAAGATATAGTTCCAATATTAATCCGCACTTGGTCAGCGTGGTGGACAATTGCCTAAATCTCTCTCACATCCGAGAGACAACCTGTTCCGAGTAGTGGGACATAAAAAGGGTTAAAAAGATATATTATTAATTACAACCATTTACGTAATTTGCATTAGTATCCACAAATTTCATAGACGAGTCCGATTCAGTGAAAATTGTCCCAAATACAACATTGTATGGCGGATTTCCTAAATTGTAAATGAACTGGAAAACAAGCTTAGTGCGGGTTGTGAACTTGACATAAGTAGTATTGGAATACAATGTATGATATGCACACAAGCACTTTGTAAGCTTGTAGGTTACGACTAGGAGCCCTTTCATAATGGATAGATACAACAGCGTGTTGATGACTATGAAAACTACTGAGCTACTGAGTGTACAAAGTCTACATTAGCAGCGGGTGCGGTGCGTCCGCGGTCACGGCCGCTTAGCTCGCGGTTCTGTTGGTTTGTTTCAATGAAATACAACTCTCAATTGCCTTGGAATAAAAAAACTAATTTTATATTATAGAAAGACGAATAATTTACAGTTGTACGAAGATACCAACCAAGTATGTGTACCAAGATAAGAAATTTGGCATCTGTGTGGAAAAGGATTCCTTAATAAAAAATTGTTAATATTATGATGAGGTGATCGTTATGCAACCAACAATAACTCATTGAAACGTCTTATGAGAAGCATCAAGTCACCACCAGCTGCCAAAATTCAGATCTATTTTCTTTTCACAAAGATAACGCTAAATTTGAAATTTGTAAAAAAGCCTTGCGGGGTTGTGTTCAAATCGAGACTTCACCCTATAATTGGTGTTGGTAATTCCTTTATGTAGGTACATTAAACCATGCTCATAGATAATTGCTTAGTAAATTTATTATCTTTAGTCTCAAAATTTAAAAAAATGTAGCTTAAAGCAATCTATCTAAGACCAAAAAATTTACCTAAGTCAAAATGAATTAATGGCTCAATTTTTTAATAGAACTCGTCCCCAAAATCCACCAAATCAAGAAATACATAAAAAATGTTTGTACAAACTCTTAAGATATAATAAATTCCTTATAGGGCAGCAGAGCACAAAATGAGTAGAAGAAGCCACTTTAAAAGATTGGCACTCAACGAACTGGCATAATCTATGCAAATTACGTCAAATTAGGAGTCGTCAACACGCTGCTCCTCCTGCGTAATTTGGAAGGCAAACCCTCCTTTATTATTAATATTTATTCCATTTCTTCCGTCCGAACCAAATCAGGAAAAACGTAAAAACTCCCGAAACACTTCAAATCCCTAATGAAACGAATAAATAATATGGAGGCATCGAAATTGGAATTAATGCTCTGATTTTTAAATTAATCAATAATAACTTAATTTAAATGAGGAATTTTTAAAAACGTTGTAATTTTTATCAATATTTGTATTTCACTATTATTACAAATTTTAAAAATTTATTGAAAGTTTTTTTATGGACTCATTTCCTACTATTAAATACCCATCGTATCTTAATTATCTACTAATAGTAGGTTTTTATTTTTAATAAAAAACTTTTCTTTTTTCAACAAGGGTAAACAAATTTTATATTATACAATTATACTACAAGATAATCTATCTATCTATCAGCCTTTTAAAGTCCACTGCTGGACATAGGCATTCCCTAATATTTGCCACCCTGTCCGGACCTGCGCCCTCTGAATCCAGCGGTTATCCGGTCAGGTCATGAGTCCACCTGGTTGGAGGGCGGCCTGTGCTCCTTTTGCCGAGATGTGGTCGCCATTCGAGCAGCTTTATTTCCCATCGATTGTCAGTCCTCCTCACTATAGTATGGAGGGGGGGTCCCCAAGAAATTTTGGGGGAAGAGGTGTCCCAAATTGGCTTATTTCGCCTTTCATCTACGCATTACTGATGGTATTTGGGGGGTCATGTCCCCTGTGACCCTGTACCAAAATCCCCTAGGACCGCGCCTGCCATTACCACAACAGCTTGCAGATTGTAAGAGCTACGTCGGTAACCTTCGTTCTTCTACAGATTTTACGGATAATAACATATACCTATAGATCGTTACGGATATAATTATATAGATAAAATATTCGAACTTATTTTCCCTGCCCTTCTTGGAAACCATGTATTTTTATTGATAAATAATTTAAATGCTACTATCAAGTAACTATCCCAGTGCCATAAAAATAATGATTGTGTTATAAAACATAACTGCTTCCTTTCATCTAAACTGCTCCAATATCGGTATTTCAAAATGAACTTTTATTTCGTCGTATTTGTTTATGCAAATTAAAAAACATTTAGACTCGTTGCATTATTGCTTTACTATCGGCGATCCTTTTCAACTATTACGGTCGGTACCGTTGCGCCATTTTTTACGGAAACATTCTCCTTTTACCTAACTTGCACAATATTTACATATAACAGTAAACGTTTTGTGTAGCGAAAGCCTCCGTTAATGGTAGTAAAAAATGTTTTACTTTTGGGCTCTACTTTTTAACGATTCCAGAGCAATATTTCGCTACTTTTACCTAAGCAAATAAAGACATTTTTATATTGCTTTCAAACAACGCAGTAAAAAGTTACCGTTATGTGAATACGCGTAATTTTAACAGGCCTGTTGTAAAATAGATTTACTGGGAGTTTAGCAAGGCTCACCGCACTTTGCCACAATAAAAAATCGCATGCCATTCTGTGCATTGTAAATTGTGACCCGATAACTACTGTCGACTAATGCATACCACCAATGTTACCAACGCTTCCTGTTCAGTGTAGTTTATAGTGGATAGGTAAATAAAGTTTTTTAAATGTAGAGTTGTGTAGTGTAGAAATGTAGGGTCTTATTTAATCCTTATGTGTAATTCGAGATCATAATAATAGAACTAAGAAGGGTAAGTTTTTAACCTTGACTTTGAAACATTAAAGTTTAATGAGTACAGCAAAATGTCACAGTCAAAGTTTAAGTACCCGGCTTAGAGCATCAAAGTTACTGACTCACCCTTCAGGAGAGACGACATAGCGCCTCGCTTCGATACATAATTATTGTGCCAAATCTAGTGCGGGGAAAGAACGCACACATTTTAATTTTGTCACACATTCACAAATATTCTTTCATCGCTACAGGCGCATACATTTCTAAATATGTCAATTACAATTAACAACGTCATTTTCTATGCACTGTCAACACTGACACCGACACACACTGACACAATAGTTGTATAACTAGAAGGCACATTGTGCATGGACGTTGGGACGAGGGGTTCGCCCGTAAAGGCCTCCTCTGACGGGTTTCATACTTGTCATACCTTGATGCTTTAAGGTACCCGGACAACCGAGCGTTGCTCGGATTAAAATGATTGGTAAGTAAAAACCAATTTAAGTTTTAATTTATAACAAGACACTTAGTAAGGCTTAGTGTTACCTCCAAAGTTAGCCTACCTAACCATTTGGCCAAGGAAGCTTTAACTCGACTGATGAAATTTGTATAAAGGTCTTTCAAAACGATATTGTCAATGTTTAACATGGACGGATGACGATTGACGCCGTTCTACGCCATAATATAATTAATACATATGTATTTTTCAGTTTATATTTAAGTTGATTATCGCTGAAAATAGAAACGAAAAATTAAATCTAGCTAAAGCTAAAAGATCAATTTATCACCTCCGAAACCCCCTGGGTACTAAATTTTATACAAATCGTTGGAGCCGTTTCCGAGATTCAAATTATAAACATGTACCAATAAGTTTATACAAGAACTGCTCGTTAATAGTTATTAATATATAGATTAAAAGTAAACCTGCTATGATTTATTAAGTTGTTCAAGTGACAACTTTTTATGTAAGGTAAATTGTCTAATAAATTTTAGTATTCTATACCTGAAGCGCGCATGGCTCGGCGGCTAGCGTAGAACGCAAGCGGTCTATGCAGCTTAGCGAAACAGGCGCGGTCGGGTGTGAGATGGGTGACCGCTAGTGGTAAAAAAGATTTCATGCGTGTTCCCGTGCTTTGGAGGGCACGTTAAGCCTTAGGTCTTGGTTGTTATCGATAGATAACAGTCGTTAAACCTTGTCGGAGGCCTTATGGGCGGTTTGAAAACATCCGAAAGCGGGTTGGCCACTAACCCCGCATCTCCAGCAACCCGCATTGGAGCAGCATGGTGGAGTAAGCTCCAGGCCTCCCCAATAAGGGAGAGAGACCCGCGCCCAGCAGTGGGACGCAAAAAGAGTTGCAGCTATTCTATACCTAGTGAAATGATACCTATAGGTTTAACCGTTTAAACCCTAAACAATAAAATTAAGACTTAAATTCAGGAGGCAATCTTTGGTTTTGCTATTGGAAATCATAAACAAATGTAGTTACCAAAGTCATTCAAGTTATGGGAGAGAATAATTTTTTTGAAGATTTATTCACTGTACGAATTCGTTTCTTTATTTTCGTAAAAATATTACTAAATAATCGCTTGACTTCCAAGCAAAAGGTTTAGACGAGATTCATAAATCATAACAAACACCTTAAAGTGGAGCGCGTGGCGTTAATTGGCGCCGGCGGGAAATTGGTCCGCTGCGCGCTTCCGCCGCGGGATGACTGCTGTGGATGGACCAGCAAAACCGTTTAACTCACTAACTAACATACGTACCCCATGACCAGGAAAGGGTTACAGATTGATTGGGTGCCTTCTCAAAATATTCTTTTAACTTTTTTAAATGTTTGTTTTTAAATTCAGGTGAAATTAGGCAACTTACTGTTCATTGGCAAATCCGGATTTGTAGAGACGACATGCCCTTTGAGAATTAGTATGTCTTAAACATGCTTCGTTATATTATAAAAATTTCTTCCCCATAATAGTGATAAATAAGCACATACCCAATTTTCTTCGTCAGAGTTGTTGAGAATTTCGAGACTACATGCCTCCGCCTAGGAGATTGTGAATTAATTATCAAAAAAGTACATTTCTAATGTTTTACAGTTTTACTCTACGTTACACGCACACCATTAAAATTTGATAATTTTCGTGCGTAATACAAGACTTATGAAGTACACAAGTAGATTTACCAATCAAATAATTCGTGCATGGATCTTAATGATGATCTATATTCTCTATGTTTCCTTTTCACTAGGTATGAAAATACGAGCGTGAAAGTTTTTAAACAGTCTGTTTCAAAAAATCTACTTAGTCGTAAAAGCTGCAATGTTCATAGTAAAGTAATAAAGTTCCAGGTATGAGTTTCTTGTAAACTGATGAACAGTAGCTATGTTGGGGCAACAACTTTATGACCTTAAGAGATGGCTATGAAATAAACAAAGTTTTGGGTAAGTTTATGATTTTTTATTGAACCCATCTTTTATCGTGCCGCCGCACCAATGCTTGTCTTTGTTCACTTTCTTTTTACTCTACCGACAGTACCTAACTAAAATAAAAATAGGTAGTAAATTATTCTAAACTATTACCGCTCTAATCAAACAACAATATTTAACATTTGGGTACAGCAATAATTTGAAATAGTTATAACTATAAGGTATATTATATACAAAAATATGAAATCATCCGTTAATCTCAATCAAACACAGATGGTTCTGTACCATCATAATATATAATACTAACCATAAAAAGTAATTACGTAAACCTCTCCTTTAGATACCTATTTCTATAGATTTTAACTCTCTTGATAAATACACTACACACACTCACAGTGCATTTATCAAGAGGGTTAAAATCTAGCAGTAGCACGGTAATATTATACCTATAGATAATATAGCGTTCTTTGGATATGTTCGAAAATATTCTTATAATACTAATCTAAAAACCATCAAAAACTACAAGCGGAACCTTGAAGCGGCAGACTGCAGTCTGGAAGAACGTCCGGGATCCTATGACTGTATATAGGAGAGGTGGCTTCGATTCAAGAATTCCGTGAGTACGCTTTGATTACTTATGTTGGAGGTGTAGGCATTAATTGTTTCCACTTTCCCAACAGTGGGCTTGGGCCATAATTACGCGCCCGCCCATCCATTTCTGGTTCGGCAATATTATAGATAATATTACCGTGCCTGTAGCTACAAAATACCTCGAGACGTTCCCAAAAAAGAGTACCTATTAGTTCTCAGACAGACTAGCAATCAAAATAAAGTTTCGTTTCAGAACGAAAAGTCTAGAAATCGAGTAAGAGTTCCTGAGCATAACTTCATCTAAGCTATAATAAAAGGCTTCAACCCGGGCATAAGCGCTTTCTAACCTCCCTAATCATCATTAATCTTTCATGCGAGCTTCTCATATATCATCCACCTCGTTTTACATGACTAATCTCCCATTATTTGTCCGTTAAGTGCAAATACAAAATTTAGATCCTAAACGGAAATATGTAAAATTTAAAATTGATTTGTTTTGTAACTTTTCTTTTCATCCCCTTAGCTCTTTTAGCGTATGGCTGCCGTGTAACCCTAATACAACCCTAATAAAACCTTATATGCTATACCTTATACGCTTAAAAGGCATAGATAAGTATATATACTTTACAAAATAATTTAACTGCCATTCACTGACCTCGCTACCCACAGATATGAAATCTTTCCATGACAGCTTTTCACAAGTAACACAAGCTTTGTATTTAAAATATCTAGTCACATAGAGAAAATAAAATGTATAAGAAATTCGCGAATACTCGAATCAAACTCGCACTCTCTCTTTTGCGCTGCTAATCCCGAAGCTGATGGGCACCTCACGTAAGTCTGGCCGGCAACTGCACCATTCCACTGGAATTCTAAATTGATTAACTGCAAAAGTTGGTGCAGCAGTGGTAATTGTCTGGACGAATCTTATTTTTTCTCTTTGCGCTACTCAAAATATAAAATAAGTCGTATACCCGCAACTCATTCATATTCGCGGCTCACCTGTAGCCAAATTGAATAATGTCGGAGGTGAGAGGAAAGTTGCCATAATGTCCCGCTACTCAACTGCCGTCTGAATACCAGTTTTATGTATAGAAGACTAGCGGCCGCCCGCGACTTCGTCCGCGTGGACTTGAGTTACTTTAGTTTTAGAATTATTCTAGCCCAAGCTACTCCTTATTACATCAGCTACCTAGCCAATGAAAGTCCCATTAAAATTGATCCAGCCGTTTAACAGACTAGCCGGAACAAACAGACAAACAAAAATTGTAAAAAACGTTATTTTGTTATATGTACCGTATATAAATTCATAGCATTCATATTTTATCGCTTTTTACTAACACTTGGAGTATCTGTACTCCAATTTCATTTATGTGTAGATATGTATAGATGTTATATATATCTAAAACGTCAAACTCGTCAAAATAGGTGCGGTACCGCACCGACTGGTCTGGACCGACTTCTGCAGCCGGCCACACCGACAACGCTGCTCTACGTCTCCCGACTGAATCGTTCTACAAAGGTCGAGGAGATTGTAGAGTACATCCGAATCAAGACAAACTGCCGAAAGAGAGTTGAGCGTCTAGAATCCCTCCACGACGTAAACTTCAATTCATATGTGGTGAAAGTCCCAAAGCAGATGCCAACGCTCATGAATGAAGAATTCTGGCCGAGAGGTGTTGTTTTCCGGCGATTCCGTGGCCGGTTACCTGACACCACGCGCAACACGACGCCGAACATTCGTGTTACTTAGTTGTATTATTTATGTATAGTATCTATTGTTTTTATTTTGTATCGTTTTAATTGTATTTTACTGACTGTTATGTATTAGTTTGTTGTAATATTATGTTATATATGTATTTGTTTCTATGGGCCTAAGAAGTCCGTTGTGAGGCGTGCACATGCACATTGTTTGTTGTGCGTACCTCGAGAGTAACTAAGTGTCGAGTAAAGTCAGCATGAAGTAAATGTAGAAGAGTTGTGTGTGTTTAATATTATTATTATTATTGTTTTTTTTTTACTTTACTTCTATAAAGGGGTATATCAACACTTAGGTATATTATTATTAAATCTTCGTCAATGAAATGTAAGAGTATGTAATGTAATAGAGTCCAAATGAGGAGAGAATATGCGTAAGCATTTTGATTACTGGTTGCCTTTATTATATCAATTCAATCCAAGTCAATTCGATCCTCGTTGCATAAGTTTGTACAAAATAACGACGTAAGAAAACGTATTTGCTGTAAGTAGCAAGAATGGCGTAAGTAGACTGAATACACAGCTAGATTTAGATTTTTTTTCTGCGTCGAATGGTCTGAGTCTCATATCGCTACGATGACAAAAATTTAGAAAATAGGGTATAATTTTGAAAAGTTTACATATTTAATTTGCTGTAAGTTACTAAAAAAACGGTGTTTTAACACTTTTTTTCTTACAGCAAAAGTGCGGTTTATTATTAAACATCTGATGTAACTCACAGCATTCTTATGGAATGAAACTAACATGTGAATAGATTACTTACAGCATTCTTTTGGGGTGCAAATTAAATACAAGATTACTTACAACATTCTTATGGTGTGCAAATTGAACACAAGATTACTTACAGCATTCTTTCAGTCTGTAATTTAAGTTTGCCATAAGGTTACAACACTTTTCTAGTGATGCTTTTAAAAATATATTCCTTGTTACTTCATTTTAACGAGTTATAAATACTTAGAAAATAAGAAGAAATACAATTTTTAAGGTAGGAATTATATAAAAATTTAACATTTAAGGCATTGTTTTGTGACATTTTACTTATAACGAAATTGGTTACGCCGTCAAATTTTAGCCCGCGCTTCCTTTTATCCCTACTTACAGTAGGGACCACGTTTTTTTTCCAAATCGCGTCGTGCAATGTATCTCATATATTTTTATTAGGGATACATAGACAGACAAATTCATAGTCTATTTCATTGTCCTAAAACTACAGGTTAACTTTGGCGATAATCGTACTTAAGGTTGCAAAGTGAAATTGATAATTTTGAATAGTTTGAAATAAAAATTTCAAATATATGAGTTTCATTGCACGACTCGATTTCGAAAACAAAAATACGGTGGGAGACATAAAAAAATGGGGCTATGCCAGCCTCCGCATAAAAATTTTCAAAGCCCTTAAACGTATCTACACTATAAATTGTAATAGACCACACAATGAAAAATAATAATTATAATAATAATTTACTTATTGTAGAATACTACCATAATTTACATATATAACAAACAATTTTACTGTTTGTTATATATGTAAATTATGGTAGTATGGGGTAATCTTGAAATTTCTACTACCTATTCAAGACCTATTACTATATGATAATTTTTTAGGATTTGAGATAATTATTATATTATTATTCTAAAAAATTATAGGCAAATACATTACAATGAGAACATTTTATTCTTTTTTTAATTAAATGGCGAAACGTAGAGAGTGGATGGATGATCTGCAACCAATAGAACGAGAAGAATATACACAACCAAAAAAAAGATCTAAAATAGAGCCAAAGAAGAGACCTAAAATAGAACCAAAGGAAAAATCCAAAGTTTTTTTTATTTTTTTATATGTAAACCGAACAAAAAGGCAGACGGGCCGCGTGGTGTTAAGCGATCACCGTCGCCTATGGACACGGGCAACCCCAGGGGAGCCACCCGAGCATTGCCGGCTTTGGATGAGAGCTATTTTTACAGCTTTCTTGAAGAACCCCATGTTATAGTCCACTGGGAATGCCTCAGCGGGAAGGTTGTCCCATAACCTACACGTCCGTGGTAAAAAGGAGCGTGCAAAGCGGACTGTGGAGGACCGCCACGAGTCCAGATGGTGCCTGTGGAACTTTAACCTTCGTCTGGTGGTATAATCATGGAATGGTGATGTAGGCATGAGTTTGAAAAGTTCCTCGGAGCACTCACCATAGTAAAGTCGGTAGAACACGCAGAGCGAGCCTATATGTCTCTTCGCAAGCTGAGCGGTTCTAGCCTGTCAGTCAATCTTGGGTCGTTGACGATTCGAACTGCGCGCTTTTCAATGGAGTCAAATGGGTGTAGCTGGTATTTTGGTGCTCCTGCCCAGAGATGAGAGCAGTACTCCATGTGGGGTCTGACCTGGGCCTTGTACAACGTCAGGAGTTGCCCCGCAGTGAAGTACTGCCTGGCCGTGTTGAGAACACCAAGCTTTTTGGACGCCAATTTGGCTTTGTGCTCCAAATGACTCCGGTACTGCACTTTACTCGTAATGTCAACTCCCAAGATACCGACACTTTCACCGACGGTGAGCGCGGTACCCTGGAACTTGGGCGCTATAACAAATGGGGTTTTTTTAGCGGTAAATGCGCAAACTTGTGTCTTCGTGAGGTTAAACTCGACAAGGTTAAGTCGACCCCATTCTGAGACCCGCTCCAGAGAGTTCTCGACTTCAGACACAAGTTTGATTCTACTTTCCTCCACTTGTGACCGAGAGGCATTGGCTCGACAGGTGTATATTTCGTCCACCGTACTATCATCTGCATAGCAATGTATACTGCGTGACTGTTGCAGCATGTCATTGATATTGCACTGAGCCTTGGGGAACACCGGCATTAATGGGCTTCATATCTGAGCAGCATCCGTCAACAACGACCTTAATCTGCCGCTCAGACAGAAAGTTTGCCACCCAGTTGCATAGCCTCAGGGGAAGACCGTAAGATGGAAGCTTCGCGAGAAGGGCCCTGTGCCAGACCCGGTCAAAGGCCTTTGCAATATCCAGGCTGATTGCCAGAGCCTCCCCGTTGCCCTCGACGGCTTGAGCCCAGCGGTGTGTGAGGTATACCAAGAGATCACCGGCCGACCGGCCCTGGCGAAAGCCATACTGACGATCGCTGATCAACCTGTGCTTCTCGAGGTACCTAAGGAACTGCGTATTTATAACACGCTCCATCACCTTAGAGAGCAGGGAGGTTATCGCAATGGGCCTATAGTTGGACGGGTCACTGCGGTCACCCTTTTTCGGGATTGGGTGTACTAGGGCTACCTTCCACGAAGACGGTACTTTGCTAGTGGTGTAGGAAAGCGAGAATAAGCGCGTTAAGACGGGAGCCAACTCGGGAGCGCACGTCTTTAAAACGATCGCGGGGATATCATCCGGCCCGCTCGACTTCTTGATATCGAGGGCTAGCAGAGCTCGTCTGACGGCCTAAAGTCCAATCCAAATTTAAAGTCAAAATATTGAGCCAAAAAATTTACGTTGGTGGTAAACTTATATCAAGCACGCTAAACACTAACTGAACCATAACTAGTGATGTTGATTTATTATCTTGTTGATTGTTGATTTATATTTGACAGCCTCCGTGGCGTAGTGGGTGATGAGCCGACTGCGAAACGTGAGGTCGTGGGTTCGATTCCCACCCAGGACAAATATTTGTGTGATGAACATGACTATTTGTTCTGTGTCTGGGTATTATCTATTTAAGTATGTATTTAGAATTATATAAGTATGTTTATCAGCTTTCTGATTACCATAGTACAAGCTCTGCTTAATTTGGAATCAGATGGTGTTGTGTGAATTGTCCAAAGATATTTATTTATTTATTTATTTATATCTGCACCAAATAAAGATTGTGAAGTGTTTTTTTAAAAACACCTCATCACGAAAGACATGAAAAAAAAGAATTGACTCCAACTTTTCGTAATCCAGATTCATATATTAAAGAAACAAAAGAAGTGCTCAAGAAAATTACACCATGTAAACCTTCTTTCTGTGAACAGATGTTTACTCAGAATGACGCTTGTAAGAACTACTTCAAAATAGACTTATATTCCTATTATGACAACTTTAATCTCGATCAGTGTCAAGTACTATCGAACGATTCTTCAATACTTGTCACTGTGGCCATTGATCCTGTATCATACTTGGAAACACACTCCGAGGTAGGTGCCAGACTTTTGATCACCTGTTGCCTGGATCAATCGTCTGGATAAGTGCTTAATAAAAACTTTTGCATCTGAGCCCCATGGTCCTATCGTTTCAACGCCAAAGGGCAGAAATATGTAGTCTTCAGCTAGAGCTGCATATTTCTGCACTTTGCGTATCTCAGCGTCGGTCGCCACCAAGCCAGCCATACTGGATGACATGTGGAGATGGGAAGGTGCCAAAGTGTCGACGCAAGTAGCTTCCCACACAAGGCAACTTCCATTCATCCAGGGTATTAAAGACAAACCATCTGGCCTCTTGCCATCGCCACGCACAATACCATTCGGCTCAAGTTGAGCCAGTACGTTGACGGTGACAAGAGCCCTCCGGATAATATCATTCAATGCAGCGTGACGAGAGAAGCGACCGGCACTGCGAAAACAAGAAAGACTATGGTGCCCCAAACGGTCGACCTGGGTCCCACAAGGACAACAATGAGGATGGTTGAGATTTGATTTGATTTGATTTCCTAGCCATTGTGCTAAAGAATATTTAGATTTGAAGTTTAATAAAAAGAAAGTCGATTGTTTAGCAGACACTGATGAAGAAGACTAAATTAAGGATTATTTTATGAAAGAAGAAGATTTTAAGAAGAAGTTTGTTTATATGTTCTGTTTTTTTTATGATGAGAGCAAGTTACATTTTTATGTAATAATAATAAACAAAATAATAAACTTACAGAATTTTATTTGTACCACACATACAAACAATTCTTAATTTATACCAATTAAGTGGTATCAGTATTTTTTTTTTTGAGTTAGTCTTACATCTTTTCAATAATATGTAATTAATTAAATATTCCAAGTACAGCGTTATAACTTATAAATGTTTGGAAATATACGAAACTTAGCTATCTCCATAGAAGTCACTAACATACTTACGACGTTCTTCAGGTCTTTAAAATGTAAAGTCAATTGCTGTAAGTAGTGAAAAGCCTACTGCTAATAACTTTAACAAAAATATTTTCATTGCTGTTCATGAGTATTTTTTTAACAAAACTGTGTTCCAAAATTCATGTTTCTGTCACTGATAATTAAAAAGATATGATTTTTTTTCTAATTTTTTAAAAGTTTTTTGGCTCTGGTGAAAAGTTGGGGTTTGGCTACTTACAGCAAATACGTTTTCTTGCATCGATAATATGATATTGGTGAGTCTGCAACTTGTCTTATCCGATTTTTCAGAAATACTACACCAAAATAAGGGATGGTCCCTTCTTATGCCTTCGCTTTATGTGACAAAAAGTGTAAAGTAACTCGTATACCAACATTACCCACAACTCATTCATATTCGCGGCTCACCCGGCGCCCGATTGAGTAATGCCGGAGGCGAGGAAAGTTGTCATAATGTCGCGAAGTGCCGCACGACTGTACTGTTAACTGAATACCAGCGGATTTATGTGGTATTTTTGACAACTCTGCAACCGTAGCATGTAGTCTATTGTTGGCTACATCAGCCATCATTGCTTATAATGATTCATGTCGTATTGACTGTTACCTGTTGCCTGCTGCCTACTGCCTGTTGCCTATTGTCTGTTGCCTGTCGCCCGTTGCCTATTTCCTATTGCCTGTTGCTTGTTGCCTGTTGTTTATTGCATGTAGCTTGTTGCCTGTTGCCTGTTGCCTGTTGCCTATTGTCTGTTGTAGTAGGTTGTTGCCTTTTGAATGTTGTCTGTTGCCTGTTGCGTGTTGTCTGTGTGTGATCTATTGCGTGTTGCCTGTTGCATAGTATTAAATACTCATGAGACGAAAACAAGTTTAGGCACATTCGAAACTAAAGTAATAATAACAAATTAATACACATTTTATCATTTGATTCCATTTCGCTGCCTTTGAAAATTATTGCTTAAATCAAAACCGAAACTTTTTCAAAGAACAATGCTCATAGAAATCGACACTACAGTCAGTAACAGTAAAGTATACCTACATGAAAACATCATGAATATTCATGTGATATCTGACTGTACAAAATCTGAAACAGGGGTGTATGCGCGTGATTCTGTACTAAAATAATTAGATTGTTGTGTCGGTCAGTATCTACGAGCATTCCAACAAAAAGACGACAAACTCTATTTTTTTTTTGTTTTTCAAACGTCCGTGTCCACAACGAATTGATATTCATTATTACGCGTGTACAAGACCGGCTCAGTAATTAGAATTAATATTTTAATAAGAAAACCAATATCAATCTCTTATAAGATTCATAATTGTTCAATTTCTGCATTGTCTTTGAATATAAGTTCCTGTAGCTTCGGGATTAAGAATAAAGCTACGGTATCTCCTGTAAGAGGCTACTAAAACTACGACTACGAGAATTAGTGCCAAAGTAACCATAAATTGTAAAAATGACGATTAGAATAGTTTGAGCCTATTCCAACAAACTGACAGACACTATCACTTTTTGTTTATCCAGTTTCTACGTCCGCGGTAGGTGCGTGCGTTAAGGAGAATTAACGAGGCATAGGTATATGAATTAACACCAACACAGTTGCCGCTCAGTGGCCAGCGAGACAGCGGAAATTTCAGTAATTCTCATGTAGGCATTGGAGCAGCGTGGTGGAGTAAGCTCCAGGCCTCCCCAATAATGGGAAGAGACCCGTGCCCAGCAGTGGGACGCAAAAAAAAGGGTTGCAGCCAAGGCATGAACAGTAAACATTACAGTTAGGACATTCAGCCTATTCTAACAAACTGACGAACACTATTTTTGTTTTTCGAATGTCCACGTCCGCAACGAATTGATATTCATTAGTCCGGTAGGCGCGCGCGTTAAGGAGAATTAACGAGGCATATATGAATTAACACCGACACGCTTGCCGCTCAGTGGCCAGCGAGACGTGAGACGATCGATACAGCATCCGCGACAGTTTTTACAAACGAATAATAGTGTCCGATTGCCATTTCGAACGCTCATCATGAATTAAACATCCGCCGAAAATGGGAACTTTTATACTTACAGTATGTTTGCAAATTTGCAGGAGAGTTCTGTAGTAGAGTTTGCTTACAATAATTCTTTTCAATTCCTAATTTATGATTTAGCTAATAGTTATTGATACGGTGATGCAAATTCCATAAAAAATAATATTTCTTCATTAAACGAAAAGAAAACCTACTTGGATGATTGCTTAAAAATTGGCAGAATAAACCTATTTTGTTTTCGCCTTAGTAATTTAGACTCTACCTAAGATCAAAAATCAGCCAGGCAATAAATAGATTATTTTTTACATATATTATTATGTACGCGGTATTTGCCTGTCGTATTCGTTTTATGATTTTTGATTACGTTATTGATAAAGCACTTGCAATGGACATAAAATGGGCACAAATACGTAAGTATAGCTTGTTATGTAGGTTCTTATATTGGTACCATATCATTATCGAGAATAAATCTGATATGATTCTAGACCAGATCTAAATATTCATACATATTTATGAATACGAATATTTTTCTTCGATAAAACTTCAGTATAAAAGCATATTTTACCTGTGAAATGCAGATTCTGCATATGCATCCTTCCGTCGGAAACAGTTTTTTTTATTTCATACATAGAGTTGAAAGAAACTTTTCCTCTTACACGTTTTTTTCATATTTTTTTTATCAGCAGATTTTGATTTAGCTTTGCTAACAAAGGGACACAAAAAAGACTGTAGAAGAAAGAATGAAGAAGGAACACATAGGTCCCAATGATCGGAAAGGCAAAATATGGGTGTTTACAAAGTAGTTTATATATATAGGCCTAGAACCCACTCCACAACGGTACTTTATCATGGATTGGTTAAGTTAAGGATTAGTGTTCAAACCCCTAATGACTGCAGTAACCATCGAGGCCTCAACCTACCTCCGAAACGTAAAAGCAAGGAAAAGTGCATGTAATTAGCCTATCTACCTTAGTCCACAGCTACTTAGTGTAATATGTAGTAACATCAGCATGACTACTAATCGTGGAAGTGTTTTGAGAGTAAGGTATTTCTAAAGTTTTATTTTGGACCATATATCTACTAATGTATTGGACTGAAAAAATTGATTTGAATGGAATTGTGTTAGCTATAATTTTGTTACTTTGATGTATTAAAATTGACATGGTAAGCATTTCTTAATAATTATTTTTAAGTATTGATAATTTGACATTGAACTTCAATATTTAATGTTCGTTAATTTTAATCTTTATTTATGTTATACTATTGACCAATATTTTTAATTATTGCCTGTTATTTTTAATGTGAATGTGTTTATTACGTACATCCTTGTTTAAAATAATTAGCTTTTAAGGTGAGATTCTTTTGATTTCAATTGTTACTATAATGTTTGTACGCCCTAGTTTCAGAATTAGTAGACCAAACAAATTTTCTAAGATCATATTATTTATTTATTTATAATAATTGCACCAACAAGGTTAACATAACACCAAGACTTAATTAATGCGACATTACATCATACGTAAGGTGGTAGGTGAAACCTAACTTATAGGTGCAAACAACATGCAGTGAATAACAACAAAAAAAAAACCAGATAAAGTATACATTCATAAACATTATTTAAAATCCGTTAAATTCAAGTTATTATTGTTGACTATTAAGACAAGTAATAGCATTATCATTATTAATATCATTATCATCATTAATATCATTACAATTAAAATTATTGTACCTTAATCAACAAATAAATTATGATTATTATGATTAATGAGATTTCATTGCTAAAACTTCAAAAGCACACAAGCACGATTCACAATACTTCTTCTTTTCAGCCTTTTGTAGACCACTGCTGGACCTAAGCCACCCCTAACGTTAGCCATTCGTCCTGGTCCTGCGCCTTCTGAATCCAGCTGCTTCCCGCTGTCTTCCTTAGGTCATCAGTCCACTTGGTTGGAGAGCGGCCTGTACTCATTTTGCCGAGACCTGGCTGCCATTTGAAAACCTTTCTTTCCCATCGGTTGTCGGTTCTTCTAACTATCTGCCAACTATATTGCCACTTCAGCTTGCAAATTTTGAGAGCTATGTCGGTAACTTTCGTTCGTCTACGGATTTTATCGTTACGAATTCTATCGCGTAGAGAAATACGAAGCGTAGCCCTCTCCATCGCGCGCTGAGCTACCTTGAGCCTATGCAAAAGGCCAACTGTAAAAGAACACGTCTCAGCGCCGTAGCTCATCACTGGCAACACACACTGCTCGAAAACATCCAACTTTAGAGACATCACTACGAATACTACAATAAGAGACGATCAAACTTTGTGAAATAGAATATTATAAGGTTTTCTACTTTTCACGTGAACAGCAAACTTCTTTTGCATACTAAAATAAAAGAGGGTAAGCTAACATCGTTTGCCTTAAAGACTCAAATCCGGCATTAGTAGGTGAATAAGCATTGGATTTGGGGAGGCTTTGAGCGACAAACAGCGTGGCTCTCGATTTGTTAACGAAAATGTCCTAGCTATATAGATTAGGCGTTAATAGTCGAAGCGATGCAACAAGGAGACAGAAATAAATTCTGTTCTTATGTCGATATCTGAATCATGATTTTAAGTAGCAAATATGTGATATAGTTACTTAGTACCTACTCTTTTTACTTTTTTATAGATTAGATCTTGATGGTCGTCTGATTAATTGTCAATCTGACTGTTTATCACAACTTTTTTTAAAGAAACATGTAAACGTATGAAATTGAAATTAATATCCTTGGTGCTGTCTGTATATCCTTGCTGGTGAAACAACTTTTTAGTCGTTATAAGATGCGGACATTCTTTAGGAATATCACGTAAATTTTACCTCCTGCCGCTCTTCCGTAGGATCTTCTAGAATTCATCTCTCTCACCTGGTATCACTCATGTATCACTGATATATGAGAAGTAAAATAAAAAAACTGTAGACATTACGTCATAAAAAAATATTTTTTGGCTATATAGGTCGTTTTTGATCTGAATTTTTTATGGTGAACAAAACTCTATTAACTTTTGAACTATTAACTTTACGTTCATGATCTTCATTCTAAAGGAGGTAGAATAAGGGAACGTGTATCACGTGTCACGTGTATCAAAAACGTGTCTATAATGTTTTGAACAATAAAATGTATGTGACAATACCACATTACCAGTAGCTTTATACTTCTCCCTGCTATGAATAAGCATCTTCTGAATAATTAATAATTCACGTTATTAACAATATTTATTTTACACTACTATTACACCACATAAAAATGATATAAAAGGGGACTTAATGCTAAAAGCATTCTCTACCAGCTTAGTCTACCTTTGGGCGAAGCAGAGATTATTGTAGGCGGCATAATAAGCTATATATATGTATAAATATATACTACATATAAGAAAAACAGGTATATATGAACATTTAATAAAATATATAAATAATATGATTAACTTTAACTGATATTCACTATGCCAATTACTATTACACTTACTTATTACTATTTACAGAGAGATTATTTACTAAATAACAAAATGTTAAGCGTCCAACACTAATATGAAATTCTATTAGCTACTTAAGCCAAACCACAATTTCATGTCATGGTATACCAAGATGCACTACAAAGATGTACTAAGCGTTTGACAAGGCGATCAGTAGGGATTACATCTGTCTGCGTTCGGTGCCGACGTCTTGACAGTGCCGTCAAATATTGACTGAGATATTATCACAACTCAAACAGTGCCGGTTAGTTTGAGGATATTAATAATGAGCTTTAAGCATTCTGTAAGAGGTGGAATTTGTTGTACAAGAGAATAGTCATGACCATCGTGTGAACGATTGTATCCATGCTTAATATTATAAGTGTAAAAGTGTTTCATTGTTTTTTTGCCCTTTCCTTCATCTTCACATCGCCATGGTTGGGGGCAAGTGACATAGGTTGCTTTTTACCCGGGTTGAAAATCTCTTTCTTATGGGAAAAATCGTGTAACCTAGAGAGAGAGACCTCAAGGAGCGCCTTAGTTCCTAAAGAGACTCCAGGCCTGGAATGGTATGCTTTCAACGGGAGACTACTACTGCTGAACCCATTTTTACAGTAAAATAAACATGTTATGTATCTATTTAATACAAAAAATACCTACTAATGTGCATCTTATGATTTTACTAAATCACCTTACATAAGGTGGCTTCTACATCTGGTTCTTATTCGTATTACATATAAAGAAAAAATTTAAAGTAAATATTTTACAAATTCAGTTTAACTGATTTTTGTTCTTTTTTAGTTATACTTACTTGAAGTTAAAGAATTTACATATTTATATCAAATGTTGCTGGTAAATAATCTTAAAATTCAGAAATGTATAAACCTACAGTGAGTAATAGCAGGGTTCATTAGTACATTTTTCTCTCAGAAGTCTACTAGCATTATGCGGTTTAGTCCATAATTTGGATTGCGCAAAGTAGGAAAAATTGGAGAGGTCGTCAGTAAAGAACGGTAGCTGCAGAAAATTTCCAAATAGACCTGTATTGTAGGAACTCGAAACGAGATTTCATATTTTTGCAATTTGGCGGCCTATCAAAAGCTTGTTGATTACGGCTTGGTGGCTTATATGCAAAGCGCTACGATGATCAAATTTTGATTACGTTACGAGTATATTTAAATATTTAGATTTAGATATTACCGACTGTTTTTGATTAATATTTTTATTTGAGATTAATTTTAGTGAAAATTCCTTAATACAGCGCTTGGTGTTGTGTTATAATATCATATGCACATTTTTATTTTTACCCGATGCTTCGTGTAGAAGATATTATAAATTGGTCAGCTTCATTTGCTTTTAAAAATCGCTTCCAGTTTTTACTCCTCTAAAAATCTCTGTATCTTTAGTCTGCGTCTTCATATAGGGATATATATTCCTATACCCTAAAAAGTGTGCACTTTCTTATATCTACAATTAAGCGATTATTCGAATATCCAACTAACAAATCAGAAAGCTCGCCGAAGCGTAAATGCGTCATTGAACCAACATTACAGCCAATTCGTCACGAACCGCTAACTAGGAAGTTGTCAACTGGTCCACAATCCTTTCTCGGAGAAAGTCCTTTGTGCTTTCTTTCCCTTTCAAGGGCGGCTAACGTTGCTCTTTGTATAACTGTTATACTATTACGGTGTTTTGTGTAATTACGTATTCATGGCGATTGAAAGGGTTGCTCGAAAATGGTGCAGTCGGACCGTTAGTTCCCGGTTTATGGCGATAACGGGACACCGCGAGATGACATTTCATGACGTGACGTCGACCAGTGCCGTTAATATTTCGCTATTGTACTATCTCCGGGCAATAAAGTTGTAAACAGTTTTGAGCAATAAGAGAAAGAAGAAAGGCTGAAACAATACGGGGCAAGTAATTGTGCCGTTATACGGAATGTATACAATTTGTTTTGGTCCTGCTCTATCAGAAAATTGAAACGGGACCAACGGTACTTGTGTGACGTAGGAATCTATTGTTGAATGAACTAAATTCCCTTATACAACCTATTTGACACAAACAAATAAACAATTCTTCACACTTTTTAGAAATATTATATACAAAGTTTCCTCGCATGAATTATAATAATATCCTGTTTTAATTAACTAGGTACGGGTATTTAAGTTTAATATAATTCTTGTTTAAAAAGTTCATGTGAGTATTTCGATTCAGCAATTATTTTTTACTGTAGGACTACACTACTGTCATGTCATTTAAGCCACATTATTTTAGAAAACGTTAAGTGAGGAATGGTAGAGCTGTTAGAGCTATACAGGTTTTTTTGCAAAACTAATTGTGAAATAGCTCCCGTAGTCATAGACAATGCAATACAGCCACTGGTGTTACTCCATTGTCTATTGTCTTTTTGTCAATCTAAATTGACGACTTTAGTTGTGCTTGGGTTTCGAGAAAAATAATAATGCTCGATTTGCTAAACAGTCCGTTTATTTACTTCGAAATAAAATTATCTACGCTGTTTTTGTTTGACTGTTAGGTTATTGTAGTAGCGGTAGATTTGAATTATTTTAACGTA
Organism: Pyrgus malvae; assembly: GCA_911387765.1. Classification (NCBI taxonomy): domain Eukaryota; kingdom Metazoa; phylum Arthropoda; class Insecta; order Lepidoptera; family Hesperiidae; genus Pyrgus; species Pyrgus malvae. Next base: position 15,964,945 of record OU426962.1, read on the forward strand.
TATATTGTATTTAAATTAAGTAGCTGACGAGCATGTATGTCATGTAAGTCTGCTTTAGTCTACTTTAGTTATTAGTTTGCACTGAAACGCCGAATTGCTTCAAGTCAGAAATGGTTGTAGCAGTATAGCAGTGATTGTAGCAATTACGACCTGCGCGGCGCAATGGTTACCATGCCGGACTGCCAATCGAAGAGTCCCGGGTTCGATTCCCAGCGAACAGAAATTTGAATGATGAGATTAAATTTCTGTTCTCGGTCTGGGTGTTTGTGTTTCTCTCTTTGTGTGTATCCATGGTACCCACGACACAGGGTATATCTACCCTACTGTGGGGCTTTGAGTGTGAAGCGTTATTTTTATTGTTACTTTCCTAAGTGTAACCATGTTTCTACATGATTTTATTTACTTTAGTTCTTCGATTGTTTTGAGAAAATAAAATATAGACACAATGATTTAAATTTCAGATTTCCTTTTTCATATTTGGGATTAAACTTAAAAACTACTCGTAATTTTCAGCAATACAAAACATACAGTAAGTCTGTGTCTACAGTCGTAACCGAAAAACAAATTTTTTTTCAACCCTTTTTTTGTGTCCCATTGTGGGTACAGGTCTCCTCACACAAATTAGAGATTTAGACCATGGTCGTCTACGCTGCCCAAGTGCAGATTGGTTCGAGAAATAATGAGTTTCTCAGGCATTCACGGTGATGGAAGACATCCTATTTATTATATTATTATCACAATATTTTCCATCACTGTGGAAGCAGCGATAAATATGCACATGATAAATTTAAATGTCAGGGGTACGCGCTGAGGATTTGAACCTGGTATCTTCATGTTAGAGACCGCGCTCGTTACCACTCGTCGTATAGAGCAGCGATGCTCTGTAAAATATAATATATAAAATATAGGTTATATAATATAGTGATACTTTAGCTTCCTCAGAAATTACTGCTAGCATGATTTTCATTGAAAAAGATTATGGCCATATTCCTACCACATTTCATGTTTATTTAGTCTTGCGGCACCACGGTGCGGCACCACGGTGCGGACCCAACTTAAAATTTATTGATACATACGAGTACATAATATTATGACTTTTATCATATTCCTGTAAGGAATAACCCAATCAAAGCTTAATGTTACAATTTTCTTATGTTATTTAGTCAGTCAAATCATAAAAACTATTGAATTGACTACGTAAATACACATTATTTATTTCTTGATAAAGATGTCTCTGCTCCAATGGGGGCACACCTCAATTATGACACACTGACAGGTTCCCGCGGGCACTAATAAACGACCTGATTCTATGCAACGAAAACATCCCAAAGCTTGTCGATGGCCCCGTGAAATCGCTCCACAAAGGTTACAAAAACGTTCACAATTGCCTTAACTACATTTAACTTCCTAACAATAAAACAAAAAGGGACAAAATGGTAAAAACAATGCAACAATGCATTATTTGAACGTGACAATAGGAGGAATTCTTTAACTATTCGTAGGAATGATACAATGACAGATTCTTTTGACTAATGACATCCAGAACTGGCCGCATTGTGGCATTTATGGCACCCACGCGACATCATAATGGAATTAGTTCCAGTGTTTTGCCAACAGCGTTTTCTACTGTGATATTTCGGTTCTGCGAAGTTGAGAAACTTGGAGATGTGCTCCAAACAACTGTACGCGTGCCTTCGACAATTTGGTGCCTTAAAAAAGGGGTTCAGTCACTAAATTATCACGCTTTTTATGGATCGGCATTTAGTATTTCCGAGTTTTTTATAATATAATTGCTATCATCCTTTAACGAGTACATTTTACTTAATATTACAACAAATTATACATCTTACTCGTATTCACATTATTCGTTGATTAAATCGTCTGATATTTTATCACCAATAAAGCAATGTGCAGCAAAAAAATGTTAAGTAAACCATTATTATTCATTTACAGACAGACGCACCTTCTTACATAATATTTAGTAAAATAATTGGACCATTCATTTGTTGGAATTAATTAAATTATAAATAGAATTAAAATGGATTGTAACTTTAAATGAACCTAAAACTGTACTTATTAATTTAGGACTATAATAATAATTGAGTTTTAATATTTTATGTGTAAGCTTCAACAGAAGCTTCAGAAAACACGAACAATACCGTGTCCTACGACGCCTATATGTATCGTGGTTATCCTAATTTATCATTTTATTAGTAATATACTGGGAGACGCGCAATCAAAAATTGCAACAATCTTTTCATTTCAACATTCCATTCATTTCATCACTCTGATGCTGTAAAGGAATAGTACCTAATTCGTCAGTTAACTGGGTGTTTGGCACGGAAATTTTGTAAAGTTAATACCTTGAATAGTAAAGTTTGTTTGTAAAGTTAATATAATGTATAGACACATTTTTGTAGTTATTGGAACCTGATATTTAATTTGCGATCAAGAATTTAAGAGTGTTAGTCTTCTGTTGGTTTTTTATAAAATCAGTGCCTATTTTATGCAAATTCTTCGCATAAACTATAGCAAAATTATAGCTTTCATAAATTGCTATAGTGTTTTTTTTCTTTTAAATTTAAATACTTGTATGATGCGCAAAAAAGTCTTTGACTACAAATGTTAAATACATTTATTTTAATTTAACATATTTAAGAAAGTAGTCAGGCGTTATTCTTTAACCGCGCAATGGAAATGACGATTCTTCTTTATAAAATAGCAAGTCGTAGAGCGCAAATTCCTAGCGCACCAAACGCTACGAAATCCATCTGACTGAAGTTATACTAAATTTCTACTCTACAATGTAATGCATTTAAAAAAAGTCTCGCTCCTTGAAAAATTCTTGCTGTTTTTGGTCCCTCTTCTCTCGGAACATAGGGGATTAGGTGCGGGTCAGCCTAAAGACAGTCAAATGATTGCTGGCTTAGTGGCTGTCAGTTAGAGACGAAAGCAGGGGATAATTTAAGGAATTGAGGGATTCAGGGAAATGGTGTCACGTAAATTTAAACAATGTAAAATAAATATATAGCATAAAAAATATTGTTAGCGTAATGGTAATAGAGATTAAAATTCACTTCAATTCATTCAATAATGATTCAGTTGATGAATTCATTTAATAATTAATTGACGGAGATTCTTTGGCAAAGGTAGGTCTACTGGAAGACGAGGTCATCATTCCTGCGGAGCGGCCCTGCACTATTAGTGACAATTTGCATGTTGCTATACGGCATATCTAGAAAACTTCGACAGCGTGATTCAAGATACCCAGTTTTTATCAGTTGCAGAATGTCATCGCAATGCCAATGCTGGAAAATTTAAATGAATAAGATTTCAAATTTTCCTGTTTCAATAAAATCCAGTGTGAAACGACGTACACAGGTACATAATATTTAGAAATCTTGTAAGGATAAGCCTAAAGCACCAGTCCGTATTTGGCCAGGGTGGTGGACTACGGCCTACACTAGATTCCTCTGAGTTCCGAGAGGATACCTGTGCCCAGCGGTGGGACATAAAAAGGGTTTAAATAATAAGCCTAAAGGCTGCACAAGTATTACTAGCATATTATCCTACCATCGTACTATACACTATACATAAGTATTTACCTAACTGGGGTGTATGTGTATCTCAAGGCTAATTTGTCATCCTATTACTAAAGGATTAGACTCGGGTCAGCCTAAAGACAGGCAAATGCTTGCAAGCTTAGTGAACGTCAGGAGATGAAAGCTAGGGATAATAATAATTGTAATAGCGTATTGAGGGATTGAGGAAATTGTGCAATTTATATTAATAAAAGTGCCAAAGAGTGCTCAAGGAGAGTGCAAGATTTCGTTTAAAAGTAAAAAAAACATGTAGTTTTGAGTTAGTTGTAATGATTATATTTTATTATAAAGAAGACATATTGCGATTATGTATAGAATAAAATATCCGGCCTATAATAGCTCTGTTGAGAGGTCATTATTCTTTTCATGAAATTTTCTATGACTTTTTGACAAAGATGTGGCTGTATCTTACTGAAAACACGTTGGTTCTCGGTTTTGATCTCTAAAATTGTTTCTGGTTTATTCGCATAACATCGCAATTCTACAAATCAACAACGAATGAAATCGCACGGCGTTAAATCGCATGAACTTAGTGTTCACTTGACATCTGAATTTTGTAACATAGCGGCTTGGAAATCGTTGCTTCAATAAATTGAATGTTTCATGAGCTGTGTCACCATCCTGCTGAAATCACCATGTCCGATGTCGTCTAGATTCATTATTTAAACCATCCAGTGTAGGTAACAAGAACTCCTTTATCATATTACTTTACTTAATGGAGACGGCAACTCTAGCCTCATTTTTACACGCTTTTTATTAGCTTCACCTGTATGTTTGTATGTTTGTTTGTAACCGACTTCTTTGGGCGCAATTTTGACCCACTTTAAGACACGGCCAGATTTCGTTCAAACTTTGTAGATTTATTGAGGACCGATGACAATACACTAATTTGATAAAATTATTCCATTTTTCAATTTGCAAAATATGATTTTTGTTAATTTATATAATTTTCTGGTTAACTTGAAAATTTGCATAGGGGTCAAGGGCCGATGACAATGCAATAATATGAGAATAAAAATCCAACTAAAAAATTAAAAATAAATAATGTAGTTTAAAAAAGTGCATGGTGTCAATAGTATCTTAAAAACCACCCCACGCTTTATTTACAGTAATATACATTTTCTTCTTATTTTTTTAGTTTTTAATTCGTATTTTCTCAAAAGCGTGTTTTTTTAGTTTTTTAAACTACATTATTTATTAAAAAGAATGTTCCAATCACGCTTGTTGACGATGACTATTTTTTAGAAAAATAGGCAAAATGTAATATAAAGAATAATGACCTATAGGTAATCAACGCCGTGAAGCCAAATGAATTTTTATTACATATATGTATATGAACATGTCTTTCTTGTAATACAATATGGTTATCACAACTATATAAAAATACGTTTTATGATTTTTAGACGAAAATGTGCACTCTTATTGAGACATCAGTAGTTTAAAGAATGACGCGGCTGTCTTCGTACTTGGCTATATAACGGTTGATATCAGCATAGTATGTTACTAATTATAGCTCGAAGTTTATGCCTTAATATATAATAATATAACCACACAACCGCATGGTATTGTGGCACAACTCGATTGACACCATGACCCCTCGAAAGTTTTTAAACTTCAAAACCGTTTTGCACACTTGCCTGGCACGTACTCGTTGGAGTATAAGAAAAAACTAACTCATTACTTAAGTAGGTAACTTAAAGATACAGTAATAATAAAAATATACTAACTACATACAAGTAGAATAAAAAACTGCACACAAAAATAATTACAAAAATAAATATTTACAAATAAAAGACTTCCTCTAAAATGCACTATGATTTGATTTTTTTCAGGATGTGTTGTATTGGGTACAATTTAAAATCTTTCATTTGATATCTATTTAGATTTACAAAAATACTGATGATATATTATTGCATTGTGATACAAACTATGCGTGTTTAAAATTTCAGCTCAATCGGTTGAAGATACAATTATTTCCTTCACAATTAAATTGCAAGATTTCACCCAAACAACGCAAGTTAATAAAAAGCCTGTAAAGATGGCTTATTTACTAACTGTTTTGTTTAATTGCACTGTCGTGTCCCAGAAACATGATCTACCTCTTATTTTCTCCGTTAATGTGCATAAAGTAACATAACATTCAGTACGTACACATTTGTTCTGTCTTCTTTGAAAAACATGAAACTTAAATGGTAACAAATAATTTTTCGATATCACCATTAAAACGGTACCTTTGATATGTAATGAATGACTGTCTTTGAACAACTTATTTTTCAGAACAGGATAACAAATTCCTCGAAATGACAATTTGAAGAGATCAGCTAATTATGGATCGGGATTTTTTTTTCGGACAAAGGCAATGCATATCAAGGCCAAGGGTGCTCTTGGAACTACATAAAAATCGTAACAGGTACAAAATGTACTACTGGTTAATAATTTATTTTGCAGCTAGAGCTCTTCAGATCCTGTTTGTTAATATAGAAATATTTATATGCCTAAAAACATATTACCTACTGTGTTTGACCCTTGATTGGCAGTCCAGTATAATAACCATTGGGCCACAAGAGTCGTCATAGCGATGTTTTTCTTCGCTATGTATGCCTGAGAGTTATATAATATTCTGAATTGAAAATATGAAATTTCCTTGTAATTTTTCAGCGGTGACCTTTAATGCATTGAGGATAAAATAGCACTTTTGTGCACATATAGAAATTCCACCACTAGTCATTACAGAGAGAGAGGTTGTTCGGTAACCCAACTACAGCTATCAAGTTTAATATTGTCAGATGGCAATAGTCTTATTCTTTTTTTATTTCTATGAAGTTTTTGCAGAAGGAAATACATATTATTTACATATTTTCTGCACCTAATTACGGACAGTAAAATTTTACGCACTAGCAATGGCGAGCAGTCTCTCTCGTTAACCCCCGAATGTTTGGCGGGCGACGGCGACGCATGTCGAAAATACTTAGCGGGGCTGCCTCATTATAATCCCGGCAGCCCTCCGCTGCCGCATCGACCGATGTATTAACACGTTGATCTACGCTGTGACGAGATACGGACTTTCATTTTTGCAGTCTAGTTTTGATTTATTTGTGTTCGACACGTGGGCCAGGAATAAATGATCTTTAACCGTAACACTAAGACTTAATTATAGTGTCGAAAGAAGTGTGCGTGTACTTCTATAGCTTAAAACAATTTGAATTTATTTAAATGATAATGATTTTAAAGACATAATATCTGTAAAATATCCTGCCTAAGATTTATATCCAATAACATAATATTTTAACATTTCTTCGGAAGAGAATATTTCTCGAATATTAATTCTCAACAAAATAAAACTATCTATTTATAGCGCCGTATCCACACTGCATCCCCAAAATCAGTGAGTGTTAAGAGGGCGGCCGAGAGCACACCATTGTTATAATTTTCAATAAGGGGCGCGATCGAGGGGCATCGATCCGCTGCCACTGTGCCATAGGGTCCTGCATCTTTTGCGGTGTGCATCCAACTATAAACATCCGCCGTTAGACCCGTGAATCTGAGGGACGCATGAAGGTGCAGGAAGCGAACAGTAAACAATGTCACACATTGTGTTTCAACACTGTACATCACTGCACTCTAAAGGAAATACTCCTGTCTTTGCATCAGCGAAATTTGCAAAGAACAGTGATGTATATACGAAATAATACGTAATATACGAAATATTTGCTTGAAAAATCATCACGTAAGTGGGCTTACGTACAACAATTTCGATGGTAGGCTGGTAGGTAGACGCACGAACCTTTAATTTGGTATCAGCGGGGAACCTTCAAAAGGTACCCGGCACTTTGGGAGATGATACCGGGTTATGTGGGATTTGTACCCCACTAAAAACCCTCGGTGGTCTGCCATTGCGCTTGGGGAGGAATCCGGGATCTCCAGTGTAACGCACTGGTGTCTTCCACGCGCGGCACCCCAGAACGGGCCCATCCTCGGGAAAGCAGATGTGCTCTCCTACACGCTCCGATGCTTACGACGGCCACGCATACACCGCCGTCCTTCCCGGGCCCGCTGGCTGAACGGATCAAGCTCACATTCTCGCCGCCCGGAACCCGGAACAACCCCGGAAGCCCCCTTTTAGTCACCTCTTACGATCAGGCATGGGATATCGTAGCTCTATTCTTAATCCCGAAACTACAGGGAAGATATTTGATTTAAGCTTCTATTAAATCATTTGACTGTTTATAAAGTTAACTGAATAATTTTTGAAGTGAAAACTTCTTTAGCGGCGTAGTGTTTAGTTTTTTAGGATGGGTAAAAAATGTTAAACTCACGTCAGGATACATGACCTGATCGAATATTCGTATGGTGGCAATCTAAATCTAATATACCTAAAGTCTGTTAAAATCCATATTTGTCTAATAAAAATATAGTATAACATGTAACTTGGATTTGTCAATTTTGTTTCCTTATCCAAACCCTTCCAATATTATTTCGTTCAAAGCGCAATATTCACTTAAAATGAAAATTCCTGAATTGCAGTAAATAATTTGAACCAAATTCACTGGCACAATATATCGCTACTGTCTAAGAAAAACAAAACTGCGTTCCTTTTACGACTTCTAAAACAATTCACAACATATTGCCCGCGGCACCACGTGCATTCTACGTCGCAAGAGCGTGCAGTATACCCAACCACCCGGGGCGCTGCCGAATTCTATTAAAGTCCAAACAATGCTACCCCAACTAATATCTGGACTAAATCCCTAATAAGTATGCCATTGTGTGAGAGGGACGCGGCCGAAGCGACAAAGAACACGTTATAGCGATCTGCCGGATTTATCATTATGAGCTGGCCCGATCTTTGAACGTAACAGGGGAAAATGTGCTTAGTGTTTTAGGGGATAATATATAAATTAGGATGCTGGAATTAGGTGATTTGTTGCATTATGTTTTTAGGTGAGGGGGACCGTACTCGGCGGAGTGCGGTGAGCGCCTGGCCATGGAGGCTCACCGAACTTGCCACACCGCCCTTCCAAACTAGGTTTGCAGTCCGGTTATAATACGGTGACGGCCATTCATTACGCTTGCTACTGTTTCGAGCTTTAGTTCCGAGTATGATTGCTTTTTGCGAAGTTTTGTTCCTGTTGAATTAAAATTTTGGATGTTATTGAAACTGTTTGAGCTGGGAGTTACTGTTGTTGATGATATGTTTTGATTTTATATAGGTGAATATATTTTAGAAAAGCATTCAAGTTTGTATGAACCCAGCAGAAAAGCAACATACTTGCGAGCGATTTAATATGTTTAAAGAAATCGGAACTAAATTCGTGAAATTTGAAAGTGATTTGATTTGAAAATGATTCGTGAAAATCTATATCTTATAGATATATACCTTTTACCCGACCAATTCTCTTCACATGCTTCAAAGACTAGATTGTTGAACAGTGAAATCAATAACAACACAAAACTTTCACTTCATTAATACTTAAACCCTCAGTGAGAAAAAACGCAAAAGAAACATCAGTGTTGTTTTGCCAAGTGCAGACTTAGAACAAAATCCTTGAAATTAACTGTAATTACTAACTTTAACTGTAACTACTAACGTAATGCACCCCACTGTAAATACTATGTTCCTATGGCCGGTTGAACCTCCGGACGTAATTAGAATAATACGTAGTTTAAAGTGTAAAAATAGTTTTGGAGTGGATGAATTACCTTCTGCGCTAATAAAACGATGCGCAATCGAGTTGGCGGGCCCGTTAACGCTTCTAATCAATCAGTCGTTTTCTGAAGGTAAATTTCCTGATTTATTAAAGACAGCAATAATAAAACCTGTACATAAAAAAGATTCAAAAACGAATGCAAACAATTATCGCCCTATAGCCCTATTGCCTGTCCTATCTAAAATATTCGAAAAGGCTATGAGTGAACGATTATACACTTTTTGCGAAAAGTTCAATATCTTCGACGACGCACAAAATGGTTTCCGCAAAAATCGCTCAACAATTCTAGCGACTTATAAATACATAAACGAAGTCCTTAATATTATAAATGATAAAAAATACGCAGTAAGCATGTTGTTTGATATGACAAAGGCGTATGAAAAAGTAAAATTCGATATTTTATTAAACAAATTGTATGGTATAGGAGTGCGTGGCATACCCCATAAATGGTTTGTATCATATTTAGAAAATCGGAAACAGTATGTCGAAATTGAACACTTTGACGAAAAATCTGGTAAGCTGGAAACTATTCGATCTGATGGCGTTATAGTTAAAAACTCTATACCTCAAGGAAGTATTTTAGGATGTATTTTATTTTTAATATATATTAATGACCTCCCAAAAATAATTAATGAAAAATGTATAATGTTTGCCGATGACTTTTCTCTCATAATACCGTGTAATAATAATATAAATCTATATGACAAACTTAACTTCATTATTAATAATATAATAAACTGGATGGACGATCACAATTTAGAAATTAATTTTAATAAAACAAAAATAATGCAATTTCACCCGCGACAAAAACCAGAATTGGACATTAACTTTACATACCAAAGTACTAAAATTGAATGTGTATCTAGCCATACATTACTAGGAATAGTGTTAGACTCTAATATAAATTGGAAAGCCCACATTTTAAAAGTTAAATCTAAACTATCTCAGTTCGTATACGCCCTGAGGGAACTAAAGAGATGTACTGATTTAAAAACAGCAATCACTGCATACTACGCTTATGCGAATGCATGGCTGTCTTACGGGGTTATGTTGTGGGGAAATAGTACTAATGTAAAAGACCTGTTTGTTACGCAGAAAAAATGCATAAGAATTATAAGTAACATTCGGCAACCGGAAAGTTGTAAACAACACTTTAGGAATTTAAAAATATTAACCCTCCCTAGTATTTATATATTTGACTTGTGTAAATTTGTAAGGAAATATCCAAATTTATATTGCCTAAAAAAAGACGCTCCTAGCCGATACAAATCCCGCTATGGAAACAAGATAATACAAACTACATCTAAACTAAAATTACATAGTTCCGGTCCTTATTCGATGTCAGTAAAAATTTATAATAAGTTGCCAGACTCAATAAGAAATATCGAAAATTTGACTTCCTTTTGTAATTCCCTAAAATTATTTTTACTTGACAAAGCCTATTATGACATTGACGAATTCTTTAATGATAATAATTATTGACCAATTGATTTAAAATTAAATTTGATAATAATATATATATATGTAAATTAAGATTAAATTATGAGAACATTTAAACAAAAACGTCTGCCTCTCTCCTGTCTCAAATTGCAATGCCTCACAAGGCTCATATGTACAATGTATGAATGCAATAAAATATATGAAATGAAATGAAATGAAACTCATTACCGTTTGCGTAGGAGATAGTAAACAGGAAAACATCCACTTATTGCTTGTAACGGTACTGAATTTGCGCTGTCATTATGGGAGATTAAAATTAAACCATGCTTGGGGTTTGAACTGAATCAAGCGCAGCGCACGAAGACAGAATCTTCGTAAATAAAGAAAGAAATGTGGTAAATTTTCATTTAGTATTTTTTGCTACCACGTGTCATAATTAAAGCAAGTTAAATTTGATCCACTGCCTGGTTTCCGATTGAAGGAAGAAGGCGGATGAAAATGCAATATTATTATGACCTTACAGAGCTGATCTGATGATGGAGCTGGAAGGTTACCATAGGAACTCTGTAATTAAACGACACAACCCCATGGAGTTTAGTTTTAATTCGTTTTGGCGAGTGTTTTGATACTAGATGGTAACCAGGATCTGATGAAGGAGCTGGAAGGTGGCCATAAGAACTTCGTAACTAAACGACGCACCCCAGCGAGTTTGGGCTCGTTTGATTCGTCTTGACGAGTACTTTGATACTAAATGGTAACCAGGATCTGATGATGGAGCTGGATAGTGGCCATAGGAACTCGGTAAGTAAACGACACAACCCCATAGTCAAACTGGCATCAAAAATATTAAAAAGCTAAAAATAAAATTAAAAAAATATTTTTTAAAACAAGCTTTTATTATACAAAAATATATGATCCACCTTTGTGTGGTAACGTGTAATGTTTTTTGCAAAAGATTGTAAAAATTAAGTCTTAACTGGAATTTAAAAACGCAAAAACATGTTGTTTTGCCAAGTAACTTAAAACACAATTCTTACAATCGACTCGTTACGATTTGCGAATGAAGAATGGAAGAAATAAACAAGCAGTTATTGCGTGAGCTTAAATAGGATTATAGCAGATTAAGTTAAACATTCCTTGGGGTCTGAACCTGACTCAATCGCAGTGATATTGCTAACTTCATTAAAGAAAGTTAACAAAATTTAAAGTTACTAAAATTGCCGTTGGCCAAACTACTCTGACCATCAGTCTGACCCATGGAGCAAAATGACCACGTCTGACCACTCAGAAAAACCAAAAGAAATTACGAACGAAGAAGCTTGTAAAATTTGCATGATTTGTAATTATTTCCACAAATAGTACGAGTATAAAGGTTTATAAGCAAAAGGTAAGTTTTAAACGCTAGTTTTATAACAATGCATTAAAATTATGATTGAGAACGCCAAAAGATCATTTTTATAATACGCATCTAGTACACAGAGCTTTTTACTTTAGAAACTGTATAAGCATGCAACGATAGTTTTGCGCTATCAATCTCAAAAATTATAACTGGCTTACCAATATTGATAAAATTAGTAAATTAATATGGTCGTGTACAAAGGGCCCTTTCTATTTTCCTTCTACTTTGTTCAATTTCAACTCTTAAATCAAAAGAATCGTTCAATAAATGTTTGGCAACGTTGGTAAGTGTCCCGTCGGAGGCTGATCTAAAGCAGTGAATGCAGTGTCAACAGGGCTAAGTGTTTCCGTGTTTCGCGTCTTTGTGGGGAACGTGAATGCGACTGTTGTGAAAAGCAACCGCGTAACTGAACTTCCGATCCGTGCTTGTATATTTTCTTTTGATTCTAAGTTGAATTATTATTTTGTAAGAATGAATGTGAATTTAGACACTTGAATAATACATCTAAGTCAGCTAGTGTAATTAAATCACATTTTTGCACTTTGGAGAATACATCAAAAGGTTAGTTCCGGGTGTGAAAGGCAGCAGTCTTTAAGCCGTGTGTGCGGTATGAAAACATGTCATCTGCGGGTTGGTTTAAATATTACAACAGTGGTTTTATTCAGGAATGCCCAACTAGTTTTAGTAACCAGAATGGGTTCCTAACCCATTCCAATTTTAGCAGCAGGGTGAAGTAACTACAGGTGTATCCATTTACCGAAAGAGATCCACGTTCAGTACAAAAGTAAGGTTACTGTATCAGAATTTCTTTAACTTAAGGTTTGAGCATAATTTTGTAAAATGATTGTAAAAGGGTTTGAGTAGAAAGACAGTATGTATAATTTCTGAAAAACGATTCAATGAAAACGCCACTCGATGCCACCGTTACATTTCTACACTTTTTCTAAACTGACTCCACTAATGGTAGGTATTCTAAATATTTGTAAGTTGTCAAAAATAAAACACAAACTTCGTTCAAATTTGCTTACATTTATGTAAATGTCACTTACCCACTCCCAGTGCTGGATTGCCTCAATGCAACCGTACTGGGGCGGTGAGACAATAGAGGCTAACTACCCCTTTCTTGTTCGGGGGGGCGCGGCTTAACCAAGCATACACTCTGCCGGACACTCGCGTCAACAAGGCTTAAGCGACGAAGCTCGGAAAGAAAGCGCTTTTCAAACTCTGATTTGGTCTTTTTGCGATGAAGCATCAATAGGTTAACGGTTATAGATTTCGTTTGAGCTTTGTAGGTAGGGTTAAGCAGTTTGCACATAAATGAAAGGTGTCATTAGTGTCATTACACAATGTATGCAAGTGTTTGTTCCTACAACGAAGTTTCTTCAGCTTATACTCCTGTATAAGCTCTGTCTCTCTTTATTAACTCAGCCTGACAGCGTCAACAAGGATTTGGAGTCGAGGTTCGGAAATAAAGCGCATTTGAAACTCTCTTTATTAACTCAGCCTGACACTTGCGTCAACAAGGATTTGGAGTCGAGGTTCGGAAAGAAAGCGCATTTGAAACTCTCTTTATTAACTCAGCCTGACACTTGCGTCAACAAGGATTTGGAGTCGAGGTTCGGAAAGAAAGCGCATTTGAAACTCTCTTTATTAACTCAGCCTGACACTTGCGTCAACAAGGATTTGGAGTCGAGGTTCGGAATGAAAGCGCATTTGAAACTGTGTATTTTAAGTTCTTTGGTCACGTCGCGTCCATAGGTTTTCGTTCTGGGCGTCAACCCCAGAACGAAAACCTATGGACGCGTCACAGATTTTCTTTGAGCTTTTTGAATAGAATTATGCAAACAGCAGAAAAGTGATGAATGGATCCATTCATCCAATTTAATTTAACAACAACAATTATATTACCCAGTTTAACAAATATATTTAAAAAGTTATAATGAGATACGTTAATATTATTAGCTCTACACCGTCCGTTATCACACCTGTAGGTAAGTGTTGATTGGAAACAAGTCAAGTAATTGTCGATATAATCATACGAAAATTCTTAAAATATAATGTCGAAACACATCAAAAGAAATAGAACATTTTACACAAACATCGATTATTATTTTCTAGACATTGAAATTTGAAAATAAAACTTTAGCTTCAATATTGTGCGCGTATTCTAAAAATAACAATAATATCCGCAACATCCAAATACTGCTTTTGTGCACACCAGTACTCAAAACTACTAGTGTATGGGGTCCCGCAGACCCACAATGCAGATTCGAAACTGGGGTCGTAACCGGATCTCCAAATTGAAATGTTTTATTTCGCCCCAGCATTTTGTGGATAATGCCGACTTTTAAATTGATAACCAACTCAATGCGTGCGCGCCTCGGATCACAAATCCACTATTATTCACCGTCTAACCCTTTGACGAATATTATTTGGTTAAAATCTAACCGTACAGCCGTTTAAGGACAAGTTTTATACAACTTTTTTGTTGCGACAGGGCGAGTATTGTGGCTACAACCATTTGCATATTTTTTTGAAGATTTGTTTGTTTGTGCCACTGACTTACCCGAAAGTTATTATGACGGATCGGAATTTAAAAGTGAGATGTTCTTCACTTAATAGCAGCCATCCATAAAAAATTGATACATTTTGTAACGCTTTAAAAAAATCGCAATACAAGAAGGTCTTCTCCAAATTTTTTATTAAATCATTATATTATTGAATGAAAAAAACACGAAAAAAATAAGGTATTTTGCTGCGATAGATAAACATTTGAATATAAAATTTGTACCTAAGTATATGAGCTGTGTATGTGCTTAGACGAACTTATGTCGTAACATTAAAGCAAATTTTGAACCTTTATTGTGGATAACCGATAAGCTGGTCTTTGTAGAGAGGCATTTGCATATTTTCTTTAAACATTGTTTACTTGTGCCACCGCCTTACCCAGAAGTAACTATGATTTATCAGAATTTATCTACAAGTGTAATTTTTCACACTTAATAAAAGTACTAGTCCTTTCAACATACATACTGTTTTCCTATTAATTTCAAACTATTAAGACTTTTTGTAATGTTGAAACTAAAATAGAAAGTTTCACTTTCGTTTCCGTGCTTTTTCCGTTACAATACAAAATACAAATACAAATCATTTATTTGCTAAAATGTGGTCACAAAGATGAAATAATTTCATAAATACAGTATCTCACATTTACCATTTTTGCTGTGCAAATTATAATTAGATTAAAAATAAAATTAATTTAACATTATTATTTCGACATATTTTATAATATGTTATATTTAAGTACATATTATGTCAATTTACATTTTACGCAATTTACATTTACAATTTATGCATTTTACATTTGTACGCAAGTCATTGAATATATAATTATTTATGTCAGTTATCCCAAAAATTCTTTTATTGTATAAAATGTTGAGATGTCGGGCCCGTTTATTCTCGTTAGCACGTCAGATAGCAGTCGTTAAACCTTGACTGAGGCCTTATGGACGATTTAAAAACATCCGACACTGGTAGGCTGACCCACTAACCCACATCTCTACAAACCCGCATTGGAGCACCTTGGTGGAGTAAGCTCTACTTTCTTCTACTTCTCAATCTTCTTTTATGTCCCACTGCTGGACACAAGTCTCCGAAATTATGAATTTCTCTCAGGCATGCGCGGCGATGGAGAACAATCAATTAAATATCACGATATTTGCCATCACCGTGGAGCGGTAAATGCGCACATTAAAAATTTCTTTGTCAGAGGTGCGCGCCGATGATTTGAACACAGGATCCGTCGCGTCGAAGACCGCGGTTTAAACTAGGTTTCTTCTCATACTGTTATATATGTTATATAACATCTGTTTATAAGGAAAATGAACATGGTACTGGAGGTTATTTAATTTACACGCTTATCCTTTTTCTTACCACTGTACTTGAACTGCTTTCCATCCATCCTTTAAAAGTCCACTCTCTATCTGGTTCTGCGCCCTTTTATTTTACCGTATTACTTGCTGCAACCTTTTTGCATCCTACTGCTAGGAAAGGTCTCTCCGTTTGAGGAGGCCTGGAGCATACTCCATCACGCTACTCCAATGCGGGTTGATATTTTGTATTAAGTATTACTTATAACCTAAAAATTCAGCTATAAAGTAGATTTCCTCCTATACGTTCAATTCATGAAGAAAATAGTCGAGGTACTGGGGGCGTTGTATGTCACTCATAGCTTTGTCTTTTCAGTATATAACAGGGCTACGCTTATTCTCCTTGATCACCATACTTGAGCTGTTTTTATATAAAATACCATATTCCATATTACGTTCAATTGTCAACGTGACGCCGCGACCACGGTCGAGCGACGCCGGCCATATTTCTGCGTTCCCGCGGCGGAACCGCGCGTCGATCGCGCTGCTCCTATTATCGCAATGATATCGCGATCAATCGAACAGGGGGAGGGGGGCAGACGTGGCGCAAATAAATGTATCTGGCGGGCGGCGGGCGGATAAATACGCAAATAATACGAAACTACAAAAATCAAAACGCATCCGCCACTCGGAAGCGTAACTGGAGTTTGCTCTACTTTAACACAATTTTCGCAGTTTTTTGTTATTCTTGGTATATTAAACCAACATTACTAGTGAAAAGAGATAGTAGAGACAGATTTTTAAGAAATTATGGCTGTCCGAGTATAAAATAGATTTTATTTTTATTTGTAAGGAGTAGCAGGCGAGCATGCAGGCCACGTTGTTACGTGGTTGCTGCAGCCCATGGACATCCACACACAATATCAAGCACGTCTAAGTCTTACCTGTGGTCGTAGGTCACCTGATGAAAGTCTGGTCGGCAACTGCACCTTTCCACCGAAGCTCAATAGAATTGCTGCATGGCTGAAGTGGGTGCACCGGTGGTTCAACAACCTACTTTTCTAACTTCTATTGTAATTTGGAGCCAATGTGTGTGTGTAAAGGTCTTATTAGACACTTACCAACACAAGGACTTACAAGTACAAATAAATGTATTAAGTAGGGCCCGATTTCACTTAACAAATATAGGCTTATATCCGAAGAAACTTAGTATGTAAATCGGAAATAAAATAAAATATGTTTAGGTTCTACAAAAAAAATATCTTTAGAATAAGGCTTTGGTTATCTTAAAGTCTAAAGACTTAAAATTATTTACTTTGTCATTTTTTTTAAATTAATTCGTATTTTTTTATTTTGGTTTTTTTAAATGTAATTGTGCTTTATTATTGATCTGATCTGATCTGAGCACTGACAAGAAAAAAAGGCGAATCTTGACTAATTTACTTATGATACACCACATGTCAGCACATATTTTTGTAAATACAAAAAAAAAACGTCTCCAAATAGAGCCCCTTTCCAATACAAAGCTCAGTCCGCGAGCCCATTATCGAGCCTATAGCTATTTGCCCGAAAAACAAACTCTTGTTCGCTGGCAGCGCACAATACGCGTCTGCCTCTACAGCAACACAGCCATCACTTTGATCGCATTGCCCCAAATAACATGTTATTGATTAATGTTATTAAAAGACACATTACATAGTCAAGCAGCCTACTTGATGTGTAAAAAAACAATAATCCCGCAGGCAGTGTCCAAAGAAAATAAGAAAGTTTATTTCATATAAGGAATAATTTTCACTTGTAGAATGTAATTTTTTCCCGGTTATCTTTAGGTGCCCGTTAGGTAGATGTTGAGCTGAGAGAAAAATGACGGCGGAAAAATCTCCCACCAGAACGCTTTAAAAAATGCGACAACAACATACTGATCTTATTTCGACACTGCCAGGACTTACACACTTACACTTTTTTTAAATATGATGTAACAACTGTATGACTCCTACTGCGATAACACCAGGACTAAATATGCATTACCCAAAATAACGTTACTTATACTACTTTTGTTAAATAATGCGGCAACTGCACGTCCCACTACTCCAGACTACGACTAGGACTCTAATGATGTATTGTTACATTCACTGGATGTGGATGAAACTCTGTAGCAATTTAGATGAATGAAAATGAAAATAGCGTAGGAAAGTTATGCATTCACAGGACCTACATGCAATTGAAAAGTTAATTAGAACCGAGAGAAAGTTAGCAAATGTCGCCAAAATACAGCAAAAGCCTATAAGGCTGACAGCGACTGGCAGCAACAATTAGTATCAAGTGTCATATGTCAATTAATACCAATCGGGCACTAGTCGATTCATTTATTCACTGCAATCTGTTCCTACTGTTGTTACAGCTGGCTACCAATTTTACATTGCAGGATATACAGAAGTACTCGTTTGTTTTGTTATTTTTTTACTAAAATAACGCAACTTTTTTTTGTAGTATAAAGTAAGTACATGGTTAGCACCTTATTACAATCTAGCCTAATTTATTTGACTAATGACTAATGAGTAATTTTACGCTTACTTAAACTGCTACTTGAATATTATTGTATTGCACGTCCACTGACACGTTTCTTCTTAGTTTTAGCACATAAAGATTATGACACACTGTTCTTGTTTTCTATAAGTTACTTTTTTCTAGCACTACACTATATAGTCACTAATTCATGTGGTTTTTTCCGTTTGAGTCTTCTAGTTTGGTCCGTAATGTCGAGGAGTTAGATGGCCTCGACATTCACGTGATGATGAAGTAGGTGTTGGTGAGCTTATGCGTATATTTTCATAACGTTTTTAACAAAGTTAACCTTAAGGTCTCGATGTGGATCTTTGTTTTTTACATACCATGGGGCACTGGCAATCTCCCTTAGTAGGTACTTTATTCTGAAATCGTTGGATAATTTCTACGTTGCTATGTTTGGTACAGCCCCAAAGCTGAATACCATAAATCCATATAGGCATCAGGACTTGTTTGTATAAAAATACTTTGTTTTGGATGGATAAACATTTAATATGAATGTGAAAACCCGACTTCCGATGTTTAACGACTAAGCAAGGCGTTAAGTTCCTGAAATCAAATCCATAGAAATCCTACCATATAGTCGGAGTATATCGTGGCTCACAGACAGGTTATTAAAAATACAACTTGATCGGGTTTGAGTCTATGATAATACAAAAAAATGACAAAAACATGTTTTTTTTTATTCGGCGCTATTTCACACGCGATGGTGACTATTGGAAATCGGAGCGACCGCTAATTTTCCGAATTTTATCACAACGCTGCTCGCAGTGGCGGACGTAAAAATACTATTTTTATTACCACGCTGTTATGTGAGGCCGTTAAACATAAAAATGTCACCGCGGGTCATATTTGGTTCGGTTATGAGTCACACAACACAATTCATGCGTTGCGACTATTCGCGACACCTTTCATATAACATACCGTAAAGCCAATAGATATTGTACAAAACCATTTTTGATGAAAATCATTCCCAAAGTTTTATAAAAAATAAATTATGTCTTAGGCGCTTTTAAAACTTAAAAGTGTTCAAGTTTCCCAATCATCTGTAAATATGATAATATAATTTTAATACCTTGTAATTGTAAATCACAAGTACACTCGCATTGACGTCAATCCTCAAATAATGTTATTTTACATGCATTTTCCGCTCTCTCATATACCTACCAACAAGCGATCATGAAGCCAAGTCGTTTTCCACAGCATTCAATAACTCGAGGAAACACGCCTAAATCTGTCGAGTTACGTACGTCCCGAATAACGCCGTCAAACGACACCTCCGTGACTTGCCGTTGAAAGGGAAGTTTTGCCATATTTGCATACAAATTGGAAAAATAAGGTATTTAATTTATAGAGTAGGTACACAAAATAATATATCCTACTTATTTTGATAAGTAGGATATATTGATAAGTAGGATATATTGGTGCTTTTAAAAAAGGTTCAGTAGATTTTTTATAAAAAAAATCAAAATAGCTTTTCTATTTATAATACTTATGCCCGTTTTCCCCGATATATCCTTGGGATCCCTAAGGATATGTTGTATTAGTAGTTAGTAGTATTAGTAGCACTTCAGGAGCCCATACCGTGGAATTTGTTTTCACCAACGCTTAGGTATCACTTTAGTCCTTAAGAGATCCCTTATGGTAACGGGCCAGATTGTTTTTTTTTATTTTATAAATAAACCTAACAATAAGGCAGACGGGCCGCGTGATGTTAAGCGATCACCGTCGCCTATGGACACGGGCAACCCTTTTTTTTTTTTGGTTTCGCTGGGGGAAATGCGTTACGCATCCCCTCCCGCAGAGGGGTATGTGGGACTCCCCAGGGGCAATACCCCCTGGTATACCCACTAAAACCCCCAGCGGCACTCCGTCTTCGCCTCTTGGAGAGGGTCTGGGAATCCGGCAGAGCCTTTGCGTCCAGTCCCCCTCCGGCGAGCCCCGCCTTTATGGCGAGCCCTTCGCGCCCCCCCCTTATGATGGGTGGGGCAACGGGGACGGTCGAGAGTGCGCGATCGTCCCCGTATCCAGTGATGGTGAGCGGTGCAATGCGGGCGGAGGAGCCTCCGCAGCAGTCGCCCGCTGCTCACCATCGGGAAGGTGAAGGCGGTCATACGCCCGCCTCCTCCGTCCCCTTCGCCGCTTCCGGAGCGCCGGCGCAAGAGGGTCTTCCTCTCGCGCGCGCTCCGCTGCCTCCTTCTGCGACATGACGAATTCGCAGAAGGAGGCAACCGCCGCCCACGCCCCCTCGCTCTCCAGCATTGCGCTCACAACGCGGGGGAGCGAGCCCTCGCCGAGTCCTTAGCCTCCGCAATTGCCGCCTTGAGGGCCGTCTTCACCTCTGTGAGGGCGTCCCGCAGGCGGGCCTCCTCGTCCCCGTCCCTATGGCGCCGCCGTCGAGCCCGTGCGAGCTCCCGCCGCGCCGCCGTGCAGGCAACACGGAGCCGCTGGAGCTCCCTCGACCACCAGTACACGGCGCGTCGGGGAGGTGGGCGGCGTGACCGAGGCATGCTGGAGTTGCACACCTCGGCCAGGGACTCTCCCAATTGGGCCGCCGCCGCGTCCACGTCCAGTACGTCGACTGGTGGCGACAACCAGTCCTGGACGAAGGCCGCTTCCTCTGCGGCCTCCCGGTCCAGGCGGATGAGGGCCCACCGCGGGAAGGGGGATCGGCCGGATGGTCTGGCGTTCCCCCGTGGACTTTGGGCGGAGATGTCGAACCGCACATACCTGTGGTCCGAGATGGTCTCCGCCATGTCCACCCGCCAGTTCCGCACGCGCGCGGCCAGCACATGGGTGGCGAAGGTCAGGTCCACGATGGACCCACCCTGCTGCCGCACGCATGTTTGGACTCTCCCCCTATTCAGGAGGGAGAGTCCGGAGGACGCCGCCCACAGCTCCACTGCCCGCCCACGCGCGTCGGTGGCTGGGTTTCCCCACGCCACCAACTTGGCGTTCAGGTCCCCGACACGGGCAAGCCTAGGCTAGCCGCCCGAGCATTGCCGGCTTTGGCCACCATCACCAATATTTATACCACTAGTATAAAATAGTGAAAAAAAATCCCAATTATCATTAAATGCGTTGCGATAAGGTGCATTCGTGTCTGTATCACGAAATTAAATTAGTGTGTTCAAATTATAATTTTGATTCGCTACGTCAATCCTTAAATGATTAATATACATGGATAGAAGCGACCATAAAACCCTGGCCTTCTCCACAACATTCAATAACCCGAGCAAACAGATAAATCTGTCGGGTTACGTACGTCCCAAATTACGCCATCAAACGGTACTTGCATGAACCATAGCTCACCGCCTAAAGATATTTTGCCAAATTTACATACAATAGAATATAATAAGGTATCTATCATAGTTACTCAGAATACATAACTGAATACAAAAAGATGATATGATAGATAAATGAGGATGATGAATGTATATATTATTATGTAAAATATCTCTCTGTCTTTGACTTAATACTTATAAAAGCAAATTGTGCTACTAAATATTCAATTTTAATTCAATAACAATTTTTGCAGACTAACTAATTTATTGTTAACGTATACCTTCTAATTGATATTTTTGCATCTAGCTATCAAGGATGTTTTAAATTTGTCCAGTAGTTTTGTTGTTACATCAATTGTAGAAAAACACTTAATATCTATTTATAATATTAGTGTGGTCCTTACACAAAATAGAATAGTACCTATATTTGGCATATTATTACACTATATTATTATATTATACTTAGGTACCACAAACCACAACATTAATTTAATATGTTTTAAATTTTAAATCGAAACATTCGGATTGACACCGATGCTCAAATTATTTTACATGCGTATTCCGCTAACTCATATAGATACACCCAGCGACCATAAAACCATGCCCTTCTCCACAACATTCAATAACCCGAGCAAACACACATAAATCTGTCGGGTTACGTGCGTTCCAAATTACGCCATCAAACGACACCTCCATGGCTCAGCTATGAAAGAGACGTTTTGCCAAATTTCCATACAAATCGGTTCGCTACGGCCAGCACCCTGACTGTCACACTTCATAAATTCTAATTTTAATATTCACCTCACCCTTTGGTTATGAGGGGAAATCCTTATAAATATACTCACGAGCTCTTTAACTAAGATATGGACATGTGAGATTTATATTAAAAATCTGACATTTAAACAGTAATAAAGTGTCATAATGCTGATCTCATCAGGATTCTAGAGTGCGCGCGTTATTTGCAACTCCGTGATTCTAGAGCACTATTCACAAGCATACACAATATTAGTTTTTGCTATACTCTAATTGGTGCCGTAATTATAAAGGTTATCACAATACCAATCCAGCAGCAGCAGTCAAGCAGCAATTTCTGTCACGCCTTAGCTTATTGCATGGGAAGGAATCTGCCCAAATAAGCTATAATATTTATTTTTAAACACTTTAGCAGCTTCTAGCAGCAGTGATCTTTTTAGTTAGTTAGTTATTCTTTAAAGAGCTGATGATTAAATAATGTTTTTTTTTCAATCCTATCTCATGTCCTACATATCAGTAGTGACTCCTCTTAGTGCGTTTGATGGATTTGAGAGATATTTAGGATATCTATCATGTAAGACGCTGACCGAGTACGGCTTGGTTGATCTTATATTTGAGAAATTTTGTATATCTTTCAGGCATGCACGGTGACGAAAAACTATGTTTTCCTTTACGTTTAATAAAATATTACAATACAATGATTTCATCTACCTTGCAGCAGCAATTAATACGCACATAAAATTATTCTTATACTCGTACCTACAGAGGTACGATCGAAATTTTAAATTTAAAGCAACCGTGCTAGAGCCTGAAGTTTTAACCACCCGGCTATAGCAGCACTGTTAATTAGCAATGCCCAAAAAGCGGAGCCCAACTTGACACATTCAGCCTCACCCTACCACTACGAAAATTATCAATTCAGCGTAATATTCGTCCCCAACTGGCCGGCGACCAATCTTACGCCACGACCGGGGGAGCCTCGGCTGCAATCGAATTATACATCAATTTTGTATATGAATACATTAATAAGTCATGCCAATGTGCGCTTTCAATAACTGGAAAATTAATGGCGTAGCGGGGTTAGGATGTTGTTTTATTCGCATATTTGCAAATGCAGGTTTATTGCACGTAAAAAGACTATTTTAAAATAGAAATTTGCAAGATATTTTTATATAAGGCAGAAATAATCTTATACCCAACGTGTTGCGTATGACGATTATAATTTTTTTTATTTTAACATAATAGTAACATATTTTATTTTATTTTAATTGCAGCCGTTCCAATCTTCATTTAAAGCAAAAAAAAATAATACATATTATCCAATAACCTAAAACTGAAAAAGTATTTAAAAGACAGTGATATTTTGCTCTATTAAATTCACAAGTTTTATTCAAAATCAGTTGAGCTAAGATTTAGTTTAGATATTGGATTAAATTCAGGACTACTGATTTTATAATGTGTTTCAGAAACAACTAAACATCACCCTCTTGTTAAGCTCAGTTAACTGACAATAAGGTTGGAAATGACCATTTTTACGACTATGTACAATCTCCATAGATTTGATGGAATCAGCGAAGTCCTTATACCTCCGACGCCCCAGTTTATTTTCCAACCAAGAGCCGCGTAACGCAATAACTGCGATAAGGTAGAGACACTATCTCCATCTTATTGCTATGTAAATAACCTCCATTGAACTGTGGCAGTGCTTAACGGCGTTCTTATTACTGTCCTTCCCGTGCGAGGCCATAAACAGTATTGATCTGGCCAAATACGGGGGGAAACGGATTTTAAATACAGTGTTTTGATAAAATACAAAAACCAACTCGCCAAGCATGTTCTTATTTAGTATCGAGTAAATTAGTTCTAAAGTGTCAAGTCAACCACGAAAAGTTAATGGAATTGAGAAGGTAACTGATAAATTTGTTGAATCGATGTCAGACACATTATACGACAAAATTATCGCTAACCTGGTCTTAACATCCTTAAGTTTGTTTTAATTTTAGAGATCGTCATTGTCTGTAGAGAGCATTCCTTTTTTCATCAAACAAAGAATACTTATAACTCAAATAAGGCAGTATAAACAACGTTGACAGGTTGGAGATTATCATTCCTACGACTATGTGCTATCTTCATAGATTTTATAGATAAATCAACGGAGGTTGTTAAAGGAGTCTTTATATCTTCTACGCCCCAGTCCATTTTCTTCTTACCAAGAGCCGCGTAACGCAATAACTGCGATAAGGTGAAAGTGACACTATGTACATCTTATTGCTATGTAAATAAACTCCATTCCTATGACAGCGTCTTTACCGTGTTTTCATTACTGTCCTTCCCGTGCGAGTCCATAAAAAGTAACGATTTGGCCAAATAAGGGGGGCGGCAACGGATTTAAAAAACATCGTTTGGGACAAACTCATGTCTCATGAAGCTTGCACTATAATTTAGTATTGAGTAAATCAGTTTCACAGCATGTATTAACCACTAAAGTTTAGTGGATTTGAGTACCTTAACTTTAATAACTATACGATTAATTTTATGACTAGCGTCGCCCAAGCAATTCATAAGTTTGTTTAAATTTTTGAGATCGTAGAAAGCACACTTTAGTTAAGAACCTCCGTTGAGCCGATATGTCATGTATACTTATCCGATATGTTAATAACCTCCATTAACCCGAACTGATGGGCAATACCTGTGCCAGCGTCTTGCTGCCTTCC
Organism: Pyrgus malvae; assembly: GCA_911387765.1. Taxonomy (NCBI): domain Eukaryota; kingdom Metazoa; phylum Arthropoda; class Insecta; order Lepidoptera; family Hesperiidae; genus Pyrgus; species Pyrgus malvae. The sequence goes on from OU426962.1 coordinate 15,990,279, forward strand.
TATTATTGTCTTACGTGTATGAAACACTAAACAATTCCAATTTTTATGCGGCCTCCCCGACAAGGTCATTTTTTTTTATCGATCACAACCTAATACTGTAGCGAGCCCTCAGAATATGAGCACTTAGCACGCGTTCAACAGTTCTTGCTCTGTAAACTCCAGTAAAACCTTGCCAATTATGGTGAGAGATCCTGCCTAATGGTGGAATACAAAAATAGATGCCACAATATTGCAACACTCGTATTGTTGCTCACATAATTAAATCCATGGCATTAATTCAAAAAGAAGTAATCAGACTCTAACTAAGAATCAGAATCAGAATCTAACACGCACGATAGTCAAATTATCAGAATCTTAGGGGTGCAAATTAAACCGATTACTAAAAAACATAATGTTGCAGTCACAAATAACAATATCGGAACAAAATCTGCACTCCATTCACTGAATCCAGAACTGAAATATTTTATGCAGGTACTGCTATCTCTACATCGTTAAAGATGTGGAGATAAAACCATATCATTAGCTTAAAAAGCACACGGTATTAAACGGAACAATACGGCGAAATAGTGCGCACAAAAAATTCGACAATGCGCCATGTTTTTTCCCTCCGCATTATGGGATGATCCGTCATTGTGCCGGCGGCACACAGATGCCTATGATAAGGGCGCTCATCGCTTTATTAAAATAATACGACCAGCCATCCACGACCCCTGGAGCTAATTCGAGCTCACAACAAGCTTCTAGGGGCAGGTGAGGTCACGATAGATCGGTGTGATCATACGTAACACTATCAGACGGACCAATCTCAGTCTCATTCAGGAATACAGCGGTGTGCACTGATTCGAGATATTTAATACCTTCCCACGAGGACTTGTTGGGCACACGCGCGGAACACGGAAGACCTCATACCGTAATGAATTAACCATGATATGATCAGGTCCGACAAACGTTACATATTGCTTTTTACCATTTGTAAGTACACCTTTGAGCAAAATCGGCAAATGGTTGATGTAATGACTTACATATACCGAGTATTCATTCGGTAAAACTTTTAGCGTAATTTTTGCGCATTGGGAAGGTTTTGAATCCATGCTACTTTATATTTTTCACATTATAAAGATTAGTTGTAGATCAATGTTTGTTATTTCTACATCTGGTGATATAAATATACTACGCACGGATTTAACTCGTTTATCAAAAAGTATTTATTGTTTCTTAAAGATTCGACTTCAGTAAAGAGCCAAATTGAGGTTCTGTAGATCTTTCAAGGTTTCATAGTACCGGGAAAGTGCCACCGCTGCGCCCATTTCCGTCGTGAAGCAGATCTATTGTTTCGGTGGAAAGGTCCGCTCGCCAGTCATACTTACATGAAGCGGCCATCAGCAGAGCCCTTAGTGTGAGTTTGTAAACGCGCGAACGTTACTACTGCGTCCGCGTTAAAATTGGACAGCGCGATCTTAATCTGCAAGGAATAAGGTCGATAATTAAATTCTTAACGCAAACGCGATAGTAACGTTTTCGAATGTGCAGACTTACACTAAGGCCTCAGAACTATGAACGAACTCAGGTAAGACTCAGCTAAGACTAGAGGTTGCGTGTAGAGAAAATGTTTGTGGGCTACATCGACCATTTTACTCCTTCAAATATTCAAATAAATTATTCAATATATCCTAAAGCGGGTCAGGAGTCTCCTCTCAGAATATGGAGTATTCAAGTTTGTGTCCGCCACGCTGACCACTTGCAAGATGATGGACACGACACATTTTGAAAAACTTTGTTCTAATTTGCGAAACGAAAATGTCGGAATGAATGTTCCGCTGTTGGTTCCTAGCGAGGCAGAAATATAATAATCAGTTCCGTATCCGTTATCAGTATAAAGCGTTATTATTTTTAATAATAATTCTGTTAGATATTTTCCTTCGAGATGCTACGAAGTTTGGACGCAGGCGGCCATTCTATTTGTAGGTATGTTACGTTCGATCGTTCAAATAGAAAATAGTTCCTCAATAGGACTCAATCAATTTTATCGTTTCTGCTATTTTGGATATAATATGATGTTTTTGATATGTATTATAATATTATAGATATCCAGTTAATAAAGCTCTCGGCATAAACCCAAAATCGTACATAGAATCGTACCTACAGTTAAACGTAAAACGAAAACACTCCGATCATCCTCAACGTCAAAGTATCAGAATGGGGTGCCAAATTAAATTTTGTAACATGCCATTTTTAATCCACTCTAAAACATAGGTACATGTGTATATAGGGTAAGAATGCTTCCGAACATTTATTAAAAGTTACAGGGGTTGTAGGGAAGCCGCATGAGCCCTAATTAAGGCTCTTTTTACAAAAAGGCTGGTGCGTTGGAGGGACTCGACTTTTTACCCTTCCGACTTCTTAATGAGCTGGCGACCACCTATAGTGTGGATTTCGTGGGTCACGACCTTTATTTTGTAATTACGAGCATTATATGGGAAATTTGGGAACGTTTTATTCGCTTCATGTTTCAAAAAAGTAATAACATGTGTGTATGGCACAGGATATGAGCGTGACCTTACTTGCTTGTTTTTATTTGCTCTGTGCGTAACTACTGATCGCACTGAGCTGAGAATTGGAGACCAGACCTAAAATATATCTACCATTAAGACTATATAATTAAATACGAGTATGTGCCTTTTAATTTATTAACATTGTCAAAGATTGTTCAATACAATATGGCGTTGACTCGAATTCGAATTCAAACTCATTGGTAGTAACTTAGACTAAGAATAATGTACTTGGTCTATGGGTAGTAAATATTCATTTTAGTGTAGCCATATATGTACCTACTTTTAATGTCGTAATTTACTTCCTTCTAATTATTTCTTGCTAAACAAGTCTTCTTTCGTAAATTATATGTTAAGCCACAGAATACATAATCAAGCTCAATATGTATTGTAATTTTTGGTAGATAATATATTAACTTGAATATAACAATGTCGTCTATGTTAGGTAGGTATCACTAACAATTAAAATAAAAAGTAGAATGGTAACATTATTTCTCTAACGCAAAATTAAGAACTCAAATTACATTGCTATTGCAATTGCCCCATTGCAACATTCGGCATCGTTGGGCTTTACCAGCGGACACCAAACCATGGCCGTTAAGGCTGGTCGTACGAGTACGTCGTTACTATAGGCGACCAGGATGATTGGGAAGCAAAATTTTTGTTCAACTGTAGGTAACTGCCTTGTCGGACAACAGCAATGGCAAACGTATAGCATAAAATACTTTGCGGAATTATTCTTATGAAAGTAATCGGTTACACTACACTGTTATCATGGCATACTTCGCCACGCTATGCAATAGTACGAACTACGAAGGCTACATATACGTAGCTCAATACTACATAATTGTATATGCCATGCGCAAGGCACCAATAACTACAAATACCTATAAGATTATTTTTTAGTTAGACGTGCGCCCTGGGTACCTTGTAGTGGAGACAGATGTATTAATCTTATCCAGTCGACTATAGCCGCTCATTTTCATTATTAATGTGGTAAAAACTACTCTTGCAATAGACTTCAACAGAACAGTTAAAGACATATAAAAAATACAGAAGTCCAGTCTCTCCATTGCAACATTAAGCATAGTTTGGATTTTCCAGCGGACACCAAACCACGGCCGCTAAGGCTGATCGTACGTCGTTACTGTAGGCGATCGGGAAGATTGGGGAGCAATTTATGTTCTACAGTAACTGCCATGCTAAATGACAGCGATTGCAAACGAATAGGCCCAGTTAAAGACCGTTTGCAGAGTTATGATGGCAACCAATTTCAAAGTAGGTAGGAAAAGAGGAAAATAATCTAATCTAATACCTTTAAACGAGCAATTCTTGTATATATCTAAATATATTTTTTGAATCTCGGAAACGGCTCCAAAGATTTTGATGAAATTTAGTACCCTGGTTTCGGGGATGATAAATAATCCAGCAAATTTTTTTGATAGAAATTGTCGTTTTATTTAATGTTTATGCCATTATATACAAAATTGCTCTTCCTGACATCTATTGGAGAATATTAATAATATTGTGGCGTAGAAAGCCGTGAAATGTCGACTGTCAATCCGCCCTTCAAACAAATGACAATGTCGATATAATAAGACCTCTATAAAAATTTCGTCAATGGAGTTAAAGCTGTTTTGGTCGAATGGTTACGAAAGCTGACTACGAAGCTAGATATCAAATCTCAAGTATGCAAGTTGCGTTTTTTATTTTTTGTGACTATTTTTTTAAAATTAGGAGCTAGGTATTTCAAAAGGCTTTGTTAAGTAACACTAAGCCAATTAATATTTTGCATTTTGCTTAAAAATAAACCAAGAATCAATTGTTTTTATCCGAGCAACGCTCGGGCGTCCAGGTACTTTTATTTAAAACTGTAATACATTTTTAGCGACTGTAGCGTAGATAAGGTAGTATCCAGCCACAGATTTGTACCTCCTGAGATAAAAGTAAGGCTGAATAGGTAACTCCCATCTATTAAAGCGAACCGGAACGCATTACGTAACGCGCCTTGCCAAGCAGCGGAAACGCACATTTTACTAAACTGCGTAGATCCCTTCACAACTTCCAGAGCTATTCCAAATCATTCTTCATACTTCTTCCAGAGGTTTACTCTTGGCTTGCTCTTGATATCATCACTCGTCATGACCTAATCTCTACGACTGTCGCATTTCTTGCGCATTACTTCAAGAGAAGTTTTTATCTGAGTTAATAGCATGGATATCATTTTCTGCTGTATAGGAAGGAGTACAGCACTTTTTTTCAGAAAAAGGAAATTACCAGAATGCAATTCACTTAATAGACAGACTCTTAGCATTAAAATTTGATGAAAATATGTACCCAATTTAAAACCTCCGCATCAAATGAAGATAAGACCCAATGCGATGCATGGAAATCGTTTCTTAACTCCTGGCTTAATTAAAATACACAGGGATCTATACACAAAGCGAGTCACATTCAGGGAGGAACATCAAATATTTGCTTTTCTGCCAGAAATGGCCGTAATGAGGGCCGATGCGATCAGACGGCCTACCCCAATAAGCGCGGGCTTGACGCCGAATGGTAAACTCGGTTACTTCACCTGCGATGCCTCCCTCGGGTGGGAGTGCGTGTCCATAATACTCTTCTGTAATAATTTATTTAGGTAAAAGTTTATGAAACTCGTAGAAACAAAATCATTCTTAATGATTTCGTGCGATACACCCTGTCTTTTCACATAACATACAAATTGTAAATTTATGATACAAAAAAGTGTAGCCCATTTTTTGGTAAAATAGGTGATTCAAAAATATAACTCACCTACATGCGTAGTTTTCACTTGCTTTTTGCAGCAAAAAAAATCTCGAGACCTTATACTGCGATGCGCTAAGGTGACGGCTTAGCGAAAACATCGCAATCGCAAGGTAGCAGCGCAATTTCACACGACCTCACGCAACACTCAGGCGTGCTTAAGGTTCTGTGTAAATGTCCATAGGCTGCAGCTAACACTTAAAACGTGGCCAGTCTAAAACTCGCCTACTTACCTGTTTTTTTTAAACGTTTCACACTCATAACCCCACAATAGGGTAGATATACCCTGTGTCGTGGGTACCATGGACACACGCAAAGACAAAAACACAAACACTCAGACCGAGAACAGAATTTTAAACTCATTATTTAAATTTCTGTTTCGCTGGGAATCGATTCCGGGGTCCTTCGATTGGCAGTCCGCCACGGTAATTATTGCGCCACGCAGGTCAAATGTAAAGCCTGTTCCAATAAAAGAAAATACGTTTTTTTTTAAACCAAGTTAAGTGCAAGACGGGGATGTAGATGTTCATGCCAGCGTGGTTAATATTGAACTAAGTCCTTATTTCTAAGAAATCCTTTCCCAGACCTAGTCTTCGCAATAAGAAGTGAAAAGGGCTAGCCAATATACCGGAGGCCAGGGCGAAATGGAAACGCACCCAAGGCGGGCGGTGGGCGGGCGCAGTTCCGGTCAAGGCGCGGGCGGGACGGCTTCCGCTCGCCCAATTTGCCACATTCAACCGCCAAGACGTTTGACACCTCCCTCGCCCGCCGATTTGACAAGTAGACCGATTTGAGGAAAACACGGGGTAATAAACCTGTTTTTGATTTGTGAATTTTATTTGTCAATAGAATTATTGTTCTTTGAATGGAGTTGTTTGTATGATAACCTTCTCATTTCTTTCGAAATAAAATTTTAACACGCTTTTATTTGCTTGACCTGTATGTATGTATGTATGTATGTAACGGAATCTTTTAAATTCATTTTAACTTACTTCTAGGAGTCTGATTAACTTGAAAATTTTGATGACAATACAATAATTTTATAACTATATTAAAGTCCTGACTAGGATCATCAGGATAAACAAAAGTAAGGTATGTAAGTACGAGGGGCGGCTGATAAGTTCGCGGCCTAAGGTACTTAATGTTGTTTCATATAAAGTTTAATTTTTAACACGTCTAAGCCTCTGATTTACTTGTAAATTTGCACAGGGGTCAAGAGCCGATGACAATGCAATAATATGAGAATAAAAATCCAACAAAATTTTTAAAAATAAATAATGTAGTTTAAAAAACTAAAAAACACGCTTTTGTGAAAATACGAACTAAAAAGTAAAAAATAAGAAGAAAATGTAATTAACTGTAAAAAAAAAGCGTGGGGTGCATGGTGTCAATAGTATCTTGTTACAGTTACACTAAAATACGTTTTCTTCTTATTTTTTACTTTTTAGTTAGTATTTTCACAAAAGCGTGATTTTTAGTTTTTTAAACTACATTATTTATTGCGATTGTTTTTAATCAAATTATCATTGATGTACTTACTACTTTGTTTGAGTAATAGACAACCAACAAAAACTTAGCAACAGAGAGCAGCAAGCTGTGTGACTTATGATATAAAATCCTATTAAGGCACACTGCGTGACCTTATTTGAAAAATTTGGAAGATAAAATTAACCGCCGCCGAGTCTTCTTCTTCTTCTTATCCGTTAAGCTCTTGATAGAGCTGTCGTGGTCGTCATGTAGTAGAGGAGTTGGGGGCAGATGAAATTCGCCTCACGACGTCCCGCCATCTCTCTCTGTTCACCGTCGCCGCCGAGTACCTATAAGGTAAGTGTAACAGCGCGACAAAATATTTTTTGAACTTTTCAACGTCCCATTAGTGTGCAAATCCAAGGAAAGAGAAGGATAAAGGTACAATCTATCACCAAGTACGTAAGTATTTGTGTATATAACATTCCTTTGGTAAGTTCTGTATTATTCTCAGGCAGATGCGCTTGATGGAAGAAGACATCGTTACGAAATACATATAGCTATGTTTTCCTCAACTATAGATCAAAAGACAAATACGGACATAACAAATTTTATTGATATTCATACCTACTTCATACAGCTACACTGTTTTAAAGATTTTAATACCAAATATAAAACGTGAACGCGTGCCACATCAAACAGGACTATTATTTGGGTCACAAATATTTGTGACTGAATTTGCATATCAATAAACATACAAAGCACCGCAATGCTTACACATGACACGGGTCATTGAAGTGTCTAAATCGAGTGGAGCAAAGATAGTTTGAACAAACGTTTGAGTCGCAGGCGGTGGCCGGCAAATCCCCGCGCCATAGTTATGCTCACGGACGTTAGACCTACTTGTACAGTATCAACGTTTGTAACACGCAAAGACATTAAAAGACGTTCTTTAAATGTCTTCGGTAACACGCATGGCTTTCACAGACATTCAAATTCTGAATGAACGGTCAGCTTATTAATATTAACGATCAGCTTATTAATTAAAACACTGTTTTTAAAATATGGTTTACGATGAGGTGTTTATGAAGTGATTCTATACCAAAAATTGCTTTATTTCAAAAGTATATGGTAACTAACTATAATTGATACTTGCTGAAAGTTGCGAGGTTTGTATGTAGTTGCCAAAATGATTAAAAAAAATCCTTATTAATAACTTCATACTAATTCTAAATCTATACATACCTATAATAAATCTGTAACAAGTCGGTTTCTGTACATTAAGATATTTGAGAAAAACTCTCACTAGGGCTATTTATTAGCGTAATACAAACCAAAACAATAATTTTTAGAATTATTGTTTTTTTGTCTGTTTGTTTGTTTATCTGTTTGTCTGTTCGTTTGTGCGCGCTAATCTCAGGAACGGCTTAACGTAGAAGAATGCGGTTTTCACTGATGTATTGGTATTTTTTTTTAATTAACATTTAGTGTTAATTTTATTTAAATCGGTTCACAAATAAAAAAGTTACGTCCATTTCAAGAATTTATCGATCAGTATTTGGAAGTGTCGTTGTTGATTTATCGAAAACTTCAGTAAATGTATTGAAGTTTTATAATTTGCAGTCCCTTAAATGATAACATGAAAGTTATAAATGTAAAGAAAATAGATAATTCATAGAAAAAAATACCAACATAAGATGAGCTGGCAATAATATGGTAAACTGTACGAAATAGGGTTCACGCTTTTTCGTACAGTTCCCACACGTCGACAATAATAAAATTAATAAATATTTTAATCAATACACAAAGCTGAAGAGTTTTTTCGTTCGTTCGTTTGTATGTTTGAACGCACTAATCTCAGGAACTACTGGTTCCAATTGAAAAAAAACTTTTTGTGTTGGATAGTCCATTTATCGGGGAAGGCTTTTTTTAAAGGCAGACGGGCCGCGTGGCGTTAAGCGATTACCGTCGCCTATGGACACGGGCAACCCCAGGGGAGCCACCCGAGGGCTTTAGGCTATATAACATCATGGTATGACTAATACCGAAGTCCACGTAGACGAAGTCGCGGGCGGCCTCTAGTTAAGAATATATCGTTGGTATAAACGGAAACGGTCAAAGAATCGCAGGCGATGGCCGGCAAATCCCCACGCTATAATAGCTCTGCGCACGGATTCCAGATGTATGGCCCGTGTGGTTACAAGACGTACGAGTCAGATATTCAAAATTTGATGCTTTCAGCATTTTAAATTACGGTTTACGATAACGTATTTATGAAGTGGCTCTATATTAAAGATTTTTGTTCTTGTGTAAATGTATAGTAACTCCCTAAAATTGACGCATGATTTTTTTCTGTGTCCTAAACCACACGCCTACCAAACAGCAGTTTACAAGTAAGCTGCTGTAGTTTGCAAGTAAGCCAGCTGAAGTAACCTCCTAACCTAATCATGTCTGGTTTCTTGAAGGACCATATTAATAAATAAGCAAAGGATTAAGCGCCACAATCCCTACGCATATCAAGAGCTATTGAAGTGTCTGATACGAGTTAAGGAAATATTGTTTGAACAAACGGAGGCGGACAATGAGTCGCAGGCGATGGCCGGCAAATCCCCGCACCATAGCTCTGCGCACGGACGCCAGATGTACGGCCCGAGCGTTGTGCTTAAAAATATATGAGCTTTCGGGCCATTCACTGCCACTTAAATCTTAAGTGACCAGCTTTCAGTATTAAAGGATGGTCAGTAATAAAACGTTATTATTTGAAAAACCTTTTATTAAAGGTTAAAATTATATGAGTACATGTTTAAATATCAAATTTAGTGTCAGATAAGCAGGCAGGCCACGTCATGTTACAAAACCCTAAGACGTTCACGTCTAAATTCACCAAAAAATTGCGCTGCTACCCTGTAGGTTAACGGATAGTAATCACATGGAAGTGAGGGAAGACCCACACCCAATTGGATTTTGCAACGTTGAACCTGTAAAATAATCCAGATTTAATATTCAAACTGTATTTTGTAGTTGCTATGTGTAAGCTCTTGTACACACTTAGATTTATGTTGGGAGATAGTTGTGGTAAAATTTGAATTAAAGAAAATGGAAATTATTTTTGGTACTAAGTAAATGAACATTTGCCATCAATTCCTTTTTAATTTCTTCAGTATTTTTATATAAAAAATTCAACAAAAGACTGTATATTTACGAAGAATGTATATTTGTTTTTAAAAGTTAAAAGCGAAGACAAAAAAGTTCTTATTAAAATTTGAATGCTTACAACACTTACTTTTTTTTAAATATAAAGTTAGTATAATTTTAGGCTACAGGTAAATATTGCTTTAGTAGGTACCAATATTATTTGAATCATAATAACAATAATATATTTTATTATGTTTTATTAAAATCTCTATTTATTTGCAGTAAATATCGTACATCTCAAATAAAAGATAAAACATAAATTGTTAAATACAGGTCACTCTCGTTATTTTGTTGAAAAGCGAACAATAAATATTTTCGCTATTAAAGATATGCGGAGAAGATTATTCGGATCCATCGCTATCAATAGCCGTATATTCGGTGGATTGTTCGACGCGCGTTAAATATTTCAACGGGCATTGTCAATTTCATGGGCCGTTGTTGGGTAAAAAAATATGCAAAACCTTCAGTAGGTACATAAAGGCTGATAGTGCGTTCGGAAACCCTTTTAACGTCAACGATCGACACAAAAGCGCCTCATCAAACGTCCATCTCCCGGGCTACGCCTTTGCTTCTTCGTTTTGCGCGCCGTCGGGCGTTAGTGGCAAAAAGACCGAGAGTATGTGCTGACCCGATCATTAAATAGATTGATGGCACCTGGGCGCAAGGCCCGAGCGATAAATAGTGGCGATTCGGGTAATCCTGCCGGCGGCCGGTGCCTGCCGATGGGCGGCATCCATTCTCTTTATTGCACCGTGCTTTATAGCAGCCCAGACTCCCTGCCTTGATGCCTACGACGCCGTAGCGCCTAACATATTGGCTACGTTAGCCGATACGAGCCCAGGGAGAATCGCAGTATGTCCACTCCACTGACTTTCACGGCACACAATCCCCGTATTTCACTATTGTGAGGCTTAAGAATGATAAATTTCTCACCGATACGCCAATGATTAATTTTTGCACTTTTTGTTTAGTTTTTTGGTCATCGCAATATAGTTTTAAAGTTTATAATCAATTAAGGGGTGCTTGTGCTACAAAAACTTATCTGTTTTATGGTTTAGGCAAAAAGGTGGCGTCAGTGGGCAAAACAATGGCAAATTAGCGATGACGGGTAAAAATGACGTTCGTATTGGCCGATGGGTAATAAATGCGGCGAACGGGGCCCGTCGACGCGCCAGGCGCGTCGTATTATTAATTTGCATTCCTATTAGCATTTATTTGTGACACCTTTTCAATTTTTTTAACATCTAAACACGTCATGAAATCAATGAATTTCGAGATGAAATAAACTACGTGTACCTTATATAAGATGTATACGTATGTACGTGTAACAAACGACATTTTTGGTATTAGGTACATAATTTGAAGAAAAGCTGATTTGGGGAAGATTACAATAGTAGATATGAAAAGTTTCTTATTTGGAACGACTTATAAAGGACTTTATGTTCAATGCTCTCATTGTTTCCGCTTTGTTTCAAACAAGTAGGGTAGATTTTTTATCCCTGAATAAAACTAACTATTCGTCAAATAAATGTTAGCGGTGTCACCGTTATACTTACAACATGTAAAAGGATAGAGGTAATAACATATTAACTATCACCTTTATCTCGGGATTGAAAAATCGGTCCTTGATTTACTGTAACATAGATAAAAACAAATACAATTACATTTTCATCGTTTATTTAGGCCTTCTTTTTCTTCATTCTGCATTAAAAAGCAATGCTATGAGTAAAAGTATACTAAAAAGTTTGCAACATATTGTTATCTAAACAGTTTTAACAAACGCACTACACGCAACTTACCTGCCTTTTTTCGTTACAATCATTTCGTGGACATGTCAAGTTTGGCCACTTAATTAATGACCATGACATAATGGTAGTTATTTGAGTTTTTTCACCGCATAGATAAGAGGATGCAGACATCAAGATAAAGGTGGTGCCGTCTTATAGATGTCCGCTGTCAGCTCCCGTGTATTTAGCAATATTGTTTTTGTTTTAATATTTATGAGCATTTTATTTTGGCAACTGACCTTAGATTTTAAGGACGTCAGTAATACGTAGGTACTTAGTATTCGTGAGCAACAGATAGCAAACCGACGCAAGCAAGTAAGCGACTATTATTTTTATTGTATATTTTCACTCGTATTTTTATTAAGTACTGATTTTGCGACCTGTATGGAACAGTGGCGTGTTTGCGGTGAAAAAGCGAGTACCTACCTACTCGCCGAACTGGCATTCGAAAGTTCCTGGGGTCGATTCCCTGCGAAGCAAATATTTGAATGATGCGTTTAAATATTTTCTTTATTTTGCCTCTCCGAGGAGCTGTTACTTCTTTTTAAAATTCATTATTGTTGATATTTGTCAACACGACTAAACAGGACACTGTGTCAGTGTACTGGCAAATATATCGAAATATGCTGCGTAAGTACTCACCACAAATTTTTATGTTATGACAGCCGCGTCGACGTCTCTTTTAATGCTTGTGTGTTGCTGTTGTGTAATGTTTTTGCACAATGAACCAACTAGGTAGATAGGTCGAAAATTAGGCTTAAAGAGTTTGAAATGGCTGCAACCCTTTTTGCGTCCCACTGCTAGGCACGGGTTTCTGCCCGTTATTGCGGAGGCCTGGAGCTTACTCCACCACGCTGCTCCAATGCGGAGATTAGTGTTAGTGGTCAACCCGCTGTCGGATGTTTTCAAACCGCCCATAAGGCCTCCGACAAGGTTTAACGACTGTTATCTATCGATAACAACCGGGACCGATGCCCTCCGAAGCAAGGAAAGGCGCGAATTTTTTTGCCACTAGCGATCACCCATCTCACACCCGACCGCGCCCGTTTGGCTTAGCTGCATAGACCGCTTGCGTTCTAAGTTAGCCGCCGAGCCATGCGCTAAAGAGTTTGAAATAAGGGATTAAAATTTGTGTTCGTAGTAAGGAACTGGATAGTTAGTAAAGAAATGTTTGTACTTAGTAGTTGTTGACATTTGACTTACATGGGGAACAAATAGGCGATAAAAATGCGTATGAATTGATAACCGAATTCCACCTGGATGAAGCCGTTGCCGGAAAGCAACCGATTTAACATTTTTTTATTACTTAATGCATGTTATAACTTTGGACCACAAATTTTATAACGCAAAAAGTTCGCTAACACGGTAATATTCTCACACGTTGCAAACCGTGTTTGCGGTAAAAAAGGTACTCGTCCGTGTAGGGAGCGATCCCAAAAAGACTAAAAAGATGGTTCATAGATCTGCGCACTAAGTGACTACTTCACATGCACTTGGTACTAACAAACACTGGTCGGGATTCGAAAAACAAGAAAAAAACTGACTCGCGTACATGGGGTTCCGTACCATTATTATTATTAAAAAACGGGGGAAAAACACGTATTATATATTTATTTTATTTTAATTACTTTATTTATTTATTTTTCAAGTGAGCATAAAGCTAAATATTATGTAAGTATTTTAAGCGTCTATCAGTTGTCGTCGAGAAAAAATATGCAAAAAAGAAACACTTTTTTGGTATTTGAGTAATAGCGACAAAATCATCTGTGAAAATTACAACTGCCTAGCCATAGTAATATTGTTCCGTTTGTACTCAGTCACTGATTTTCTAAACGATAAAGCGGCATAAAGGAATTCCATAAAAACCTGGGAGGTTTTTTTTTCGCCGGCTTTTTTTCCTCTCAGTGTACAAAAACCCTGCAATATGGGTACCCAAAGCCGACGATCGGATCCGATCCGAAAATAAAAATAAATAAATTAAAAGGCGCAATATGGGTACAAACAAAGATAAATGTAGTATACATACAATAAAATAAATGACACTATTTCAATGTACATTTTTATGTTTGTAATTTGTTATTAGTTAAGTTTTTAATTATTGTAATATTTGCATACCTCATGAAGGTAAATATGGCGAACCAAATGTATAAAAACACCTTTTGTAAACACCCATATTTGTGCAAATAAAAGTATTTGTCTTTGTACCCTTTGGTGCGGAACCCTAATAATTTCCAGTCATCTGTCGATCGAGGGTGAAGTTAAAAAAATGAAACCACGGACAATCGAAACGGACTTATAAAATATGTATCATACGCTGGCTTTGGAACTTGCCTGCGAATCTACCATTCTAACCACGATCGGGATATCCCGGGGCTACAGATAAAAAATAAAAATACGCATCCGCATTGTCATATTACTTCGGATTTGCGTTTTTGTACCGGATTGAAAGTATTCTTTGGAAACTGGCTGTGAAAATAGTAGGGACTTTTTCATATAAAAAGCAAACGAACTTATTTTTTAGATAGAACTTCCATGGTTCGAGAGGGGAATTACTGCCGCTGTGCCCATTTTTGGCCGTGAAGCAATAGGCTCTTGGACACTGCACAGAAAAAATCAAAATTCATACCTTAAAAAGATGGCACTAAACCACGCTTGGAAAGGAGGATAATTATTAATTTATTTTAATTATTTACATGATTTTTATTACCTTTTAAATCAACGAAAATTTAGTCAATTTACCATAGTTGAATTGTGACGTCACAAATCATTTTCTCATATAAAATGGATGAAGATGTCATGTCACGTTTTAACAGCTGATTAAAAGTATCTCAATTGATTTGGTAGTCCAAGATCGGATTGGTGGATAGGTGCGGTAAGTGTTTGCTGGCCAGACTTACATGAGGTCACTCACAGTAGCAGTTCTACTGTACATGACCTGCAGGAGTCTTGCCTTAGGCTCTTACTAGAAGTTAAGAGAACTGCAGAGTTTTTGCTTTTTTTATTGGAAAGGCTATACTTACTTTTTTTTTAAATAAATAAACCTAACAATAAGGCAGATGGGCCGCGTGGTGTTAAGCGATCACCGTCGCCTAAGGACACGGGCAACCCTACGGGAGCCGCCCGAGCATTGCCGGCTTTGGAGGAGAGGTTTTTTTACAGCTTTCTTGAAGAACCCCATGTTATAGTCCACTGGGAATGCCTCAGGTGGAAGGTTGTCCCATAACCTACACGTCCGTGGTAAAAAGGAGCGGACTAGTGGAGGACCGCCACGAGTCCAGATGGTGCCGGTGGAACTTTAACCTTCGTCTGGTGGTATAATCATGGAATGGTGATGTAGGCATCAATTTGAAGAGTTCCTCGGAGCACTCACCAATCACCATAGTAAAGTCGAAACGTCGAGACTTCGAAATTGGTCCTATATTAATGTTTTTTCCAGCTATTTCCAAGATTCCATCAGACACGTCCTAGTAATTGCCATTGCTATGCTTGGTCAACTGACTGATTACGGACGGCCTCGTCCAGTTTCAACGGAATTGGCAGAACAGTGATGCAAAAATTATACTTGATGCTGGCAATGTGGACAGAATTTGCGATATCATTATTAAAAGGGGAAAAGTGAACTGCATTTAGCATAATTAATACTCTCGTGGAGTCCAATCCCTAGTCACGAGTAGAGATCTATGCTATTTTGTGTGGTATGTGGTAAATACAACAATTATAGTTTTAGTTATATTTTATATAGTATAATACCTAATAATTAAGCTGATTATGGAATAAAATTATTCTTAAGATAGAGTAACAGGGTTGGGTGGTAGATAATGCCATTAGGCATTAAGCACGCCCTTGTGTTCCTTATTTATAAGATTAAATTAATAAATAAAATAAATAAATAACAGGCAAGCTACACCTAACACAGCTGAGCGCAGCGGGCTTAATAAGTAAGGAGTGAGGTTGGCCCGTTGTCCGGTGGCTAGTAAATTGTAAATAACAGAAATGTAATTAGGAGGACACTTTCTACCTTGTTGAGGGGGGTTTTAATATCATTATATTTATAATTTTGGCAGATATAATGGTATTCATTATATCTACCAAATGGCAATAAAACAGCAGTAACCGACAGACCTCCGCCCTCATCATTCTTAGAGAGAAATCCATGACCAATAATAATAATAATAAAATAATAACGCTTCACGCTCATAGCCGCACAGTAGGGTAGATATACACTGTGTCGTGGGTACCATGGACACACAAAAACAGTAACACAAACACCCAGACCGAGAACAGAAATTTAAACTCACCATTCAAATTTTTGTTTCTCCGGGAATCGAACCCGGGACCCTTCGATTGGCAGTCCGGCGTGGTAACCATTGCGCTACGCCGGTCGTCAATACTTCCAAACTGCGTATTTAAGAACCAATGTCAACTGAAAAGCATGCTATCTTAAAAAAATTGCCTTGTTTAAACACAAGTTGCCTTTTTAGTGCTGTGCCTACGGTTTAATATATTTTAATATAATATAAGATATCAAGCTTTTTAATCTAAGATTTATTTCAGGATCATACTTATAGTAAAATCATTTTTTGTTTATGGGAAAAAAGAATAGATCTCAAAACAGTTCCTATCTGAACAACAAACATTTCCTATCTGAAATATCTTTCCTTCACATTCATCACATACAATGCACGTGAAGAGGATGAGATCGTAGGTGTTTGAATGACGCGTATAAATTACAATGCAGCTAAAAAAAGTATTGAATATCGATGGCAAGATATCCCCGCGGGCGCTCCGTACCGGAAGCTCTTCCTTCTCACGCGTACCGAACAAAAGCGAACAGTTTCATGACAAATTCGTTGCGCACAATTCTGCGATGACAACTGAATAACCACCCGCTTTGTCCGCGTATCGTTTAATAAAATTTATTAACACGAATTTCGAATTTTGAGGGATACATTATTTTGGCGTTTGTAGTATCACACAAGCGTTTCTCGGCTTAACAGTGTCGTAACTACAACGCAGCGTTGTCGCAACGTCCACAACTGCACAGCTAACGGCGCCTCATTTTTATATTTCGGCACTTAAATTTTTTACAAAGTAGAATTGCAAACAACCTTTCAAGTTACAAAGTTGCTATAGGACATGGAAATCTACATTCAAGTTTTTTTTTCAACCTTTTTTGTCCCACTGTTGGGCACAGTTCTCCTCCAAGTGTTTATTAGTGGACACTCATTCAAGTTACAAGGTTGCTATAGGACATCTGGAAATCAACACTGAGTCTTATTCATATGCAGTTCTGATGTTCTTACGGTGAACACTGCCACATCCTTTTGTTGACAAACTCTATAAAGCACAATCGTTTTTTTGCATCGGTAAGCATAAAATATGGATGACAAGCCACCCTCTAGCCAGGTGGACCGACGACCTGAAGAAGACATCGGCAAGCCGCTGGATTCGGAGGGCGCAGTATGGAGTAGCGAATGATAGGGGAGGCCTATGTCTGCGGTAAAATTGCGACAATTTGACAAACTTTAGAAAGTAATATACCGATTTTTGGTTCGGAGTACAAGCCGCCCTTCAACCAGGTGGACTAGAGTAAGACTGGATTCAGAGGGCTATGTATGTATGAGGGATGCCTATGTCCAGCAGTGGAATGCTAAAGGGTGAGATGGACGGGTGGAAGCATAAAATTGCAACGACGATTCGCGGCGCGCCAGCAGTCTAACTGCGACCGTTTACGTTGTGAAAACGCTAGTATGATATGGCTCTTAGGTAGCTAACAAAGACTAAATCCTCTCTTTGTTGCGATGGCGATGCGAGCCAGATATTAAAAGCACGTGTGGCCAAACAAAGGTTGCGTTATGCGGCGGATTATTTGCCAATTTATGGCGCTTTTTGTAAATTCCGCTGAAAGCTCGCGCCGGATATTTGGCTCCATTTCAACAAATGATCTTTTAACTATAAATACGCGTAATGTATTCGCGTGACAAAAACGCTCTGATAAACGGCGACTCCCACCTTGCTCATGGGAATTCATTTTTCGATGTTTTGTTTTGGTATTATGCACGGAAAGTGCAATAAATTTTTTGTTCTTTCATCTGTAATAATCAATAAATCTGCATCTGTATTAATAAACGATAACTGTGCAATGGCTGCAACCCTTTTTGCGTCCCACTGCTGGGCACGAGTCTCTCGCCATTATTGGGGAGGCCTGGAGCTTACTCCCGGAACTGTTTACCGCTGCACTGGAAGACGTGTTCAAGCTGATGGAGTGGAACGGGCTAGTAGGTCTTAATATGAACATGGACAAGACGAAGATCATGTCTAATGTCCATGTCACACCCATACCGGTCGTTGTTGGTTGATGGCGCTACTCTCGAAGTTGTCGACGAGTACATCTACCTGGGACAAGCGATCCGTATGGGTAAGTCCAGCTTCAAGAGCTTAATTCGTAGAATCCAACTCGGTTGGGCAGCGTTCGGGAAATTACAACGTGTCTTCTCGTCCAGAATACCTCAGTGCCTGAAGTCGAAAGTTTTCGAGCAGTGTGTGTTGCCAGTGATGACCTACAGCGCTGAGACGTGGTCCTTTACAGTTAGCCTTTTCCATAAGCTCAAGGTCGCTCAGCGAGCGATGGAGAGGGCTATGCTTGGTATTTCTCTACGCGATAAAATCCGTAGAAGAACGAAGATTACCGACATAGCTCTCAAAATCTGCAAGCTGAAGTAGCAATGGGCAGGCCTATAGTAAGGAGGACCGACAACCGATGGGGAAGAAAGGTCCTCGAATGGCGACCACGTCTTGGCAAAAGGAGTACAGGCCGCCTTCCAACCAGGTGGACTGATGACCTGAAGAAGACAGCGGGTAGTCGCTGGATTCAGAAGGCCCAGGACCGGGAGGAGTGGCGAACGTTAGGGAGGCCTATGTCCAGCAATGGACTATAAAAGGCTGATGGATGGATGGATGAATGGATGGATGGATGGATGGATGGATGGATGGATGGATGGATGGATGGAAGGACATATCGCGAGAAAAAAATCTACCCTTAGTAAATTATCATAAACATTCAAAATTTTAGTATCAGAATATTATAAATCTCTTTTTACTATATGATCCTTTTGTCCATCTACTTCTAAACCTTAAAAAAATCGTGAAATATATTGTCTATATTATCTCCAGAATCTAATCTCTCCTATTTAGTACTTAGGCTTTATAGTACCTATAATTATTTTCAAAATCTTGGTTTCTCTTTTTGGCAGTCTTAAGTTTGTGGGCTTGATCTAGACTTTTTTAAATTTAAACATCTTCTACCGCAGTACCGGGGCACACTTTGTCTGCATTTAGTGCTTGCATACCATTTAATTTTTCAGTGTAACAGATTATTAAATTTTTATAGGTAGCATTTTTTCTAACAAAATGTGAGAGCATAGTCAAAATAGCTTAGAAATGAATTTTGTTGTAACACCAAGAGTAGACATGCATGTCATCTTTTAGGTTTCAGACTGTTTTTGGAACTAATAATAGACACCCTTTTTTAGAAATAACTAATGGAAGAAAAAAGTCTATTGTTTTCTTCAGAAATGATCCAACATTTCCAATCAAATAAAAATAAAGGAGAAATTTTATAACAAAAAGGATAAAATGATACCTGAGAGTTTGAAGTCTCCTTAACTAAAACAATAAGAAATGGCAGAAAATATGTATTTTTCTGTCACATTGTAAATAACAAATGTTTGTATTGTAACTTTTAAAGGGGAACTGCATTGTATTCTTGCTTTATCTTGAAACCGATGATGCTAGGAGTCCCTTGTCATCAAAATAATTGGCATATAAACAAGAACATTCTTATTATTTGAGTTTTTTCGAAAGTGTCATCCTTTGGTTACCTGTCGGGCATTGGTGCTTTTACCTTATGATATTTTGGCAATTGTTTTACACTTATAGTCTTCTTAGAGTCAATTTCATCTTTTATATATCACTATTTTGTACAAAAAGACACTTGAGTTCCGGAATTCTGGAATTGAAATATTGAAAATCGAAACCCAATTCCGGAATTGAAAAAGCGTCCGATATTCAAGCCCTAAACTCTACTAAGAACTCTATTTCCGTATTATTTATTTTTTTAATTATGTCGTGCTGAGGTAGTGTTTTTACTACTTACTAGGGATTATAATTATCGTCTAATGCTTACTTATACAAATATTATAAGTGATATTTATATAAAAATTATACTTAAACCTTACAACAGCCTTATAAAAAGTAGCGCAAGAACCTAAATGCAAGTAAGTCTTAAAAAAGCAATGAACTACTAGGTTCGGAAACAGTCGGTCAAAGGCTGGTGTCACACAAATCAGCGCAAGCGGCTATTAGGAGCGATAAAATTTTACGACCCCACGCTACTTTCCGAACGCCGCCCGATGTGTCGCGGCCTAATGCACCTCTAGGGTTAAGGGGCGGCTTACATAACTTTATCTGCAGAATATAATATGTGATGCAAATACTGCAACTAATAGAAATCTGAAATTGTACCTATTTTTAATGAAATACAATCTCAAGTAGTCAACATTTGTAAGTAGAGAAGTAAATAAAATATAAGAAGATTAACAAGAAGGATCATCAAAATACATCAGTTAAAATAAACGCTATAACGCTAAATCAGTTAAAATGGCCCGACGGTTAGCGTAGAATGCAAGCGATCTATGCAACTAAGCCAAACGGGCGCGGTCGGGTGTGAGATGGATGACCGCTAGTGGCAAAAAAAATCCTGCGCGTTTCCGTTCTTCGGAGGGCACGTTAAGCCGTTGGTCCCGGTTGTTGTCGATAGATAAAATAAACCTTTCCAGAGGCCTTATAGGTGGTTTGAAAACATCCGACGGCGGATTGGCCACTAACTCGCATCTCCACCAAGCCGCATCGGAGCAGCGTGGTGGAGTAAACTCCAGGCCTCCCCAATAATGCAGAGAGATCCGTGCCCAGCAGTGGGACGTAAAAAGGGTTGCAGCCATTGCACAGTAATCGTTTATTAATACGTCTATAGATGCAGATTTATTGATTATTACAGATGAAAGAACAAAAAATTCATTGCACTTTCCGTGCATAATACCTACCAAAACAAAACATCGAAAAATGAATTCCCATGAGCAAGGTGGTAGTCGCCGTATATCAGAGCGTCATTCAGAGAGAGCCAAAATATACGCTCTATTCATTGTAACCCCATGTAAACCCAACAAACTCTTAACCATGCCGTCACACTAATTTTGGACTACATTTAGACAACGATTATTTCGTAAATATTCGTAGCGATTCACTTAATTACCTCCTTGTTTACGCAGTTCATTCAAATGGTGACCATTTAAAGTAGTAAATATTCTTCTAGAAATAGTTTGAAGGTGGTCTGTGGGAGGAGCACGGGTTCTATAATCTATGCTTTCCGTAACTCGTAAAATATTATGATGATCGCTGGTTATTTGGTCTATGGTTTAATAGACCCGCTAATAATTATGTTGATTAAGCCACTTTAAACTTTAAAATTATTTTAAAATTAAAAAATGTATTGAAATTGTTGTTACTATTAATAAAACATAATTAATATTATTTAAGTGGAGTAGCTGACTGGCATGCCGGCATGGGTGTACCCATATTCTTGGTCAGGGGGGAGGGGGGGTCAATTTTTGCTGGGTACCGCGCGTAAATTTGCCTTTAGATCTTTTGGGATTTTTGTATCCACCCTGCCCCCTACTCCTTCCCTCGGTACTCTCATGCATGCCGATCATCGTTTAAGTGGTTGCTGCAGCACATGGACAGCTACACTCAACCTCAAGTGAGCCTGAGTCTTGCTCGAGGTCGTATATAGTTGCGCTGCTAACCCCACTTTTCCATACACAATAGAATTGCTTCACGTTCAAGATAATGGATGCATCTGTCTCCCAGTAACATCATTCTACCAGCCAAAAAAATTTACTCATTTTAAGTAAATACTCAATGAGATAATCTAATGACCAACGTTTTTAATAATGTTACTAAAACCGTACGTACGTACCGTAGTTAAGCAATTTTCTTTATGTTGAAAAACTTTCTATAAGATTTATTTTCATAAATCTTCTTAAATAGCAATCCTAAGAACTTTCTAAACAACGTTTTCTCATCTATTTCTGCGCAATGACGGGTATCATTGCACTTGTCGACTTGCTTTGTGACATGACGACCGCAAAATCTTTATCTACGAACCTATTGTCCGAAATTTCTCATCGTACTCACTAGTGATGTGCCGATTATTTACATTCTTATTCATATATTCGTTTCGGGAGAGTATGCGATAATTTTACTCACTATTCAGGTTTACACTGGTACCATGGAGAAAGCAATAATGTTATTTGCCGAAGAAAATAAAGTCTCGCCTCATTCAGTGTCAAATATAATAAAATGTGTAGTCTATAATTCTATATAAAAATATAGTAAATTGCGCCAGCCTGATGGATTATGTCCTAATAATTTGAACCTGAGTAGAAGAGAAGCTCAGCAGTAGGATATTAGAACGGGTAGAAAAAATTGACAAATAAGTCCAAATTTGGGTAAAGCCCAAATCAATATTTACTCATGCTTTTATTTCATTTTGAATATTATTTAAGTTTGAGATCAAATAAAATTTAAGCCAACCACAAATAAATAGAAAAGAAATGAAAGAAAAGAAAATATTTTATTTGCACAAATAGGAGTTATAAAAAATATTTAGATCGCCGTAGTTTTATCCTTTTGGGTGTACAAATTTTCCAAATCCTTTTGGGTTACAAAAGCACTCTACTCTGTAACACTCGTTCATTCCAATACTAGAGCCGGCTCTTGTATGAATTAATCGATCATATATACTAGTGGTATGAATTACATAAATACATTGTGGATTCCGTGTACAAACATAAAAAATTGTTTAT
Source organism: Pyrgus malvae (assembly GCA_911387765.1). Lineage (NCBI taxonomy): Eukaryota > Metazoa > Arthropoda > Insecta > Lepidoptera > Hesperiidae > Pyrgus > Pyrgus malvae. Next base: position 16,012,986 of record OU426962.1, read on the forward strand.
TTCCTAATAACGTTCGCATTCGTAATTCGCATTCGTAACTGATGAATCTTAGTACATCCCTAGTACTGACACCTACATTATCTTTATTGCCTTCCACACTAGCGGCATTACTCACTACCATTTGGACTTCTGACATCTCAATCGACACTTACTAAGAAAGGGAAAAAACTTCGTCAGTCGGTTGCCACCCCCCGCTGGACAGCTTTTGCGGTCACAAATGTATAACAATCTAGGAGCGTTTTGGCAAAAAATTCAACCGGCTAATAAAGACAGCTTTGCTTGCAGGTATGGTACCTGCTGTGCCGATAAATTTATTAACACTTCACTGTATCGGTTGCGATTTCAATTAGCCAAGTAAATTTTCCTGTCTTTTTTACAAGCTTTTTTAACTCAGTGAAGATCAAATTTTGAAAGCTGAATCTGCCCCTCGTCCACAATTAAGTCCAGTTCTAGATAGAAACTTTTTTAATTTCATATTTGATGTTATATAATCACTAAGTTCCCAGTAGCAGTAATGTAATGGTAGCATTTAGTAATCTTAATATCGTGTACATAATATCTATTACTTCTTATAGTGTTATGCAGAATTTAAATCGATCTTTTTTATTCTGTTTATCTATGTAGATTTTATTCATTCATTTCATTCTTTCATTATTATTTTTGTGTTAGTTACACTGATTAGACACTGTTAAACACCATTCCTTTATTTCATATTTTTTACAAACGTTATTTAAACATCCGATGTTCTATAACCGTTTTATTCATGTTTTGTTATCCTTTCGCAATTTTAGAAACTTGCAAATTGTTATTACGTGTAATAAAAATGCAATTTGCTAAAACGTAAACAATGATTTTGGTCCGCAAATATTGCTTTGCTATTTTTTACGTTCCACCCTAACAATTATGAAGGGGTAGCGGGTAAAAGAAAGTCACCGGCAATAAAAGTAAACCTTTCGGCAGCAAATGTTCCACCACCGAAGGGTTACTATTTATTTCTATTAGCCGACGGTTTAGGGTTCGACGCTTACGATCAGGGAACCCATAAAATCAGAGACCCATCTAAACGTGGCCGGTTAACTTTCCAACGCCAATTCCATCTCGCTGCAGTTGTAAACGATTGACAAAAACTCGGAGCTCGCTATTGTAAGCGCGCTCATAAACTAATTTGCACAAATTCGCAAAAGGGTGAAATTTTGCGACGACAGACTTTTATTTTGAAACCCGTTATGTATAGAAAGTTTGAAAAATTGCGCGGATACCGTTACCCGTTAGTTTTATAACTCATTCAGTAAAGCTGCGTTCTTACAGGCTTTGTTGACAATACACTTGTACATAAACTTAAAGCCCTTTACAGTTATTGACGTAATGAAGGTTGGTACAATTGGTGGGCACTCGATCCGGCATAATTAGGGGGCGCTTAACTACCGTCCTGAAAAGAAATAAACCGTTTTATAACTCAGACTTCCTTAACCCCACGTAAAGCCGCCCATAAAACTCATAGGAAGATCGGATCTGCGATATGAGGCGGAAATAAATCGCCATTTAAAATCAATTTGTGTAAAGGGTGTTGGTGAAAGTATGTAGTTGGGTGACGCGGGTCAGTGCCGCCCCCGGGCCGGTTCATTTCTTTACAGCTACGTTTACCTTTCGATAGGAAATCGTACAAAGTTTTCTATTGTAACAGATTAGAGGCACTCAGTCGAGACCCCAACTCCCAGTGGTAAACTGCTCTCGTTGTTTAGATTTGTTTGGTTAAAAATTATGTTAGATGTATCATCTTCTAAATTATTTCGTGGTTTATTGAGGGAACAATACAGCTACGTCACCAAACAAAATAAAAATACCTCCTGGTGGTGATGCTGAACTCATAATATTTTTTATATTAATTAAACCATTAACGAGTCCCATCTTAATAAAGAGAGAAAATTAAGTATTTTTTTAAACGCTACTCACTCATAGCCTAGAATTTCCTGTGTTGTGGGTACCATGTATACACACAAAGACAGAAACACAAACACCGAGACAGAGAACAGAAATTTAAACTCGTCATTCAAATTTCTGCCTCACCGGGAATCGAACCCGAGACCTTCCGATCGGCAGTCCGGTATGTTAACTATCGTCGGATCGTCAAATTATTCATAACGCACAGTTAGGGATATCAAATGCAGAACTTAAAAAGCTTTCGAAGTTAAAAAAGTAACAACTTTGTATCCAATGATCACGTTAAAAGTTAAAATGATTGATAGATGAGATAATGCTCGAGGCATTATCTCCTTACATTTCAACATTCAGAGTTCAACAACGTTCAAGTCTATACAGGACTCCCTTTGTCATGAGTACCATGGACACAGAAACCCAAACCAAGACCAGACACTTAAAGACATCATCAAAATTACTACTTTCATGGAAATCGAACTCGGGAACTTCGATCAGCAGTCCGTTATTGTAACCATTGCACCGTACGTGGCGTAAAATAAATAAAAAATAGGTCACTAATTTTCTCACAACCAACGCGAGACGACGTGAGAAATTAAAACAAAAGTGTACAAAAAAACAGCAAGTCATGTCTCGGTAAAGAGGAGGGACAAAAGCGTACGTTTATTCGGCACATCCCGGGATATCGGAAGGTGAACTTAAAGGGGTTACGGGGCTTAAGCCAGCGCTCCGTATTGGAGCTTACCCCGTGATTTACTCGTTACGTCGCTTCGCGGGCTCGCAGACCTTTCTTTTTTTGTTTACTTAACGGATCATGGGTTACCCTTTATTGGGTAAAGTCGGGAAACTGATATGCGCGGCCTAAATTCGGGCGCGGCTTAGGACGCCGTATTTGTATTGGATTTGTTTTAAAGAAACCGTTTGGTGTCTCAATCATCGTTTGAGGGAATTGCTTTTTATCTGTGTGACTTTCGTTTTCTCGCGTATTGAAAATGTTTGTGAATGTTTGCTTCTATTAATGTTAGACACTCCCTTTCATATTCTGATCCTCAAGAAGCCTATGTTAGAAAGAAAGAAAGAAAAAATATTTATTTCATATTAGGAATACAACATATTCGCTTAATGTATGTCATTTTTTCCCGGTCATCGCCTTTAAGTGCCCGTTTGGGCTAGATGTTGAGCTGAGAGAAAAAAGGCGGCGGAAATAAAACTCCCAGCACTCTTTTAAAAAAAGTACATAATAATATATTTGAGATAACAGAATGGCTATGGGTTGATAATGGTCACACGTGACAGCTGATCGTGTGAGACACCATGTTATAAGTGGAACTAGCAATTTAAATTTAAAAGAATGACCTCTGCATCAGTGGCGTAGCTATCATAGGGCCAGGTGGTGCAGTGCACCAGGGCCCCGGAGCTCAGGGGGCCCTCTAGACTCAGGTTTGAAAAAATAATAATAAAATTAAATTAAAAAAAATTGAAAAAAAAAACTAGTGAGCAGGCTTAATTGCAATTGAAAATGAGGCGGTATCAAACTTGGATTTGAGTGAAATTATAGACGAATTCGCAAAAACTAAAGCGCGCAAACGTTTTTTTCTTATCTGTATAATAAATGATATATATTGTCATGTGCGTCGTTGTTTATTTATTCCCTTTTTCTTCTATTAAACACATGGAGATTCTAATAGAGACGACGTAGGGATTTAGCCTACAAGGGATAATTCAACTCACTGGTTCTTATCCTTATTCCTATTAATAATTTTAAAGGCCAATATAAGTTGAAACTACGCGAAAAGAGGGAAGGAGGGCCCGATTCTCTCCCTATGCACCAGGGCCCTTGTTCCCCTAGCTACGCCACTGCTCTGCATGTATTTTAAATATTATACTTATCAACACACAGGTTATTGTCATAAGCGTCCACTAGGACGAGTACTTACTCGTTATTGCATAGGACATGTTACGTCCAAAAATCTAATACATTTAAACGAGCAATTCTTGTATATACCTACCTAAATATATTTTTTGAATCTCGGAAACGACTCCAACGATTTTGATGAAATTTAGTACCGCCCTAGTTTTATTATACTTAGTAAGTACAAAAATTTCGTTCATTGAATACTGCTTGCATCAGCTGACTGCGAAACGAGAGACTCGGGTTCAAACAAACCTCAGTCATGCGGTTATGACGTTTTTATTTTTTGTGTTATTTTTTTTTTATTGGGAGCTATTTCAGATGGCGTTGTTAAGTAACACTAAGCAGATAAGTGTTTTGTTTGAATTTCACCAAGAAAATAAATTATTTTTATTCAAGCAACACTCGGTTGTCCAGGTACTTATATGTATTTTATCTACGAAATTACAAGCACTGGAATACTGACGAAAATACACTACCACTATACAAAGCCACTTTATCAACGTGAATTTCGCAAGTAAACTCGATATATATCGTCGGTTAACCTGTCAACGGAAGAGAAATGGGTTAATTGAATCTTCCAACGACGAGATTCGTAACATCTTATTCATGGTTCTCAAAATGGCATAGTAAGGAACATTAATCATCACCATGATCTAAATAGTGCATAAATGCCCACAATCTATTTACTAACATTTATTGAAAGAACCCGTGAAATTGTAACTCTCACAACGTTTAGAAATATTATGTTCGCACAATTTTTCATTTGCTCTCATTCGAATTCAACAAACTAATTCTAAGTTTTCGTATTTTGAACTCATTGGCATTGAAGATAAAGTTTATTGTTAGAAATAGTTAATATTTTTTGCAGTTAAAATATTTCGTCGCATAAATCAAAGTTGAACAAGATATTAACGTGAAAACGCGTGAACGGCCGAGGTGACAAAAACTATTCATTGTAGGTAGCTGAATAGCCAAAGCTGTGGTCACATGGCCTTTACGTTCGTTGACATTCTGTTCGCCCTTAATAACCAACTGCGGGGATTAGCGTCGTTATAAAATTATGAAGGCATAGCAGCGAGTGTAGATGGTGGACAATCTATCTACAAAGGTGCGAGCTATATCAGGCAGGGTCGGCAGTTGGATAACAGCACATTTCTGTACTGCGAATGGCAATCAGAATCATAGAATCGATTTTAATAAAATATCAGTAACGCACCAGTACATTCCATATTGTATTACATATAACCTTTTTTTGATATCGGGGGGGGGGGGCTTCAAAACGTACCCGACACCTTGGGAGAGGATACCGGGCTATGTGGGATTTGACCGCACTAAAACCCCCTCGGTGGCCTGCCTCTGCGTTTGTGAGGACTCCGGGATCTCCATTGGAATTGAAACGCACCGGTGTACTGTATTTTAACCTAGCTTTTCGCCTGCGGATCCAACCGCATCGGCTACAGTTTATTTAACATAGGAAGGAGATAATTCCCTGAAAAAAGTAGGTTACGTCACTTTCCAGCCGCCCAACTATCTCCATAGATATTGTATGAAGGATGAAAGTGCGAGAGCTAGTATGAATGCGGATATTTAAATATTGTATTAGTACAGGCTCCGACTATGTTGGAGGGAGTAGATAAAAAAATTAAAAAAAACTATCTCCATAGAGTGGTCTATCCACACATTTCATATATCTATTTAATTAAAGCTAATAATAATAAAAACTAATCTAAAAGATGATGATGATTGATGATGATTTTTGGTCTCAAAGGTAGAGCAACTCATTTCCAACCTCAAACTCAATCATTAAAAACCATGTTGCTACTTCATGAATCTCTGATTGTTCTTTGTAATATCAACCAGAAAGCAAAGAATGCAAATCAACCAAAAACAATTTTTCAGCATCAACTGCTAAGCTTTTAATACAATTTCTAACCAATAATTTCTTTTAAACTTTGGAAAATTTCTCTTGTAGTTTACCGATAAGAATCGAAAGATTCCATACTTGAAATTTAACTGATATTCAACCGATTTATTTAAAATATAGCTTACATACCTAAACCCTTTGAAATCTCCATAAAGAAACCCAAATAAAAACTGAAGAAGCATCACTATAATAAAATAGAATAAACCCTTTGAGAAACATTTCGAAAAACTGTTGTTTTACGAATCGTATCATCAAACTGAATATCAGTAGCGTCACCTATTAGCTTTGCAGTCCCTATTCCCAATCAGATTTATAAATACGTGCCCGTATTGTAAAAGCACCCTCAGACTAACTCTGTTTGCACACATAAGGTGCCCCGCAGCGTTATTTTTTTAAACTCAATGAACCGTGGCTGTATTTTGACAAAAAGCGACGACATGCCTCTAAGTGGATTATTCCTTGCACACTGAAGAGATTTCACGTCACATTTACTGCCATTGTCTAACAACACAATAAGGCTTGTTACGTAGGTGTTGTTCGATATGAATACGGTTTTAAACTACTAAACCTTTTTATCCGTAGAGTAAAAAGTGAGATAAAGTTTGGACATCTGTCTATTGCTTTGTGGAATCCGCGGCGGAGTTCTTATCTTTAAAAGAAATAAAAAGAGCAAACTTATCGGTCCCTCGGAATACATATGCCACTTTAAGTTTGCAATATGTGGCGATTGTGGACTTTATTCATCTTCTTAGAAACCGCCTGTTGTTTAGTAACTCGGCAACATTTTTATATCGATATGAAATGTATGTAAGGTTTGATTAAGTAGGCTAGCATTCTTCTTTCAAATCATCAATCAACAAAAAATCAATTGAAGAAAATTCGTTCAAGTAGATGACCGAGGTCATGTTATCATACCTTTTACAAGCCAACTCTTCCTACCTACCTAGGTACCTACTCTTCACTTATTCAGAATCAACTCCTCCACCTGATATCGTCACCGATAATCTAATACAGGATACTTGCTGAAGTGCTAGAAAGCTGAAATTTGGTATGAAAGCTAGCTTTTATACAAACAACATAAACGTGACAATAGCGAATCGGCGAAGCTATACATTTTAGAGCTAGTAGATTCAGGAGCTTTACTCTATATAAGATCTTTTCACAGAGTAAGTACGTATCTTTTCACGTTTTGGCAACATATCCATCAAGCTGAGATGTTGTAACTCATAAACCTAGTGTTATATAATAGGTGGCGACCTGAGACGGTATAAAACCTGGCTCATGAAACGAAACGAACCTTACCAATTTGTCTACGTGTCCTTGGAGCAACCACTTAATACCACGTCGTGCCTGCCTGGTATGCTCGTCAACTAGGTACTTCATTTTCACTAAATGATTTCACAACTTCGGTATTAAGAATAGAGCTACTACGGTATCCCCTGCCTGATCGTAAGAGGCGACTAAAAGGGGTTTTCCTGGGTTGTGGATGGTGAGAGTGGGAGCTCGATCCGTCCAGCCAACAACCCCGGGAAGGACGGCGGTGTGTGCGTGGCCGCATGCCGCCGTAAGCATCGGAAGGTGCAGGAGAGCACATCTGCTCTCCGGAAGATGGGCTCGTTTTCGGGCGTTGCGCGTGAAGGACACCGGTGCGTTCTACTGGAGAACCCGGAGTCCTCCCCAAGCGCAGAGGCAGGTACCGAGGGGGTTTTAGTGCGGTACAAATCACACATAACCCGGTATTCTCTCCCGAGGCCATCCGTCCCCCCTCCTCCCATTTCTAAGAACTTCTTACTTACTTACTTACTTCTTACTTACTTACTTACTTTCTTAGTTAAAGAAAGTAGTTTTTTTTCTTTTGGCCTCTGAGACACAGCCCAAGAGTTAGTTATTTAACACTATACCGTGTACCGCACTAAAACCCACTAATTCGGGATTCCCAGCAGAATTTACCTGTTGAAGATTTCGTGTCTTCCATTGCCGTGCATGCCTGAGAAAACTCATAATTTCTCGAAGGTATGGTGTCCACCAATCCGCACTAGACCATCGTAGTGGACTATAGCCTAAACCCCTCTCACTTGTTAGAGGAGACCAGTGCCTTGTGGCATTTTACATAAAACTATATTAGGTTCACCTCTTTATTTATAAAAAGTGGAATCTTGGATACTTACAGATTTTCATTTCGTACATATCTTGTATAACAAAAACGTATCATGATATCTAATATCTATTGATTTATGATATCAGTACGCCTTTAGACTTTAAGATGAAGGCGTTGCATTATAAACACGTGCAAAACAAGCTCGCCTTTCGGCGTTGGTCGATAAATCAAGTATTATTATAAAGGGGCATGTCGAGTGGCCGTATTGTCGCTTTATGGATGTTATACCATTCATTACAGGCCATTAAACGTATTATAACGCGTTCACCAGCGCCCGAAGACCTGCCTCGCCTCTCCAATTTACTAGACTGTAGATACAAAAAGAATTTGCTAATGGAATACCGGGGACCAACGTTCGCTGGACGAGTTATACCTCAGGAAGCTTTGTTTGGGCGCGATGCGACAAGCCATTCACATATCAGATAATAAATGGCGAATGTTGATAGAAAACCCAGTACTAACAATACGCTATGGTAACCAAAGCTTGAGAAAAATGTATCGATTTCTACGAAATCGTGGCGGGATAGACACATACAGGGCGCGGCGACGAAACGTCTAGCATAATTCTAAACAGTTTGTTGAAATCAATTCATACCGTTTATTGTTTCGATGTTAATAAAGGGGTTCACGCGAGAAAGGACTTCTTAATTACACCTAGTAGCTAGGTTTTTTTTTAACGTTTCACATTCATAGCCCCACAGTAGGGTGGTTATATCCTGTGTTGTGGGTGCCATGGGCACACACAAGACAGAAACACAAACACCCAGACGGAGAACAGAAATCAAAATTCATCATTTAAATTTGATTTGTGATTATTGATAAAATAAATTATGGTGTAGCGGCGCGATATCTACAGCAACATGACCGCGCGCCGCATATGAAATGCTGACCATTGTAAACAATAGAGTACTACGTCACACGCGTGATACTGAACTGGCCAATCAGAAGACATATCCTGAATCAGGCTATTGAAGTTTCTTAGATTCTCTATATATGTACAAACGGTCCGAAGTTAGCATTCGGACCGCGGTCCCCAGGCTGTGACATCGCCTGGCGGGAGATCTCCCCTTTTCCTCCACATTGGTGACCCCGACGTGATGAAGACGCCCTGATGACCACATTTCAACGCTACCAGCTCCTTCTGCTCCTTCATACTCGAAATATCTGACGTCCTTCAGGAAGTAAGTCATGGAGTCAAGCCAGCAGCAACAAGCACAATGACCAGGTTCCACGAGCAGCCGCAAAGGTGCATTGGTTCCTTCATCCTGCAACGCTCAAGTTCGGCGATCCGCAGCAATGGTAACATGGATGTGCCTAATACTTAATACAAGTTTATTTAGTTAAAAGTTTTTCATCTATTATTATCGATTTATCGATTCAACTTTTATTTAAATTAAGTTTTAATTTATGGTGTTTTACCTTATTAAATAAATCGAATCTTACATAGGGTAAAACCGGGATAGATGTCGCTATGGGACAGATGTGAAATGGAATAGATAGTTTTACAATATACCGGATTTCCATAACTCGCGTTCTCTGCATCTGCGTTCGTTTGAAAATAATAATTTTTAATCGAAATCGGAGGCAACCACCGAATCTCTCACGTTCACTTTACAGGATGATCTTTCTCCACAGACAAGAATTGCTCGTTTAAATACTTAGGTACTATTATTCACTAATGAAATATTAAAGACAATATGCATTTTTTTATTTGCCTAGCGCACTACCGCTAGAAATATCCACCTGTTAACAAATATCAAATTGTTCATGATCCAAAAATTTCTTATCAGTATCACCGGATTAAGTATTTTATTATAGGTTCCTTTATAAATATAACGTCGATTAAACGTTTTTTCATATAAACGACACAAAATTTCAAACATCTGCAGTGAATAAAAAAGTTGAGGCCGCGAATAATCCTTACAATCGGTACCAACTTATTCACCCCATAAAATCTTAAAAAGAAAGACATCAACTTTTTGCGCGTACATTCGTGGTACGGTTGACAAAAAATTCATTGATAAAAGATTAATAGTTGACTATTCTTTAGCAAGTCTCAAAGTTTATGGCATGGAAATAACAATTTGCTTTTGGGCTACCATGAACCTTCACATTGTGCCGCCAGAGGGCGTGACCGCGCTCGCATGAACCAAAACGTTCCCGAAAATGTTTTGTGCTTCACTATCCAAATATTTACTTACCCGAAATATCTTTATTTATTGACCATTCGGAAATGAAAAAACCTGGTTCAAATATCGAAGCTGCATTATTTTTCTTTTTTTCCATTTATATTTTTGTTTACTGAACGAAATAAATATAAATCAGTTAAAAACAAAACGAAATATCTTTTTATGATAGTTATGTAGATATTTAAGCTTATATATAATGAAAAATTTCCAAAACCGGCTTCCAGAGAGAACCCTCTACCTACCTGAAAGTTTAATTACAACGTGCATATAATTATGTACGTACTTATACCAAGTTCATTAGGACAGTTGAAAAACTTTAAAGTTAACAATGTATTTAAAGATCCAGAATCGAGCACTAAAACGATAATTTGATGTATATATCAGCGTAAAATGGAAAACGCAGAAACTTATTACAAACTAAGCAATTTTTTCTTAAGACTTGCAGTCCAGTTGTCACAATTTTTTAGGTCACATTTGATATAAAACCATTCAGAGAACATCCATTGATAAAAGATTAATAGTAGAACGAAACCATTCAAGGGCAGGACTTTTGGAAACTTTATGGCGTGGAAACGGCAATTTGCAGTTCGGTGACTGTTCAGTCTTTACATTGTCCTACAGAGGGCGTGACCGACTTTGAAGCAAATCGAATAGAAATGTAGGTATGCAGTATCCAAATATTTACTTTCGCGAAATCTTATTGTAAAGACATGGAACGTGGGAAAAGAAAGACATCTATATTTGATGTTCACCTATTAAAAATATGGAAATATATATTTAGGTTAGGTATATGAGTAAGATAAGACTTACAGACGGAGGTACTTAGATAAATAAATAAATAAATATATTTGGACAATTTACACAACGCCATCTGATTCCAAACTAGGCAGAGCTTGTATTATGGTAATCAGAAAGCTGATAAACATACTTATATAATTCTAAATACATACTTAAATGGATAAATTTACACCCAGACACAGAACAAATAGTCGTGTTCGTTACCACAAATATTTGTCCTGGGAGGCAATCGAACCGACGACCCACTACGCCACGGAGGCTGTCAAAGACATAATGACGTGCAGGTAATGTTCAGCAGTGAACTTTGAAAACACTGCTATATTGTAAAATGGATATATCACATGAAATCACGTTAAGTATACTAATTTTACAAAAACAAAAAAAAGGTTTATTTGTCAACTAATTGAAATAAAATAAAAACATAAAGAAGAGCGCATGGCCCGGCGGCGGCGGTTAGCGTAGAACGCAAACGTATGCAACTAAGCCAAACGGGCGCGGTCGGGTGTGAGATGGGTGACCGCTAGTGGCAAAAAATTTCATGCGGGTTTCCGTGCTTCGGAGGGCACGTTAAGCCATCGGTCCCGGTCGATAGATAACAGTCGTTAAACCTTGTCGGAGGTCTTATGGGCGGTTTGAAAACATCCGACAGCGGGTTGGCCACTAACCCGCATCTCCACCAACTCGCATTGGAGCAGCGTGGTGGAGTAAGCTCCAGGCCTCCCCAATAAGGGGGAGAGACCCGTGCCCAGCAGTGGGACGCAAAAAGGCTTGCAGCCATATTTTTAACACGTCTAAGCGTCTGATTAACTTGAAAATTTGCACAGGGGTCAAGGGCCGAAGACAATGCAATAATATGAAAATAAAAATCCAACAAAAAAATTAAAAATAAATAATGTAGGTAGTTTAAAAAACTAAAAAACACGCTTTTGTGAAAATATATATACGAACTAAAAAGTAAAAAAAATAAGAAGAAAATGTATTTTACTGTAAAAAAGCGTGGGGTGGTTTTTAAGATACTATTGACACCATGCACCCCACGCTTTTTTACAGTAAAATACATTTTCTTCTTATTTTTTTACTTTTTAGTTCGTATTTTCACGAAAGCGTGTTTTTTAGTTTTTTAAACTACATTATTTATTATTTACTTGACAACTATCCTAAATAACACACATCTGATGTTGAAGCTGGAAGGTGATCAGTGATCACTGAAGGTTTTTAATAAATCTTTGCGGTCTCATAGAAGTACGCAATGGGTACTGGCAGGCAAGGTAAATAAAGCGTTTTACGTAATTAACTATGTATTCCAAACAGCATTAATCAATATACAATTATATACAGAAGAACATTATAATAATACATTCGAAACCGAAATCTGAAGATTTAAAATTTCCATACCTATAAAAGTTTGCCTTTCGCATGGAGCCGTTTTATGGAGGGAAAATTAAAAACTTGCCTGTGTTTTATTCCAGGCTATAATATCTCTTAACTTTCTTCCGTCCATTTGAAATACGACGTAACCTGACATAAGACGTTATTGCCATATTAAAATCATAGGCGTTTAGCCAACGGCATTTACCGCTTGGAACGGTTTTATAGGTTCCCGTAGGATAAAAACCAACCTATGCTCTTTCCCAAGGTCCACTCCATCTGTGTTCCAAATTTTGATAAAATTGGTTCAGTATTTTAAGACAGACAGACAGACAGGCATACTAAATTTATATAATAATCAGTCTTCTTTTACTATTTTTCAATTCAAATTCGTTGTCACAGCAGTTTCCTAACTGCTTGGATATTATCTTGTAGTTGAAACCTTATGGCGCCATCTAGTGAAATCTTGTCATACTTTTTACGCTGCATGTGGAGTACCGTTTACGAACAAGGAAGTTTAGTAAGCACGTTAACCAGTTAGTTCATTGAATACCAAGGCCACACAGGGGGCGCTACAACAAGTTTCAACGTTAATATACTAGATGGCGCGTTTATACCAAAAACATAAATTGTACTTACTTAGCCAGGTAGCTGCAATGCAACCACATTTACGTCCCACTGCTTGGCACAAGTCTCTCCCCATTATTGGGGAGGTCTGAGCTTACACCACCACGCTGCTCCAATGCAGGTTGGTGGAGATTCGGGTTAGTTGCCAACCCGCTGTCGGATGTATTCAAACCGCCCATAAGGCTTCCGACAAAGTTTAACGACTGTTATCTATCGACAACAACCGGGATCCACGGCTTAACGCGCTCTCCGAAGCACGGAAATGCGCATAACGAGGTCGGGGGAAGATGTGTCCCAAATTGGCTTGTTTCGCCTTCCGTCCACGCATGACTGTTGGATTTGGGGGGCCCCGCCATGTATGCAATTAAAATAATTAAAAATAAAAATAACAAAAACATAAATTCAAATTTCAAAAACGTAGAAGTGTATTGACGACTAACACATAGGTACTATTAGTTTAGTAAAATCTAGGTATAATAATTATATGCCACCAAAATCATTTTCATATACAGTCAAAAATACAATAAAAAACAGCGTAAGTTTTGTGTTATAAAACTTATAAATTATACGATAGTTTCTAAAGTAATGAAGCGGTCAAGTCACACATTTTGATTAAGATGTAAGTAGGTAGAGTTTCCCCAGTTAGAGCGGTAGATTTAGGAGTTTGACTCTACATACACTTTCAAACGTTTAACATAAAAATGATTTCATTTCTTAAACGTGGTAAATCTAGTAAGCCCACGACCGAACCGCGAAAGTACAATAATCTGCGTTTAGGATGAGTGGCTGTCTGCGCACATTTTAACTTTCTTTTGTTTTATCAAAGTAGTTCGTACATAGATTTGATGAATTTAACATACCAGAGGGCGCTGCAATAAACTGAAGAAGAATTTGAATCTCGGAAACGTTTCGGGGGCGATAAAATTGATCTCTAGATTGATAGTGTGTTTTATTGATTCGAAAATTAAGGAAATAATTTAAAACTGTAAAAAGACCTACGACAGAATATTTTTTAGTATAAAACAGTAATTATATAAAATGTATTGGATATATCCCACAGAACATTATTTTAAGAGAGGTAGAACGGCAATAATGCGCCGTTCGTATGAAGACTGGTGTCACCGATCAAGCCCCGCCTTTCACCGTCATTAAATCTGTACTTAAATAAATACGAAGCTTACGCACATATATGCAATTTCAAATCTAGCCAATCTTAGCGCCGCACAATCACGCGATTTCAAATGAACGAATCACACTCAAGCACGCACACAAGCACGCATATCGTAGCACGATCGCGTGTTTCTGTAGAGATTTTGGAATTTTGAGCGTTTGTTCAAAATTCCTTGGCGCGTCTGCCCCGCCCACATTTCCATTCTAACTCTTAATATGTTCTGTGATATATCCGGTATTATTGTAGGTGGTAGAACTATGATGGTTCGCCCGTGGAAGTACCACCGCTGCACCCACTTCTGGTGTGAACCAATTTTATTGTGTAACAGTGGGAAGGTGCCAGCCACACTTACATGAGGCGACCACCAGCCTCCGGAGTAGCAGCGCAACTGCATACGACCTCAGGCAAGACTTAACTATGTTTGCTTGAGGTTGTATGTAGATGTCCATGGGCTGCAGCGACCACTTAACGCCACGTGGCCTGTATGCTCGTCTGCTACTCCATTCAAATAAAAAAAATCCGGACAAAAAGCAGTGGATTCTTAAATGCTAACGTATGGAATTTAATTAATGAAACTTGTAATGAAAAATCTGTCTGTTACATGCCAATGGTAATATACAACAACTACATTAATAATATCTAGGGTTGCCATCCGTCCGGGTTTCCCCGGATTTGTCCTAGTTTAGAGGGCGCGGCGTCCGGGGAGCGTCCGGGCCGGACTTCATATTTATAGTCCGGGTTTAAAAAAAAAAGTCTTAGGCCGCCCGCGACACACGCACTGTGCCCGCACGTCGCGATCAACCGACGAACCGACTACTTATTATTTATTACCGACTTGTTATTTATTAGAACAACTACCTACCGCTATGATGGCTAATATTTGAGGATAACATAATATACAATATACAGCAAGTAACAAATAAATAAATTTATTAGATTTGCATTTGAGGTACACAAATTTTGCTTTGTAGTATTAGTTGTAGTAGTAGTTGTCGCAACTACATTTATCTGACTTGCACCCACTTTATTTATTTATTCATTAATTCTACAACACTCTCCCAACCAAATCTGTCCTTGGAACATCTTCAGGTGAAATAAATCTTTCCTTGCAGACCACGTCAAATTTAGCTTTATGATCAAATTGCTCAATTGTCACGTACTCGTAACAATATAAAGATTACCTTGCAATGTGATAAAGTGATAAGTAATGAAGTTTAGATAGAAATAATCACTTAGCCCGATAGAGCGGGCATTATTCATAGTGCCCGCATTAATCACCTGGTCCGTAACATATATAATAATATTACTAATAAACAAATGAACTAGGGCAGAAACAACGTTGTTTCTGACTGACACATTCGCATTGGTTTGAAATTGTCTTGTTTCGACTGGCAAAACAGAAATCAAAACTCGTTGTTTCATTACATGCGATATGAAAATATATTTTTTCAAGTTCTCGGAATTGAATAAACTCATGAAATTATTGTATTGCCCCCGATTCTTGATAAGTGTCAAAAGTTTGAATTAAATCTGCTAGTTGAAAGTGAGTCATAAGACTCATAAGGCTGCGTTTCCACCAGAGATGAGCGAGGATGCATACCGAGGAATGTGTTTGCTAAGAACCAATAGAATGCCTTCATTTATCAAGCATCGCCAGTGCAGGGATTCTATTGGTTCTTTAATAACATATTCCTCGCTACGCATTCTCGCACATCACTGGTACACAGCCTAATTAAGTCCAAATGAGAGTTACCAATAAGCTCACAAACTCACAGTTACAAACAAACATACATACAGCTGAACCTAATAAAATGAAGTCCGAAAATCAGGCCCTCAAAGTAGGTATGTACGTTGTGAATTAATTAGTTTTCTATTTCGAAAGGAAGCTCTTTAATGACGTTTCTACTCCTGATACGAACACTTCATAAAGAAATCTTATAAGAAATCGTACCGTTGCTTTGACACACTTCACTTAGTTTATCTTACTAGCTATTAACGCAACCCCTTTGACTGTTTGAGCACAATTGTAAACAATCAGGCTCGTTAGGCGCCACAGGTAACATATGGCAGATTATGTAAGATCAGCCCTGATAGCTGATAGATACGGTAGAGTAGCTAAATTAATAGAATCTATCTATAGTTAATAATCTAATTTTAATCTATTGAAGAGAACATACATACTAAATCATCGACGTAGATACTCTTTGGCGTTGACTACGAGTACATGCGATAACTAGTTGAATGAAGAGTTTGTTTGTTTCTTTGAACGCGCTAATCTCAGGAACTACTGGTTCAAATTGAAAAAACATTTTTGAGTTGGATAGTACATTTATCGGGGAAGGCTTTAGGCTATATAACATTACTCTGCAACCAATAGGAGCGAAGCGTCAGTGAAAAACGATGCAAAAACGAGGAAAATCTGGAGAGTTTGTTAGTTTGAACGCGCTAATCTCAGGAACTACTGGTACGAATTGTTTTTTTTTTGTGTTGGATAGTCCATTTATCGGGGAAGGCTTTAGGCTATATATAACATCATGCTATGACATATACCATAGTCCACGCGAACGAAGTCGCGGGCGGCCGTCAGTGGATACTAAAAAATATAACCAAACTTTGTCAACAGCTTTTAAATAAAACAGTTAAGTTTTAGATTTTTTTATAATTTGCTGTTTCGAAAGGATACTAAATACTAATAAGATATTAATAAATATAAGATACTAATAAGAACTCTTCGCCTTTCCATTATTTCGACCACTTAACACTCGATATACTTTATGTAAATCTTTCTCTAATTTATGACTTTAATAAGTTAAGCAAAAACATTTCATGCAAAGTATGGCTAGGTGAATATACCTTACCTGTGAAAAAGATGTCAGATCTCATCTAGAGAATCCTGAATCTACATGCCCTAACTTCGCCAACAGTCACTAAGGCTTTAGTTACATTTGTAATACTTATGCAAATGTGAGTATGTATTTAGTTTCTAAAGTAAAATAAAGAAACCATTACTACTAACCATTACCTGTTACTCCTTCACAGTTCAGGCTACATAACACCCTACCCGAAAATATAAGAAATTTGAAAAAAATAAGAAACCCAGCAAATTGGCATTCAAGAAGTTGGTCCGAGAGCATTTGAGTATCCCCACAACCATCTAATATTTTTATTAATAAAGTTATATTTATAGTTCCTTTAAATATGTGTATGTATATATGTATGTATGTATATATAATACGTATGTATGTTTGCATGTATTTATTTATGTGAGTATGTATGTTTATTATTGTGTGTATTATATTATTAGTATGTAGTTATACCAACCGTGTGGTTGCCGGCGTTAGAATAGCACCACTCCGATTCTTCCCAGGAGGTCGTAGGAGGCGACCAAGGGACATTCCAGGAGACGGGCAGCAGCGTCTTCCTGTGTAAAACAACATCCACTGCGGTCACCAACCCGCAATGCCAAGCGTGGTGACTATGGCAATAAACCCCCTTATGGCAGTCACGAATAAACCTCGGCCCCCAGTCCCCGGCGGCCCCGCTATTCCTGGTTACGACAGCGGCCATGGTAACGGCGGGGCAGGGGGTGCTAAGAATCTCCGGCAGAGATTCGGCTGTCACAAAAGAAAACGACCTCTGCACCTGGCAACATACAACACCAGGACACTGAGAACCGACGAGAAGATACATGAGCTGGAAGCAGAGATAGATAAGTTACGCTGGAGTGTCATAGGATTATCCGAAGTCCGAAGAGAGGGGGAGGACACGGTAATCCTTAAATCCGGTAACTTATTCTATCACCGGGAGGGCGAACATCTGTCCCAAGGTGGTGTCGGGTTTCTCGTCCACAGGTCCCTCGTCAACAATGTGACGAAAGTCGAAAGTGTGTCAGCAAGGGTAGCGTACCTTATACTCAGAATATCAAAACGGTATTCACTGAAGGTCATACAGGTATACGCACCGACCGCGACACACCCAGACGATGAGGTTGAGGCTATGTATGAGGACGTCAGTAGAGCCATACATACCTCTAAAACTCATTTCACGGTGGTGATGGGGGATTTTAATGCAAGACTGGGCACGCGAGACGGGCAGCAGAGAGTAGGGCCCTTTGGGTTTGGACAACGGAACCACCGAGGCCACTTGCTTGCTAACTTCTTGGAGAAGGAGAGCCTCTTCATGATGAACTCCTTCTTCAAGAAGAAGCCACAGCGCAAGTGGACTTGGATAAGCCCTAATGGTTCCACGAAAAACGAGATAGACTTCATTTTGGCAGACAAACGGCACATATTTAATGATGTCTCCGTGATCAACAGGTTCAAAACCGGAAGTGATCACCGAATGGTACGAGGCACATTAAATATCAACATCAAGCTGGAACGGTCACGCCTGATGAAGTCTACGCTCCGACCAACACCTGTCCAAATTGAGGGCTCCGAGAACTTTCAGCTCGAGTTGCGAAATCGTTTCGCGGGCCTGGAACAATGCGAGTCTGTGGACGAATATAACACCAGGATGGTACAAACCGTCCACGAGGTAGGGTCCAAGTTCTTTAAGGCCCCCTCCAGTGGTAGACCTCAAGTGCTCTCTGAACACACCCTCGGTCTTATAAAGGAAAGGCGTGAACTATGCATCCGGTCTCCGTCTTCAATGTTGAAATACAGGCAGCTTAATAAACAGATCTCTTGCAGCAGACGACGCGATCTGCGTGCTCATAACACAAAGCGCGTCAAAAACACTATAGAGCGGAACCAAGGCACTAAAGTGTTCTCAAGGGATCTGAGTATTGGGCAAAGCCAGTTGACAAGATTGAAGACGGAGTCTGGCGCTATAGTTTCGTCTAAGCCTGAAGTTCAGAGAGAAATTGAGAGGTACTACGGACGGTTGTACAGCTCCTCAAAAGCTCCCGTCACCAATGTGGTGAACGATAAGAGAGCCAAATTGACCCGACACTATACCGAAGATATCCCGGACGTCAGCCTGTACGAAATTAGAAGGGCCCTTAATCAGCTTAAAAACAACAAAGCACCGGGCGATGACGGTATCACATCTGAGCTGCTGAAAGCTGGAGGGAAACCCCTCCTAGTGGCGCTCCAAAAACTGTTCGATACCGTCATCAGTAGCGGAACTGTCCCGGAGGCGTGGAGCAGAAGCGTGGTGGTACTGTTCTACAAAAAGGGTGACAAAGCCCTTTTGAAGAACTATAGACCCATCGCGCTTCTGAGCCACGTCTATAAGCTGTTCTCAAGGGTTCTTACTAATCGCATTGCGCGCAGGCTAGACGACTTCCAGCCTCCCGAACAAGCCGGATTCCGAAAAGGCTATAGTACCATGGACCACATACACACGCTGCGACAGGTTATACAAAAGACCGAGGAGTATAATCTGCCGCTATGTATTGCGTATGTGGACTATGAGAAAGCCTTCGATTCTATCGAGACCTGGGCAGTGCTAGAGTCTCTCCAGCGATGCCAGATTGACTATCGGTACATCGAGGTGTTGAAGTGTTTGTACAAAGCCGCAACCATGACAGTCCGAGTCCACGACGGAAGCACTGGACCTATTCCAGTGCAGCGCGGAGTACGACAAGGGGATGTTATATCCCCGAAGCTGTTTACCGCTGCACTGGAAGACGTGTTCAAGCTGATGGAGTGGAACGGGCTGGGTATTAACATCAATGGCGAACACCTCACACACCTTCGATTTGCCGATGACATAGTAATCTTGGCGGAGAACCTGGAAGAGCTCAGCATTATGTTAGGTGACCTCCATAGCGCCTCACAAAGGGTGGGTCTTAAGATGAACATGGACAAGACGAAGATCATGTCTAATGTCCATGTCACACCTATACCGGTTGTTGTTGATGGCGCTACTCTCGAAGTTGTCGACGAGTACATCTACCTGGGACAAGCGATCCGTATGGGTAAGTCCAGCTTCGAGAGAGAGGTAACTCGTAGAATCCAACTCGGTTGGGCAGCGTTCGGGAAATTACAAAGTGTCTTCTCGTCCAGAATACCTCAGTGCCTGAAGTCGAAAGTTTTCGAGCAGTGTGTGTTGCCAGTGATGACCTACGGCGCTGAGACGTGGTCTTTTACAGTTAGCCTTTTCCACAAGCTCAAGGTCGCTCAGCGAGCGATGGAGAGGGCTATGCTCGGTATTTCTCTACGCGACAGAATTCGTAATGATGAAATCCGTAGAAGAACTAAGGTTACCGACATAGCTCTCAAAATCTGCAAGCTGAAGTGGCAATGGGCAGGCCATATAGTTAGGAGGACCGACAACCGATGGGGAAGAAAGGTCCTTGAATGGAGACCACGTCTCGGCAAAAGGAGTACAGGCCGCCCTCCAACCAGGTGGACTGACGACCTGAAGAAGACAGCGGGTAGTCGCTGGATTCAGAAGGCCCAGGACCGGGAGGAGTGGCGAACGTTAGGGGAGGCCTATGTCCAGCAGTGGACAGTAAAAGGCTGATGGATGGATGTAGTTATAATATAATCATTACTCTACTATAACATTTTTTTCTTTCCTCTTAATCATTTCTTTCTGTAGCTTGTTTATTATGAAAGCCTACCTCACATTCTCAACATCACCCAGGGTGAATTAATGAGCTTCACCGCTTTGACCTACTCCTGCTGTTAACTGTTGTTGTCGTTTTTGTGAAAAAATCTTGAGACATTTACAATGTCTAAACTGTAATTGAGCCGCTATGGCCGAGCGGTAAAGATCGCGGTCTCCGACACGAAATTACCGGGTTTAAATCCACGAAGCACACCTGTGACAAGGAACTTTATAGCTGCTCCAGGGTGATAAAAGGTTTTGTGATATTAAATTTACTAAACGAAGTTTTCCATCACCGAGCATGCCTGATAGAAACTCTTAATTTCTCAAGGGCATGATGTCTACCAATCCGCACTTGGCCAGCGTGGTGGTGGACGGGGCTCGAGGGTAGCAGTGGGACATAAAAACAGGGTCTAAAAAACTTTTCATTTAAATAGTAACGATAGTTTTATGTATTTATTTATTTATATGTATAATCTGGCTGCAACCCTTTTTGCGTCCCACTGCTGGGCATAGGTCTCTTTCCATTGTTGAGGAGGCCTGGAGCTTACTCCACCACGCTGCTCCAATGCGGGTTGGTTGAGATACGGGTTAGTGGCCAACGCGCTGTCGGATGTTTTCAAACCGCCCATAAGGCATCCGACAAGGTTTAACAACGGCTTAACGTGCCCTTAAATCACGAAAACGCGCATGATTTTTGTGCCACTAGCGGTCACCCATCTCACACCCGACCGCGCTTGTTTGGCTTAGCTGCATAGACCGCTTGCGTTCTACGCTAGCCGCCGAGCCATTCGCGCTTCAATCACTACGCCAACCCTGAGGGCCTAGACAAGTGACGTGGCGTTCGACTATCGTAAGTATCGAAACGCGTTCAGAATATAATGAATAAATAAAGTAGTTTAAAAAAACTAAAAAACACGCTTTCATACGAACTAAAAAGTAAAAAATAAGAAGAAAATGTATTTTACTGTAAAAAGCATGGGGTGCATGGTGTCAATAGTATCTCAAAAAAAAAACTAAAAAGTTCGTATTTTCACAAAACCGTGTTTTATAGTTTATTAAACTACATTATTTATTTTTAATTTATTAGTTGGATTTTTTTTCATATTATTGCATTGTCAATTGGCCCTTGACCCCTGTGCAAATTTTCAAGTTAATCAGACGCTTACAAGTAGATGAAAATGAAGTTAAAAGATTCCGTTACATACAGACATATTACATACAAATCAAGCTAATATAAGGGTGTTAAAAATGAACGGGATTGACGATAGCTACGACGAAATGTCACGTGTCCCACCCGACAGTTTTGTTTATTTCGAATTTTGGATTTTACTTTTGAAGTCAAAATGATCGGACTATATACAGTAGAGAATAACTACTCAGATATTTGTCAATAAAATCTAGGCGGGCACCACGTCCCAGCATAAGATTACAATATCAACGTGTATCGAATAACATACTTATAGAGTGGATTATTATATGTAACTTTAACTTCCAATGACAGATTATAAGAGTTACTAGAGTTGCTAACGCAGTTCACATAATAGAAGTAAAAGTAAAAAAAATGCGTGGCCATTTTGTGCTAAAAATACGAGTAGGTATCATATTAAACGTAAGATGAAACTTTAAAAATTTCGGCAGGAAGTTCGAAAAAGCATACCTATTGTACAGTAGTACAAGAAGATATTGTACAGTAGTAATAGAAGCATTTTTATATATAAACAAATAACATTTCACACTCATAGTCCCACAGTAGGGTAGCCTGTGTCGTAGGTGTGTACGTGTGTTTGGTAGATGGTAGAACTATTATGGTTCGCCCGGGGAAGAACCAACGCAGCACCCACTTCTGCCGTGAGCAATTCTATTGTATTTCGATGGAAAGGTGCAGTTGCCGGCCACACTTACATGAGGCGACCAACAGCCTCCGGAGTAGCAGCGCAACTGCATACGACCTCAGACAAGACTTAACTATGCTTGCTGGAGGTTGTATGCAGATGTTCATGGGCTGCAGCGACCCCTTAACACCACGTGGCCTGCATGCTCGTCTGCTACTCCATTCAATTAAAATAGGTACCATGGACATATACAACAGACAGACAAAAACACAAGTACCCAAACCGAGAACACAAATTCAAACTCATCATTCAAATTTCTGTTTCGCCGGGGATCGAACCCGGGACCCTGCGATTGGTAGTCCGGCATGATACGCGTTGGTTGCGCCACACAGGCCGTCATTAATTATTTACTAGATGTATTGTGTTATTTACTTGATGTATCCTATGTCCTTTCCCAAGGTCCACTCTATCTGTGTTCCAAATTTCATTAAAATTGGTTCAGTGGTATAAAAGGGAAAGCGTAGCAGACAGACAAAGTTACTTTCAAATTTATAATATTATATGTAGTATTGATGGATTCCGTTAATTACCCGGATGATCGAGAATCGCTCGGATAAAAGCATTTGATTTTCGTCAGTGTTGTTTAATAGCGTCATCTACTGAAGTAGCTCCCAATTTAAAAATTATAGTATTACAACTTGCTTACAGATGTTAGAAATTAAAAGATAACCTGACTGCGTTACCTGACTTTCAATATGAAGTTGTTAAAGCTTGCTATTTTATTAGTGAATAAAATTTTAGAGGTCAGTAGGTGGGGGAAGGGGGGTTGCAAAAATAGAATTATCTCGTCTTCCTCTTATTATAAAAGTCTCAATGAGTAGTTAATCAATTAGTCAAGTGAATAAGATATTCGAGTAAAGCGATAGCTGTTTTACAGGAAAATATCGATTTAGTTTTGAAGGTTACCAGAAAAAAAATATTCACAAATACCAATAACTTTTAGATAGTGTCCGGTTTACATTAATCTAGTCCAGCGATCGAATCCATTGCTTACTGGAAAAATTTAAACCGGCACTCGAATGCTTTCAATCCAGTTAGCATTCCAGTCCAGTAACTGGATTGGTGGTCTACTTTTGAATCCAGTGCGAGCAATCCAGTGCAACTGGAATAATGTAGAGGGCCAATGCAGTGCCATTTCAGTGCTGACACAGTATTTTTTATGTAGGTATAGACATTATCACTGTAGTGTTCACACTTCAACGGCTTCTAAATAACTGGAATAATGTAGACGTGACAGATCCAGTCCAGCACTGGACTGGATTCTCCCTGGATTACTGGACTGGAAAACGGGTCATTAGACTTAAAAAAAATCAAGTTTGCGTCAAAACTAAAAAAAATACGTTCTATTGTCGTCAAACAAATGACTAACGAGTTTTGGTGGTAATTTGAAAGAGCTACATATGTGTTTATTTTTACCTTTAAACTTCTTAGTCAGAGGAACGCTGAGGAGGAAGATTGCAACCACAACCAGCGACACTAGTGTCAAAGACACCTGTTTTAAGCACTCGGTTATCGCTACTCTCTACACTAGGTTCTTTGTCAACGTTCTTTTTTTTTTTTTATTTATTTATTTTATGTGAAAAACCTTAAACTAAGTTTCACAAAGGGTTAAACCTAATGCCTCTTGGCATTGTCTACCGGTCGACCCTGGGTGATGTTGAGAATGCGAGGTAGGCTTCTAAAAATAAACAGGCTAAAAGAACGAAGAATTAAAATACCATATAAGAATTAAATAACAATATGTAATAACTACGTACATAATGAAATACGTACACTAATAAATATAAATACTTACATATAAACATACATACATACATACATACAGACATACTTACATACATACATACATACATGCATACATACATACATACATACATACATACATACATACATACATACACACATACATGTATACATACATACATATATACATACATACATTCATACTTACATACACACGTAAGGATATAATGACTACATATATAATATAAATAGGACTCTTGTTGGTAAAAAATACTAGACTGTGGTAGGGATGCTCAAGAAATGTTCTCGGACCAATTTTTTGAATGCCAGTTTGCTGGGTGCCTTTCTTATATTTTCGGGTAGGGTGTTCCAGAGCTGTATGGCCTGAACTGTGAAGGAGTGATGGAAAAATCCACTGTTATGTGGAGGAAGAATGATACTGAGATTTTTGGAAGAACGTAATCCTCTGTTATGGGCAGAGCAGAGGTACTGAAAGTTTTCCTTAAGGTACACAGGAGAAGATGGGTCGTGCAGGACAGAGTACAAACCCATTAAAATTCTAGAGTTACGCCTTTGTCGAATGGTAAGCCATTTGAGCTGGCTTCGAAATTTGGATATATGATCGTATTTGCGTAAATTGAAAATAAACCGAATGCAGTTGTTGAGAAGGCGCTCTAGTTTATCAAGAAAATTTTCGGTTATATCAGGGTATGACACATCTGCGTAATCAATTATGGGCAAAACTAATGTGTATACCAATGTTAGCTTTGTATGCTGGGGTAGGAAGTTTTTAAACCGACATAAGGCCTGAAGAGTTGCATTAACCTTTCGACAAACTTCCGTTATCTGAGGTTGCCAGTTCATGCAGTTGTCGATCAACAAACCAAGATTTTTTACTGTTTTAGAGAGCTGTATTACACTGCCATCGTAAACAATGGCAGGTAGTTTTGACCATTCGACTTTAGCCAATAACCTGGTGCTCCCTACAAGAATACCCTGACACTTTAAGGGGTTGACTTTAATACCGTAATGCAAACACCACATTTTTACAGCTTCCAGGTTTCGATTTATCGCTCTGAAGGCATCGTGTAGATCGTCAAGGTTAGAGTGGACGTATAACTGGAGATCATCGGCGTACAGATGGTACGAGCAGTCTATAATGGAAGTGATTGAGTTGATAAACAACGAAAATAACAAAGGAGAGAGTATACCGCCTTGTGGGAAGCCAGCATTGACGTCCATCCACTCAGAACATTCCTGTTCATGGCGGACAGACTGCTGACGACCACGAAGATAGGAAGAAAACCATTTGAGAGCAGTTGGGTCAAAATTATGATGGGAAAGTATGGAAAGGAGAATTTCGTGGTCGACTGTGTTGAAAGCATTTGAAAAGTCGATAAGCACCACTACAGTGACTTTCCTGTTATCCATAGCCTTGCGGATGTCATCAGTAACTTTAATCAAGGCTGTAGTAGTGCTATGACCGGGACGGAACCCAGACTGGTGTACACTCAGTAGGTTATGTTTACAAATAAAAAATGAGATTTGCTCATGTACACAGGCTTCCATAACTTTAGATAGGAAAGGAAGAATTGAGATAGAGCGAAAGTGACCAGGAAGTGTTTATATCCGACTGCGACTTTATATCTTCTGTCGAAAGTGAGTGGTATTAATGCCATTCTCCACCGCACTGCCAGAATGCATATTGGTCGTCATGCTTTCGGGAAATCAAGAATAACTTGTAAGCATGTACTAGGTACCTGCTACATAACTGCTCTAGGTACTACATAAAAGTCCCTGTAGCTTCGGGAATAAGAATAGAGCTACGGTATCCCAGGCGCTGTCACAGGGGACATGACCCTCCCAAAATCCATCAGTCATACGTAGATGGAAGGCAAAACAAGCCAGTTTGGGATACCTTTTCCCCCAAATTTCTTGGTGGGCTAGTAGTAGTAAAAGGGGGCTTCCGGGATTATGGGCGGTGAGAGTGGGAGCTCGTTCCGTCCAGCCAGCAGCTCCGGGAACGACGGCGGTGTGTACGTGGCCGCATGCCGCCGTAAGCATCGGAAGATGCAGGAGAGCACATCTGCTCTCCCGAGGACAGGCCCGTCGCACGTGGCGGAAACCGGTGCGTGCCACTGGAGATCCCGGAGTCCACCCCAAGCGCAGCGGCAGGCCAACGAGGGTTTTTTACTGCAGTATCCTCTCCCAAGGTTCCGGGTACCTTTTGAAGGTTGCCCCCTCTCCCCCCCAACCCCGATACCTTAAAAAGGTACTGCATAAAATCTATTAAGAAATGAAGAATTGGGTAACACTAACTACAACAAAAAAGTTAAATAACCATTAAAATGACAATAAATGGATCTCTTGAGCGATGGTTAGCGGTAAGGTTGTAGTCCTCAACGCTAATTGATTTGTGGGCCTGCGGTATTGCTTCGTCGTTGCCGCAAAAATTTGTCAACACTGCGGTGAACCGAACATCATCCGGAGTCTTCACACTCTACATTTAACTTCTCTTTGATGTATACTGTTTTAGAGTTAAGTAGTTGAAAAGCAAAAATGAAACCCTTGAAAGAATCGTTTCGTTATTTATCTATCTCACAATCAAAGTCCCTTTATTCAGGAACGCGTAGAAATGTTGAGGTATCGAGTTAAATTTACTTTATTGTTAATTTTAGTTAATTGACTTCTGCAATCTTTTGAAGCATAAAAACTATATAGAACTAGGTCAACGCAATCAAAATTCAAAAAATGTGGCCGTTTATCCTACTAATGCAAAAATTTTCAACACTGCGGTGAACCGATCTTCGGCCATAGTCTCCAACTTTAATAATTTAACTTCTCTTTACACACTCGGTGTTATTTTGATTGACCGAGCAGTAAGGAGTATTGATGCAAATCACCCGCAAAATAACTTTCTACCCCTTTTTGACCCCCTTAGATAGTATGTTTCAATAAAACACGAATTACGTCTTCCATCAATTTTGTGTTAAAAAATATTTATGCAAAATTTTAAGTAGATTGGACCAAGGAATCACGTTGCCCCACACAATTTTTGCCATCGTTTTTCAGTCCCCTTAGGGGTGGAATTTCGAAAAATCCTCTCTTATCGGATGCTTACGTCATACAAACAACACACCCTCCAAGTTACAGATCTCTACGATCAGCGGTGTGGCTTGATCCATCAGTCAGTCATTCAGGCCAAAGCATTTTATATGTATAGATAAAGGGGTACCTACATAATTTTTGGTGGCGTAGTACCTACTATACATTTTACAATGAAGATTTTCTCTATTTCTTGCGTTTGAACAATAGGTTTTAAAGGGCTACCCCCATAGGATTTTAATTAAATGAAAGGCGGCTAATTACTGCTGCCAATTACAGCTAATCAGCGTATATGCTTAAGCTTAACTAATTTAAGATTCCCAGTCACATTCCATCACGCTGCCCTAGAGCAGGTAGATTAGATACTTACATAACATATGTAAAACTCTAAATACTTTAGACGTCCAGAATTCAACGATTTAGAAATCAAAGACAATATTTATAACAATTAACAAATTAATTTTATAGAAATAAATAACACAATTAGACACTATGACGCCTAAATGTTCCTTTTGTTGATTGTTGTTTTCAGGCAATGAAACACCGAGCATGACCGTCCAGTTTCTGACGCTCAGTGAACGCATCGCACGCTATCTACGTCACGTGCGTATGCAACAAGTGCAGATGACGGGCAATTTTTCCGAGCGCTGTCTTGGAGGCGGGGCGCCCCGCCCAGCCGCGCGCACGCCCACCCGTCTTGAGAGGTTCTCCCGCCACAGATAAGATATATTCACCCATTCACTTATCCTTCATTCGTACCTACACTTTATTGCGAAACTCCTTGGCCTTCCCTACGCATTACAATAGCTACGCATTCTTCGCTATTCAAATGTAGAGTCGTTAAAAAGCGATAAGTTGTTCACGTTAATTGAACCTCATTATTTACGAATGTGGTTAATGTCTCGATTTCATCCGAAAGCAAACTTATTACACAACTTCGTTAATTAACAATGCTACTGCCGTTTTAATGATTTTTCGCTTCAAACTTAAAATCATCAAAAGTTTCAAACTAAAACTGACTAGACGACTTATCGGCATCTCTCTCCACGTAAACCGCAGCTAGCCGACCGACAGAGTGAGATACGTAATAGGGCGTCAAAATGAAAAAGCTCATTATATTTCCCTTTCAACAATGAAACTAAACAAAAATGTTTGATGGCATAAAACTTGCGCGCGTCCCTCTCGCACCATCGGCCCTCGTTGGCGGTGCGATAGGGAGGCGAACGCCGCGCATTTTCCCGGCAAATGAAGCGTGGCCAGACCACAGATTGACCGCAGAGAATGGAGGCAGCGAGTGACAGAATGGCGGCGACTCAGTAGTTGAGAGTCGCGCGAACGGTGAACACGCGTGCAGCCTCCGCCACGCGGCGCGTTGACTCATCTGGCCGACGGAGTGACGGACGCGGTAAATACCTGTGACCGACGCGGTACTCACGCTTGGCTTTATTTGCAAAAAATATAACGCTTAGGAAACCGGCGCTGACGCAACGCGCGGGGAAATATCTTGAATGATTAAAGCCGCTCAGCTGATATTGACAGTACCTGCGTATCCGCACGTGATAACAGCGATCGCTTCTCGGAAAGCGCTCCGGTACGAATGTTAGAAATATTTTGGACGGTTCCCAACGAGACCTCACGATAGTGACTCACATAAAATGACGAAAGTTAAGTTGAAACACAACTCCTCGAGGCCCGCGCTGACTATTCACTGTAAACATTGAATTAAGGAAGGAACTATGCAAATAATCGCGGTTGTTTACGTGTTGTCATAGATGTCTAACGCGTGTAAAACTTTGTTGATAAACTGTTTCATTAGTGAACTGCAAACGTGAAACTTTTAACTGTAGGCAACTTAGAAACCCAAAGATCTCAGATAAGACTGTTAGAACTCTTATAAGTAACCATTCATTTTCATTAAGTGACCCGAAGTGAATTTGTTAAACAATAAGCCGGATAGTTGGAATCGCTCCAAGTGTTCATTTGCGGCGTGTCATAAATATTTAATGTGATTGATTGCTCGAAGGTCAAAGGACGTGTGCGGAAAGTCAGGAAAGTGAGAGTTCAGGATCTGATGACCGGTGACCTTGAGCGATAAGCTGACGTGACGTAGTGGTGACGTGTGATGCGGGCGTGAAGGATGCACCTGCCGTTCGAGTCTAGGGGCCGGCGGCGCCGCGAGATGGCTGACCTGGAGCCCTGGTGGTACCAAGCCATCATCGAAGACACCATCGGGGAGCATCCCGATCTTGGTAAGCTGCCTATATTTCTCCGTAAAAAAGCTTATGTATTCATTTTAACTTAAATGACTATATGGCGCAGTGGATAATATGCCGGATTACCGTTAAAGTCCTGAGTTCGATTCCAGTAAACTAGAAATATGGAAGAATTTTAATTTCTATTCTTGGTCTGGCATTTGTGCCCTTGTCTTTATACCTACAAGTCCATGGTCTCCACGACACACCGAATCTTAATGTGGGACTATGAATAGAAAGCATAGAGACAGACTTACATTTTATGAAAATTGTTGATGGGTAAGAATACTCATCTGATACGTAACAAGTAACAACATTCACACTGAATAAAAAAACAATAAAAATAATCAAAAACATTTTTTATTTAACATTTTTTAACTAGGTACTATAAGATATAAATTAGTATTGTTTTATAACACTAACTACGGAGTTAATTGACACGCATATAAGGACAAAGGTGTAAAGTAAAAGACACGAAAAGACGTGTAGTTCATCACATTCATTCCTGGACTTACGATTAGGCCTGGAGCTTACTACATTGGCTGCAATCCTTTTTGCGTCCCACTGCTGGGCACGGATCTCTCCCCCTTATTGAGGTGGCCTGGAGCTTACTCTACCATGCTGCTCCAATGCGGGTTAGTGGAGATATTCTAAATCTTCTAAATGTAAATCGGAAAAGAACATTTTAACACTGATATACGATAGGTAGAATTTGATTAATTCTTCAATGATTTGCTCTACAAATTATTATACTGTAAATACTATTTTTTTCTTAACGAATAATTTAAAAAAACAATTTTAACCCAAAGTTTTTATTAAATGCTATAAAACATATAACAGTAATCGTAAATTATTTATACATATTATTAAATACAGTACCTGGACGCCCGAGCGTTGCTCGGATAAAACAATTTATTTTCTTGGTTTATTTTTAAGCAAAACATTCATTGACTTAGTGTTCCTCCCTTAGTGTTCTCCCAATTTAAAAAAAATTGTCACAAAAAATTAAAAATGCAACTTGCCTACTTGAGGTTTGAACCCGGGTCTCTAGCTCTGTAATCAGCTTGCGTAACCATTCGAACAAGAAAGCTTTAATTCCATCGACGAAATTTTTATAGAGGTCTTTTATATCGACATTGTCATTTGTTTGAAGGGCGGATTGACGGTCGACATTTGACGGCTTTCTACGCAATAGATGTCAGTATGAGTAATTTTATATTTAACGGCATAAACATTAAATAAAACGTCAATTTCTATCAATAAAAATTTGCTGGATCATTTATCATCCCCAAAACCAGGGTACTAAATTTCATCAAAATCTTTGGAGCCGTATCCGAAATTCAAAAAATATATTTAGGTATATGTATATACAAGAATTGCCCGTTTAAAGGTACTTATATTTTATTAGATTTAAGAGCAACATAATAATATTATTTGATGGTGTTAATAAATACGCCAATAATGTCTTTATCAAAACAGGCTTTCTAATGATCATAAGGTAGCTAACGAACATTAAGCGTTATAGAATTTAAATTTCATAACACATCGTGGTTAATTTTTTATTCGCATTCATACGCGGATGTATCGCGATAGTGAAATACCCATCTATCGCGATATATGTATATCTAAAATAAGAATATCCGTTTCTCTATTTATAGATGGTTGATTTCATTTTCAATCTATATTTTAATGAATAGTAGAAAACAACATAATAAATTAATAATTACAATTAGCAACCATAATTACATGATGTTGTTGATTTATTTGATGCGGGTGGCGTAATGGTTACCATGCCGGACTGCCGATCGGAGGGTCCCGGGTTTGATTCCCGGCGAAGCAGAAATTTGAAAGATGAGTTTAAAATTTCTGTTCTCGGTCTGGGTGTTGTGTTTCTGTATTTGTGTATCCATGGCACCCACGACACAGGGTATATCTACCTTACTTTGAGACTATGAGTTTGAAACATTATTTATTTATTTATATGTTAAATAGTTACTAGCTATAGGAGTATTATAAACTCAAATAGTGGCCCGGTAGAACTTTATTCTGAAATGAAGCGTTTTGATGGAAAAGTGCGATTGCCATCAAGACTGACGTAATGACATCATCAACCTTACACAACTGCGCATATCAAAAAGATACTGTTGAATTTTTATTTTCTTATAGCTCTACAAAATATGCAGAGATTCGGTTTTATCGCCGTTTATTTTAATTTTTTAAGTGTATGTTAAAGCTTTTATAAATTCTAATAGATTAGGTCAATAATCACAAATATAACTATTTCTTAATATAGTTGTAACTGTTTTAGATATTAAGATAAAGATAAGATAAAAATCGTTAGGAACAAAAGACTTCAACGCGAACATCGTTGCAAAAGTTGCGTGAAATCTGTATATAAACGGCAAATATTCAATTATTTTTTGCTATTCCTTCTATGTAGCTTATTTTAAATACGATTTTAAAGTAATGAAGTATATATAACTGCAACCTCATAAGTTATGATGAGTTATAATATAAGTCATAAGAATGAATTAAAAACCCTGCGCACCCATACTATTTTTTCATTTTACTGTATCGACTGGCTAATATTTTAATTTTAAATGAGTTTTTGACTATCACTGTATTCGAAAAACAAATAGATAACTAATTTCAAATGTCTCATGAAATTATTATTTATTCACGAAAAAGCGTGGAATTTCTAAATTTTAAGTTATTTCACGTATTAAGCGCTTCAGCTAAAATATCTTTATCCAAGTCGCAGGTCGTAATGCTCTTCTAAAATACATAACTTTTGGGATGGGTAAAAAATGTTAAACTCGCGTCAGGACACGTGGCCTGATCGAATATTCGTAAGACGGAGGGGTGACAGCTGATGGCTCGACTATCTATACTTGTAAAATTCGTTTATATCAAGTAAAATATGGACATTGAACAATTAAAACAATTAAAACAAGCATCTATTAATGAAAAAGGTGACGAAGAAATAGTGAAAGAAAATGAGTGAGTACTTTATAAAAATACTAGATGAAAACCTAATGAAAATACTAGATGAAAAATAATACTGATAATAAAAGCAATTCGTGCGAAATTATACCCTAACCATTCCAAAATATCAAAAATGCACAACGTAAATGTTCAAATTTTCACCTCGTGCAACCCGTTTTTTTATACTTCTAATTAGCTGACAGAGATATACTCGTATACATATGTATGTATGATAATTATGTTAAGTAGCATCACGCTCATAACATCACAGTACGCCTGTATAGTGGGTGCCATGGACACTCACAAAGACATGAGCACAAACACTCAGACCAGGAAAAGACCTCTAAATTCATCATTTAGAATCACTATCGCAGCAATAGGAGTGGCGCGAAGCACTCGCGGTAATGAGCTCGTTGAATGCGGGCTAATGAGGGACGTTCCGCAAAACCAACCTGCCTTTGCATTAGCGATTAGGTACCAAAGTATCCTTTGATTGTGCCAAAAAAGGTTTTTAAAATCTAGTTTAAAAGGTTAATGTGTTTTCAGTCTATGTATGTTTGTTTAAATTTTTGTTTATTTCTACGTGGCGTTGGAGATGTAGACAAAATATCAAAATGAAAAAATTAAAAATCGACAAACTACGTCAAGTGTGGTATCGTTGAATAGGTATTGGAAAATCATTTTAAGGTTTCTTTTATAGTTTTTCTAATAAGTAACTTATTTACTTTAGTATTTCTTTATTCTGACCCGCGTTATGGTCAGAATAAAGATTGACGGCATAGCAATATAGGATTGCGGGCATAGCAGTGATAGCTAAAATGTGAAATAAAAAATATATTTAAAAACACGGAAAATGCAATGAACTATTTAGCAGTCAACTATACAGTTCCTTCAAAAAAAACATAAGCTAAGTAGCTTTGTAGATAGATTATCGATAGATAGCAGTCGTTAAACTTCGGAGTTTCGAACAGCATGGTAGAGTAAGCTCCAAGCCTCACTAATATTTGGGAGAGACCCGTGTCCAGCAGCGGTACGCAATAAGTGTTACAACCAATCATATACACGATAGTGGCCGCCCACGACTTCGTCCGGGTGGACTTTAGTTTTAGATTATTTCTAAAAAAGCCTAAGTTACTCTTTATTACATCAGCTACCTGCCAGTGAAAGTCCCGTCAAAATCGGTCCAGCCGTTTCAGAGATTAGCCGGTACAAACAGACAGACAGACCGACAGATAGACAAAAATTGTAAAAAAATGTTAATTTGATATAGGTACCGTATATTCTCATTCATATTATTGATGTAAAAAGTGTTTATTTTAATATTACGAACAGACACTCCAATTTTATTTATTTTTATGTAGTAGTATAGATAAGCTAAAACGAAAGTAAGAACAGATTATAATCATAAATCTTCAATACTATATCAAAATTGCTTGTATATTCTGATTAAGCGCTACACTTCGTTATTTTGCAAAAAAAATATTCAATGAACTAAATAGGTTGTACCTGTTGTACGAATGCAAAGATCAGTCAAAAAAATTGAATCATAATAATCAGGCCTCTTGTTTACGGATGAGGTAAATCCGACGTTTTTATAGTGCTTGTTGCTATGTTAACAGGTTTGTGCTATGCTCGTCGATCATCTATATCTATACTAATATTATAAAGAGGAAAGAATTGTATTTTTGTATGTTTGTGATGAACAAAATCTAAAACTACTGTTCCGATTTCAAAAATTCTTTCACCATTAGAAAGCTACATTCACCCTGAGTAACATAGGCTACTTTTTACTGCGGGAAAATGCTTCATTCCGACGTGAATACGGGTAATAGGGTCAACGCGGTTGAAGCAACTGGCTAAACATTTGAAGCCTGGAATAACACATAGGCTATTTTTTATCCTAAGGGGACCCATTAAACGGGTCCACGCGGGCGAAGCTGCTGGCGGAAGGCTAGTCTATAAATAAATTTGTTTCATAGAAGAAAAAAAAGAATCTTTATTATAAATAAATGATAACAATAGTAATTGACCCACTCCATTGACCGTGTAAGTAGTTATTTTAAACCCGATTTTTATTCCATCTCTTTTTAAATCCCACTGTTTGGCACAGGTCTACCCTCGGAAGTGAGTGGGATGTAGGCCATAGTAGCTAAGTGCGGATTGGTGGATATCATACCTTCGAGAAATTATGTGTCACTTTCAGACATCCACGATAAAATAAAAAAAATAACGCTTCACACTCAAAGCCCCACAGTAGTGTAGATATACCCTGTGTCGTGGGTACCATGGACGCACACAAAGACAGAAACAGAAACACCCAGACCAAGTACAGAAATTTTAAACTCATCATTCAAATTTCTTCTTCGCCGGGAATCGAACGTGGGTCGTCGTCGGCACGAGCGATGATGGGAAACATCGTAATTAAATATAAATATTTTTATTCGCCATAGTGGATAATGATAAATACGCTTTGTCAGTGGTACGCGCCGGGATTTGAACTCAGTATCTCCGTGTCGGAGACCGTGGACTTAGCCATCCCTGCTCACTCGAATAATAAGTTAATAAAATATTTCGATGCTCGGCAAGGTCCGCGATATAAAAAGAAATGAGCCCTATGGGTTCGATCCTCGATCACAGATTTTTTGACTGTTACTACGCAGTTTGCTCTTAAAACGTCCGGTCAAAACAAATTCCTGAGAGTTACTAAAATTTATCATCGCCTTATTGAAACAAACCCTTAGAAATAAACCCTTAATTTACATTTCTTTCTTACTAACACAGAGCCCTGCATTTTTAAACACACGTAACGACGTAACCAAACTGTCAACTGATACAAATTACAAAAAAAAATATGTACACAATTTCAGAAACTATCCATACTTTTTTAAATGATTATAAAGCTGAAGACTACTGGTTTGAATTGAAGATTTTTTTTCTGTTAGACGGTCCATTTATCGAGGAAGGTATTTAGATGAAAAATATCACGATACGGTTAAAATCGGATTTACTAGTCTCTCATCGCGGGCACCAGTTAGTCTATATAATAAATGCCGATTTTATAGTGTCATTCTGTTCGAAAAGAATGGGCATGATGACAGATTTTCAAATACCTTTCCTTATTGTAGGTACACGTCTCCTAGTTTCGAAAAAAAGTTTATTTCAGCAATAAACTCAACTTTTAACGTAAATTAATGTATTTTTTGCTATGTAATTTGAATTAAGCGCGAAAACGCTCGTAGGTGTCATGGCGTCGGCTTGCTCGTCAAACTTCAAGCAACACGATGACATTAACTGAGACGTGACGTCATTCCTTTTGATTGGCGTTTCAGATAACATGGCCGATTGCTGTATTTAATAATTTTATTTTATTGCAAATCTTATTGATCTTAATGTTTAAGTATATTAAATTCGGGACCATATTTTAGAACTTTTTTAGCATATATTTTTCTGTAAAACCGTTTTTTATTCTCTGATTCTTTAATAGTGTCATCATGCCCATTAAAAATAACTACTGTAACTGCGACATACAATCAGTAGCGACAAAAACAATTTAGCTTTCACTACGATTCCAATAATGATAGGACTAGGAAATAAATGATAGGACAAAATAATAAATGATGGTATTGGTGCGGCGCCCGCGCATCACCGCGGATGCGGCTGAAGGAACCCTTCCCGTGACCGCACTTCTAACCCGCACTTTGCGGCTATAATTTGTATATACCTCCAGCTTCCGTAAATAGAGAAACCACAGTTATACGATTAATGTTTTTTATGGCTCCCCAACCCGTTACTCGGTGATTTTTAAAGAAATTCAAAGCTCAAATGGTTCTAACCGCATCCCAAATTGACAGATAAACTTGACTTGGCTTTTTACATTGCGTTTTTACTACTTAACTATTCCTTGTATTTCTTTATTGGTTTCTAATTACTTTTTTGCATGGACTTGATAAATGTTTTAAATAACTGTGATAGCGAGTTATAATATAACAACTTTTTTATGTTATAGTACGTTAATGTTAATGTTTTTTAAACCTTTCGGATAATATTTCATATTTCCCCACAGTCGAGTAAAAGCAAACTTCCTAGACGATAGGTAATTACAAAATATTTGTATAGGTATATATCCAATATTTAAAAATGGGCTGAAGTTTTTCTCCGGTAGTTACGTTCTTCAGCTCAGCATTGCCTAACACCCAAAGCAGTCAAATCCATATAATTACGTAATAACGTTTACAGAGAGTTTGTAGAAACCGTACAGTGAATACAAACATTTTCATTTTCTGGATTGAACTAAATTTATATGGTGACAGAATGCTATAATTAACTGTAAAATCATAGATGGGTGTTTGACGTTTAATTAAATTCCACAAATAATTGATTATGTTTATAACAATGTTGGTTTTACCGTTTAACTGTTTTCCTTGTCCAATCTTATTTTTATGGTAATTCCAATTAACTGCAGCCAAAGCGTGTGATAACAGTAGGAATATAACAACGTTACACGTATTTATAATACAATATTATGAAGTGTTTGATTTGTGGATATTTTCTGTTGCATGCACCATAACTTTAAGATCCAAGATCCCACTAATTTGTTATTTATTTGTATTTGCATAAAAAATAACAACGCTGTGTAAGTTTGTCATACATATTTAAAATTTGCCACTCAGTATTAAGAGGCCGTATATGAAATTTTGCCGATTTCGCTGATTTAGCTGATTTTACATAGGAGATTTTGCAGTTAAAATACAGTATTTCCATAAGTATTGTTATACAATAATATGACTGATCATTACAATAATAAACTATTAAATGAGCTACTTTTTCATTTTTATTACGTTGTTTTGTTTAATAAACTTGAAGACGGTGATAGTTTTGTGGATTTTACCGTAATAGGTATAGAATGTTACATATTTCCGGATTATTTTAAAATCTATAGAGATCAGAAAAATATCATGTATTGCTGTTAAAATTACCTATGTACTTACATAGTAAATGAGTCACTTTTTACCTCTCTCAAACAAAAAATACTGGTAAAAATACATTGAACTTAGTCAATTTTGAGAGAAAATGAGCCAGAAATTGCATGAGGTTTCGGCAAATTGGAATAATCTTTCATAAAATTTATTTAGCATAGATATTTGATATTTCAGTTTGTAATCAATCCGTTTTCTGAAAATAAATCAAATTAATAATGAAAACTTGGCATTAAAAATCTTTTAAAGTAACCTAAATCTCGCATTAAAATTCTTGACGCAAGCTAAAACAGTGGCTAATGATTATTTATTAATGACATGATCAGTTATATTGTGCAATGAAACTTATGGAAATACTGTAATTTAACTGCAAAATCTCATGTGTAAAATCAGGTAAATCAGCGAAAAATTTCAAAGCAGCAAAATTTCGTATAGTACGGCCTCTTAAGGGCGCACCAAAAAAAAAATGAAGAGTGACGATAACAGCTCCAACTTTGTTCGACGAATATAAACCCTGAGATTGAAAAATCGGCCTTGGTTTATAAATACTTTGGATCGCTATCAGTCCCTAAATATACCTAATCATCGAATAACCATGAATATTCAACCTCAAAAGTAATCGCGTGTCCGTGTGTATTCGAGGCATCGATATAGTATAGTAGTGGATATACGAGTGTGTATGATCGATGATTAGAGGCATGACGTCTTTACTATAATACATCGTCATTCGTATTAAACGCTAGACAGTCGTACTATTTAACGCTAGATAATAATTACGAGGACCGGTTTAGTTCTAGTCCTATGCTCTAGTACCTTAAGCGTAGTTTCAGGCATTGTAGCGTAACGAATAGGTCGATTACTGAAAGCTGGTACATGCAACACACTCACATTTGCTTGTGTGTATTATCTGTGGAGCGCATATTATACAACACACATGCATAAAGCGTGACGTCGTCGCCTTTCGATAATATGACTGACCGATTCCTACCTAAATTTTCACGTCTGTTAAAAGGGAATATTGTCTGAAAATATAAGTGTATATTTTTGAAAAATTGGTATTTGCAAAAATTTCTATGTAGGGCACATAGGAATAACTACTACCGATGAGATTTTAAATTAAATGATTAAAAGACAATTTTGCCTCAATTTGAGGTCTGGCTCTTTCGATTTTTAAAAATGCGAGGAAACGCGGGTTCAGACGAATTACAAAAAAAAGGTATTTTGGAATAACTATTGCTATCGCGCTGCGCGCTGCGCTATCCGCCGCGTGCGATAGGGACCGATGCAGCTGCGCTAAACTTTTGTATAGAGTGATCTTATCGGGTAATCAATTTATTAAGTGCGGTTTCATACCAGCGTATTTTTCGGCACATTTGCGCGTCTCTTGTTTGTTTTTTGAAACGCGTGTATATAGTTGCGAAACGTCAAGATTTGACATTTTCTGTTACTAGGTTAAAAAAAGTCATACTTAGACATGACATGAGATAGAGATATGACATCTTTATTTTTTTTACTATCTTTATTTTTTTTAGAACAGGAAGAAAACAATATGTCTGTGTAAAACAATGTGTCTGTGTTTTTTTTTATTTGAACAGAGTAGCAGACGAGCATGCAGACCACGTGGTGTTAAGTGGTCGCTGCAGCCCATGGACATCTACAAACAACCGCAACCAAGCGCTGCTGCTGCGGCTGGTGGTCGCCTCATGTAAGTGTGGCCGGCAACTGCACCTTTCCACCGAAACACAATAGAATTGGTTCACGGCAGACGTGGGTGCAGCGGTGGTACTTCCCCGGGAGAACCATCATAGTTCTTCCACCTACAAAATAAATAACATGCTAAATAAATAACATTATAAATTATTTATTGTCAACAGTGAAAACCGGCAGTCCAGACTACATGTGCTCGCAACTGCCTAACCACTGGCGGTCGAACAAGACGCTGCCCAGTGGCTTCAAGGTGGTGGCGCTCAGTGACGTCGTGGACGGCACAATGGTCACCGTCCGCGCCGGCAACGACGAGAACTGCTCCGCGGAGCTGAGGAATAACACCGCCATCATGAAGAACAGGGTGGCAAAGTTCAACGACCTGCGCTTCGTTGGGAGGAGTGGACGAGGTATGTTGTTTTGAATAGTATGTTTACTCTAAAATTGGCTTTTGGTTTGAGAGATGTAGGAGATCTGCGCAGTTAAGCGAAACGTGCGCGGTCGGGTGTGAGATGGGTGACGGCAAATTGTATGGCCTTTTCCGCGAGAAAGGAATATCCGATCTTTTGACTTTAAATACATACATACAATCTTACGTTAAGGTCGTATAGAGGAAATCCATCATTTTAACGAAATGAAAAAAGCAAATTTAAAGTCAAGCCGAGCGAGATCGGGCCTAGTTACTAGTATAATTATAAAATGGTAACCAAATTTTCGCATGGAATCGTAGTTCTCATTAAATATTCCCGTAGAGGCCGAAGCTAATATACCCTAAACATTACACAGACATAAACAATAATAGAGTCCTCGTTCCAACTTTGTAAAGTGGTTCGGTGTGCTTATGGGTAACTAACACAACCGAGTTAGATAATAATTGGTTAATCCGCAAGCCGTGATTTGCAACCACTGCCTGTCTGCGCGCGACCTAGGTAACCGGACTTTAGATTTTATCCATTGCATAAAATCTGTAATCAAGTACGTCACTAATGAGACGAAATGCAACATTTCCTTCAAATTTAATGATTACCGGGC
Source organism: Pyrgus malvae (assembly GCA_911387765.1). Taxonomy (NCBI): domain Eukaryota; kingdom Metazoa; phylum Arthropoda; class Insecta; order Lepidoptera; family Hesperiidae; genus Pyrgus; species Pyrgus malvae. The sequence continues at coordinate 16,053,321 of OU426962.1, forward strand.
AGTGATGCTTGAGCTGTAAAATCCGTGGTCTCCAAACGGAGATATCGAGTTCAAATCTCGGCGCAGTTTATTAAGAGAAAGTGAAAGATTTTTTTTATTTAAATGGAGTAGCAGATGAGCATGCAGGCCACGTGGTGTTAAGTGGTCGCTGCAGCCCATGGACATCTACATACAAACTCAAGCAAACATTTGTCTGAGGTCGTATGCAATTCCGCTGCTACGGCTGGTGTTCACCTCATGTAAGTCTCCGGCAACTGCACCTTTCCACCGAAACACAATAGAGGTGTTTCACGGCAGAAGTGGTTGCAGCGGTGGTACTTCGCCGGGCGAACCTTAATAGTTCTACCACCTACAAAAATATTGTGATATTTAATTGATTGATTTCAATTCAATATCACAATTGGTTTCATGAATGCTTCACGGCACTCATAAATTTTAAGGACTTGAAGTCGGTGCATTCTGCAAACGTCAGTTTGCAAATACCTTATGATATTTATTCGGTATCAACAGTGTGTTGGCATGCAGACAACTAACCAGTGCATTGATTATTGCGCCAGTTAACTAACGCTGGAGAGTTAGATTATAATTGGTTAATCCGCACACTATGAGTTGTGGCAGCTGTCGGTAACCGGCTTCTGGATTCTGTTGCATCTCCCCGATTGAAATCTCGATTAAAAGTTATTATTATTTATTCTTTATTGACCAAATTTTACAATTTGAACAAAAGGCGAGCTTTATACCAAAATGGCATTTTCTGCTAGCTAACCTTCTGAAGGTGTACAAAAATATAAAGGCAACAAGAAAAGAACTGTAAAAGAATAAAAAATAGAAGAGAGATAAGACATATGATCTAGAATAAATAGAAACATATATGCGTTGTAGTATCCAAATATAAATTCAGTTACTTACCTGTAATCTGTATGCTAAGAGGTTTGGCAAATGCTTTATTATTCTTCTAGTTTCATTCTTGAATTTCATAAAGTCGATTTTTACAAACGTGTATCTTTTGGTATTCACTCGGTATCATCAGTGTTTTGGTGTGAATGCAACTAACCAATGCTTTGATTGTTGCGCCACCCAGTTTACTACACTACAGAACTCAATATTAATGGGTTAAAAAAACACTAGAACTTTCAAGGAAAGGTCAAATTATTGTTAGAGTTGATGGAAATGTGTAACATCGAAACTAAAAAAATATTATAAAGTCACTATAAATTCTGTAGACTAAAAATTTATTTTTTTATTTTTACCAGTATTTTGGTATGCAGCCTATTTAGGTACTAAAGCAATAAGTGCCGCTCCGGTTATCCGGTTAACTGATACGGGAGAGTTAGATAATAATTGGTTAATCCGTATGCCGTGCCATTGCGCCCGATGCATGCTACTAACCGGGTTATGGGTTTTATTGTATATTGCATTGGTATGCAAACTGTTGTATAATAAGTAAACATTAATATTTTACTACCATAGTAAAGACCTTCGTAGGTCAAGGCGACATTAGCGTAATCAATGATTATAGTTTAATTCTAAATTAGAATTCGTTGCGACCCTCTTTGCGTCTGACTGATGGGCACGGGTCTCTTCCCATTATTGGGGAGGCCTGGAGCGTACTCCATTTCGCTGAGACGACCCGTGTGACACAGAATGGCTCCCGTGCCGGACAATCCCAGGTTAGATTCCGGTGAGGCAGAAATTGGAATGATGAATTCCGATTACTGTTCTCGGTCTAAGTGTTAGTTTTTTTGCCTTTGAAAGTTCAGTGTCCATGACAATAACGACACAGGGAAACCTACTGTGGAGGTATGAGTGTGTAGCAATAAAAAACTTTAACCTTAAAACCTGCAAGGGGGAAACAAACTCGCGATCAACGTCTAATCCGTCATTAAGAATCTCGGTAGATACGGTGATAAACAAAATAATCGTCTGTGGTAAAGAAATGAACGTTTCCACATCACGAATGTGAAAATCTGCGTTTGTCGCTCCGAGACGCGCACGAAGTAAGTAATCACGGGTAATTTGTGCTTAATTTACTAACGGCATGTCAAAACTCAGTGATTAGGCTAAATTCCTCGTTGCTCGATGATATTGGCATTTCGTTACTCTATTATTTTAGTGAATATTAACCGTTTTGTATAGTCCTTTTCACGAAAGAAGTCCCCCAGACGCAGCGCTGTAGTCGCGTGACGTAATGTTGCCATTTATGAGTAAAAAATTACCTATTTTACATTTAGCATAATATGTAATTTATCAAATAATACTATTTCCTGCATACTTCGATGAAACAATATAAGCTCTTAAATTGTATTAAGAAATAAATACATTTTAGATAGGCTGTGATTTCATTACTCAAGCCCATACTATAACAATAGTTCAGATTAGTGAAACATGTATATTTCTGATAACTGATAAGTCAAAAGTATATTTGGGCATTTTTATCAAAATGTCTACCAACCCACTCATGGGATGACCCATGTAATAAGTCCAAATAACTAACGTTATTATGACTGTACTGTAAGTGTCGTGTTATTATTAAATAGTTTAAAATGACTCAAGTTTCCTTTTTTACTATGTTGTTAGGTGAGATTAACCTATATTTACTATTTTTCTGTTATGTAAAAAGTATATTTTTATTTACTTATATAAGCGGTGTTCTACCTAATTACAGAGAAAAGATGAGAAAATAGGGTAAAGAAAAGCATCACAATTTTTTATTCAGAGTTTTATTGAATAATTGTGATCAGCGGCCATAGGAACATCACTGTCTGAAGAGTGGATGGAAACAGAATCAGATTCTGTTTCAGTATCACTAGTCGTAGATATAATTATTCGGTCCATAAGTAGTTTGCGTCTAGATTGACATGACATCGCTTGTACTTGAAACCAATCCTATTTAATATCCTGTGCAATGTTGTGATGCTTCCCTGAAAATTAATGTCTTCTCTCTCTCAGAGCTGCCCGTAATTTAGCCAATGTTGGTAGGTAATTCTTTATGTACAACGTAAAAACTGTGATTTTTTGCCGGATAGCGCACAAAATAAATCGAACCCGTCCAAGTCGAAATTTTTCGGATGCGGGCGACTCTTCCCCGGGGTGATTATTTTTTTCGAAGTACACGCCGTTGTTATACCTTATTTTGTAATTCTTGTTACAGTATTCTCCGACACACCTGCAATTAAATAATGAACAATTAAAAATAATAGTAACTTTAAGTTTATAATGCTTATGTACTACGTTATATATGTTTTAATTTCAGTTAGTTTCATCACGTTATGTTTATATTATCAATTTTGTCGCAAAAATCAATAAATATCATAAAAGTCCCATCAATACAGCAAAAAATTATTATATGGCATCTCTAAAAAGTACCTGTTATGACGGCGACTCTCTTCCAAACATTGTTTAGTGGTATTAAAACACCTTGATTCTTTTGTTCCGCTTCACAGAAATCTTTCACCTTCAATATCATTTCTCGAGCCGAACTTTTTACAACTTTTGGCATTGTAAACAATCTTAAAAATGCACTAAGCTGATTAAAAACTCACAAAAATCTACCACAACAAACGAACTTGATAACATCGACAAACGACAACATGGCTGACCTGTCAATTTTAGTTCCAAAAATCACCGCGGGACTTCTTTCATGAAAAGGAGGATACATACCGTTCTTGATTGATTTTTTTTAATCTAAAAGGCTCTCTCCACTAGTCCCCACAAAATTTCTACTAAGTTATAGCTATACCTATGTTTAAGCAGGTTCTCCATCAACCCACATTGGAGCAGCGTGGTGGAGTAAGCTCCAGGCCTCCCCAATAATAAAGGAGAGAGAGCCGTGCCCAGCAGTGGGACACAAAAAAGAGTTGCAGCCAAAAAGTGGTGTAGCCTCTTTTGATCGATCGCCTGCATACTTCAAGCAGTCCATTAATTATCTATGCTTTTAGCGTGTCTAATATGCTCATGGAAGAAAGTCATATGTGCGAATAACAAATGAAGCGAATATTTTCTTGAAAATGATACACCACTACTGCACCTTACTGTACAATGGACATCCTAGTGTGGATAGAATAGGTCCCTAAAAATAGACAAAGCTATTTTCTAATAAAATTCAATTTAAAATAAATGACGAAACAATGCCACCATCATGCTTCCAACTTCATGGTTATTCTCTTTCTATCTGTCAGACTGATGATTTCTATTCCTTTTAGGCTGTTGTTCCACCATTCTAAGTTTAAATGCAAAATATTCCAATTGCTTTGACCCTTCTAACGTGTAGAATAAGTACTACAAAATAACCGAAAAACGCTTGCTTTCACCGGCATCGAACGGCCGGGATAAGTCAGATTTTAATTTCCAAACCACAAGCCGTAAACGACGTTCGCACTTTACTGTTCCATTGTGTTGCGCCTGCGCAGCCCGACGCCATTACTGGCCCTCATGTGCCAGTTATGTAAAAAGTAGTAAAATCACAGAGATCATCTCATACACATAAAATGAGGATTGTGTTTCATAAATAGAGAGTCGTAAAAACTGTTGAAATACCTATATCTGTTAGTAAAATCTCCGAACCTATATAACATATCTTCCAACTGTTTCTTAATTAATGCCGTAGCTGGCATAAGGGCACAAGCTGGCATATAAGGGCAAAAAATGACAAAGAAATGCGAGTTTTGGAATTAACCAGCAGACAATAAATTACATATTTAAAAGGATTTCCATAATTGTAATGGCTAGTAAAGAGCTTTTATCAGCTTTAAGCACTTTTACTCAGTCTCGTTGATTGGCAATAATATGCTTATAATTATTACAAGACAAGGTTTTGCAAAACACCAACCTAATGCTTCTTAACCTTTGGCTTTTGTCTCTAAAGTTGTGGCTTTAAAGAGATCGGACTGTACTCAAAAGTATTTAGAGAGATGAATTTTCAACCAAAACAACTCTTCTCAATCCGCTCTGCTCAAATGTTAGATATTAAAAATTGGAAATCGTCCCAAAAAAAGGACATAGGTAACGTTATCGAGTAAACTGACACCAGTAGTGATGCAGTGCCATTGGGCTCGACGTGGTCATCACAACAGTGCGCGCCGGATCGGAGCTGACAGGCCCGAGCCAAGGGACCGGTGGCCTGCACCAAATTTTTGATATCGATACCGATGTTGTTACTTCACTAAGCGTTATACAATAAAACAACCAGCGTTAGTTTATTTTGTTGAGCATACCTTTCAAATTAGATTAGGCAGTCCGATGACAGATTCACAGAACTTATGGTATTCGTTAGCTCATTTGATTAGTTAATAGGTCTCGATTTCAATGAGCACGGTCACTGAATATTGATGAATAGACCAAAAGGAATTTATTTGTAAATAAAATAGAGCCTGTTCCTATCTTATTTAAAGGGAATTATACTTTACCAGCGACCCGGCCCGGCTTTGCTCGAGTGATAAAGTATAGTAATGTACCTATCTCACATTAAACAAAAATAAAAATCAATTTAAAATAATCAAGTAAAAAAGGATGTTTGTTTGAACAAAATCTATCTAATACCATTAAACGAGCAATTCTTGTATATATCTAAATATATTTTTTGAATCTCGGAAACGGCTCCAAAGATTTTGATGAAATTTAGTACCCTGGTTTCGGGGATGATAAATCGATCCACAATTTTTTATTGATAGAAATTGTCGTTTTATTTAATGTTTATGCCGTTAAATATAAAATTACTCTTACTGACATATATTGGAGAATATTAATAATATTGTGGCGTAGAAATCCGTCAAATGTCGACCATGATGAGTTTATATGTATTTCCGTTCTCGGTATGGGTGTTTTTGTTTCTGTCATTGTATGTGTCCATGGTACCCACGGCACAGGGTATATATACCCATTACCCTACTGTGGGGCTATGAGTGTGAAGCTTTATTTATTATTTATTTATTATGTTCATCACACAAATATTTGTCCTGGGTGGGAATCGAACTCACGACCTCATGCTTCGCAGTCGACTCATCTCCCCCTACGCCACGGAGGCTGTCATCATATAGAGTCGAGATTGCCTCAGAAGATCTTGTCATCAAACTGAACACATAATTAGGAGCGAGCGGTCGACGCGTAAACGGCATGACCAGCATGTGACCAAATCATTTTGTGTAGCGGTCATCATCGTGTACGGTTCATTTGTTTTTTGTTCTTATTCCCGACGCGCTCATTTCACGCCGGCAAATGAGCGGGCTAAATGACCTTTCTACACACTTGACGAGCTGTATGGCGTAGTGTGGCTCATTGGTAAACAATGCAGATGGTCCTAGGTTGGATTTCTGCTGGAGAACAACACAGGGAATCCTTATATTATGGAGGAACCAAACTTCGTTTCAGGTGAAATTCAAAGTAATAGTCGGATCATGAATCTATCCATCAATTAGACTTTAGAAGTCCACTGTTGGATGTAGGCCTTCCTTATCATTCGCCACTCGGCCCGGTCCTGCGCCCTGCGAATCCAGAGGCTTCCCGTTATCTTCTTAGTTTAATTGTTTTTTTTTTTCATGTTATTTCAAGCATAAGCGGATAAAACTTTTGAGTATACCTAAGAATTAAAAAATGATTATATAAGATTATAAAATGTAAAGTCACAAATACGATAAAAAAACGAAAGTTAAAACTTTCTACGTAAATTATTTATTTTCTTTTATTTTAACTTTGTTTAGAAATACGCTTTCTAATTTGCCTCATGGACAATCTCATTGTATATAGAGTCTTCAATCAAAATTCACTTTACGGCGCTTTAATTTCTTGAGATATTAAAGTAGTTATAATATGAGAAGATTTGTATTTTATAAAAATTTGGTGCCAATATCTATTAATGAATACGTGACAGTTACATGCAACCCGTTCTGGGGCGTTGCTCGTGGAGGACACCGGTGCGTTCCACTGGAGATCCCGGAGTCCTCCCCAAGTAACCCGGTACCCTCTCCCAATGTGCCGGGTACCTTTTGAAGGTTTCCCCCGATACCAAAAATAAAAGGTAAGGTAGATCCATGTCCTCCGATTAATAAAAAATAAATAAATTACGTTTCACACTCATAGCCTTACAGTAGGCACAAGTAACATAGAAAAGACAGAAACGCAAACACCCAGATCGAGAACAGAAATTTTTATAATCATTTAAATTTCTGCTTCGCCGGGCATCGTACCCGGGGCCCTCCGATCGGTAGCCCGGTATTGGAAACATGAAGAGAGATTATGAAGAGAGATTTGTGCCCAGCATTGGGACGCAAAAAAGAGTTGCTTCAAGGGTTAACAACTACGGACAACCCTTTAAAATATGAAAATAATAAAAACCACCTCACTACTGCGTATACATTTCTTCTAAGAAATAAGTCAAAAGCTGAGGAAAATAGTGTATTAATTTGATCGTAAAACAAAATACCTATGAATTTTTGAAACCAATACCTATCCATAAATAGAAATAAGTTAGTAGGTACGTGCCTATCACCTTACTTCGTATGTACAGAGCTATTGTTACTTTATCTTGGTTATAACAGAACTACGTGTTACAGTCAGTAATTAAATGATATTATTTACTATCTTAACTACATATCGAGGACAGTGTTAAGTTACCTCCGCCCAGTTATATTACACGGTTATTTCACGGCGTATTGGTTCACTTCATACGTCTTCAAACACATAATATATACTAACTAGAAGTAAGTACCTATTTCATGCATGTCTGATTTTCATACAAAATGAAAAAGCTATCATGTAATGAGTTTAAGAACTTCTTTATCCATTGATCGTTTTACTCTATAAGCGTTGCATTGTAACTGTCCTGAGCAGAAATGGAAATGTTGCCGCAAATATTTCCCTGAAAATCGTGACATGGTACCGGACGACGAGAGCGCGAGCGAGTCGTCTTTACTCACAAAATGTCACTCAGGATTTACGCTCGATCGTAAATCAAGATGGCCGCCATTCCCTCCTACACCTCACCCTCCACGGCCCACCTGCGCCCGCGCACAATAATTGAATATTTCACGGAGCTCTCTCAACACCTTCGGGAGATGACCATTGGAATACAATGTTATATTTTACTGCTTCACACGTATTGTGTTAAGTCCTAAACTGTTGATGAGTGATCATGTAAAATGCATTAAGTTTAATAGCGATTTTAAATGCAATATTTCACATCGTTCAAGACACGCCTTTGCAGTTTAGCGGCCAATGTTTTATGATGATTTGTTTCCGTATTGAAATGCGTCGTTGACTCTAATGTTGCTTTGTGATTGGAAAGCGACACTGATATTAAGATTTCGAGATAGTTGACTGCATCTCATAAAAAGCCATGTGCATAGCCATAGCAATAAATATAGTTTTGATAAATACAAAATATCGTAACTTAAAAATTTCATGAATTATTGTTTATTCACATACCTAAATTGGTAGGTAAGTCAGCATACATACGAGTTGAATTAAAAAAAGTCAATGTGTCTAAAATTCCTGTACAATTAACCAGAGGAACACGAGGTGCACGCTCAAAGCGGATTCGCTTGTCACTGGCAAGCGTCTTTATATTTTTGACATAATATAAAAATTTCATGAATTATTGTTTGTTCACATACCTAAATTGGTAGGTAAGTCAGCATACATACGAGTTGAATTAAAAAAAGTCAATGTGTCTAAAATTCCTGTACAATTAACCAGAGGAACACGAGGTGCACGCTCAAAGCGGATTCGCTTGTCACTGGCAAGCGTCTTTATATTTTTGACATAATAGGTCCACTAAATTTAGATAGAGAATTTAACAGCGATGAGTGAACTCGGTTTGTGCCTGCACTCCTGTGCACTCAAGTAAGCTAAGGTTTTTTGTCAGTGAATATCAAGAGTACGTGAGCCTGTGTTAAGAAATTATGGCTTACAGATATTTTTTATTTATTTATTTGGTGTATGGGATTGTCGGTTTCCTAGCGGAACACCGCAAAACCACTGACATGTTGTGGCCACTAATAAGTATCAGGTGAACCACATAGCTGCTACATACAATCGCACCAAAACCTTTTAAAATGGTGCCAAGACGAGTGCCTATGTCTTACCCTATGAAAAAGATACCAGGTCCCTATAGAATCAAGCTCTTGAATCCACCCACCCTAGCTCTACCAGAGCTATACTACTCGGTACTCTATAAACTACTCCACGGCTCAGTCAAAATCTTCCATAGGTATATAAAAATAAATTGCTATTCGTTAGTCTCGATAAAACTCAAGAACGGCTTAACCGGTGTGGCTAATTATGGTCTTGAAATATGAATAGAAGTCCAGGGAAGGCTTAAACGGTTGAAAATATAGAAAAATTGCGATATTAATATTAAAACAACTTATTTTATTTTCCTATATAAACTGTTAGTAACTGTCAAACATTGGTTCTTCGCGCCATCGTCCAGAAGTTTGCCATAGTCTGAATAACAAAATAAATTTATAAAAAAACTGCAGTGGAGAGTTATAGGTTTTTCAAATTATTTATTGTTTGTATACTAAACTTAACTTTAGTACAGTAACATACCAAATTTATTAGCTTTCTAGCACTTCATGTAAACGTACATAATGTAGTACTCGCCATTTTATAGAAAAAGGGCAAAAAGTAATACAACTTCTGTGAATGACGAGTACTGAGACACTGACAAAAACTGACGATAATTTCCTATTTTCTTTCACTGATTTATTTTCTGTTGGGTTATACGTTTGTTCTTCCAAATCTTCTTTAACTTCAACTATTTAACAGTAATCGCTGATTAAATTCTCATAAACAATTGGGTCAAATTAGTCATATTTTATTAAACGCAAAAACAAGTCTTGACTAGTTCCGCGTACCGGAAACAGTGAGCGTGTGACGGCCGAATACATTATTTAAATTTTATTGTTATCATTTCGTCTACGAAAATAATAACTACAAGCTCCCAGCAGATATACGATTGACAGTTTGGCACAAGAGAAAAACATTATTAAGTTTCTCTAATTAAAAAACCAGTATATAGAAAATAAAATTATTCAAAGAACAAATAAGGTGATTCAAAATTTGTACCATTTCATTTCACGAGTACCTACTTACGTACAATCGGTACAATATCATATAGAAAAGTTTTAAAATTACAATAAGTGCCTAAATCAAATAGATTACACAAAGTTACACTACTAAACAACCTGATCAAGTTTTTTTTTATATGTATAATACTAGTGAACCCGACAGACGTTGTTCTGCCCTAAATTATCACAAATAAAATAATATTGCGACTATAAACTGAGATGTAAGCTATCCTATCTTTCAAGTTGGATCAAACTGCACACGGTGTGCAAATTTTATTAAAATCGGTTAAGTAAGTAGTTAGTTTTGGAGTCCATCGCGGACAAACAACGTGACACGTAATTTATATATATTAAGACTAGCGAACCCGGCAGACGTTGTCCTGCCTTAAGGTATAAGAAATAAAATAATATTGCGACTATTACTAAAGATATAAACTTTCCTATCTTTCAAGTTGGATCAAACTGCACATGGTGTGCGTATTTTATTAAAATCGGTTCAGTAGTTAAAGTCCATCGCGGACAAACAACGTGACACGTAATTTATATATATTAAGACTAAGATAAATCAGCATGTGCTATTGTTTATATATTGTGCATGCTACCCTGAGGTAGGGAGCCCATATTCATCTCAACAAAACTTGAAGTAAGTTTCTAATCTTGTCTGAGATTGAATGTTTGTGCTACTCCAGAGGCTGATATAAGCGTGACCGGCAACCGCACATTTTTACCAAATCATAATAGAATGTCAAAAATTTAAAATTTAGGATCCAAATTTTAAGTAGTGTCATTCAACTTTTAGATGTCATCCACTTATAACGATTTAATATTTCGCCTCAAGGAGCTTTTTGTAAATGTACAATCGCTTTATTTTATTTATACTATCCAACGTTACGCATTTAATCCGTAAACCGAATCAACGACCAAAGCAAGCCTTTACACGCTTAATAAGTCATCGTTCCACGCAAATGACTCAGCTATCCGCAACGCTAATCAAAAAGGAATACTTAAACAGTCCGCCTAACCTAACCTACACCGACTGAAATCAATCATTCATACTAAATCGAGAGAGCGCTACACGCGAATTATCTGCATTAGACATGTTAATCCACTCATTTTAACTGTAATTTTATTCCGTATTTATCGGTGCATTCATTACTAGCAACCGCAAATCGGGCACCCAAAAAGCTCGCCATTTTCCACCATACGCGCCTGATAGCTAGGGAATGCCGCTACACTCGCAAAAGTGTCATTCAATACACCAACCTATTTTGATATAAATATAACATTAATTGTGCAATTATAGGATTGATTATCTTATTGCTTTGTTAGAATCCAATAACGCGGTTATACGCTGTCTGGTTGTTTGAGTGTTTTGGTGCTTTATTAGGACAGAATTTGACGCATAAAACTATGCAGTTGGATTACAAAAGGGGATCATTCAAATGTACTTTGTGGGGAATTTCAAGATTTACAGAAAGTATTGGTGCCCTCCTTGTAAATGGTGTCTTTTGTTTCAGGGAAGAGCTTCTCACTGACGATAACAATTTCGACGTCGCCACCGCAAGTAGCCACCTATATTAAAGCCATCAAAGTCACCGTCGACGGCCCTCGAGAACCTCGATCGAAGAGCAGTAAGATCAATTTATATTACTTTCGATTATTTATTTTTTATATTTTTTAACTAAAAATATATAAGTAGATACATAATAACTAAAAAGGGTTTAAAATTTATAAAAAATAAACTAAATTGAAGAATTAAATATTTGACCAAATAAACTGCTATAAACTCATTCATCGAAAAACCAAAGCTATTATTTGACCGTTTCCGTGCTTCGGAGGGGACGTTAAGCCGTCGTCGGTTCCGGTTGTTGTCGATAGATAACAGTCGTTAAACCTTGTAGGAGGCCTTATGGGCGGTTTGAAAATATCCGACAACGGGTTGGCCACTAACCCGCATCTCCACCAACCCGCATTGGAGCAGGGTGGTGGAGTAAGCTCCAAGCCTCCCCAATAGTGGGGAGAGACCCGTGCCCAGCAGTGGGTACATACGTACAGAAAAATACGTAGATAACACTTCAGTCTTTCAGTGAAAGTAAGACTGACTAATTAACCTTATATGGGTAGCGTTACACAAATATTTCTGTTATTAAGACTGCTAAGCTAAGCTATAATTTTATAACGTACAAAGGCTAAGTACGCTATAGCCACTCGAAACATAATATATAATATATAACATAATATCGAAATAGAAGAGGACTCGAAACATAGCCCACAAAATGTAGACAATGTCTACTTCGCTTCTTTCGAATAAAAACCTGCCGTCTTACTTTTAGAACTGAGGTTTGCTATATTACGCAAGCGTTCGGGTCGTTCGGAGAGCAGTGTTTTATAGGTGGTAGTGTCTATGGTTCGACGGGGGAGGTACCATCGCTACACTCATATTATGTATCTGTCTTGAAGGAAATCTATTGTGTGCCGGTAGAAAGGTGTGGTAGGCCTGGCTTATTAGGTGTCCATAGAAGCAGTGCAATGCGACCTCAGGCAAGACATGGGCAAAACTCAAGCTTGCTTATTGTGAGCTTAGTTGTCCGAGGGCCGCAGCGAATTCTTAACACCACGTTGCCTGCGTTCTCGTCTTATATTGTGATCATCTACACTAATTTATTAAAAGAAAATATTTGTTAGTTTGTTTGTTTCTTTGTATTGAATAGGCTCCGAAACTACTGAACCGATTTGAAAAATTCTTTTACTATAAGAAGCAGACATTATCCGTGATGAACATAAGCTACTTTTACAGTGGAAAATGTTTCATTCCTACGAGGAAACGGGTAATAGGGTCCACGCGGTTGAAGCAACCAGCTAAATGCCTATGATTTTAATATAGCAATATATCTTCTTACCTCGTATTTCAAATGGATGAAAGAAAGTAAGAGATATAGCCTGGAATAGCACATAGGCTATATTTTATCCTACGGGGACCCACATAACGGTTCCACGCGAGTGAACCGCTGGCGGAAGGCTAGTCTTAAATATACAAATTAAAAGTTATACATAAGCTTTCCACTCGTACGTATATTTTTAATCCAGGTTCAAGTTGCGCTTAACGAACATAATACCGGTGTCACCCAAAATAGATTATAACAAACAGACTCCATACCACAAAGGTACTACACAAACTACATTATCACTAATTCAACACAATCGTTACGGACATCGCTTAATGTAAAACTAAGTTTAATTTAATTTGATTGGACTTGTCATGCCCGGGGTCCAATTTGTTATTATTCATGCCCTGTTGCAAAAACCGCACTGGACGTAAACAATTAAAATATATTATGAACGGATCTATTATCGTATGTTGTTTTTCAGCGTATATCTACTGGGTATGCCCAAGTAAAATACGTATAAGTACAATACATTTTATGTGTTTGTTATTTTTACTGAAAGGAGGATAGGGATTTTCATTTTTACTACGTGGCTGGACAACGTTGGGTTGGTTTGCTAGCATTGTTTAATGTAATGTCTTGTCTTCCCTATAATTTATAAGAAAGTCTTACTAAAGCTACTCTAGAGAAATAAACGTAGGTACAATCATACAAGCACAGTTCAAGTAGATGTCTGTACATTGACATGGTGCCACCGAGACATTTCTGCTATGCAACTGTTCTACCTGTACTGTGTTTCGTTGGAAGGTGCGGTTGACGAACACACTTATATCAGACCAGCATCAGCATACAAAAGGGCGCAACTGCTTAAGACAACGACCTCAGAAGAGACTCACGCCACATTTATTTATTTTTTCTTTTTAGTCAGTTATTTTTTTATTTAAAATGAATTTATATCTCAACGTACTAAAAAGAATATCCAACATCTTATTACAACGTTTGCGTAAATTTCGTATCTGCACTAATTTGCACTGGAACAGCGTGGTGAATATAAAGATACCTTCTCTCTCCAATTGGTAAGTCTCGCATAGTTTCGCTACAAGAATGTACCATTGACTTTTGTGTAAGACCCAAACTTGACTATGAAAATTGTATTTTTTCTTCATTCCATATTACTATTCCATAGCAGACGAGCATGCAAGCAACTAAGAACCTCAAGCAAGCCTCCTGTATGAGGTCGTATGCATTTGCGCTGCAACTCCGGTGTCTGATGGTCGCTTCATATACTCGTACTGTAAATCTGGCCCGTAGTCACACCTTTCCATCGAAACACAATTAAATCCGGTATTGGACTACCAAACCAATTGAGATACTTTTAATGAGCTGTAAAAACGTGAAATCTCCGTACATTTTGTACGAGAAAATGGTTTATGACGTCACTAACCATTTAAGGCAATTGACTAAATTTTAATTTGATTGAAGCGGCAGTAAAAATCATGTATGTAACCTAATTAACAATTATCCTGCTTTCCAAGCGTAGTTTTGTGCACCCTTTTTAAGGTATGCATTTTGATATTTTTTTATGAATAGTGTCCAAGATCCTATTCAGGGGGCCATCCATAAATTACGTCACACGAATTTCAGGACTTTTTAACCCCTCCACCCGTCCTTGTCACAGGTTGTCACATTTTTAGAACTCCCGGATGTGACGTCACACATTTCAAATTTTATGTATTTATTTAGAAATAATCAAAACAAAACACTTATTTTTTCTTATTTTCATTTTTTCATTCAAATATAAATTTTTTCGTTTGAGTGTTTTAACTTTTAACATGTGACATCACAAAGCTTTTGACCCCCCCTGCCCCTTGTCACACAATGTCACATTCTGGTGATACCCCTTTAAGGTGTGACGTAATTTATGGATGACCCCTTGCTTCTCGGCAGAAGTAGGTGCAGTGGTAATACTTTCTCAGTCGATCCATGAAAGTTCCACCACCTACTCGTATTATAATATTATTACTGACAGTTCTATTATTATCGCATATAGTTTCGACGTTACATGCGATATGGGTGGGTACCACGCGATGTGGTCGCGCTATCACTACTCGTAGATAACTGTTTTCTTCCCACGGGTCTCGGTGACTTATCAGTCGTCCAGCAAGGACGTTCTCCGATCAGTATGCAGTGATTTTTATGCATATTAGGTATAGTTAGTTCGGTTAAAATTTGCCCTTTAAGTAAGTAAGTTCCTTTTTGTAAATAAAGAGCGAGTTTTGTTTTCGAACTTTTATCGAGATCTTGAAATCTTGTATAAAATTGGTCTTGCCTAAATTTCTGATAATTTAAATAGAAAACGTAAATTTACAATAACTGGTAATACATAATTCTAGGTATGAAATGGGAAGCCATTTAATTTAGTAGAATTTGAGCTGGTACAACTTTTCATATATGTACCTGTTTGATGATGTCTAATAAGAATTAATGACCATAAATATAATTTTTCCTAGTAATATTTTTTTCACTAGTAGTAGACATTTGAAGCGTTCGAAAAGTTTGTCTTAAATTATTTAAGACCCATTTCATACCTAGAATTATGTTTAGCAAATTTGCTATATTTCATGCCTATGATCCCTAAAACTGCAAGATATTTAAGTATTTTATTTTGCCGAGTCCTGTTACAGACATGCTAATTCCGAAATTCCAAAGTAATCAATTTTAATAAATAAAATTACTTAATACTTAAAAGGATCAAACCAAACAGTCACTTGATATGAACAATATAACCGTCTTCCGGCATCCGCAGTCACGCGACTGAGGATTTTAAGGAGAAAAAGTTAAAAAATTGAACCTATCGACGAAATTGGCCGTCGAAACGTTACGCCATATGGAGTGGTGCCGGTGGCGAACAATGGCGGAATTATACCAGTAATAAGTCCCACTCACGCACGCTGCAACTGCTCCTGCACCTTTGTACCTCAGCCTTGGTGACGGTAGCAGCAAAAAGTTCGACGGCCATTCTACTGTTGGTACATATGACGTGTGTAGTACGTTTTTCGGGTTCCGCAACTTAAATACGGGACCCTACGACATTCGCGACTACTTAAATTACTCTAGAATAAAGAAGCTCTTTGTATTGTGACTCTTAAACTATAACATTGAAATTTTTAGTGTGCATTTTATAATGAGCATTATAACTACAAATATGTATGACCTAAAATGAGGGTATTAACTTAGTATTATTCAACGGTATTTGAAAAGACACAGAATTTTCACATTGAGTGAAATTTTATATCTACTATGTTATATGTATTTCTTAACTCTGAGAGGAGAGCCGTATCTGCCCAGCAACGGGTTGCTAGACTCTACGTGTTGTTGATGACATCTGCTATACTAAATAATATGTCATAATGCTACGGGACCCACTGTATGGTCGGTTATTTGATTATGAAATCTCAAAGCTGAACAAAACAGCAATAAGTAGCATAACAGTAATATTTCGTAATATTATACATAGCGAACATACGTTATAGTGGGTATTTGATTTCCCTTCTGCAACAATATTACCTTAGTCAATATTTTTGCCAAATGGTATGTTTTACCAAGCGGAAAAAGTACATTTTCCTTTGTGGACAGGTAAATAAAACAAAAACTTCACAAACATTATTTGGACAAACAATAACTCTACACCCATAGCTTCATACTAGGATTAATTATGTATGACAAGCTTTCCTTAATTGGTCATTTTAAACGAACAGATATGAAAACATAAAGCGGATTTGGGAGTAAAGCCGCATATCAAAATAAACACGAAGAATACAAGAAATCGCCCTAACTTGCATTAAAGCGAACAATCCCGCTTATAGAACGATATCCCGAAACAAAGAGTGATGACAAAAGCGGGGACAAAAGACTTACTTAGCGCGTAAGCCCCAAAGTCCGCGGAACAAGAGAAGATCGTGTGACAAGGGACTTAAAAGTTTGAGTTAATAGACTTAATTTGTAGGAGTCGGTGTAAGCCGCTTCGCTTGACCCTCCACGGGATGTGCAGAATAATGGGATGTATCGATTATGTTTATCGATATTTTATTCTTATCTTACTATTTTGGCAAAAAAAATGCAATATTAATGATGGCGGACGAAAAATTTTAATAATGATTCTATCTATCTCTCTATCAGCCTTTTAAAGTCCACTGCTGGACATAGGCCTCACCTAATGTTCGCCACTCCGCCCGGTCCTGCGTCCTTTAATAATGATTAAAAGATGTTTATTAATTACATGGTTACAATGGGCTTTCAAAGAGTCTTAAAAGCTAGTTCTATCTTAACTTATGAAAAACCTATAGACGAAACTATGACAAACTTCTAATTCCGTATCTATTCTTTTTATGGACAATCTCAACAATTGACTAAGGTAATATAAGAAACGTGCCGAGCAAGTTAAGATTCAAAAAACTGGTTCGTGAGTATTTTTTGAGTACCACGAATTAATTTTTGTTTTGTTTTGTAATAAAATTATATATATTTATTTTTTTATCGAAGAGTCATATCTGTCAATATTATATTGTATACAATTTAAATCTATGTATATTATATATATGTATATTATAAATCATATATATATATATATATATGTATATATTTATTATATAAGTATAGTATGCATGTAGTATGTATAGTTTGTGTATGTGTAAGTATTCTTATTCTTCCTCTTTTTGTATAATTAGTCTTGCTTTCCATATATTTATTGTATATTGTTTTTATCTTTAAAATTTTATTTCTCATAATTAAAGCCTACCGCACATTCTCACCTTCCCCAGGGGCGGCTGGGAGACAATGCCTATAGGCATTAGGCTAAACCCCTTTGTAACTCCTAGTTTAAGGTGTTTACATAAAATAAATAAATAAATAAATAAATCTCTATCTTTTAGGAAACATTAACAGCAGAATGGAGTGGCACACTGTAATATTTAATTGGCTGCAACCCTTATTGCGTTCCACTGCTGGAATCGGGTCTCTCCTCATTATCAGAGAGGCCTGGGGCTTAGCAGCTTAGCGCATTGGAGCAGCAAGGCGTTCGCATAACTTCACTCTTCGGATTGTATCCGTTACTATTTACCTCACTATAAATATAACTATTATTTATAACGAAAAAGTAATTTTTAAATACTAAGAGAGATATTTATATTTACAAAAATAAATAATTTCGTTCACAAAGGGAAATGAAAATAAAAAGCTAATGACATAATAGCAGTATTAAAGTATAAAAATAAAATCCTAAAACCTAATATGTAAGCACATCACTAGTCAGTGCCACTATTATTATAGCTTAAAAACAATTAACTCCCAACATTTGTTTGTCGATTTCGAAAATAATTGCGGCAAATGCGGCGAAATGTATCGACTCTTCATGCATTGTGTAAACTCACAAACTAATTATCCGGAGCATATTTTTTTCTTCGGGGTCCGAAATAATTGCGCCGGTGCCTTTATAAATAGAAGCACAGAATCGGCGCGGCTTTCTTATTTTTGGTCCATCAAATTAAAAAAAACTTGCCCTACCTAATTAGATGATTGACACATGCCTATTTATTTGAAACAGGAAATACAGTTTTTGAGTAGTGCGCATTATCGTATTATTTTTTCTTTGGTCTGTGATCACTGATCGTATACCATTTTTAATACTCCATTTTTAGTTGCATGGTTATTGTATTCTAACGGAATCAATTTAAGTAAATATTTGGACAAAATACAAAACTTTATTTCTAAGGATTCGTGGATAATGAACTTACACAATTTTACTGCAAAACCTTTTTTGAGCCGTGATAAACCTTATTATTGCATAACGGGTTTTTAAATGGTTAATTTTCGGGGAATCCTGGTCTCCTCTCGGAATAGAGTGGGATTCAGACCGTAGTCCACCACCGCGCTGGGTGCGGGTTGATTGGAACTTTTTACTTTAGGTGCAATACAAAGTGAAACCTAGTATTATAATAATATAATAAGATAATATCTCTTGTTGCAGACACCAACGTGCCAACACATACCATCAGAGCGATGGGCTTCCAAAGATCATACATGGACACGACGTTAACGCTTAGAGACTTCGAGTATAAGAACACTTCGCCAAGGGCTTTAAGATCAATATCGAACGAAGAACGAGAGTACAAAACCAATGCCAACATACCTACTGGGGGTAAGTTACAAATTTTTCAATTGAATAGATTACTTCTTCAACATTGCCGCCGAGACTTGATTCTCATCGGAGTTTCAAGTGATTTTGGAGTCGCGCTGAAATGAATCAGGCCATAAATATTCGCAAACCAGTCAGGGGAAGATACAATTTGACGATTATGTAATATCGTTTGCCTGCATTTAATGTTTTAATCATTTATTTCAAAATACGTTGAAGTGTCTTCATATAACTAACCAGCTTACGATAATAAGTATAATTGCTGAAGAACAATTATATTTTTTTTTTTTTTTTTTACAATTCACACAACACCATCTGATTACAAACTAAGCAGAGCTTGTACTATGGTAATCAGAAAGTTGATAAACATACTTATATAATTCTAAATACATACTTAAATAGATAAATTAACACCCAGACACAGAACAAATAGTCATGTTCATCACACAATTATTTGTCCTGGGTGGGAATCGAACCCACGACCTCACGCTTCGCAGTCGGCTCATCACCCACTACGCCACGGAGCCTGTCAGATTTATACTCTTACATTTTAATTAATTTATACTCTCTACATCATTATTTTCATTGTAACTCCATATTGTTTATACTCTCTGCATCATTATTTTCATTGTAAGTCGCTACTGGAATCCTCTCACAAGAAGTCTAAATCACTGCCATCCAATCCAAGAAAAAAACATTGTTATATTGAAATGACTCGCTCGGTCGTAAAAAGAAAAAGTCATTCCAATTCTAATTTCGAAGCACGGTGTTTACCGTTGGAAATAATTGTGTAAATCATACTAAACAACAAACTAATTTGCTTCGTAATTATGTCCTGAATAACTGCAGTGTCCCAGCTGCGCTAAGTGTATTAATATCTACGCATTACATTACATCTCACAATCACGACCCTCTAACTGACTGCCGCCTTATTGCCGGAGCTACAAGCCAGGCCTAATGAATCTATCACACAATCCTACTTTATCTGTGCAAAAAAATGTTTTACTTTAGATGAGAAAAAAATGTTATATTTTTGCGATAACTTAAGAAATAAGCAGTCGAAAAATACTAGTTTTCGTTCTTAAAATAACATATTTTATAATTCAAATCGAATTATTCATTTTTTAAGTGGAATGGCTATGTAAACATAAAGGTGGTCAACTTGTAGGTACAACAATTTCAGTGCATTTTTTACATGACCGATTAGCATCTAAACTGTGGTCTACGCTTTGACGCCTTAACCACGCTTTTTTAACGTATAGAATACAATACTTTTCCCTTATTTTCTGTAGTAACTAAAATCTTGTGTGTTTACCGAGTGTTTACCAAGTTTTTAATCTCAACCATTAAGTACTGTACTACTGCCGATCTGAATTTGTCGTAGAGTATCTTAAATATCAGCCAACTTAGGAAAAAGTTACCTTACATTTGAGATGTAAGCTAACTTAAAAGTAGTCATTTCTATCTGAATAGCAACTCAAATCTTATTTGGCAATAAGCGTGGTGCGTTTACAAGGCAATCCCGGGAGCGGCACAACCGTGCATTACTAAGTTATTATCTACAACCAGCTACTGACGTGAAACGCTAAAACTTAGACTTCAGTTGCATCATAAAACCTGTTGATTAGAAGAAATTTATCAAAAACAATACGTGATTATAGTAACGGGACTTAAATTAGTAATATCAACAGTAACATAGTATATTGTGGCTGAACATGACGCTATTACAAGGCAATCCCGGCAGAGCCGCAACCTCATTCCAATTCTAAGATTAAAATTTAATAAAATTACCAAAAAATAAAAGCTACAAAGAATTATACTGAAAAAAAGCGTACATTTCTGGATTTATTATTTAATTCAATCCATCATTTATGCAAATGTGTTCTCTTATTTAAAATGAATTTTTCTTATAAACAAGTAAAACGTTGAAATTTTATGGGTCTATAGATAAGAAATCTATTAAGTGTAAGATGTATTACATACAAGCAGATCATTTCAATCGATCTGTGTATAATACTAGCACAGGCACATAAACAATACAAGGCTGTTATAAGGTTCTAATAGCCTAGGGGCTAGGGGCGAAGGCGCAATCGGAACAAGGCAATTACGCGCGATGGAACACCTTGTCGCTATGTAGTACTTGTTGACAAACTCATCTCAGAAACATCATACGTACGCTAAATAATTGTTATGTTGTAATCAAGTCAGACTTTAAAGAAAAATTAATGATTCCTGGCTGTCATTAAAGTTACGAGTATGTCTGTAAAGTCGTCATTCAAATAAGAATAAAATATTGTTATTTAAACGGCACAATTAATAACCTCTACTTTAATCATAATGATAATCAAATTCAAAGTGGTTTATTATTTGTATGAAAGAATAAACTTTGATTAGTACTAAAAACGATATATGTAAATACTTACAGTATACTGTATTGTTTATGTGATAATAGTAAAGGTAGGTACTATTATCACATAAACAATACAGACTGTTATAAGGTCCTAATAGCCTAGGGCCTAGGGACGAAGGCGCAATCGGAACAACGCAATTACGCGCGATAGAACACCTTGCATTTTGCATGGCTAGCGACAATCACAGCTCACAAGTGTTTATATGCATAAACTATGCGTTCTTGCACTTTAACACCAAACTTTTAATAATTTCAATCTTAAGATATATTAAATATGTTTACAATATATGTATTCGCATGAACTTCACATGAATGTTGGTGTGATTTTAATTACAGTCAAGGAATTTAGGCGGGATTTTGGAAGATTCATATTGTGCTCTCATTGATGGCATTTTGTTTGATATAGGTTATTAACAATGCGCGAGTGTTGTGACATAAAATAACAGTGCGAAAAGCGTTACCGATTGTCTTCAAAACTCCCTTAGGCACGTTCTAAAAAAGTAGCCATCGCTTTACTTGGACATCTGACTGATTACTGACGACTTACGGATTTTACCGATTTCTACTTCGTCCAGTTTCCAAGAAACTGGCAAAGTGGTGCAAAAATTATACTTGACGCTGGCATTATGCACAAAGTTTGTGATGTCACAATTGAAAGAAAAAAAATTACAATCAAAGGACATTTTAGTAATAAAGTAGTGTGTAACAACATATTTATCTATAAAAACACATTTAATGGTAGCTTACACACTATACAAACATAAACAATACAAGGTCCAAATAGCCTAAGGGCTAGAGGCGAAGGTGCAATCGGAACAACGCAATTACGCGCAATGGTACCTTTCCGCTATACATGTAGCACTGTGAACAATCATATCAATCAATCATAAACACGCATAACTCATACGATTGTAGCTCACTACGTAAATCAGACTGATAATTTATTGAAAATGCAACATATTTTGAACTGCGCCCTTTTTACTCTAATGGCCCACACTGCACACAGGCCAACTCTCAAGCATGCACGGTGATGGAAAACATCGTAATTAAATATGTATTTATATCGTCAATGATGCACCCCGATATGTAAGCAGAGAAACCCCGTATCGGAGCCCAATCTTAACTACTGCGCTAAACCTGCTACAATAACAAGACTGTATTATTTCGTAGATGAACCAATCGGTAGTACAATACAATGTCACACTGATTGAACACCTTGGTGCCATTATTAGAGCCAAAACAGCTTATATGGTAAGCTATTACTTAGTACCTAATTAATTTTAATATGTTAATGGTAGTTTAATATTTTAAGATAAGTTTTCGATTTTGTAATACACAAATATGCACTGCATCCGATTTATTTTCGGTCTTCAAAAGTATGACCATATCTCTCAATATCGTTCGCAACTCAATTGGCTCTCGATTCGGCAAAGGCGTAATTCCAGGATGCTATTCACACTATATTCGATTCTTCGTGAGTCGACTTCTCCTACCTATTTAAAGGAAAACTTTCAGCTTCTCTGCTCTACACATGACAGGACGCTACGCTCCTCAGCCAATCTTAGCCTCTGTATTCCACCACACAGTTCTGGTTTTTTCCATAAATCTTTTACCGTTCAGGCTACACTGCTCTGGAACTCCTTACCCTTTGACGTTAGGAACTCTCAGACTAAGAATTATTTCAAGAGACAAGTCCGGCAACACTTCCTCAAGCAAAATGCTGCTTAAAATGAAATGAAAAACGTTTATTGATGACTGTTTACAAAAAAATTTGGTGTTTGCATCTAACAATAGTATTTAAACAGTCTACCTTATTCAGGCATCCAATAATCACTAAATTAACCTACAGTTATTTATTTACTAAATTAATTACAATTATGACTTAATTTAAATTTTAAATTTCAAGTTTATTTTAAAGTTTTAAGAATCTTAAGAAGAGACTGTTTAAAATAATTGACTATTTCTTATCATTATGTGCAACTATATGTAATTATTATACTATAATTATATTTATACTGTATCTTATACCCTTATGAATTTATATATTATCTACATATTTTTTTATGTATTATGCAGGTATGATTTTTTTCTACCATATACATCATGATAATTTACTATATGTATTATATTGCAAAAATATACAAATTTATACATTACTAGCTGACCCCGCGAACTCCGTACCGCGTTCAAATGTTTGGGGTGGGCCACCCTTATCACTTAGGGGGATGAAAAATAGATGTTGGCCGATTCTCAGACCTACTCAATATGCTCACAAAATTTCATGAGAATCGGTCAAGAAGTTTTAAATTTGCCGCCCTTTGTACTTTATTTACGTGCAATAA
Organism: Pyrgus malvae; assembly: GCA_911387765.1. Taxonomy (NCBI): domain Eukaryota; kingdom Metazoa; phylum Arthropoda; class Insecta; order Lepidoptera; family Hesperiidae; genus Pyrgus; species Pyrgus malvae. The sequence continues at coordinate 16,077,215 of OU426962.1, forward strand.
AGAATAAATAAATAAATAAATAAAAATATATATGATAATAATGAATTTCGTATTATGATTTAAGAAAATCTGATTTAAAACATTATATTAGTTTATCTGAAACCGTCCTGATGCAATGGATACCCCTTAGATTGATGATTTTGTATAAGGTACAGTGGTATATATATATAAATGCATAGTGTATTTTTAGTATAATTAAAATTATATCAATTATATATAATAGGTTGGAGGAATCCGGATCGACAAGGACCAGATATTGTTGGGTAAAGGGGGGACCTCCGGTTCGCTATGACCAAAAATGGTGGTGGAATAAAGGGTGGAAAGGAGGGTGGTCCCCCGTTGCGGATGATGGAATTGTGGACTGTAAGTTGCGGTTTGAATTAATGGTGGAAAACGAGAAGGATTGGTAAAGGGAACAAACGCACTTACTTGGTGCTGGAGCAGATGGTATGCTCGTGTACTGATGAAGCCTTCTCTTGCCCGGGAACTGATGTTGTCCTTCACACTCACTATTATAGGTACCTATTAATCACTAAACTATTAACAGCGGTGATGGTGGCGATGCGGCGAGTCTGATGACCACGTGTTAGGTGGCTTGCGGTGCGGTTGTCACTTGTCACGAGAGGACTTGCATACGCGTAGGCGGCGTGCGCGTCGGCGGCGGGACGAAGGCAGACTGACTTGATAGATCTTCCTGATCCATATTATGTAATAGTGCGCTTGCGGGGAAGAGAGGGAGGGTGAAGGGGAGGGAGGTGAAATGACTTAATTGGCGCGAACATCCCCCCGGCCTTGAGGTCTCCTCAAATAGCGAATTAAAAAAAAATAAACATAAATATATACAGCGGAGTTAATATCATATAGAAAAAACTATATATGCGGTGAACAGAGGCGATGCGATGAATATAATTAGTAAATTAATAAAAATATTATAATAGCGGGATAAGAATTTATACTTAAACTATAACTTATAAAATATAAACTACATAGGCATATAGAAATATTATTGTGTTGGTAGAGGGCAAAGTCTAACAATGGGCCGCTGCAAAGTGGAGCTCTTAGTCTTCACTTGTGCAACGCGCACCACACTATCCCTACCAGGAAACAGTTCAGTGACGACGCCTAGCGGCCACTGAAGAGGCGGAGCGTTATCCATATCGATAAGAACAACGGTTCCTACAGAAATGGAATTAATAGAATGTTTATTCCACTTTTCTCTTGCTTGTAGTGTATGTAAGTATTCTGATCTGAAGCGCTTCCAGAATGACTGAACTATCGAATCAAGTAATGAAAAACGTGATAAAAGATTAATGCGTTCCTTACTAAGATCAGCGGCGGGTAAACATCCAAGTGGATTAACAGCGAGGAAATGCGCGGGCGTAAGTGCAGTAGGTTCCGCCGGATCGCTACTTAACACGTAAAGCGGTCGTGAATTTAATATGCGTTCGACCTGAGTGAGGACAGTAAGCAATTCCTCGTACGTGAGGATTTGCTTACCTATGACGCGAAATAAATGATACTTTACTATCTTTATATTTGACTCCCAAAGCCCACCAAAATGCGGAGCGTTTGGAGGGTTAAGTTTCCATGTGATGCGGTTATCAGAAAGGACCTGATTAAATACTTTGTAATATTCGTCTGAACGTAAAAAGGAATGAAGTTCCTTCAAGTATGAACGCGAAGCAATAAAATTAGTAGCGTTATCACTATAGATAAACTTGCATGGACCTCTACGAGATATAAACCTCTTGAATGCGTCTAAGAAGCTGGCAGAACTTAGATCCGAGGCCAACTCTAAATGAACTGCTTTAGTGACGAGACATATAAATAAGCATAAGTATGCCTTTTGACTGCGAACGCCGCGCCTACGTGTCAACGTGATGTTAAGAGGACCAGCGTAGTCTACCCCCGTGTGTGTGAAAGCGTTGCACTGCTCGAGTCGGCAAGCAGGCAGCGCGGACATCATCGGGTGCGCTGCTTTAGGTTTATGTCTAAAACAAACATTGCATTTATGGACGCGATAGCGTACAATGCGTCGTGCAGATAATATCCAATACTTCTCACGCAACGCGGCGAGTAAATATTGCGGGCCAGCGTGAAAGTTTTTATAGTGATAATTATCTATTAAAAGATCTATTATATGTCCACCTTTTGGTAATAATATTGGATGTTTTTGCGACTCTGGTAAAGACGAATATTGGAGACGTCCACCCACATGAAGCAGATCGTCTGCGATAAACGGAGTTAACTTGCGTAAGGCAGAAGAGCAAGGACGCCCCTTTTGAATTTTAGTCAAATCCTCCGCGAAAGCGTTAGATTGTACCACTTTAATAATAGTTTTCTCTGCGTATTCTAAGTCAGAAGCGGTTATAGTTTTATTACGCGGTAATTTTTTTATAAATTTCAGTACATAAGCTACGGATCGGAGATATTTATTCCATTTTGAAAATTTTAAACTAAGAGTGATAAATGGATGCTCCGGACTATTACTAACGGTACATGTTACAGTTTTTTGTTCCGGTAGATCGGTGGTAGATAGTGAAGATGATTGTATTGGCCACTCACTCCTCGGTGAGGACAACCAAGCGGGACCGTGTAGCCACAGATCACAATTTATTATTTGTGACGGCAATAAACCGCGAGAAATATAATCGGCGGGATTTTCAAAACCAGCCACGTGAAATAAATTATCAGGAGATAAAGAAGACTGTATTTGCGAAATGCGGTTAGCCACAAATGTGTTAAACCTGTGGGGTGAGGAGCGGGCCCAACAAAGGGCGACTTCAGAATCCGAAAATGCATAAATGTTACTAACAGGATGCCTAGCGGATAGCGTGTCATGTACGGTACGCAGTAAATTAGCGAGTAATACTAAGGCGCATAACTCGAGCCGAGCTAACGAAATAGTTTTTAGCGGAGATACTCTTGACTTAGAACAAATCAGCGTTACCACTGGTGAGTCATCATCATTAACGATGTGCGAATAAATCACGCAGCCATACGCCTTTTCACTGGCGTCGGCGAACGCGACTAGCGAGACTTGGGAATTTTTATTTATACCCATATGGCGAGGAAACCTTAATTTCGATATCAAAGGTAACTCTGAAATATATTGTTGCCATGCAGTGACAACGTGAGCGGGCGGAGCCTGGTCCCAGTCAAGTTTGAGAACCCATAAGGTTTTAATGAGAAGCTTAGAGAAAAGAATTACTGGACCCACGAGCCCCAGAACATCATACAAGCGAGCGGTTGCGGATAAAATAGAACGCTTGGTACAAGCGAGCGGCGGCGGCGAAACTAGAAAAGAAAAACAATCAGTTGCGGGGTGCCAACGAAGACCCAATACCTTAAAAATACTTTGGTCGTCGAATGAGACCTCGTCAAGCTGACGGTGCGTTGCGGGGATGTGCTGTAAAAGCTCTGAACTGTTACTAGTCCACTTAACCAATTCAAATCCTCCTCGCTGAAACATTTGAATTAGTTGAGTGGCTACGTCAACGGCGCTGTTGACGCAGGGCGCGCAGGACGCGATATCGTCCATATAAATATCTCGTTCGACCACCGAAGCAGCCAGAGGATAGGACTCCTTCTCCTCGGAAGCCAACTGACGTAGTGTGCGTAGCGCAAGAAAAGGAGAAGAGCGTAAACCAAAAGTCACACGATTAAATTCGTATGTTTGTATGTCTTCCTCATTAGAAAAGCGATAAAGAATGCGTTGAAACGCGCGGTGCGATTTTTGTACTTCAATGCATAAATACATTTGCCTAACGTCGGCAAAAAAGGCGATGCGATAAACTCGTACGTTTATTAAAATATTAAAAATATCAGACTGTAAATTTTGCCCACTATGTAAAATATCATTTAATGAAATGTCATTATCTGACTTAGCGCTTGCGTCGAGTACTATTCGCAATTTAGTTGTACTTTTATCATTACGTATGACAGGGTGGTGCGGGAGATAAAAGCAAGGTTCCGTAGAATTATTTGAAGCAACCAATGATAAATAACCCTTGTTGATGTATTCTTGAATAACTTCATTGTAGCGGGAGCGAAGATCGGGACATTTATTAAAACGTCTCTCTAGGAGCGAGAAGCGTTTTTTAGCGGTTATAAAAGAATCACCTAACTTATCAGGCGTGTCCTTGAAGGGCAGGGCGACAACATATCGTCCGTTCAAATTGCGACGAGTAGTGGAAGTATAAATATTCTCACATTCCTGTTCATCAGGACTCAAATAAGTTTTTTGCGGCAGCTCCTCTAACTTCCAAAATTTTTCGAGCAAATGCGTGAGCGACGTTTGACTATGATCAATACGAGTAGGATAAGAAACTAAAGAACGCGGCATGCATGTAGGAAAGTCGATATCTGCATCTCCCATTATTATGTATCCTAGTGACGTTTCTATGGCACTCGGCGATTGCGAATTAATTATTTTATTAGTTAACAAAATTTGTAAATAAGTGTTAACCCCTAATAAAACGTCAATGTCACCTGGTTTATGGAATTGATCGTCAGCTAAACGTAAATTATTTATATAACTAATTTTCGAAACGTCTATTAACGACTCGGGTAATTGTCCAGTTATAGCGGGAACAACTAACGGTTCAATATGATAAAGTTTATTTTCATCAAAGCGGGAGCTAAACTGCAAAGAAGTAACACCTAAAATCTTCTGCGATATTCCACCGATTCCTTGCGCCTCTTTAACTGGTGTTTTATTTGAGATCGGTAGGTATAAACGTTTGCAACACTGTTTCGTGATGTAATCACATTGCGAGCCAGGGTCCACTAAACAACGCAACAAATATTGGTGTCCGTATTTAGTACAAACTTTAATCTTCGCAGTTCCCAATAATGTAGTGCGGTGCGGCGCATTACCACAATCGCGCGAAACGTTACATGACGTGGATGCATTTTTTTTTCCTGGACCTTGTTCTACCGAAGGCTGATCGACCTTATTCCTACTACTAACAAAATGAAGTAGCGTATGGTGCGAGCGGGAGCAATACCTACATCTACGCTGTGACTTACAAAAATGAGTGGCGTGTTTATTACTTAAACAATTAATACAACATTTATTTCGTTTTACAAAATTGTACCTGTCCTGTGCATTTATTTTTAAAAAATGCGGACAGACAAATAGGTGTTCGTGATCACCCGATTTACAGAAAATACATGACCGATTCGAATCTGTATTAATAAAAGTTTTGCTTATATTTTTAGCGGGAGCGGGAACAAAATTACCTTTAATTTTATGGTTGTTAGACGTATGCGAAGTATTTATTGTATGGCATAAAGCCCTATTCTGGTCATGTAAAAACTGAACCAAAGCGGAATATTTCGGTATGTTTACGTTGCGACATGACATTTCGAACGACTTTACGGTATCGTTATCTAATTTTCTAAGCGCGATATTTAGAAATAGAACATCAGATATGTCATCAATATTAAGTTGCTTAAGAGCGTTAATAGAAGCATCAAATTTATCCATAAATATTTGATAACCAGCGGATGTATTAGTGTTTACGTTCTTCAGTTCTAACAGCTGACTGACGTAGGTAGTCGCGAGCGCACGCTCGTCGTTATATCTACGTATGAGCGCGTTCCATATCACAGAATAGTTTTCAGCTGTAGGCATTAAGCCTGAGCAGATTGATAATGCCTTATCACTAAGTTTACTAACAAGATAATAAACGCGTTCAGCATCTGTTAATTGCTGATTATCATGAACTAATGTTTTAAATTGTTGGTAGAACATAGACCAGTGTCGTATGTCACCATTAAAAGAAAGTAATTCTATGGGCGGAAGCGATGGTATAATTTTTGTAGGTAAACTATTCTGTGATTTACTTGAAGATGAAGATGGAGCGCTTAATTTGGACACTTGACTTTTAATACGACTATATAGATCATGAAAAGATTTCCACGATCCGAAATCGACTTGCGCGTTCGGATTTAATTTTAAATTTGTAACATTATAAGATTCTAACGTGTCCTTGAACTCGGTACGCAAGTATTCAAGGTCAGATGCCGTGTCAAGAAATGCGTCCTGTTCGTCTGACGAACTTGATGCACTTATAGATAAATCATAAATTTGTTGTAAACGTTCGTAAATAGAATTTCGTTTTGCAATTAATATTTTCAATCTAATTTCGTCATTTGAAAGCGTTTCAGATTCAATTTTGCCTTTAGTAGACATTTTGTCGTGAACAAGATAAATCAGTTAAAACAGTTAAGATTATAAAAATTATGTATGGCGTAATGAATGAATACGTAGGTAGTTACTAGCGAAACAACGATCGCCGGTCGCGTCGGCTCCGGCAACCACAAATATGGCGGACTTCAATTAATGAAAAATAGAATGCGTACCTATGAGGTGTAATTTCGATTACAAATATAGGTAAATAATGGTGCGAATGGTGCGAATGCGCTTTGCAAAAATAATAATATACCTACGTGAGCGGTGCGTTATTAATATGCGGGATATAAAATAATCGTAGATATAATACTTATTTGCAAAAATAAATAGCGGATGGTGCGGTGTGTTTTGCAAAAAGAATAATAATATACCTACGTGAGCGGTGCGTTATTAATATGCGGGATATAAAATAATCGTAGATATAATACTTATTTGCAAAAATAAATATGAATAGGCACTTATAATATATTACATGAAATACATATGTATGCGTATTTATGAGATTAAACACCTAATTAACCCGGGTGAAGTTACTAAACTATTGATTCGAAATCAGGCTCGACTGGACCAAAAAAATTGGAGGAATCCGGATCGACAAGGACCAGATATTGTTGGGTAAAGGGGGGACCTCCGGTTCGCTATGACCAAAAATGGTGGTGGAATAAAGGGTGGAAAGGAGGGTGGTCCCCCGTTGCGGATGATGGAATTGTGGACTGTAAGTTGCGGTTTGAATTAATGGTGGAAAACGAGAAGGATTGGTAAAGGGAACAAACGCACTTACTTGGTGCTGGAGCAGATGGTATGCTCGTGTACTGATGAAGCCTTCTCTTGCCCGGGAACTGATGTTGTCCTTCACACTCACTATTATAGGTACCTATTAATCACTAAACTATTAACAGCGGTGATGGTGGCGATGCGGCGAGTCTGATGACCACGTGTTAGGTGGCTTGCGGTGCGGTTGTCACTTGTCACGAGAGGACTTGCATACGCGTAGGCGGCGTGCGCGTCGGCGGCGGGACGAAGGCAGACTGACTTGATAGATCTTCCTGATCCATATTATGTAATAGTGCGCTTGCGGGGAAGAGAGGGAGGGTGAAGGGGAGGGAGGTGAAATGACTTAATTGGCGCGAACATAGGTAATAATAACGTTAATTGGAAATTAACTAAATTCCAGTAGGTAAGTATTATTAAGTAAAATTTCCTTGATATAATTTTAATTATACTAAAAATACACGATGCATTTATGTTATCCTCGGTAAATATTCATTAAAATTGAGTATAATTATTCACTTTGTATTACATAATTAAAATTCAATTACGCATAATAAGTAGGTAAGGTGTCCATAGTGTCGACAGCGTACTCGTCATTACATAGAAAAAAGGCCAAAAGTTTCACTTTTTCTATGAATGACGAGTACCGGGTCACTTACAAAAACTGACCGTTATACGGAAAATAACCTTACCTACTTATTTGCATTTATCAAAATTAAAACAAATCAATTGGTATCAGACAAATTTCTTCAGTATCATTGCCTGCATTTCTGTCCTCAGTACATTCAACAAAATTATTATTCAAAAAAATTACAAATTCTTTTCATATCTCCAATATTACTTATTGTGAAGAGGCCATAGATGCCTGGTTGACAGCTTGCCCAGGTGTAACACTTCCCCAAACATTAACGTCTCAAAGACTTTGGGACGAGCCGCTCTGCAAAATTGTTTATACGAACTTACTAAATAATTGCGTAAACTCTGCAGAGCGGGCTCGCCTTCTGGCAGTATCTGTACCAGAATCGGGTTATTGGTTGCAAGCTCTCCCTTCAACTAAAATCGGAACTCTTCTAGACTATGTGTCTTTTTCAATAGCTGTTGGTCTGCGACTTGGTTCAAATCTCAACCATCCTCATTGCTGTCCTTGTGGGACCCAGGTCGACCGTTTGGGGCACCATGGTCTTTCTTGTTTTCGCAGTGCCGGTCGCTTCTCTCGTCACGCTGCTTTGAATGATATTATCCGGAGGGCTCTTGTCACCGTCAACGTACCGGCTCAACTTGAGCCGAATGGTATTGTGCGTGGCGATGGCAAGAGACCAGATGGTTTATCTTTAATACCCTGGATGAATGGAAGGTGCCTTGTGTGGGATGCTACTTGCGTCGACACTTTGGCGCCTTCCCATCTCCACATGTCATCCAGGGTGGCTGGCTTGGTAGCGACCGACGCTGAGATACGCAAAGTTCAGAAATATGCAGCTCTAGCTGAGGACTACATATTTCTGCCCTTTGGCGTTGAAACGATCGGACCATGGGGCTCAGATGCTAAAGTTTTTATTAAGCATTTATCCAGACGATTGATCCAGGCAACAGGTGACCAGAAGGCTGGCACTTACCTCGGTCAAAGAATAGCTTTGGCTATTCAAAGAGGTAATGTTGCCAGCATTCTGGGCACACACCCTCAGGACAGTAATTTGGATGCGGTTTTTTTACGTTAATTAGTTTATACTTTTATTTTTAGTTATAGCTTATTATTATTATTATTTAGTACTAGTTTATTTATAATTTTTAAATGTTCAATTTTTTTTATTTTTAATGTTACTGGCTATTATAAAATTACACAAATTAAAACAGGCATTTACCAGTTCATTTGTCTTTTCACATATTTCAAATTTTATAAATACAGCATTATAAAATACCTACTTGTGTATTTTTTAGCCAGAATTATTTACATTTCTGAAAAACGTACAAGACTACAAGTACAAGTTACTTACGTAAAAAGTCTACCTAATCATTCTCGTCTTCAAGAAGCGGATATCACATTGATAAATCGTAGTAGTTACAGGAGGTCACCGACCTCTGGATGGCCTACGAGAGAAAATAATAACAATAACTTCAAATGCGATCCACAGAAAAAACAGACGGCCGCCGACACAATGTCATTACGCCCGGATGGCCCATAGATCTACGAAGCGTAGACATGGATCCGTAGCAGCCTGTTTTATTCTTTTAATACGGAAAAAATTAAAAAAAAACTTATAACGTTTTTTTTAAATATATTAGTGTTTGCTATAACACAAAAAGTATTTAACAAATATAAACTTTTAAGCTTTTCTCCATTACAAATTTTTTAATTGAATAATTTAGATGACTATAGAATACTTGTTTTTTGAATTTAAAACTTCTTTACCGGCGTTGTGCACTTGTTTTGGGATGGGTAAACAATGTGAAACTCGCAACAACTACACGTGGCCTGATCGAAAATTCATAAGACGGAGGGGTGACAGATATGACGGCTCGACTATCTATACTTGTAAAATTCGTTTATATCAAGTATTTAAAATATGGACATTGAACAAAGTGCATCTAATAATGAAAAAAGTGACGAAGAAATAGTGAAAGAAAATGAGTGAGTACTTCATAAAAATACTAAATAGAAATTAATACTGATAATTCAAGCAATTCGTGCAGAATTATTCCCTAACAATTCCAAGACATTAAAAATACACAACGTTAATGTTTTAACTTCTGCCGGCACTCCCGGTGTGCAACCCGTTGTTTTTTTGTATAGAGTTGCAAAGGAGCTCACTTTGCTGTAACCTATGGACCTACACACTACCTCAAGCAAACTCGAATCTTGCCTGATGTGTTTTGTCACTATAGAAGGTCACTTCAGAAGTTGATGGTCACCTTATATCAATTTGACCAGCTAACACATATTTCTACCGAAACTTACCAAAATCAGTTTACTCCAGAAATGGGTGGATTGAGCTATTCAAATTTTACTTTCACATAACTCAACCAAACAATACACATGACGGTTCTCTAGCTCTAGAGTTATAGTAAAATTCAGAAATGTTTACAAAAAAGTAAAACTGACAAATTCTGTCCATAAAAAATTCGAAAAAAAGGCAAAGTAAATAAATTTAGTTTAAAAAACTTAAAAAGACATGCTTTCTTCAAGAAGATCATCAAGAAAGAACATCAAACTAAAAAAATGTAAAAATAAGCTTAAAACAATAATGATCGAAAATACTACAAGTACAAGTATTATTGTGAAAAAAGCGTCAGGTGCTCGATATACAAAAAATATGGCACAAAGCGCCCTTTTTAGTTTCATATGCTATGAATGCTCTTGGAAGGAGAGTTACAAACAAGCTCACAAACTCACTAACATACGAGCGTGTTAAAAACATAAGCCAAATACAAAGATTGATTTACACCTCAATTTCGATACTCATTTCTTTACCACCTTTCGTAAATGGCTTATTTTAAAAAAGGATCCGTTGCATAAAACATTCAATTCAATAAAATATTACATCGCACCTTATTTCCGGTCCAAGATTTTCGATTTGATTGATCAATTTCGATGATCAATAATACCACGGGCGCCATGATTGGCTACCGACGACTACCTAACAACGAGTATCATTTGTGCGACTATTTCTTCTATTTCACATTACAATGGCCAGCGATTGGTGTTCTTGGGAGGGATTTTTATGAGGAAATGTGGATGATCTTTTGTTTTCACAATCATAAACGTTCTTGCCTGATTCTTTCTTAGATTGTGAATGTGACACTAGAGAGAGATATATATTTACCAAGACCGATATCAACTATTTGTTGACACAATGCTTTTTTTAGTTATTGGACCAACAGTTGGTCCACGGGGAACGCGCGATTTACCTACCTATAAACTTTCATTTTTTTTTGTAAATAGTCAATTTAGAAAAGTGGCAAATTTAATACTTATTGTTCGTAAAAAGTAAAGGAGACATAGTAAGTCCCTCTTATTTAGCTTTTAAAATATATTTTGATTTGTTTCGTTTTTGAGGAAAGAACTGGCAAGATCCGAGCGCTCGCGAGGGTCATATACATTTTCTTCGAATACCTATTATTCAAAACTCTCTAAGGCAGTATGACCTCCTAACACTGGAAGCTATCAACTTCAAATTTCGAACTAGAGCGTTACCGTCGACGTCAAAACGGCGTTGCATTGGCGCGTAGTTCTGCGGTTACACTTACTCAAATAAAGTCAATCTTGGTGCGAGAGCGAGGGCCCGTGTGAAAATTTGATAACGAAACTACCTATAGAGTATAGATCGATGGGGCTGCAGAAATCGAGGGGCAATGGCTGCGGTTTCAATCCGTGTGCTACTGTGGGATGTAATAAGCGGACAGGGATTAGCCGCCTTCACCGCCGCGATGCCGCACGCGCCATGTTTCATCGCACACTGCTTTGCCTCGCAAACTACTCGCACTTACGTGATAGCTTCATATCTACGGTAGGTAATGAACGCGTACGGTAGCATTAGCGCCGAAATTGCACTACAAATATTAGTAATGGAATTTCTGCACGACTGCTCAAAATAAGGAGTGCAATGACTAAAATGATATACGATATGTATGCTTGTTATTACGTATCTAGGTATATTCAGTCTGACATAATTCCCTTTTAAATCCCTTTACAGATAAAGTACAGAATATTATTAAAATTTTCACATTTTCTATTAATGACAGCATTGTTTTGATAAAACTGCAATACGACCGTTATGACCGTTACGACACTATTTCGCTCCAATTGTGTGAATATCCTAAAAGTAAAAAAAATGTAGTTTAAGAACTAAAATGATTTAGATATAAAACAAAAATATCTTGTCATTTCAGCAGGGAGAGCTTTTAGATTAAAAAGCTTTTCTTTAAAAAATATAATAAACTGATACCATTTATACCTACTAATTAAAATATAGATTTTTTTATTGCTAGCTATTTTTATAAAATCTGCTATCATAAAGGCTTTTAGATTAAAAAGCTTTTCTCAAAAAAATATAATAAACTGATACCATTTATACCTAATTACCTACTAATTAAAATGAAAATATAGATTTTTTTATTGCTAGCTATTTTTATAAAAACTGCTATCATAAAGTCTATCGGTAAAGAAGTTATAACGTCACGGCAATAAATTTTAGAAATCCATCAACGTTCAGTTAAAATAGATCCAAATTGGACACGTACTTCCCAAATATCTTTATTTGAAAAGGATTTTGTAATTATATAGGACAAAAAAGTAACAATCAAAGTTTCTGAGTTTGAATCGATTCTGATCTTTATATGAAAAAGTAGATTGTTTTGAATGCTTGTATTCTTTACCAAATACGTTTTTTAAAGTGAAGCTAGTGACAGTAGAAGCTGTGACACACTGTTTCTTTTGTAACACAATGTATTTTAACTAAATGAATAAAAATACTTTTTGTAAACACCTATTTTTGTGCAAATAAAAGTATTTGTCTTTAGTATGGAAATCGCAGGAGCCGCGATGTTATTAGTAGGTTATTCAGCTACAAACTCATATTCAGACAAATAATTTTAAAAGTTATATCGATATATTTTCTTTTGCCTTTGACCTTAAATTTAAAATATGATGTTTTATCATATATATATATACATACACTGTGTTTTATTTGAATTAAAAAAATATTGTAAAAAATCTTACATGTTGTTTTCTTTTAATATTAAAATTATAACATTCTCGTAATTTATAATACTTAAATTTATAATTAACTTTACATTGAGTAACCCATAATTTGCCACACAATTTTTTTATTAAAAAAATAGATAGTTACCAGCGACGGAATCATTTCCCCGCTTTCGGAAAACGGCACCTCTACTGGCAACATTACAAAAATGTGCATGTGTGTGTTTCCTAGTAAACGTCACTTATGTGTGAATCTGTTTCGTGCTTCAATTTTGACAGCGCGCTTATATGAAGACTGACGTTCTTAACGTTATTATTCTAAAATTATTACCTCCTTGTATAAACCTCGCTAGTGGCTCATGAAGTTTTTTGCTTTGTAAAAATCTTTGTTTGTAAGATTTTTATGAATTTTGCTGCTTCTGGTTATCAAAATCAGAAGATTAGTAATTCTCGTTAAGATATGCCTACTTTTTGAAATACGTAAAATCTATATTGCTAGAGAATTTCAAAATTAAACATATTTGTTTTGTAGGATTTTTATGAATTTTGCTGCTTCTGGTTATCAAAATCAGAAGATTAGTAATTCTCGTTAAGATATGCCTATTTTTTGAAATACGTAAAATCTATATTGCTACAGAATTTCAAAATTAAACATATTTGTTTTGTAGTTTTGAAACCATGCTCCTCAATTACTTCACACTCTAATCACTCACTCAGTATACTCAGGGTATCCTTTATTTGATTCAAGTATATCCTTGTGCCTTTTTTAATCTTTATAAGTTTGTATGAAAAGAAGAGCAAACTTATTTTCACCAGTGGGTGAAAAATACTGAAAAGGAGAGCATTATATTTAACCTTTGTTTTCTTCCTTCTATGTAATCAACAAACCCCACCATACCGACACAATAGGTACTAGAGTAGATTAACATTCAGCATCTACTACTAACAAGGTCAAGCCCAAAACGCAATCAAATCTTCTGTATGAAAGTAGTATTTCGATGAAATATTTTACGCTAAATAGAAAATAAAAAACTATGTTCAAAATAGAGGAGCCATTTTAAAGCAAGTTATAAATCATATTATTGTAAATAGAAAAAGCTATGTCAAAAATAAAGTAACCGTACGAAGGCAATTCTTAGGAAACATTAAAAGTTCTATAAAGAAAGCTAGCGATTATCTCGATAAAATCTTTTAGGCGCAAATAGAAAAGAAAAACTATGTTAAAAATAAAGGAGCAGTTCGAAGACAAGTCGTAGAGGGCATTAAAACTATAAAAACGTATGGAGGGCGGGGCAGTGCGGGCAGAATTGAGCTCCCTAGCCGCAAACCACAGCTCCTGGATGAGCTGATCGAGCCCATCGTCCATTATCTTCACTTCGTACGGTATAATTGTTTCTTCTGATACGGCGATAGTCGCGTGGTTGAAACACCGGTCTCCCGGGTTTAAATCCTGGTGCCCAAATCTGATTAAGATTATTACATAATGTGTGTGTGTGCGTATTTTCGCTGGTCCATGGTGCGGGAAAATATTTAGTAATTTATTATGACTTGTACAAATCTTCTCATAGGTTTGTTTGTATGTGACGAGCTACTCGTATCTCTCTCAAATCAGAGATGAGCCTTGAACTTTGCAAACATAATAATATTTGTTTCTTCAATCTGTGGCATGGAATCTATTTATTAATTAATATAAATAACAATGGCGGTTAAGTTTTTGTAAACTTAGTCATAAAATAGCATGCAGGCTATCTCTAAGCTGTAAGCCATAGACTGAAAAATCAAGCAAGGTCGAAACTTTTCTGAGGTCAGGTCACGTACGGTTGCGCAGCGTCTCCGGAAGCTTATAGACGGCCTATATTAGTATGGCCGGCAACCGCGCTTTGTCCCTGAAACTCAAAAGAGTTTGTGGTAAGATAAATACAGGCTGGTTATTTCAATAAATCGTCAACTGAAATACAATCTTGTTTCATTGCGCATTTACAGGTTAATCAACGACATTTTTCGAGTAATCTTAAAACAACTCAGGATAGTAATTCTAGCAGAGTTTCTAGCAAAGCAGTAATTTCGAGTAGGTCCAGAATGGCCCGCTAAAAACATTGCTATTTTAAGGTATTTAAATCATGTACATATATATTTTTACGATAAATAACTACTTTGCCCATACTTACAGTCGTATATTTGTTGATTTCTATGTCATTCCAGCCAATTGAAACCGTCTCGCCGTTTCGCTAAACAGTGAATAACTAATTCAGTTTATTTCGCTTTTCACCTTTCCCCTAACTCATTAGAATCGGCTATTTTCCATCGAATAGCAATTACGAATGTCGAAAAGCGAATTTTCTCTCACTCGGTGTACATTTATAAGTGCATAGCCAAATGCGGTGACCGCAAACCATAGATGTCGAAAGGAAAACTGTGTTAGCAACCACTAAGGTTTATGCAGTCTTATTAAGGTTTTAAGATATGTCCTAATGTACGCGAGTTCTCGCATTTACCTGTATTCCTTATTAGTCGTCCTAAATATATCCAACTTAATTTTTTTATCAAATAGGTATTGGCTACCACCATCCCAGTAAGTCATCAATTATTTGTGAGATATCTTTATAACCTCTTAAAATATCCTTAAAATGAGGCTTTTAGACCTGTTAAATATTTTACCTAATAACTTTACTTAAAATAAGTGCAATGTGAGTGGTCATTGTTCTTATCTTATCGCGAGGAATAGCTGTATTTATTGTGTATTGTATTTATAGTGTATAGTGCATTGCCTATTAGGAGCTATTACTAAAGCTATGTTCAGACCGTCCGAATCAATGATCTAAAAGCGAAGTTTTTACTATCGTCGATTTACGGAATTACGAGCACGTACCTCAAATACTCCCATTAAAGGAGAGCGCTACTTCATCTTCAAGGATCTGGTAAGCTCGAACTCCTCATAATGTCCCGCATTTGCGGTCACCGGCGGCAGGATACGCGCTTGTACCGTAATGAGCAACACATAACGAAACCTTACAAATAATTCCACCCACGAAAAAAACACACCGAATCACGTACTCCTATCCTTCGGAGGAAAACGCGTATCAAATAGCACCGTGTAGAACCCCTTCTCTTTCCTTCGTCCTAACTCCCTGACGTGCGAGAGGGACGCCAAATTAATAATCGCTCCCGATATTGGCTGATACATTTTTGAGGTGTGCAACGGACTCAATACAATCAATTATTGTTCTACGTGTTCCTCGGCTGCCTTCTGTCGGTAATGCGTTTAAATTCGTGAAAAAATATTCTTGTAAATTATAAGTGGTATTACCACTTGCCTTCTGCCGTAATTTGATTTGAAGAGCAATATTTTTGTAAATTATTTTATAATTTGTACTTTTATAAGAAGAATAATTTGGAATTGGCCACCGCACTTGGCCAGTGTGGTGGGCTATGGCCTAAATCCCTTTTACTTGTGAAGAGGCGACATGTGCCCAGTGGGACATATCCAAGGTTGAAAAAAAGAAGAATAATTTAGATATACGTGGAAATGAAAAAAATGAAAAAAAAATATTATTGAACTTCTGTAGTTAGTTCTTTCCAACATTTCTGGTTTTTACTAGGTATTTTCTAGATTGCACTATAGTTAAAACCTCTTACGTTGATGTTTTTCATTATAAATTTCTTTGCCTTTGTTGTTCGTCTTTGCTAGTGTTCCGTAGCCGAAGGGTGCCAACACTGCCAACGGTTCCTTATAACTAAGCATCTTCTGTCCGTCCGTCTGTCTGTCCGTCTGTCATCAAGCTGTATCTGAACCGTAATGGCTAGACATTAGATATACATATTTACAGATGATGCATTTTGTTGCCGCCATAACAACAAATACTAAAACATTGAATACAAGAAATATATGTTTTTTAATATTATTATTATTTATTTATCAATCAGAATATAAATAAACATTAAAATAAAAATAAATAAATTAAGATTAAAATAAAATTCAATTCAAATTAAATTACATGACATTACATTTAAGGGTTCTCCCATACAATAAACGTGATTTTGTTTAGATAATGGTACGGAACCCTACGTGCGCAAGGCCGACTTGCACTTGGCCTGTAAACTTTTCACATCGCACTGCAAGACAAAGAATCTTCCTTGTAAATGGACAATCTGGCACCGTTCCTTAATTGCTATATTTACCATTATCATTATCACCATCAACCCTTTCTCACTGCTGGATCCCATCTTCATCAGAATCAAGAAAGGGTTGGTATTTTGTTCTCCACGTTAGCCATATGCGGCTTGGTTTGTTGCAAGAAATTGATTTAGCAGCTATTGGGTATACAAATTCCATCACATACTATAAACGTTAACCTTTATTTATATCTATCTAACCACTATATTCGTCTGTCTGCAATCTCAGGCCACGTGTTTGAACTAACTAAAATGACCGTATAAACTAACTTCGAACCAGGAAAAAGACAATAATATAATAGTACAGTTCTACGAGTAAATAGGCAGACTGTGTCCTCTGGCGCGGTAATGATTTGATTTTTGAGCACTGTGTTAGCTCTTTCATGAGAGGTTTGTATTTTTTTTACATCCCACTGCAAGACAAAGAATATTCAACCATTCGACCACTCTTCAAAAAAACCTACTGTTATACTAATGAAATCCATGAAACAATGTACTCTTTTCTTTGTCACTCTGACTAATAGGCTACATTTTACACGGAGAAAATATCTCATTTAGCGGTCTCATGGACGGGCGAAAAGCTAGTTGGCCATTGTAGCCATGTTTTATTGCAAGAAATTGGTTTAGTAACCATTTTAAAGTTTGCTTGCAAAAAAATGCACCGGACTGCAAGACCAAGAAACTTCCATGTAAATGGAAAGGTAAAGAAATGGCCACCTTCAAAAAAGGATATGGCAATACCGATAGTTGATTAAAAACCATAGAAACATGTAGAGTGATGAAATTTGGAACCATTCCTTAATTTTTTTTAAAGAACATTGTCACCATCAACCCTTTTCAGCAGTGGCTGAGCCCCTTCTTCATCAGAATCAAGAAATGGTAGACCTTCCGTTTACCACATTGGCCATATGTGACTCGGTTTATTGCAAGAAGTACGAGTAGGTAGCTATTATGTATAGAGACCCCATCATTTTCTTTTTCTCAATTTTGACCTATATTTAAATATGTTAAACGTACAAAGGCACAATTTATCGACGACAAACCACAATATTAGTCTGCTTACAATCTTTGGGCACGTGTTTGAACTATATAGATGTATGAAGTAACATAAACCAGGAAAAAGACAATAATAGTTCAGTTCTGAATAAGCGGCCCGTGTCCTCTGGCGCGGTACTGATTTGATTTTCCTTCTGAAAGAGCACTATGCTTGCTCTTATAGGAGACGAGAAGCCCGTTCACGCCGAGCCCTCAATCGGACGGTTTTGGTTTTCGCCAAGTTTTTGCGGCATAACGTAGAGACTTAGCAAGTTTAGTTATTTTAAATTAAGTTACTAAGAACAGGTGGTTTTGAAATAATTCGAATTCTATTCTTAGTTTATAGACAGTACAGTCAGTTATCGTTTTCCTTTTTATACGTATTTTGAAACTAAAATTTGAGGATGAAACGCTTTTTACAAATAAAGAGGTAGTGATCATTAAATGAAAGTAGTAAGCATTTAAACCTAGCAAGCTGAGGAATCATTGCAGTCCATGGACAACTAAACTCTGCAAGTCTATTGAGACAGATACTGTGACTAGAGTTATTATTGACTTAAACAAGTGGAATTAGGTACAGAAGAATACAGTCTTCTTTGCCTTCTCAAAGAAACTCGAACAAGAAATTATGATATTGATGTCGCAGCTAGCTGACATGAAGTTATAAACTACAACATACAAATATTATAGTGACGCATAATTTTTAAACTTCGAACAACTCTAATACCCAGGCATTCCAACAAGTACACACATCTCCATCGGCGGTACGTAGCACGAGATGTGATAGGTAACGCTAGCCTGCGTATCGCGTGCACCGCGTATAGTGTTACGCGCGGCCGCTGTATCAACGATCGTCAATCGGCCGGATTCATTCCGTGTAACAATACCTCCGTCGGTCCACGAGGTCTGCGGATGAATCGAGCGGGGGCGGAAAGCGGAATATCCTCTACGACTTAAAAAATAAAATATTTTCTAGAATATGTTTAAAAAGAGAGTAAGTACTAAACAGTTTGTAAATAAATAACTATCTCAATAACGGGTAAATCCCTAAAACAAAACACAAAACTACGAGAAATTTCAAACAGTAACCTACTACAGTTTTTTTTTTGGCGGGAACTTGGAAGACTCATGTTGTGCTCTTATTTTATTTTTATAATCTTGGTATATTTTGAGTTATATCGGATAAAGTTGATGGCATTTTGTTTTCTATAGGTTAATTATAGTGCGCGAGTGTTGTGAAATAAAATGAAAAGCGAAAACCTGATTTTTCCAGTTGCCTCCAAAATTTCGTTAGGCACGTTCTATTAAAGTAGCTGTCGCTTTACTTGGACTTGATGACTTGGACATTTGACTGACTTGATTGATTGATTGCTGACGATTTACTGATTAATCTATTTCTACTTCGTCCGGTTTCAACGAACCTGACAAAAAGTGATGCAAGAATATTACTTGACACTGGCAATATGCACAGTGTTTGCGATAATTGAAGAAGGAAAAACCTTAGTACTAGTAGGTACCTTCATCGGCCCATGAAATCTGTGAAATCGGAAGCGTAAACGAAAAAAAGGACTCTACGACTTAAGAAAACATTATAAAACGAAACAAACAAACAATCAATCGCACTATACACACATACAATATTCACGCACACTAAGATCGGTCATTGCAATCCATGAAGAGCATCTCTTTCTCTCTCATCTCTCTTCATTTTCAAACCCCCAACAACACAATTATTAAAAGTTCATTCAAAGCTCATCAACATGAAAGTTACGAAATCGTAAACACCTACCGGGCCAATACTTGAATGATCAGTGCTCAGATAGATCAGTAAATAATTTACTTCCAGTACCAGTTGCTCCAATTAATAAGGCTTCATACCAAAGATCTGCGTTCCAAGAGCTCCTTAAACCACGAGCAGACGCCATGTCTGCTTGGACTTGGAATTTAGTGAAAGAAAATGTCGCAATGAAAACCTGTGGTATAAGTACCTAAATTGCCGATTTGCGATTGCAGATTTGGGTATTCCTGGGCCACAGGTTTTCATTACCTGCCCAAGGATAGCATCACCCACCGAACCACTGCAAATGGCCAACTTGACCAGAGTGAATATTTGCCTAAAACGAAGATCACAGCAGCGGGACATTGAAAATTTTGTCGAACAATAATAATATTGGTAAAGAAAAAATGATACCTATACTCGTGTCTACGATGCCCATTCATAGCACCTAGAATAGCATTCTTCTCAAAAATACGAGAATTATAATTATAGTTCACACGCCATTATGGAAATTTTAACCTAATATGTGTAAATATTTTCTACGTACTTCCTACGTAGAGGCAATGTCAGTAAAGCCTTAATTTTGCAAACTTATCGCAAAAGTAACAGAATCATGAATACATATATAAATTTTCCGTTAAATTTTGCGGTTTCTGGCGATAATATTTATATAACATTGTGGTTTATAGTGCGGTATGCAGTTATATTGGTTAAATAAAAGGTAATGGTATTGTAAAGGAAAATTGCTTGTGATGGTCTAAATTGATATTCAATGAACACTAATAAATTTTAGAAAACTCGATAATGTTCTGCTAGAACGATTTGGGCGTCATAATAGGTATCAGCGCGTCATTGTTTTGTATAAAATTTATTTCCGTTAGCAGGAAAATAAAATGAGTATATACTGTAAGTCTGTACACCCCTACCCTATTTCTTTATCTGACTACCATGTTTTATTACCCAAAGGTTGTCTGGAAGAAATCGCTGCTTTAGCGATAAGACCGCCTTTTGGTCACCACTGCTGTCTTATTATTTTTTCATTATTTCTTAATTGCATTGTATGTGGTGTACAAATAAAGAGTATTTTATTATTATTATTATTATTTATGAGTTCACTTAGGAACGTACTTGTGAAATAATTAATCTACCTACGTGTATTGAATGTCATGAAACTCATGAAACATCATTCTTAAACAAGTTTTGTTAGCGAAATTTAAATTAAATTCTTCTATTTAAAGTGCCTTACGTTATTGTAATACCAACATATACTTTAGATTACTTCGACAAGGCTACATTAGGCCTATCAATTTTGGAATAATACCTGGAGTGAATTATTTAAGTATGTCACATTTTTTATTCATAAAAAGTGAAATTATTTTTTCATGAAGAAATACAATTCAACTTAAAAGAGTGCACACCAATACCTACGTGATTCCTGCCTTGATATATTTAAATTGACTATTCTGAGGCTAAGGCTGAATTTTACCTTACAACAAATGCCATCAATAAACCTTCCCACGTTTCGTGGCCACGTGTCTAATCTCAACAACTAACATTACCCATATTGACCGGGTCTAAGAATCCGGCGCACTGAACCGAACACAGAACCGTATGCACTCTATAGAGCAGTATTTTTTAAAGAAGCAAAAAAAGCAAATGGAAGAGAAAAAGCAGGAATACCTACTGGTCACTGAATTCTATGTACATATACTGCAAGCTTTTTAAGTTTAATGTTGACGAACAGCGAGACATTTTAATTAGTAACACTGTTTGAAACTGATCTTTCTTAAGAATTAAAGCGCTCTTTAATATTATTTTGGTTGAC
This sequence comes from Pyrgus malvae, assembly GCA_911387765.1. NCBI lineage: Eukaryota > Metazoa > Arthropoda > Insecta > Lepidoptera > Hesperiidae > Pyrgus > Pyrgus malvae. The sequence continues at coordinate 16,098,690 of OU426962.1, forward strand.
ATTTTTCTGTCTCAAATATTAAACATCAATGGGTTGCGAAATTCCTTTGTTCGATAAATTCGAAAACTAAGTGCACTGGGTTGCTAAGAGTTCGCGTGACGGAATATTTATTTATTGTTTAATCCAACTTGAAGAGATTAGAACGCTAATGCAGACGGTCGCCTCATGTGTGGTCGACAACCATACGATGCCACGTAAACACAAATCATTATTTCACATCATACAACAGTATCAGTTCTTCCGCAGATTTCGCAGATTAAATAAATTCTACAAAGTTCTTGATGTTAATTTAGCGAATACTTTGCCAAAAACAAAAATTGCGAACACAATCACATGTGCTACTAATGAATAACGTTATTTATACAATATACAATTCATACTTTTTATATATATACCCATTGAAGTACTTAGTATTAATAACATGAACTCTACAGATGAGACACCTTGATAATATAATCATTACCGTGAATAGTCGCCCACTCTATTCAGTTCACAGAAATGTATCTCTAAATACTTAGTTGTTATTTTACGCTGTAATTACAAATCCTACTAATATTTTAAATGTGAAAGTAAGTTTGTTTATTACTCTTTCACGCAAAAACTACTCAACCGATCATCATGAAACTTTGTACATATATTTTTGGAGTTATCAGAAGGAAAACATGATACTTTAAAAATATTAATAAGGGTGAAACCGCAGGACACAGCTAGTCCATATTAATATTAATATTATAAATTCGAAAGTAACTCTGTCTGTCTTTCTGTCTGTCTGCTACGCTTTCGCGCTTAAACTACTGAACCAATTTGAATAAAATTTGGAACACAGATAGAGTGGACCTTGGGAAAGGATACCGGATGGTTTTTATCCTACGGGAACCTATAAAACGGGTCCTCACGGGCGAAGCTGCTGGCGGAAGGCTAGTAATAAATAAATATTCAGTCACGCGAACTCTTAACAACCCAGTGCACTTAGTTTTCGAATTTATCTAACGAAGGAATTTAGCAAATCCATTGACGTTTAATATTTAAGACAGAAAAATGTCAAACAAAAGAATATTATAGAGCGCTTTAATGCCTAAGAAAAATCTGTTTCAAACAGTGTTACTAATTAAAATGTCTCGCTGGTCGTCAACATTAAAATTAAAAAGCTAGCAATATACAATATTGTTATATCATGGAGAGTAGTTAGACCCTTTATATCGAGCGGAGGCTTCACCCAGAGCCGTCAAGCACAGGATGTATCGAATTACGGCAAGTTACGATGTAAATGATCACCAACAAAAACGCTACAAAACAACAAGAAAGATCTTGACGGGCGAGGGGTGAGAATATTCTTATGGGAGTTTAATAAGATTTATAAAGCTTCAGCAAAGTATGCCTTCAATGAAACCTTTTTTATTTTCTGATACGATATCGGATATTGGCGTGTAACTCCCGAGCTTTGACCGTGCGAGCGTGATTTATGCACAAAAACGTTATTGAGAAGCTGTACGAAGTGTCCTACTTAGCGACCTACAAAAAGTAACGACTTATAAAATTCTCACAATACGTACAATGACGTACATATATGGTAAGACAAGACTCTAAGATTCTGTTAATCATTTGAACTAAATAAATTCAAATAAACTGCCCATTCACAATAATAGGTAGTCGTATCGGTTAATCATGAGACTAGACTTCCATATTACCTAACATGCTTCGTTAGGTAATATTCTACGGTAACAGTGTACGGATAAGACGAAATGTATTAGGTATTAATATTAGTAATATTAATAATAGTTATTGTTGACATCAAATTTTTTTTGATTTCACCCAAAAAATAAACCCCAATGTTCTTCTATACATATATTTCGTACCATGTAAACCTACTATGACGTATTCTTACGTATCGATTGAAACCGCGGAATAAAAATATTGTATTGATTTGAAGATTGTATCGTTCACGAATTAAAGCTCTAATTATTCTTTTACTCCTATTGATGTCCTTTTGACCTCTATTATAATCTGTGTATAGACCTGTTTCTACGGTATAGACTTATATTAAGCGGAATCAGTAGTTCTGGTTTTATATTACTTCTAACTTTGTAAAATAATAAAATGAAAATATTATTTTATAAGCGTATAAGAAAGAAAATATATTTACGAAGGTAAAAGAAAAAATATTTATATACTTCTCAGGATGTACAAAATTTAATTAAATAAAGTAAAAATTTAAGTAAATAGCCTACTTTCACTCTTAACAGAACAAGGTTCGCAGAAGTTAACCTTTAACTGTTCTACCGCGTTGCCAACAAGGCTACTCTACTAGAGGTAGTAGAGTCCATGTACCATAATTTGTTAGCTCCCTATATACTTAACACAGAGCAGGTAGGTACGTGATTGTGTTGAATTTGTGTAACAAGAACAAGCGTGATCAAAGGAGACTAATTACCGCACGCTAATCAACGCACTCAATGGGTTTGACACATTGCTATACATAGTTTCCTTAGAGCATCAAAGTTACTGACTCACCCTTCAGTAGAGACGGCATAGCGCCTCGCTTCGATACATAATTTTTGTGCCAAATCTGGTGCGGGTGGAAGGACGCAAACAATTTAATTTTGTAACACATTCACAAAAATATTCTTTCATCGCTACAGACGCATACATTTCTAAATATGTCAATTTTAATTAACAACGTGACGTGACGACACGTGACACACTAGTTCAGACAGACAGCCTCCGTGGCGTAGTGGGTGATGAGCCGACTGCGAAACGTGAGGTCGTGGGTTCGATTCCCACCCAGGACAAATATTTGTGTGATGAACATGACTATTTGTTCTGTGTCTGGGTGTTAATTTATCTATCTAAGTATGTATTTAGAATTATATATGTATGTTTATCAGCTTTCTGATTACCATAGTACAAGCTCTGCTTAGTTTGGAATCAGATAGTGTTGTGTGAATTGTCCAAAGATATTAAAGATAGATAGATAGTTGTATAACTAGAAGGCACATTGATCATGGACGCGCGTTGGGACGAGAAGTTCGCCCGTAAAGGCCGCTCCTCTCTGACGGCTGTCATACCTGTCATACCTTGATGTTCTAAGATAGTTTCAAAATAGATTCAATAAACTTTGCATTAAATTAGAAACGAAAGTGTAATAGTAACTGTCGCCTACTTCCAATATGCTCTTAAACTCTTAATGCAAAGATAAATAACTGAAAATCGTCACCACAATTCAAGGAATTTGTGGAGAAGTAGAATACTATTTTGTTAAGTTGAAGCTGCTAGATAGTGCTAGCCGAAGAGTTAAGACTCTGGTTCCCGAGGCGGAAGTCCCAAGTTCAAACCCTGAAGCACATCACAAACAAAAATATACTATGTGCGCTTTTAGTGCTGCTCTATGGTGAAAAAAAAACACTGTAATATTACATCACAATTTCTTGAATGTGATTCAAGAAGTTGAAGTTGAAAAAAAACACTGCTGAAACTATAAACTATACACCGTATTCATGAGGATATACATACATCCGAGTTACTTAATGAACTCGTATGTATGTATATCCCAATACTGCTAATAAGAAACGTAATCGTCAATGAAAGTAGGTATTCGCTTCAAGAGCTTAGTTCTGAAGTAATTGACCAAATTTTGTTAAATTAATTTGTTTGCGTAGTGTGAACTAAGCTTTATCTGTGAGATGTTGTCACTCAGTGCATAGTTGAAGGTGGTTAAAGTGAAGTTGTAGTAGACTTGTTGTTAAGGTTACCGAAGTTGTAATTAACAAAATGTCAGATAATTGTTGTTAAAATTCGACGACCCGTTTGGCGCAATGGTTACCATACCGGACTGCCGATCAAAAGGTCCCTGGTTCGATACCCGGCGAAGCAGAAATTTGAATGATGAATTTAAATTTCTGATCTCGGTCCGGGTGTTTGTGTTTCTGTTTTTGTGTGTGTCCATGGTACCCACGACACAGGGTATATCTACCCTACTCTGGGGCTATGAGTGTGAAGCGTTATAATGCAACGTTGCCAGCTCAAATAAAGGCTAGTGCATATTAGGCAAATCGTAACAAGCATTTAGTTTGTTTGGAAATAAAACTAAAAAAATATAATTGGTAATTGTGCCCATAACGGAAAATGTCCTTTAAATGGTCTAAATAACATGCCGAAATGTATATCCTCACAAACACGGTGTAGACAAACACAAAGTAGGTACAAGTTTGCGTAAAATTTGTGTAACTAGTACAAAGGAGACTAATTACCGCGCGGTAATCAACGCATTTGATGGATGTTTGATTTCGACACATTGCTTGACGAGCTGTAGTTTCAGACAGACTTACTAAGTAACTGTGTTAAGTCAGAAACGAGAGTGTTAACGCCACTGTTGCCTATATCCATTACTAGTTTCATGAAAAGATAAAAGCTTAGATCATCAACACAGTTCCGGCAGATTTGTAGCAAAGAAGATGACTGCTATTATTATTAAGTTAAAGCTAATGAGCAACACTATGGAGCAACAAGAGCCGAGTGGATAAGACGCTGGTTTCATTTCAACATAAATCTTAAAAACAATTTTCATCCGTCAATCCACACTTTAGCTTAGTCTCTAAATCCCTCTAAATTTCGAAAGGAATTTGCCTGTGCCTTACAATAAACAAAGGGGTTTAAAACAAAGCTACTCAAAATTGTAGGTTTCAGGAGCTTTGTTGAACAATGTGTATATACAAACTCACAGCAATAAGGTACAATTTGGGTGTAATTAGTGCAACAAGAAGAAGCGCGATCACCGTGCGCTAATCACAGCTGATTGTCGCAACGTGTGTTGCGTTCCACGCGTCGCTTGATGAGCTGTCGTTTGGAAAAGACTACTGACTAAAGTTGGACGATCCGTGTGGCGCAATGGTTACCAAGCCAGGACTGTCGATCGAAGGGTTCCGGGTTTGATTCCCGGCGAAGCAGAAATTCGAATGATGAGTTTAAAATTTATGTTCTCGGTCTGGGTGTTTGTGTTTCTGTCTTTATATGTGTCTATAATACCCACAACACAGGGTATATCTATCCCACTGTGGGGCTTTTTCGAATTCTGTATGTGAAAATAGCTTATTCATTAGCTCTATCCAGCTAACAGCATTTAGTAGAACCTTGTAGCACCAGACCAATAGAGACTTATACTGAAAAAGGAACGTGAAAGTAAGAGTGTAGCCTATATCCGCAGTGTGCTTCGTGCAAAATTGGACAACTGGATATCATCGACACATCTCGCTGAAATTTTGCATTATAAAGTTTTCTAATGCCCTTATAACTCATGTTTACGAACAACACGTTGCTTGACTAGTATTACTAACGGAAAACTTACCAGTCGTTAGGGTTGCCTACTTTTCATATGTGGTTATTCAAAGCGTGACTGTAAGCAACATACACAGACACACACAGTTTGTGTGTAATTACTGCAATAAGAACAAGCGTGATCAAAGGAGGCTAATCACCACGCGCTAATCAACACATGATTGTCGCGACCAGTGTTTGTGTTCTACGCGTCGTTGATGAGCTGTAGTTGGAAAGTATTTCAGCCGAAATTAAATGTTTGAGTGTGCTTGGCAGCAACCGTTTTTACGTCCCACTGCTGGGATCGTCTCCACGAATTGGACAATTTTGATTTTGAATTTGGATTTAACCGATGAACCAATATTTTTTATCAAATATCAGCATTTATGCTACCTCTGATGGAAGTAATTGAGTTATCATTCAAAAACTCGTCATATTTTCATTAAAAAATAAATATTTGTTAATTTCTTACAAACTATAGTACGAGTACTTAGGTACTTATGGTACTTTTCTCAAAAGTCATTACGACACTATTCTCGATTTGATTTCAATACAACAAGAAAAAATATAGACTGAAATCATAAAATAGTAGCTAGTACTATTATTTTTTTTCCATAGGTACATTTGTTTCATTTTGTTAATTTATAAAGGGCTCACATAAAAACAAAAACTAAATACAAAACTATGTTAAAGTCAAATAGAGCTTTCAGTTAAACATTTATTATATTTAAGTTTAGACTCTATTTCAGATAAATTTAAACACTTTTGAAACTAAAGTAACTTTGCTAAAATACCTTACAATACTGACAATAAAACTTAAATAGGTGCTCATTTACAAGCTCACAACGCATTACAAATTACGAATTCAACTAAATTCGCGCCGCCCGCATAATGGGATGCGATTGCTCGAATCAAATTTGTATTATTGTGCGATGGCTTTCGTTGGAGCTGTGTTGTTTTCATTTGGTGCAATTTCGTTAAATAGTTCGCGCGCGATGTTTTGACAGCGCGGGGTGTTAATGTGACATTACCGAGGGGGGAGGGGTGACAATTATCCCACGTCATCGGCAGGCCTAGGCCTGTTCGTGCCTGTGAGTACGCCAACTAGCTACTTTATAACTATGGCTAAATGGAATTAATTATTGAAATGTTTTGCTAACAAACATTCTTTATAAGCTGCTTCGATAGAAATTTTACAAATAAGGCTATTTTATTATGTTTTTTGTTCCTAAAATAACTCCGTTTCTTTATTAAAAGAGGTAGTTTAGGTTAATAATTAATTTAAAATTGAATGTACTTATAGTAGAGTTTCTATTTAAAGCTTAGAACTTTAGTAGTTTGTTTTCCGTCTGGTAAAAGCAAAAGCTTACTTACTTTAAGTTTAATCCTAAAGATGTTACGGGTAATGCAAGAAGATGGAGTAAACCTAGATTTATCCGGGCAGTCTTAGTACTACCCAGTTCTTTTGTGTAATGTCCATGTATGTATAATTAGAGCAGCGATGGCCGAGTGGTAAAAATCCGCGGTTTCCGACGCGACCGATCCCGGGTTCAAATCCTTGGCACACCTCTGAAAATCCCTCTCACTTGTGAGGAGACCTGAGCCCAGCAGTGGGATATAAAAAAAAGGTTGGAAAAAAATATAATTAGGTTAGAATACCTAGGTAATTAGATAGTACTTGGTATTCGGACAGTACCCAAAAGACTTGGGTAATACTAAGACTACCCACTATCCACCTTGCACGCTCATTTTTACCACGGACGTGTAGGTAAGTAATGGGACAACCTTCCAGCTGAGGCATTTCTAGTGGACTATTGGCTTCCCTGGGGTTGCCCGTGTCCATAGGCGACGGTGATCGCTTAACACCACGCGGCCCGTCTGCCTTTTTGTACGGTTTATTTATTAAAAAAAAACCCGGATCAACCTAGGCTTTCTCCATCTTCTTGCATTACCCGTAACAGCGACATTATAAATTAATATTGGAAAAACAAAAAATAAGGAAGTTAAACTATTTGTAACCATAAAATAATTGGATACAACTCGAGATTTTTTTAAATGTTCTATACGTTGCTTTTGGTTTACATTCGTTTTTTCGTTAAAAAGTATGGAGAGAACAATATTTTGACAGTTAAGTGTCATCGCAGCGTGTTAGTGTGACATTGCCAGATTGGGGGCGGCGGTAATAATTATCTCACGTCACCGACAGGCCATGGTGCCTTGTCTGCGCCTGTGACTGTACATCGAGTAGCTATTCTCATAACTAACTCATAACCTAGGTTTACTCCATCTTCTTGCATTACCCGTAACAGCAACATTATAAATTAATATTGGAAAAACGAAAAATAAGGAAGTTAAACTATTTGTAACCATAAAATAATTGGATACAACTCGAGGTTTTTTTTAATGTTCTATACGTCGCTTTATTGTTTTCATTCGTTTTTTTCGTTAAAAGTATGGAGAGAGCAATATTTTGACAGTTGAGGGCGATCGCAACGTGTTAGTGTGACATTGCCAGCTTGGGGGCGGCGGTAATTAATTATCTCACGTCACCGACAGGCCATGGCGCCTTGTCCGTGCCTGTGACTGTACATCGAGTAGCTATTCTCATAACTAAGTAACGAGTCAAGAGCATGAATTCATAATACTTTCTGCGTAGGTTTGGCTTGGCTTGGCTTTTTGCGTTCCACTGCTGAACACGAGCCTCGAACGAGAACCTTATGGAAAAGACCTGCAGTCGTGTATATTTAATAGGTGTAAACAAAGATTTTTAAACCGTTTCTTGTAAATGTTAAGGTGTTTAAATTAAAATATAATATCTGACCTTTCACAATACAAAAATAATAAAATAGAAAATTATGTATAACGAAGTATGCTCAAAATATGAATGAATAGTGATTTATTGTGTAAAAGTACGAAGCGTGCAATGTTTTGACAGTAGGTGTTGATGTTGAGGCGGCGGTAATTATCTCACGTCACTGACAGGCCATCGCGCTTTGTTCTTGCCTGTGACTGTACGCCAACTAGCTACTCTCATAGCTATGTAGCGGTTAAACAATTTATAAAATGTTTGATTACCCAAAAGATATCAAAATGGGTTTAACCATTTCATAAACCTAAAATTTAAAGTGCCCATCTGTAGTACTTAATGTTTGTTATACATTTTGTGCATCAATGCCCTTCTCTTACAGTCTTTTACCAACTATCTCTGTACCCTAAGACAGTCTGGAAGAGATCGCTATCAGCGATAAGGCCGCCTTTTGTATACTGTAACACTGTATTTAAATTGTATTGTATAATCTTGGTGTACCATAAAGAATATTTGTATTTGTGTTTCTTTTATAGGTGAATATGAAATGATTTCTAATCAAATACCTACTTAAATAATTTGCAAGCACACGATCACAATATTTGTAACTAACATTATTTTTAGTAGCGTCGTCAAATTGCTCCACGTGCGATGTTTTGACAGTTGAACACGCGGGATGTAATGTAACAATACTGGCGTAGGGGCGGCTGTAATTATCCCACGTCATCAGCAGGCCTAGGTGTCTGGTTCATGCCTATGACTGTACGCCATATAAGTATACATATCTATATGCCAACAAGGATGCTTTGTACTATGTAATGTAATGTATCCGATTTTATGGATTGATTTGTGGCGACTTACCACACCTAATAAAAAGCCCAGCGTTTAAAATTAGAATTTTAGCAACGCATCATGAGAAGGAGCCACGCGTATCCTGAATCACGCTATCAAAGTTTTCTAAATATCTTGCATATGGACAAGCTCCGAAACAACGCTGACGAAGCACGGCTGTTCCTCAGCACTGACTAACTCATCTGATAGGGGAATCTCCCTTTGCCAATATGACTGTATAAATTTTATGGAAAAGAAAAGCAAAGAAAAAATTAATATTTATTTCATAGGTATTAGAAATACAAAACAAGCGCTTAATGAATGTATTTTTTTACCAGACATCGCCATTAGGATTAAGTATTCTGTGCTTTAGGTGCCCGCGTGACCGCCCGGACTAAATGTTGAGCTGAGAGAAAAAAGGCGGCGAAAAAAACTCCCGGCAGCGCTGTTATAAAAAAAGTACATTTATATATTTGAGACTAGTGGCCGCCCGCGACTTCGTCCGCATTGACTTCGGTATTATCATAGCATGATGTTATATAATGTTTTTACGGTAGCCTAAAGCCGGCAATGGTCGAGTGGCTTCCCTGGGGTTGCCCGTGTCCATAGGCGATGGTGATCGCTTAACACCACGCGGCCCGTCCGCTTTTTTGTTCGGTTTTTTTATAAAAATAAGGCTTTTCTCGATAAATGGACTATACAACACAAAAAAGATTTTTTCAATTGGAGCCAGTAGTTCCTGAGATTTGAGAGAGAAGAATGTACAGAAACCGACTTGTTACAGATTTATTAGATAATACTCGTAGAATGGGTCGATAAGGGGCACGCGTGACCTTACCTTGGATTTGTTGACAAGCAACTTAACATTAGCTTCTCTCTGAAATAGACATGTGGTGTTCGACTTTAGATTAGCTCTACTCCTAGCAGCAGGGCAGCAGTGTCTTCCTGAGTAGCATACCATTTACTGCGGTCACCCGGTAGCATTGCCAAGTGCGGTAACTATGACAACAAACCCCAAATGGCAACCACAATAAACGCTTTTTATTTCATACATTACTTAGTACTCGACAAAATTTTCCTTTACTATATTTCGAAATGTATTGACTAAATATAAAACTCTTCATTAATGTAAATTATTTAATTTTATAGGGATTAATATTACAAATGTCTTAAATCTATCGTATTTATATGCCATAAAAAACTCATTAAAATCCCCACGCAAAGCCAAATAAAGCCTAGAGGGTAAGTAGACCGTTAGTCTTAATTCAACCCCTCAGTACTCTCAATTCAATTTAAGTAATTTAAAACTTTTTTCACGGTGAAAAACAATATGGTAATAATACCTCAAAGTTCACCATACCTCATAATCATTAACGTTTTTATTTAAAACGTAAGCCTGAACGTCATCGATATAGTAGGTAGCTTAAGCGCTGTAACATCAGTAATCAGTAATCGTTTATTGCATAAAACAGGTACATAAAAGATATTAACAGAATAATTATTTACATGGTCTCTCTGTTTATGCCCATGGGGCGTGCAATATTATTATTATAAGCGTTAAATCAAAATAATAATTTTACATTATATTAGCGAATTGCATTAAAATAAATAACTTAGAAATAATTAATTACCAGACATGTCAAATTTAAAAGTAATATTAAATTAAACCATTCAAGTTAATTTATTTGTAAATGTCAAATTAATGTCAATAGATTATTTAATTACTACTTCTAAAGGGTCAACAATATTACATTATATTATTTTATTACCTATAATACAATAATTACATTTTAACATATTATTTTGTCCCTTAAAAAGTCATCTACGGTATAGTAACATTTTTTTAAAAGTAAAACTTTCAATCTTAATTTAAAACGGAAGAGGTCTAGTGTTTTTAGCGAATCTGGTAAATGGTTAAAAATCAGGGGTGCCATACCGTAGACACTCTTTTTATAAAATTTGCTTTTTGATATATCAGCGGGCATCACATTATATATATTTTTAGTTTTCCGCGGACATCTCTTAAATTCAATCTTGAATCTTTGAATATTTTCTTTGACAAAAATACAAACTTCATATATGTAGAGACACGGGATTGTTAATATATTGTTTTTAATAAATAGCGGTTTGCAGCTTTGCCTTTGGTTGTATCTAAACATAGCTCTTACACATTTTTTTGTAGTCTAAATGCACGAATCGTATCTACTGAATTACCCCAATGAATGATACCGTATCTTAGATTCGAGAGTACATATCCATCAATCCATGGTATGCAATCAATGATGTTTGTGTAGAGGCACATTCCGTTAGTTTTCTTAGTACAAATACAAAACGATTAAGTTTTCCACATAAATAATTTATGTGTGCCTTCCAATTTACAAAATTATCCAAAATTAGACCTAGAAATTTATGTTCAGGTACAGAGCCAATAACATTATTGTCGTATTTAATTATTCAGTCAGGTTTTCTGGCCTGATAGAATTGATATTGTATGTATTTGGTTTTTGTAAGATTTATTAATAAATTATTGTTTTTAATGTTGTCTTTTAAAGCAAAATTAGCAATGTTTTCGTAATTTTTAATGTCATCACCTCTAACAATTAATGTTGAATCATCCGCAAAGAGCACCATTTTTTGGGTCGTACTATTAGGGAAGTCATTAATGTAAATCAGAAACAATAACGGCCCTAATATGCTGCCTTGTGGCACTCCATGCTCTACATATCTTGGTAGAGACCGAGCTTTTTTAAACGGTTTTATTTAGCTCACCCCGTTTGCATAAGAATAAATAATACAACATAGAACGGAATCTCTTTTGACCGCCATCGATATGCCGCAATTTATATACCTACTTCCCTCTTCACCCCGTTACGCCCCTCTGTCGCCCAGGCGTGCTGCCAGGGCTGTGAACTGTTAGTAATGCTTATGTCTAAAGATAATATCGCAAAAATATAAGTTTTTCTTTACTTAAAAATCATTATTTTAGTTTAGTATTACAAAATATGAGAATGATAAATACTTACCTACTCTATAAATACTTATAAATAATATTACTTAATAAGTTATAAGTACCATACCAAATGAAGCCATTTAAGTAAGTATTACTTACCCACATAGGTGTAAGTACTTACGTAGTGTAGGTTTAAAATAAACGAATTACATATTAAGTATAACGTGCGTGCGCCAGTGCCGCGGCACCGCAATCGCGAGGCAAAACAATCGAGAAAGGTTCAATGACCGATGGCGGGGGCTATTAAAAAATATTTTGGCGACATGTTAAAATGCTGTAGTTATCTAACATTTTTTTTATAATTGAGTGAAAGTGAAACAATTGGCTACACAAAAAGAACTGGTCATATCGTTTTGATAAATTAGGTACGGAAAAGGAATAATATTTAAAAAATATTACTTATCTCGCATCATCTTTGGGCAAACTAAAAAAACTTAAGTTTGGCATTGTTTTATAATTGTTTGTACAACCAAACACACCACATTAACTTGGCGCCGTTATTGTAATTGACGCGCCCGTCCGAGACAGCCCGTCTTCAGTAGTCGGTTTAGCCGAAATTAACGTGTAGGCTAATATCGTAACCTTGAGCCCGTTCGGAGCGGGAGTTTCCGTTCTACGTAGTATTATTTATTCTTATACCGTTTGTTTTATTATTCTTGGGTCAAATTTAGTAATTCAAATTTCACCCTCTTCCTGTCAACCGATTAATCTGAAATTTTGTATACACTTTGGATTTTGGTGACAATACAATTATGTTTATTCATTATCATTATAAATTCAAGATGGCCGCCGCTACAAAATGGCGGATAATTTATGTTTTATTAATCCTATCAATATGGGTATCAAATGAAAGGGCTCAACAAGCAGAATACAATATACTATAAAAAATTGAAATCCAAGATGGCGGCCGCTACAAAATGGCGGATAACGTAGGTTTTATCGATCCCATCAATATGGGTATCAAATGAAAGTGCTCAACCAGTATAATACAATGTACTATATAAAATTTTAAAATCCAAGATGGCGGCCTCTACAAAATGGCGGATAACTTAGGTTTTATCAATCCCATCAACATGGGTATCAAATGAAAGGTCTCAACAAGTAGAATACAATTTACTATGCAAAATTGAAATCTAAGATGGCCGCCGCTACCAAATGGCTGATAACAATGCAATAAACTAACGGGCAAGAAACCTTGCAATAATGAAGCACTAACAGAATGCGAAATAAAAACTAAAAACTAGAAAATAAAAATAGGTAAAAAAACTTTATAAGTTAAACGGTTTTATGTTAAACATAAATTGCAATGTTTAAGATAAATGTACTAAAAACCAAAAAATAATAAAATAGATACAGTCGTGGGAATTATAAACATATGCATACTATTCTATTTCTATGCAGACTAGACTAAAATAAAACCGTGGGGCACGTCAATTGTCTACAATCGTTGATTAAAATGTTTGTTTTGTAATGTTACACTATAATTAGGCAGTTGTTCAACCGACAACGATGGACGTGTGATAAGTAGGGCTAGAATGTGGAAACAAGCTAGCAAGCTCGATTATAAGCGAGTTTTAGGGTTTCATAGTGGTGAGCGAGTAGTACTTTTATCATATGTTTTGTCGATTAAAGACAAACTACGAGCAGTGAAACGATTCCTCGCCAGCCAGCAGTGTGAATGTCCAACGATAAACTAGTTGAAACATCTCTTTTATTTACATGGAGTGTATAACTATTGGAATTTCCATGAGCAAGAAAATAGTAAGTAATTTCCTCACCGTCTGCGGGCCAACTGCACATTAAGTCGATAATTTGTAGACAATTGACGTGCCCCACGGTTTTATTTTAGTCTAGTCTATGTATATGTTTATAATTCCCACGACTGTATCTATTTTATTATTTTTTGGTTTTTAGTACATTTATCTTAAACATTGCAATTTATGTTTAACATAAAACCGTTTAACTTAAAAAGTTTTTTTACCTATTTTTATCTTCAGTATTATTATGGCAATTAATATACTTTAACTCTGTATACTGAGAACGCTGCGATAAATATGATTTAATAAGTTTATGTGCTAGGCCCCTCACACCATCTTCCTACCTTTTCTGCATTTTCTTCACACGTAGACCAGGTACTTCTTGCTCTTAGCTATTTAACGTAAGAAAAAAGCAATATTAACATGTACTACTCTGCAGACGTTGTCTGAAAGAGAATTTGTTTTCTTATTATCTTAAGGAGACTTCGTGTTACTGTCAAACAAAAATATAAAACAAATAGTGACATACGAACTGTCCTGTTATTCTGACTGTGACAAAGTTTAGAACGCCACGGCACGAAATACAAACGTTTGACAGGTAGGAACAATTTATATGGGAAAACTACTTACCTATAAATAAAAAAATAAAAGAAAAACAATTTCCAGTGGAACAAATTGTCAATCTAAATCGAACCACTTGAACACACACAAAAAAAATCATTAAAATCGGTCCAGCCGTTTAGGAGGACTTCACTGTCAACAACAATTTGTACTGTATTAGGTATGTGAATATTTATGACGCATAGACGACATCGCCCGATGCCCGATGAATCTGCGTGGTAAATATTTAACAATGTTGTAACCGAAAATTTTACTGTTGACGCTAAATGATATTAGCCTAATAAAATAATTGTCAAAAAGCTGCGGTTTTTCGTTATCGCGATATGCATTATTGTACATAACAACATTGTATGGGAACCGCAACCCCGAACGCACTGAGCGCTTTTATTTAGACACCTAATTAAATATTTATTAAGTGCATATCTCATTTATACATTAACCCGATTTTAATTTCATGTTTGAGCGCACAAAATTAGGAACAGTGAGCGGTTGAACCGCAAAATGAAGTGGATTCGTTCGGATTCGCAGCTCTGGTGTGCAATCGACGCCAGTGAAAATCATTATTGGATACACTTTTCATAGTGGTGAGGGAACCGGTTAATACGATATTTCGACTGTGGTCTAATCTAATATAGGCGCGTACCTAGCGCTAATGACATTGTTACATATTGGAATTACGAATGCACTTGAAAGTGTGGGTGCCTGTGCTAGTGACAATACAATTAAAATAGTTATTGTCGTGTATATGTAAAATTAGCTTTAGTCCGCAATTCTGCTCGCGTGGATTAAACCTTTTTAAGCGGCGTTGTGCACTTTTTTTGGGATGGGTAAAAAATGTTAAACTCGCGTCAGGACACCTGATCGAAAATTCGTAAGATAGAGAGGAGACGTGGAATATCGACTTTCACCGATCTGATAACTCGATGAGACAAATTTTTATCAAATATAATTTATATGCCTATGACAACTTGCCTATCGAAAAGTGTTCATAGCTATTTTTAATTTAATTAATTTTAATCAATTTTCTTTCATATCACCTTCACTCTTGTGATAACCGAATGAGTTTTATCTCAATTGATAGTTTTTAATACACAGAATTTGCTTAGGTAGGCTTGCCTACTTATTTCCGTACATGGCTACCTGGCAAGTAGTTGTGAACAGGAAAGTCAATATAGGTACCTAGGCATACAACATAGGTACCTAGGCATATTATGTGTGTTTAAAACTATCAATTGAGATAAAACTCATTCGGTTATGACAAGAGTGAGGTGATGAAAGAAAATTGATTCCCTAACCATTCCAAACTATCAAAAATGCACAAAGTTAATGTTAAAGTTTTCACTTCTGCCGGCACTACCGAAGTGCAACCCGTTGTTTTTATTTCTATATAAATGAGATATTTTACCCGCTATCACATCTGACAAACAAAATTTTCTTATTTTGACCAAATTAACTATAAAATACTGCAAAATATTGAAAACACTGTGAAAATTTTTATTAGACTTCTTTTGTTTTTTAAAAAGTGTTGTGATAAAATTTAACCTAAGTCTTACGGAGTCTTACCAATCAACATGCTTCATTTTGGCCGCGCGAACTTGGTTTCTATAATGTAGGTAATTGTTATTATTATTATTCTAAGCTGCCAGCCCTCTGGTCACCCGAAGCGAGGACAAAGTATTGTAAAATATGTACATATTTGTAAAATCTTAATATATATATAAAAAGTAAAGGGTTTTCTTTGTACGTAAAGACACGGTTTTCTCTATTATCATTAACTCCAATCAACTTCCCGTTGGGGTGGTAAATATCCCTTGGTACGTAGATGATAGTAAGGGAGTTTAATCGCGGTGGGTGGAAGTGGGTGGAAAATCTTAATATATATAAAGTAAAGGGGTTTTGTACGTAAGGACACGGTTTTCTCTATTACAATTAACTCCAATCAACTTTCCCTTGGGGTAGTAAATACCCCTTAGTACGTAGTTTAGTCGCGGTGGGTAGAAGTGGGTGGTTCTGGTGGTGGTGGTGGTGGTGGGTGGAAATCTGAAAAAAAAATCTGTCCTTTTCTAACCAATAGGGACTTCTGGGTGGATCTCTAAATTTCTGGGATGATCTAGCAAACTATTTTAATTTTATTGAGAATGTTCGAGAAAGTTCCAGAAACTGTTTTTATATGTAATTGCAAACTATTTTAATATATTTTAACGAATCATTTGGAGAATCCTATGTACCAATATTATAAACGCGAAAGTTTGTAAGTATGGATGTTTGTTACTCTTTCATGTTAAAACCACTGAATGTATTTTTATGAAACTTTACAATAATATAGCTTATACATACAACAGAATAACACATAGGCTACAATTTATAAAGATATTGTGTGAATTATCCAAAATATGACGATAAGTGTCAAGTAAGTAGGAAACCATCCATCTGCGAGCTATTCTGGCGTGCGCTACCAAAACCGCTAGAGTTACACATATTATTATGTAATGTATGTATGATGGAAATGTTTATCTTAAATAGTCCTACAAAAAAGGCGGTCCAGCGGCACTTCAGAAGGGACTTCACTTTTTGCTAATGATCCTCTCTAACGCGGGTGAAACCACGGGGCACAGCTAGTATGTATATATTTTTTTCCTTTTTTATTTAGTTTTAACTTACATTAAAATCAATATATATGTAATACTTGTCAAAATAATAATAGGTATTACGACTTGAAAAAAACTTCAAATGCCTGTCAACTAAAAAGCAACAAATTTTATGATATTATTCGAAGTACTACTGTCTCCTCTAGAAATGCGTGGATGGATACTAACTTGTTTTCTTTAAACTCAGACTGTTTCATAAAATTTCTGGAAAAACATATAAAGATACAAACGTAGAAACATACAAACACACACTTGCTGAATTTAGCGCAAGTGTTCGGAAGCTTAAATAGATCATCGTACTCAAATGTTATCCAATTTCAACAACATTACATACTACAGGTCAATCTGACAACCTCCTTTTTTTTAAATCGGTTAATAACAAAATAGGTACAACACTATACAGCCAATTAAATTTGACCGTATCCACAAGTATTATTTACAACATCTGTCTTGTTTTTTTACCTGCTTTAAAGCGTCAGCTAGTTTAACTTATATTTATTACTGTTATAATAATTAGATCCTTATTATAATACGCAAATAAATCTACTACTTAATTTTAATAGTACTATAAACCAGCTACGCACAAGCCACTTAGTAAATACCTCATAAATAGCTATAAATAAACAAATTTTGCAGCACAGCGTCCGTTCACCTATCAAAGGCGGACCTACATCTTGTGCAAATTTAAAAAATTAAAACTTCCAAGGTTAATAACATTTCTACATAATCCATAGGAGATAGACAAATATTTTTTCTCTTATATGTTAATAATACGACACTCCAGCAAAAATCTACGTTTTTCTAATAAGCGAGTGATATAACGCGTATGAAGAGTGATTTAATACCAATGCGGTTTGTAGTTCTTGTTTTTGTTATATTCGGAGTATCGTTTCAAACTTCGGGTAGCAAACTTTGCAATTTTCCTGTCGGCCCCTGGAGTACCTTAATCTTACCTTTCCCAGGCCATTTGTACCAAAAACAATTAATGTGTAGCGATTTCTTGGAAATGTAATATTTCATTTGGCACAATTCCCACTCTATCTATGTCACTAGATTTCAATCTTCCGACATTAGTCCTAATATGTATGCTATTAAAATTTTAAAAAGGGATAACTGACAAAAATTAAAACAAGTTAAAAAGGTTCTTTGCTTATAGTACAACAGTTTCGTTTATTGTGCTTTTATTAAGTAATGAAAAAATCTCAAATCCGGATACTCCGCTTTTCAATGAACATAGTAAATAATTAAAAATTACTCTGCTAGCCTTTTATATTCCTAGTAAAATGCGTAATATTTATGGTAGGTATTTTACTTATTTATTATTTTGATATATGTATGTTTTATTTAAAGACTTATTAGTAGTGATATTGCACATTTACGTAAAGATCAATTCAGTGATTTCATTTTCTTTAGATGTCTTGGCATACTTATAGTAGTAGAAAATTATAGCGTCAATATAATGGGTTCATTAATTTACGCTATTATCTTATTAAAATTAATATACCTATCACACTTAATCGAAATCTATTATTGTTAGTTGTTAAAATGACGATTTAAGTGTGACGTTAGCTTATATGGAAAAACACTTTCACTTCTTACTTAAATAGCACAATTCATTGACCGTATATTGTTTTTACACTTAGGTTCCATTTATTTTTAATATCGGCGACATGAACATGTTCATAATAAGGAATTTCCATAAATCCATACTAATATTATAAATTCGAAAGTCTGTCTGTCTGTCTGCTACTCTTTCACGCTTAAACCACTGAACTGATTTTGATGGAATTTGGCATAAACATAGAAAGGACGTTGAGAAAGAACATAGGCTACTTTTTGCCGCGTGAAAATATCTCATTCCCACGGGAAGCAAATGGAATGAATGAAATGCGCCGTGTACTGTTATAAATACACTACATGTCATTACTTACTTCATTCACGTCCATTATCAATATTATCATATTTTATAACTTATATTCTGTTGTTTTATTCTTATACTTTACTTTTCCTTCATTATTTCTTTATAAAAATTATTTAATTTCGGTGTTTATTTATATTTTCACTCAGCTATCAAAATTGTCACGTCTGACTTTTATGTTACGTACTTATTTTTTTAATTCATTTTAAGGCATTGTATAAAAATCCTTTTAGCCATTCAATATTAAATGAAAAGAAAATTTTTATGTTTCTTATTTCATTTCATAGATTAATAAAGTATAGTATTGTCTTTGGGTT
The DNA here is from genome assembly GCA_911387765.1 of Pyrgus malvae. Classification (NCBI taxonomy): domain Eukaryota; kingdom Metazoa; phylum Arthropoda; class Insecta; order Lepidoptera; family Hesperiidae; genus Pyrgus; species Pyrgus malvae. The sequence continues at coordinate 16,117,908 of OU426962.1, forward strand.
ATTCATGTTTTTTATATTATAATTATTATAAATTGTTATTTTTAAATAATAAATGAATATAATGTTCTTCGAATCTTTATATATATAAATGAATTGCTGTTCGTTAGTCTCGCTAAAACTCAAGAACGTCTGAACCGATATGGCTTATTTTGGTATTGAAATATTAGTAGAAGTCCAGGGAAGGTTTAAACGGTGAGAAAATTTGGGAGCATTGTGAAATTAATTACTATTAACTATTTTACTAAACTACTAACTTTACTAAGTAACTTATTTTATTTTATAAACAGTTAGTAACAATAATTGTCAAACATTGGTTCTTCGCGCCATCGTTTCAAAGTTTGACATAGTCTGAATAACAGTTCATCTGTCACTGTTCATTTTTAATTTTTTATTTGACAGTAATATAAAAACCCTTTGAGATGATATAGAAACTAATCCTCTTACAAAACTTTTAAGGCAGGACAACGTCTGCGGGATCCACTAGTATTCAATAAAATCAATATTATTAACATTACTTTTCACAATTTTTTATTTGAATGGAGTAGCAGACGAGCATGCAGGCCACGTGGTGTTAATAGGTCACTGCAGCCCATGGACATCTACACACAACCTCAAGCAAGCATAGGTAAGTCTTGTCTGAGGTCGTATGTGTAAGTGTGGCCGGCAGCTGCAACTTTCCACCGAAACACAATAGAATTGTTCACGGCAGAAGTGGGTGCAGCGGTGGTACTTCCCCGGGCGAACCATAATAGTTCTACCACCTAAATATATCTTTTTTAAACACTCATCAAATACAACAAGATTAAAAGCAAAAATAAATGAAACTTTAGAAGTTTAAAAACGTGCTCTCCATGTTAAATAGAAAATATTAAGTACGAGATTAGGATTTCCCTTTCATAAATAATTCAAACAATGTAAATCGTAATAGTTCTATCGAACTATGTGCGGCAGGTATGACGATTCATAAAAATCTCGGGAAATACCAGTTTTACATTCACGTCACTAACCAGTGACGCTAAATGCAGCCTTTTACGCTATAAATGAAATAATTAAGTCAATCATGTTCACGTATTACTATAATATATTATAATAATATGCAGTAATTTATCAATTGTTCATCTTAATCTTAGTATTTGTATCTATATCCAGAGTTTGGTTTCTACGATACATGGTTTCTACGATACATTAAGTAGAAACATGATAATTTGCACAAACAAAAATGAGAGTAAAAATTCCTTTTTATCTAGATGTAACTTTTGAACAAAATGATCTTTAATCGAAAATTACGATGAGTTTCTTCTTGAAAATAAATTATAAAATACTTAGAAATATCGCAAAGGCCATTAACAAAGCAGACGAAAACGACACTACCGACATTAACGAATGTAAGCGATTGAATCTAAAATGCATAAAACATAATATGCATGTCAGTAGTAACAACCATAACAACCATCTAATTCCTCCGATAAACTGAGGAAGACGTTCTAAAGACCGTAACATCGTCCACCACGTTGGTAAATGGTGCCCTTGAGTAAGTGTTGTTAGGGTTTCATCATGACGTTTTCCTTTCACTGAATGGCAAAATAAATGATAAATACGCAAACCTTAGGTAATGAAAATACTTTATTGTTGACTGTTTACATACATACAGTTAGATGTTTAAAATTATTATAAGAGTTTAAACAGTCTACCATGTTCTGGCATACAATATTATATTACTAATTAAAATTAAAGTATAAAATAGTTTTATTTTAAGATCCGCTAAGAATATTCTTAACGGATCATCGGCTTTTGATGCCTACCCACCACTGGGTCAATGAGAGAAAAAAAGCCGGCGGAAAAAAAACTCTCAGGCATTGTTTAGAGTTAATATTTTACGCGGAAGCTCCCCAAAACCATTTTAATGCACGTCATCAAAAATGTAAGTATGCGTATGCGATTGCGATTTTTTTATTTTCAACTAGGTACATGCCAAATTCTTTAAATCATAATTCTAATTTGTCTATACCTGCTCCTTAATATTTTCTTATAAGTATTAGATACTTCTCTCTCACACACGCAAGCAAGGCTATGAGATCCGTATACATATATAACGTAGTTAAACAAGCTACTTATTGGGTTTTCCCAGACTCTTGTTTTCAAGTCTTTTAATACATTATTAATTTATTACACAATATCGTATACCGTTCATTCAATTCGGTGATATAAAAAACTTGGCGCCTATCTCCTATCTCTTTATCTCCACAACTCTACAAGCGTGTGTAAATTACGACTTTACATTATTAAAGTTACGACTTTCGTTTGTACCTTTATAAAAAGAGTTGGTATAAATGTATGATGCGTAATGCTCGAATACCTAGAATGGAATATTTTTGTTTGTTAAAAAAAACTTGACACTACCAGACCTTTTTTTTTTTTGGTATCGGGGGGGAAACCTTCAAAAGGTACCCGACACCTTGGGAGAGGATACCGGGTTATGTGGGATTTGACCGCACTAAAACCCCCTCGGTGGCCTGCCTCTACGTTTGTGAGGACTCCGGGATCTCCATAGGAACGCACCGGTGTCCTCCACGCGCGGCGCCCCATAACGGGCCCATCTTCGGGAGAGCAGATGTGCTCTCCTGCACCTTCAGGTGTTCACGGCGGCATGCGGCCACGCATACACCGCCGTCCTTCCCGGGGCTGCTGGCTGGACGGGTCAAGCTCCCACTCTCACCGTGCGCATCCCCGGAAGCCCCCTTTTAGTCGCCTCTTACGATCAGGCAGGGGATACCGTAGCTCTATTCTTAATCCCGAAGCTACAGGGACTAGCGCCGGGGGACGTTATCTACGTCGGCCCCGGCGGCTCCTTCGCCGAGCGGGATCTGCACGCTCCCGAGCTCGCTCGGCTTCCTCCTTTGCGCACATGACATTGTCGCAGAAGGAGGTTACCGAGCCCCACGCGTCCCTGGAGCGCACCATCGCTTCGACGACGGCCGCCGGGGACGACACTACCAGACCTACGAAATTTATATCGTCGGTTTTTTATAACCTTTTTTATGTAGTAAGAGAGATTTAGGCCATTGTCCACCATGCTGGCCAAGTGTGAATAGACATCATACTAATCCAAAAAAAACTAATTACTCTCAGGCATCCACGATAATGTAAAACATATTAATTAATTAAATATTACGACATTTTCCCTCGCCGTAAAGCAGCGATAAAAAGGCACTTAACAAATGTCAGTTTAATCAACTTGCATCCCATTTAGCCCCGGGAAAATCTTGAGTCCAGTCTAAGATCACCTACTATTATTATTGATTATTCTTGATGGAAAACACAAAAGGTTGAATTAAGTATAAAAAAGTTTTGTCAACGGTACTTTCCCGTACCACCTCCAATACCCATAAAAATATATATCTCCCGATTACCGTGTTCTTGTATGCTAATTATGCATACTATCTCTCCACCCGCGAAGGCTACACATTTTTTAAGGTTCCGTATCTTGAAAGGAAAAAACGGATCACTTTGTTGTCCGTCTGTCTGTCAGAATCCTTTTTCTCAGAAATGCGTGGAGGTATCAAGCTGGAATTTATATCAAATATTCAGGCCTACTGTCCCTTGAAGCTGTGATAAAATCAAACTTCTAAGCCAGCGTAATCAAAAGGTACAGCCGTTTATGCGGCAAATTTTCGACACTCGCAAGGGAGTCAATAGAACATTTTTGTTTGTTAAAAAAATAAACTTGACACTACCAGACATACTAAATTTATATCGTTGGTTTTTTATAAACTTTTTATGTAGTAAGAGGGATTTAGGCCATTGTCTACCATGCTGGCTAAGTATGAATAGACATCATACTACATATATTCGAAAAAAAACATTACTCTCATCTCAGGCATCCACGATGATGTTATCCACATATTAATTTATAAAATATCTTGATATTTTCCCTGGCCGTGGAGCAGCAATAAAAAGGCACTTAACAAATGCCAGTTTAATCAACTTGCATCCCATTTAGCCCCGGGAAAATCTTGAATCCAGTCTAAGATCACCTACTATTATTATTGATTATTCTTGATGGAAAACACAAAAGGTTGAATTAAGTATAAAAAGGTTTTGTCAACGGTACTTTAACGTACCACCTCCAATACCCGTAAAAATATATATCTCCCAATTTCCGTGTTCTTGTATGCTAATTATGCATACTATCTCTCCACCCGCGAAGGCTACACATTTTTTAAGGTTCCGTATCTTGAAAGGAAAAAACGGATCACTTTGTTGTCCGTCTGTCTGTCAGAACCCTTTTTCTCAGAAATGCGTGGAGGTATCAAGCTGGAATTTATATCAAATATTCAGGCCTACTGTCCCTTGGAGCTGTGATAAAATCAAACTTCTAAGCCAGCGTAATCAAAAGGTACAGCCGTTTATGCCGCAAATTTTCGACACTCGCAAGGGAGTCAATAGAACATTTTTGTTTGTTAAAAAAATAAACTTGACACTACCAGACATACTAAATTTATATCGTTGGTTTTTTATAACCTTTTTATGTAGTAAGAGGGATTTAGGCCATTGTCTACCATGCTGGCTAAGTATGAATAGACATCATACTACATATATTCGAAAAAAAAATATTACTCTCATCTCAGGCATCCACGATGACGTTATCCACATATTAATTTATAAAATATCGCGATATTTTCCCTGGCCGTAGAGCAGCAATAAAAAGGCACTTAACAAATGTCAGTTTAATCAACTTGCATCCCATTTAGCCCCGGGAAAATCTTGAGTCCAGTCTAAGATCACCTACTATTATTATTGATTATTCTTTATGGAAAACACAAAAAGTTGAAGTAAGTATAAAAAGGTTTTGTCAACGGTACTTTTCCGTACCACCTCCAATATCCATAAAAATATATATCTCCCAATTTCCGCGTTCTTGTATGCTCAAGCATACTATCTTTCCACCCGCGAAAACTACACATTTTTTAGGATTCCGTAACTTGAAAGGGAAAACGGAACCCTTATAGGATCACTAAGACTTGTTGTCCGTTCGTCTGTCTGTCAGGGTCCTTTTTCAGGAACGCGTGGAGGTATTAATCTGGAATATCAAATACTCAGGCCTACTGTCCCTCGGAGCTGTGAAAAAAATCACACTTCTAAGCCAGCGCAATCAAAAGATACAGCCTCGACACTAGCAAGGGAGTCAAAATCTACAGGGTACTTCCCGTGAACTCAGAATCTTGAAATTTAATACGAAGCAACGTTATAGCACAGATAAAGAAAAAATTGCGAAAACAGTAAATTTTTAGTTATTACATCATTAAAAATATTTTAGGTGTAAGGAACTATCGCCTTACTCAGGAAAAAATAAAAGAACTGATACCGATCAACAACGTTTTATTCGTTTCCAAATAATAAAATAACGATTAAATGCACTATCTTCCTTTACTCGCATCTCATTATTTAATAGCAAGGAACTATTCATATATTTATATATATATTAGATATAATACACTGACCTTTTCAAACGATACTCCTCTATACCTTCACCACTAACAATTACACACTTAGGAAATTACTTAGAGAGGTCTTTCCTCCACGATGGCTAGTGACTGACTGACGACGGTTCAGTTTGTAGGCAGCCATCTTGGGTAGTAAACAATAAAGATGGCTGCCAACGAATGAGTAATCTAATCGGGCGTTAATCAAATGTACAACTTTTTATGTTCAAATTACAAATTAGGCTTACAGCTCGGCCATCCTGCTAAAGCGAAGTCCCGTCGCTCTCAAGTTAAACAAAAATTAAGAGTTTCATTTGCTTTAAGTATCTACTGAATGGACACATCAATATTTTTCACTTCTATGTAGGTGTCAAAATAACAAATTTAAATTTTACGTATAAATTTCATTCATGGTTCTATTCTCTTATCCCAAATTCACTCGTTTTACCAGCAGTTATACTAGCAATATTTTTTCAACATTTTTTTTTACTGTCCCACTGCTGGGCACATGTCTCAGCATAATAATAAATAATAAGTAAGTAAAGTAAGTAACAGTAAGTAGTCTCGGTAATATCAGCTAACATTACTATAAAACATAAATAATTTACTTATAATACAATTTATGTATAACATTTTTGAAGACAAAGACATTTATTTGCACAAATATGGGTGTTTACAAAGTTGTTTATATATATTTAGTTCGTCATATTTACCTTCATGAGGTATGCAAATATACAATATTAAAAATATAAAAGGAAAAACTTTACTATAACACAATATCGCAATGTACATTTACATCTATTTTATTTTAAATTATTTTTATTGTGTAGTAGTTTACTTGCGGCTTGGCAAAGTTCAAAGGTTCACCTCCGTTTTCTCTCCTTATTATTCCAAGTGTTTGTGACTTCACCTGACATGCAGACTTTCTTCCGCTCCTTCACTTGATTTATTATGTCATAAGTGCTTGCGCCTTTGCCTGACCCACAGACTCCCTTACGCTCCCTCACTCGATTTATTATATCATAAGTGCTTGCGTCTTTGCCTGACCCACAGACTCCCTTACGCTCCCTCACTTCATTTATAAAGATATAGATCGTCTACTCCAAAAGTTAACATCAAATTAAACTCTAAACTATATAGAGCTCAAAACTGTATAAAACCCAAAACTGTAACAGCAAAAAGAATCATTTTCTACTGAATTAATTCCTGTCCATACTTTAATATAATTAATACGAAAATAACTGTCTCTCTGCCTGTCTGTTACGCGTTCCGCTTAAAATACTGAACCAATTTAAATGAAACTTAAGGCACTGGATAAACGCTATGATTTTAAACTGCAATATCGTCTTACGTTGTATTTCAAATGGATGGAAGAAAGTATACCTACAACCTGGAATAGCGAATAGACTATTTTTTTAAATCTTAGATCCATAAAACGGATCCAAGCGGGCGAAGCCGCTGGCAGAAGTTATGTGCATTATTAAGTTATCAAATACAACCTTTTCCAATAGGTACATATTATAAAGTGTTTTTTTTTTTTTACTTTTCCCCAAATGTAAAATCAATTTATTACCGTATAATAACGTTAATTTTTAGAATAGACGATACAAGTGCTTACGGCTTTGCCTCACCCGAAGGCACATTGCCGCTCTCTCACTTAACTATGCCATAATGACAAGTATAATATTATAAGATTTATTAATGTATTTGCGACTCTGCCTTTCGCTTCTCCACCAGTTCAGCACGCAATGAGTACATGTGGCTTTGTCTTACACGCAGGGTCTTTTAAACTTCCTCACATGTAAACAGAAAATCTTAATTAAAAAAATACGTTAACACAAACATTTCAACGGTCTTATCCAACCGCGAAATTACATCTAAAATTTATTTCGCTTGACCGCCGTGGGAGATCATGGTATATTTAAAATCTAGCTTTACCATTAGATACTGCTTTAACATTGAAACTTGTTAGGTTCATCATAATTACGTATAGAATCTCGTGACCAGTTTGTTACACTTATTCCAAATCTAACTTTTGAATTAGTTAATGATGCGTGTATAGCCATAATATGTAGGATTATACTTTGAATATGACCATATATTATAAACATATTTGGAAATGAATGATTATGATTATTGGAACTTGTCACATCATATTTGCACAAATAGATCTAAAGGCCCGTTAGCCCTCATAAATCTACCTAATAATACAAAACTCCAACACCCTGGTCCAACTTCAAAATGTCATCTTACATCTACGTATTCACTTACGCTCGATTGCACCAATTTACCAGTATCCTCGATATCTCAATGAGTATATTCCAAATCCAACCTTTCATTAGATATTGCTCATTAGTATTCAGACTTGTTACCTCAAAATTGCACATAGGTCCTTATTCACACTGGGTTACATCATATCTGAAACTTATAAATGCGAAATTATTAAAAATTAAAATTATATAGGGTGATTTTTAATTTATGATAAATTCATTACATTTTATAAGTCCAATGACTCATTTAATAAACGGACAAAATAAATCTCATCACTGTTGAGTATGTCCCAACCACTTTGATATTCAAATTAAAAACTAAGACAGCCTGTATATACGCATGGTAATATGTTCGATCTCAAGTCGCTTCTAATCTGTAATAATATGGGCGTTGATGCCAGAAAACTCTCATAGTTTTACTTTAACCTATGGAAAATGTATGAACAATCACTTTATCGGAAACTAATAAATAATTTGCGGTACCTAGAGGAAAACAGAATCTAACTTTCGTATACCACGCATTTCAGGCGATAAAATTGCAAAGACCAACAATTTTACTATTTTTAAACGAAACCAAACAGCTGCGGGAAGGCATCGATATTCCAATACACATCACCTCATTACAATCCCACTGCAAAACCCTGTATTCATAGCTATGAATGCCTATTTAGCTAAATAGGGATGTATTCACAACCTTTCATCTCATAATCCGTCCCACCATCAAAACTAATATTTGTGAAGAGATTGATTGTAAATTCCAGAAATATAAGCATTATTGGAAAAACAACGATAACGTTATACAGAAACTAAAATATTTTATCTTCAGAACTTCAATATTAATTTAACAAAATGGGGTCATGAACCCGTTGCACAAATTCAAAAGTGGTATTATAAAAGAAAAAAAAAAAAGTTTGCACTAAACCACGCTTACAAAGCAGGATATAATAATTGTTAATTTATTTTTATACATGATTTTTATCGTCCTCTAAATCAATAAAAAATTAATGATTTGAGACTTCACAAATCATTCATCACACAAAATGTATGATGATATCAAGTTTAGTCAGCTCAATAAAAGTGTCTCAATTGATTTAGACCGGATCGACTCCCATTAGATTTTTCTTTAGTTCGTAAGTTTGAACACCTTAACAAGATCTAGTCATATAGATTAAAATCTCTCCACCGAACCACGTAAATAAATACACTTGTTGATACGAACGATACACATTTAAATAATTATAAAGCACACGCATTTCCCTTTTATTTTATCCCATTCGTATTTAGACTTTTAACGTATCCAACACTTAGTATGGAGGCCAAGAGTTCCACAGGCCACCGATAGTCTTAATCAGTCATGTAACACAATCCAACGGGTGTAACTTTAGTGTATGTTTGCAATGTCTGAACCCAGAAACCACTAGAATTTCTGAATTCTCATTTCCACAAATACCCGCATATCGACTTCACATTACATTCGAATCACCCCGCAAGTCCTATATTATCGAGTGTAGACAAAAACACTGTATAGCCCATCATACTTAATATTATAAACGCGAAAGTTTGTAAGTATGGATGCCTGTTACTCCTTCACGTAAAAACTACTGAATGGGTTTCAACGAAATCCCACAATAATATAGCTTATACATCAGAATAACACATAGACAACAATTTATCCAAAATATGACGATAACTGTCAAGTAAGTAGGGAAAAAAAAATCTACCATTTGCGAGCTGCTCCCGCGCGCGCTGCCAAAACCACTAGAGTTACGAATATGTAATGCATGATTAAAATGTTTATTTTAAATATTCCTACTATTCCAGTTTATATTAGATATCTCATTATAGCCAAAATAATTAATCATAACTACAATAAAAATTGATAATTTACTGACCCCTTCTAACGCGGGTGAAACCTCTAGTTGAAAAATAAAACGCTTCCTCCGAATTAAAGCAACCAATTAATAATCTCTAATCTTTCTGTATTCTGTCATTTTATTTCACCCATTGTGCCCCGCTTCTACTTTATTTTTTTGAATAATTATTTTTACAGTATTATTTGTATTATTGTTATTTATTGTATTTATCACTTCTTTTAGTGTAAATCTCTACAATTCGACAGCGCTAACGAAACGATTACACCCCGTAATTTGCCCGCAACACGCTACAGACAAACGGCCTCCTTCCCCAATCTTCCTCCAATCCTTTTCAAGGTCTTGTAAAGGACTATGAACGCGCAACTTCTATGGTCCATTCATTGCTACGCAGCACAGAAACGATACCGAAAAGTAAAATCGGAAGTTCAATAATGCATGTTCTAGCGACACTTAACCTTTCAATGATTGGGCGCACTTGCAAAGGCAGAAGTATGAAGAATTATATTACAGTTATATCAGTTTGAAGCCCCCTAAGAAAATTTTCATCACAGTTATCAACGTTACGTTCAACCTAATAATTTCATATTGAAATGGTTGTATCCCTTACTCGAAACGATCTCAACAGACCTGGCCCAAGACCCGGAACCATACCTGCCCCAGTTCTCTGAGAACCACAAGTAATGACTACGCAGGAAGAGTGTGGAATTTAATAGTATCCACATAACAAATATAGTCTTATATCGATGAGTGATTGTACCGCAAGTGCTACAACTCGATATCCAATGAAAAATTCCATCAAAATAACATGACTTTTCTATCCAAGTCAAGCGGTATCAAAACTATTAACTATGTATATATTAATTGCTCAAATGGAATGAACGAGGGAATTTTCAATCACCACCTAGTTTATACTTTTATTAACAACACCTCGCAAGAATCGAGTGAACCCTCAGCGGCCGCTCGAACTATCCCGGATGAAGAGCTTCCAATCACCCATTTACTCATTGTATTCTCTCCAAAGCGCTTCACTGTGTAAATCATTAAACTAAAACAGAAAATACAATCACACGAACTTCAACTATTCAATAATGAGACCTTAGAAAGCTCAGATCTAGGAACGTTTTATTCATGTGAGAAGTCGAATAATAATTGTAGAACATTTGGTTCACAGATTTCCTTTCCATTTATACACAAAAATAAGATCAAATTTCTATGCTCGAATATTGCCTATAACAAACTTATGATCACGGAAGCAACAAACATCCTGTTGAACGTTTACTAGTCACTTACTGATTAAGTAAAACAAATTGTTTCATTCAGGTAAGTTTAAAACTAAAAATTTAAGAATTTAAAAAAAAACTAGAAATAACACCACAAAACCCGTTTTTTTCTCTTGGAGTTATGAACAAACTCCCAATCGCAGTTTCAAGTAAAGGACACTTTACATGGAGAAGAAATGAATTACCACTGTTTAATTATGTAGTCTTAAAACCTGTTTACCCATTATAAGGTAAACCGAGATTAGATCAGATACTCATAATTGACAAAATCTTTTCTCTCCTATGCAAGCTATATAAATTTTAAATTTATTTTGCACTGCACCTTTCCATGATATGATTCAATTGAACCCCTGATACCCTTAAACTTTAAAATAAATCTGGCAAATACTTTCGTACTAGACATTTAAAGCGTAATTTTCACTTTATTTATAATTATTTACATTTAATATCCCCTTGGAATATCTACTTCAGTGAACAAAGTTCTCCAATTGCAACGTTATATTTACGAGCTTTCCAATTCATTACGAATGTATGAACGAAACGAATAAAACGGCTAATCAATACGAAGTAAAGATAAACTGTGACTAATAAAAGAAAAAAAATTGGGGTGGGTTATACGAATTTTATTAAGATAAAAATTCGCTGATCGCACTTCTGAGTTGTAAGGAACTATCGCCTTACTCAGGAAAAAATAAAAGAACTGATACCGATCAACAACGTTTTATTCGTTTCCAAATAATAAAATAACGATTAAATGCACTATCTTCCTTTACTCGCATCTCATTATTTAATAGCAAGGAACTATTCATATATTTATATATATATTAGATATAATACACTGACCTTTTCAAACGATACTCCTCTATACCTTCACCACTAACAATTACACACTTAGGAAATTACTTAGAGAGGTCTTTCCTCCACGATGGCTAGTGACTGACTGACGACGGTTCAGTTTGTAGGCAGCCATCTTGGGTAGTAAACAATAAAGATGGCTGCCAACGAATGAGTAATCTAATCGGGCGTTAATCAAATGTACAACTTTTTATGTTCAAATTACAAATTAGGCTTACATTAGGGAACCCTCGGTGCGCGAGTCCGACTCGTACTAGGCCGGGTTTTTTTTTCGATAAGAGAAATATGAGAAAGATATAAGATATTTTCCCCGTGTAAAAACTAGCACCGTTACGAAATGAAAAAAAGACAAACAAACTACCAAAGACACTTTCACACTTATATTATAACATTACTTTGGACCATTTTTGTCAGTGTTCATCAATTTTGGACACATTAAAGTTACGGGCAATAAAATAAAATAAAATATATAAGTAGAATAAGTAGGTAAGCACCCACTCGAATCATTACCGATTGCGTCTTTTTGTAGTCATCGTGTTAGAGGAAATCCATTGTTCTCCTGTTAAGCAAAATTAGCCTTAATCAAACATACGTCAAAGGGTGTGTATACGTGTCACAACTCGCGTGCTCCCTGAATATACATACAAAGCTGACAGTTACAACAAATGAATTAGCATAATGATTTTCTTTATCAAGGCTGAGTCAACCCTGCACGCTTGCAATACGTAAACGTTTCGTCTGTTATGTGGAAACACTAAGTTCTGCTGTCTGCTTTGCTCGCACCAAAATTGTTTAGCATACAAATCCATCAATAGTGTATGATTCTTCGTCCTTATTTCACGTCGCAAAGATGCTGCGGATTGATGTGATTTTTGTATGGAGATAGATTGGGGGTTGGAGAGTGATAAAGGCTTTTTAGCTGGAAAAATATCTCATTCAGCTCAGCTCATAAAGGTGGAGCCCGAGAAAATATGGTACAAATGTATTTCCTTATTATTTTCAGTAAATGAACTCACTCTACCAACATTACCAACCAATATTTTAGTAGATAGGTAAGTCTATGGACGTAGGTATTTATTTTGCTAATACGTCCATAGGGTATTCAATGTTATTTTAACTTTCCGGGAAAAATTTATGTTATATTTCGGGATTTGCATTGGCAATTTTCTGTAGTTATTTTTATTACCTAGCAGGACAAACAGACAAACCCACAAATTTACGCATACTGATTCCAGTGGAATTACCCACATTTTATAGGTAAACTTTTAACGCAAACAAATAAATGGAAAGCTTTGTTTCAATTGTTTTGTGAAAAGTGTTTTGATGGATTAATAAACATACGGTTTTAATTACGCATCAACCGCACTTTTACTGCGCGATCATTATCAATAATTAATTGTAAAATTTTGATACCTATGCATAAAACAATGTTTTTTTTAATGGCTTTGTTGTAATCGCGAATATATCTTATCTAAATGCGTATTACATCACCGAATCGCCCAAGTTGTTGTATCTTACATGTACTTTACCTATTATTAATGGAACGTATTCAGAATCGTAGGCCGCGAATTTGCACCACACTAAATAATAATTTAATTGACTACTGTACTATAACAGTACTATTCTATTCTATCAAATCCACAATGCCAGGAAGGAAAAAATATATTTTTATATAACCTAACGCAATGATAGCCAAATGGTTATTGTACCTACCTTGCCGGGGTTTAAGTCCTGCGCAGTGAAAAAACAACATCTTAAAGAAACCTCATCAGTTACCCATATTAATTTTTTACTGGCATGTGACACATGACACTACAATCGGTTAGCGTGATACACTTTAAGCCTTATTAAATTCGTCTCACACCGAATTAATAAATCAAAAAGTGGTAATTTGTTTTGTATATATTACAACCTTATAATTACAACATATGCAAAAAAAATTTCTTTATACAATAATATACTACTTAATCGCAAAGAAAAATATATCGTGTTATGCGCAAAATTTATTTTAAGTGCCTATATTTCTGTTAATTTTATAAATTCAAAAGTCTGTGTAGAGACAATGAAAATATATTAAATTCTTCTCCACTCAAAACAACTCAAAAAAACTTTTGCCTTTTTTTTTCAAAATTTGTATGTCCTACTGCTGGGCACAGGTCTCCTCTAACTAAGAGGGTATTAGGCCTTAGTCCACCACGCTGACCTAGTACGGATTGGTGGACAAAGTAAAGTATTTAAAACATCTATATCAATCAATCATCAATAACATATTATTACTAATTTACTTATATGTCTTCGAATAGCAATTAGCAATTTGCAATGAATAGCTTTCTCCCGCAGAAAAAATCACGTAGATACACAACTAATGCCATGGGTACCTACTCAAATCCAGAAAAATAATGGAAACCAAATAATGTATGTGCGTGTACCAAAATCATGCCGACAATTCGACAAACCATAAAACTTATTGTGGTTTGATAACCGGAAAATCAGATTTAACATAAGACCAACCAGTCGCTATTGCAGAACCAAAACCATTTTCGAAAATCATAACGGCTTCTCGGCATCGAAAAATGCCACTGATGCATGGGCACTCATGCGTTAACTTTCGTCAATTTTCAAACCAATTTTATTAAAACTATTATTATAGTTACCAACTGTATCCTATTTTCATATTCATAGGTATAATCATAATTCTAAGCCTTAAAAGCGTAATTTGTGAAGTACTCGTATCAAGCATGGTATGAGTTTAAGTGTTTATTTCTTTGCGAAGATAGTGTAACAGAAGTAGGTTGGATGGCTCTTAACACTTTATACGAGGGTTGACTTATTATACACATTTGACTTAGGCATTAGATACAAACATTCAAATATTATACTTTAACTCTCACAATACTTTCTCACAGCATTCACATATTAACGCCTTAGTATCGTACCGAAGAACTGTCCAGCATCAGAGTTCTGCATGGTTCTGCGATTCTTTTAAACTAACGTCCTAGGTTTCAAATCGGCGTTACTAAGTCAATAGAACATCTATTTATTAAATATTCTCAATAATCGTACCTATATAAAATTATACGTGTGTACCTATTATATTTGTTGTTGAATTATATTAATTCACTTATATTATTTACATTAGGTATAAAATATATTGATATATTTTATGTTAAGAGTACATTTTATATTAAGATACGTTATGAATTATGTTTATGATTAGGTTGTCTATGATATGGAATGTAACAGTAGTCAGTTAAAACTTCTTATACAAAGACCAATAATCCTAAAGACAGCGGGTCGGTGTAACCACTTTGTTGGCATCTCTTTTTCGCAGCCAGTGTTACCCACTTATCATATTTCCCCCCAAATTTGGTAATCTACAATATCAAGCAAGTAAACTATAAACATTGGCAGACCAAACTGTGAAAGGATTTATATGCTTGTGCATTATGGTTGGTTGTTTGTGAGTTTAGATTGGTTGACTGGCATAAAGTTAATTGGGTCAGCAAATTACAGGACATACATATAGGAGAATATAAAAGACAAATACAAAGATTTTTAATGGCACCAATATGGGTGTTTACAAAAGCTGTTAATACATATTTAGTACGTCATATTTACCTTAATGAGGTATGAAAATATTACAAAGATAAAAGTAAACACTTAGTTATAACGCAATATATAAAAATGTACATTTGTATCAATTTTATTATTATTTTTCTTCTCTTTATCCTTTTGGTCAATAAATGGCTTTCAAAATAGACCGAACAAATTCGGAATTAAATTGATGGTTGCCAGTCAATACGTCCAGTGGCCTGAATCCATTTATTTTCGGCAAGAGCGTCAGTTGGAAAACTGCAAAAAATATGACAGCAACATGAGATGAAATTCGTCTGGTAAACTTCTCATAATGTCTAATACAAAATGTATGGAGTATCTTTTTATAGTCTGTGTGAGTGAAATTTAATATGTCGGGAAAATGCTCATAACGTGCACCCCAGGCGCGGTCCCAGGTGGAGGGGTCACAGGACATGACCCCCCCCCCCCCCAATCCGTCAGTCATGCGTACATGGAAGGTAAAACAAGCGAATTTGAGACACTTCTTCCCTCAAATTTCTTGGCGACCTTCCCCCCAAAATTGAAGGCTGCGACCGCGCCTGGTGCACCCAGCCTATAACATTTTACTGGTCTCCACTTAAATAGTTATATATAAACAGGGGGTATTTGAGCCTCCCGCTTGAAATGTAACTAACTACTAATGAGGTAACACATAATCTTTGATATTATTATTGTCACTGTTTTTGTTAAAAATAATTATATTTAAATAAGATGGTTAATTTTTTACTAATACGGGGAGGATATTTTGATTCGAGATCTGACAACACAATTTCGAATTTGACAATGTTTGAAATAAACAAATATAAGTTTATTTTCACGAATTTCACTATATTTACGTTGAATGACTAGTTATAAGACAAAAGTAATTAAATATCTATATATAAACAATACATATTTAGTACATTTTAAAGAGAAGTATTTAACTTACGCGTAAAATGTAATACCTTCCGGCAGCCTTCCTGTTTACGCTCACTGCGGCTCTTACAACCTAAAATACTGCAGCTCACCATATTATGGAACTAGAAAAATGTTATTTGCTTTTATTACAACACAATTTACAGCTGTGAGAATCGATTTTAACACATAAATATTATAAAACAACAATGTCACCCCGACTTCCACAGTTTGCCTGCCACATAATTAAAGGGCACTGTCAAAATATGTGGTTACACCGAAAAGGACAGAAAATCTCGCTCCCATCTCTTTTTAACAAGTTCTTTAAGTATATTTCGATCTCGCTTTAGCGTGCCGTAATGAAAATATGCCTCTGTCTATAGTACGTAAGTACATTATTCTTAGTCTAAGTTCTTATATCTACCTACTTATGAAATTGAATTATTTCAGAACCCATAGTATTACACCTATTATGCACGTACGTTAATTAAAAATTAATATAAAAATAACTTAGTATACCTAAATACATAGTTGTATTGTAGTATTAAATTAGTACTATGATCCATTTTCACATGGGTATCATTTCGGAAAACCTAATTAAAGCATGATGTACCAATTAGCCAGTATTCACGTTTGTAAAATAAAGAAATACCTACATATCTATAAATTTTTGAAGTGAAAACTTCTTTAACGGCGTTGTGCACTTTTTTGGGATGGGTAAAAATCTCGCGTCAGGACACGTGACCGCCTGATCGAATAAGTATTCGTAAGACGGAGGGATGACAGCTGATGGCTCGACTGTCTATACTTGTAAAATTCGTTTAAATCAAGTATTTAAAATATGGACATTGAACAAGGTGCATCTTTTAATGAAAGAAGTGACGAAGAAAGAGTGAATGAAAATGAGTGAGTACTTTATAAAAATACTAGATTCAAAGATTTTTTATTGAACATAAAACATGACAAAATTTGAATTTGTTCGTAAACAACTGCAATAGTTAGAAAACTGTGTCGCAGTCATTTACGCCCACCTCTGGACAAAGATGAGGTATGTTCTAACTTATTGACTAAAGTAACAAAACTTAGCATAAAGTAAATTACACATTGAGTTATAATTTACAATAGGTACATACTTTTTACAAATAAAAAATAAAAAGCTAGTGAAAATATTAGATGAAAAATAGTACTGATAATAAAAGCAATTCGTGCGAAATTATTCCCTAACCATTCCAAAATATCAAAAATGCACAACGTTAATGTTAAAGTTTTTACTTTTGCCGGCACTACCGGAGTGCAACCCGTTGTTTTTTTCATTGCGATTCAGATTTTGTTGTTAATAAAAACCTTCACTTTCAATATGTTTGTTTTAATTATAGGCCTGTAACACCCAGTAAGACCCCTAGTAATGAAATAGCTGAGTCAGATGGTGTGTTGAAATGTGATTGTATTCATAATTTGGCACTTGGTGTGACCCTACTTTCGTAGTGACACTTGTATGGAATGATTCACCAGGCAATCCCGACAACCAGTCGAGTTCCGTACGTGTGACCTCCATTATAATCGCTCTATTGCCACTTGTTTGACTATGAGCGAATGAAATAAAATGTTCTAAGCGTTCATCATCATTCTAGCTAACTAGCCTTTCAATTTCGGAGTTTTCACGGGCATTCAAAAGATTCATATCATACTCTTATTCTGACTAAGATCATATTGCTAGGTTCCAATGAAAGAGCTAAAATTTTGATAAAAATGCAGAAAAAAATATTTTACTTGATACTGACAATAGGTAAAATCGTCTGATACAATTATTGATAGAAAAAATCCATTAAATTTTTCACAGCCTCCTTTCAGAAACTGAGCAGAGATCACATGTGATCAAATGTCACATGGAGGGGTTTAAGACAAAAATTTAAAGAAAAAATTTATAACCCTCTTTTAGGCAATGTACCTTATATGCCTAAAAAATGCAAATATTAGGTACGTCTTTTCTAGAAACATGTAATAAAATTGTCCGACCATGCCGGAGTGTAAGTAATGTTTTCATTTCTTTAATGTTTTCTTTAAAGACATTTATTACAAATTCTTATTGAATGACTTTAATACCTTTAACACCTTAATATAAGTAATTGTTCCCGGTAAGTTTATGCTTCAAGACAATTTCACACTTCTGATGTACCTTCTAACGACCGTTTATCGTTTACCGATTGGGATGATGCCAATACTTGTTTGTAAGTTTCAATATTTGTCATTGACAATGGGCGATTGATGTGATTGAGCTCCTTGGCTACAATTACCTTGCTATGTATTAATTTAAAGGTTCTTAAGAGCGAAAACATTTTAATATCCATGTAACACCTAATAATAATGTCATACCATAATGTTGTTGGTCTCACTGCCGAGCACAAGTCTCTTTTCTTCTTAACTTCAAAAGGAATAAGGCCCATAGTCTGTTACGGTATCTAAATGAAAGTTGAAATTTATATGCCCTCGAAATTACGTACTGCCGTACGATTACATACGGCAAAGTAACACCTGATTCAACTATTTCAAATTTGCTGTCAATCTCAAACATTGGATCGCATATTGGTTGGACCGTAAGTAAAGTAACTGAAAATGTTTTACGAATTCATCATATTTTTTGGACGCGTTATCTTATCCTCGGCGATCAATCCATCGTATGTAGGTAGGTACTCGTAATGGGCGTTATGTATGTAATAGGAACGTAACTTCTACATGTATTTAACCCGAAAATCATAAAGTGGTAATACTGTACAAATATATGAACATAGTTGATTAAAAGTTACGAATTTTTCGATACTTAACGGCAGGAAATAACCGTTTTATATACGTTAGTCATACTCAGTCTCTGAAATTGTAAGATGTCAAGGTTCATCTGTAGGTTACCTTGCTATACTTTCGAAGTTGTCGTCACTCTGTTGGAGCTATGTGCTGTATTGATTTTTTTTGTTTTATTTTATATTAATGATTAATGAAGTGTTAAAGTGTGGTATAAGGTAGTCGCTGCAGCACACGGACATCTACATACATATATAGGAGCTTAAGCAAGCTTGAGTCTAGGACAAGTCGGCAACCCTTTCCCCAATCCAGAGGCGGCTCGTCCTAAAGAGCGCTGGTGCAGTGCACTCCCAAGAAAATTACATAGGCAATCTAGGTCCCTTCATAATACATACCTACTATCATTACATTACATTCATTCTATTATACTATACCTATACAAAGTATATTATATTAATTATTACCTATATCTATGCGTACCTACATTTAGCGTAAAGTTGTAACGAGTGGAGCGCCAGCGATTGCGCTCCTATGGAACGAAGTTTAGTACGATTCCTAGCGCTGTATTCTATGAGTGCGAAAGAGAAACATCGACACAGGCCGACGCGTGAAACAAAAGATTTCGTATGAGAAATTAACTTAATCTGGAGCGCCGCTCACGCGCGACGTTGCCAAACCGTGGGCTCAATCTGCTTATGCGATGTTGCCGTTCTTATGTATACAAACAAACGTGTCGTCGTCTTAGTCAGTTATTTCGTAGTTTTTCTTTTAAATGAATATTTAAAGAAATAGTTTATGCGCGACAGTTTGTGTTAAAAATGTAACAATACAGTGTATCTTTTATCATTTGTATCTTTTAGTAAGCAGTGTGAAAAAAACTTTCGAAATACGCCTTGAACTGAAAGCAATAATGTTGTACGAAAACTAAATCTTTTAAATTACGCGTGTTTTTAAATCTGAACAATATTTAAAACCCTTGGTTGTGTGGATGTGAAGAAAGCAATAAATTAATTTGTTTTCCGTGTCTTGTGGTTATCAAGTGGAACTGACACCGACAGTGGTGGTGAATCTGCTTGGATGGCAACGGGTGGTAATTTTTTTTTGTTTTTTTTTTTGTGAACCCCCATCGAAAAATGTCACTAGCCGCCACTGCCCCAATCCCCAAACTTTTCCATCGAAATACAATAGAATTATTTCTTGGTGGAAATGCTGGCATTGGTGGTAATTCTCCGACTGAACCTGCAAGCTCTACCGCTTCTTAAAATTTTCTCTAACACTTTAGTTTCGATAATGACATGCACCGATGCATGTTGCCAGGATCAAGTAAAAATATGCTACTTTACCAGAATATACCAGGTGCAGTTTTGAAGTCAACCCGAAAAAAACATGTTTTCGCACTATTATTTTAATTCGCAACACACGGGGCGCTGTAATTACCCTACGTACGAACAAAACGTGGTGGCATTTTTTTTGATGTTGGTTTTGTTGGCACTTTATCCGATATAACTCAATCATACAATTCATGCACCAAGTAAATAAAAACAAAACAAGCGTACAACATGTTTTTCTAAATTTCCCGCCAAAACTTAAATTGTGTAATATTTTCAAAATATATTTTTTTAATTTCAGAAAACAGCGGCAACATCCTGGGTGCCAGCGAGTGGAACACCGGGTACTCGTCCGCAGCACCGGTATACCCCGCATATCCACCGCTGCAGCCACCGTACTACAAACCGGACCCCATCCACATACCTCCAGGTAGTTATCACATGCTATAATATTTTTATACCACTGTCCCACTGCTGGGCACGGGTCTTTTCCCATTATTGGGTAGGCCTGGAACTTACTCCCCCAGATTGGTGTAGTGAGATTTAATGGAGATGCGGGTTAGGAGCCGATCCTCTGTCGGATGTTTTCAAACCGCTTATAAGGCCTTGGCCAAGGTTTAATGTCTGACGAATAAGATTGTGACGATCTATCGATACTAACCGGGACCTTGGCCATGCGAACTTCATAACCCTCATCATAATCACTGAGAAATCGAATTAATATCAGTAAGATACATCTCTATAATCTATACATATAATAAATCTGTAACAAGTCGGTTTCTGTACATTGAAGATATTTGAAAAAAATTGTCACTAGGGCTATTTATTAGCGTAATAGAACCCAAAACAATGATTTTTAGAATTATTGTCTGTTTGTCTGTTTGTCTGTTTATCTGTTTGTCTGTTTATCTGTTCGTTTGTGCGCGCTAATCTCAGGAACGGCTTAACGTAGAAGGATACGGTTTTCACTGATGTATTGGTATTTTTTTGGATTAACATTTAGGGTTTGTTTTATTTAAATCGGTTAACAAACAAAAAAGTTACGTCAATTTCAAGAATTGAATTAAAGACTGAAGCGACCATTACCGATACAAACTAAATAGCTGCATCCTTTTAACGTCTCGCTCCTCTCCTGGGCTTCCCATTATTGGGGAGGCCTGGAGATTAGTTAACCACGCTGCTCCAATGCGGGTTTTTAAATTTAAGTGTGTAACTTTTGTAAGAGAATAAATTTAATGCGAGCGGTCACACCACAAGTTTCGATAATTACTAACATCTCTTAATATTCTGACAGCAAGTTTTCAATCACTTATGCTAGATTTCATCTCTAAATATTTAAAAAAACCATACATATCACCACATATTCAAAGAAATCCTCAATACAAAATTAATGTACAAAACCTTAACAAAACGAGGCTACTGCCGACATCTATGTTCATATTCAGAACTATTTAGTGATCTGTTGCAAATTCGGTATATCGACAATTTAGTTTACACGCTATATGATAGATGTCATTGTTACGCAATAACGCTATTACAAAGTGGATTGGTGGAGATTATTTCAAATAATTAATTACGAGTATATTTACTTAATAAAATATCTAATAAAAAAATTAACAACTTAGAGACCTTTGGAACTGGCGCTGACTGACAATGAGTACAATTCATTGTGGTAGAGCATTATGGAGGCGCGGCGTGGTGGTTACATCCACATATTATTGGTATCGAACTTATTTAATAGACAATAATAATTATCGACTCGCGCAGGCGCGGTCCCAGTGGGGGGTCATAGGGGACATGACCCCCCCCCCAAAACCCCTCACTCATGCGTAGATGGAAGGCGAAACAAGCCAATTTGAGACACCTCTTCCCCCAAATTTCTTAGTGACCCCCCACCAAAATTTCTTGGCGACCCCCCCCCCCCCATTGAAGGCTGCGACCGCGCCTGGACTCGCGTGGCGCAATGGTTACCATGCCGGACTGCCAATCGAAGGGTCTCGAGTTTGATTCCCGGCGAAGCAGAAATTTGAATGATGAGTTTAATTTTCTGTTCTCGGTTTAAGTGTTTGTATTTCTGTCTCTGTGTGTCTCATGGTACCCATTACACAGTGTATATTTACCGTACTCTGGGGCTATCAGTGTGAAACGTAAAAAAAATCAAAGTGTTCTACCGACTTTACTATGCTGAGTGATCTTTTCAAAATGATATCATAAAAAAAATGATTCAAAATGATCCAGTCGAAGGTTAAAGTTCCACAGGCCGCTTTGCACGCTCCTTTTGATATTTTAACGGATGTTTAAGTTATGGGACAACCTTCCAGCTGAGGCATTTCCAGTGGACTTTGACATAGGGTTCTTCAAGAAAGCTGTAAAGAAAGCTCTTCTTGAAAGCCGTCAGTGCTCGGGTGGCTCCGCTGGGGTTGCCCGTTTCCATAGGCGACAGTGATCGCTTAACCACGCGGCCTTTCTGCCTCTTTGTTCGTTTTACTTATAAAAAAAGTGATTTCGAATAAACGAATAACCAATTGCCGAGGCACTAATAAAAAAATTTATTAAAATGAGAAGAAGTTTTTAGTGGTTAATTTAATAAGAGCTATTACATACATACGCAGTACTGGCACTGGTGTTACACTAATATGATAAAGCGTCACGGCAGCAGCACGGCATGGTGGTCACGCTCAGATTAATATTAGTAATCGATATATTTATTTCTGATGCTGTGTGAAGGGTTGTTAATAGAACTAATTGACTCTTAATCGCGTAGGGCCTGATCCTTTCACGCTGCTCCAATTCAGGTTGATGACGTCTTCATTGTTAGTGGCCTAACTGCTGTCGCAAGTTTTATTCGCTATCGCTCGAAAGACCTCCATTAAGTATGAACGACAGTATGTTAACGACAATTGCAACCAACGTGTAAGCAACCAAGAATTTGACTCCCAACTACTAACCACGCCTGACATAGCGTAGACATTTCACCACCTTTCTGCAATATATTTAAGTCACATAATTATAATGAATCTATGCATTATTTGCAGCACAAATTATTTAATTATAATGATACTTTCCGCGGGCACAGCAGTACTATCTAAACACTTTAAAAACATGCTATTATAATACGTTTAATTTGTAAAGAGAAACTGATGATAACGACTGAAAAGTCGGTATTATAAGAGGAGTACAGTAAGAATTGTAAGGACTCAGGAAGAATGTATCTACTCAACATAATAATATGAACTTTTGTATCATAAGTAATTTCATAAAAGGTAACAATAATCCAAGGGACAGTGGAGGGCAAGCGGTCACGAACGAAATTGCAACCTCATCAGCCACGATCACTCTGTCAAGAGTGAACGACTAAGGAGGAGGAGGAACAAATAATCCAAGCCTAATCAAGCCTTTTGTACAAGTCTATCTACGCGGACGACGTCGCGGGCACAGCTAGTCTATAATAAAAACTTTACCATTACTTAAATGATCGATTTTTGAAACACGGGAAATTGCTTTACATTTCAGTGTATTTTTCGTAACTATTTGGATTTTTTAATGTATTCTATGTGACTCACTGATTAATTTCAACACTATTGACTGTCACAACATAGATCTTGTTTTTACCACTATTGGTAACTTGGGTTTTTATAGATATGGAACAGCCCATCTGACTTAATATCGTTAATCTCGTGAGACGACTATTAGACAAATATTAGAGGAGTGAATCACCTGTGTCACAATCTGGCGGATTCCCCGTACCACCAGTATTTCGACACCTATAACCTAATCAGCAAAGTAAATACGAAAGTTTTGTAAAACGTAAACTACGTAAATAGATTTTACGATAGATCATCGGAAATAGGTGCATACATAGCCCGATTTTTGTTTCGTTTATATGCTAATTCTATGTGTTTATTTGCAGTCCTCCCCGAAATCCAATTGGGCCACGCGGACTACGGCACCTTCCAGCCGGCGAGTACGGGTTTCGTTAAAGGCAGCCCCAGCGGGTCGGGGGCAGGTCTCACCGAACTCAACGCAACCATGCCCGCTCAGCGATACGATCCCAACTACTACAACTGGCCGGCCAACAACTACAACTACCAGTACAATAACAACATCAACAACCCCGCCTGCATCCAGCCGCACACCCCATATATAAATCCCAACACGCAAATGATCCTACCGAACCTCTACTCGACGGTCAATCAGAACCAAATCCACGTGCACCTACACAGTTCGGCGGACAAGTACAACCTTGACCAGTATATACCGAGCGAGATCAAAATAAGCGACATAGACGGCGGTATTTCCATTACGACTGAGCTTCCAGGTACCGCGGAAGGCAGTGGCCTTGTGCAGAGTTGCGAGACGAGCGATGACGTGAAGCACGGCCTCTACGGCGCCGGCAGCCAAGAGGTGTGGAGGCCCTATTGACAGTACGCTACAACTTGCCCTAGCAATCGATGTTCCGTTGTACATATTGTGATATAGTTATTTAAATCAGAATCGATTATACATATAGGTACGATTATTGTATAGAAATAAATTTTAAATCGATTAATGTTAAACATTAATTAGCTTAAGTGTTAATAATTGTATTCAAATAGTAAATGTTAAGTAAATTAACATTGAAAGTTCTTATGACTTTTATTCTCTAACTGCTGTCCAATGAAATGCTGATAATAAAAACGGGTTGCACTCCGGTAGTGCCGGCAGAAGTGAAAACTTGAACATTAACCTTATGGATTTTTGATATTTTGGAATGGTTAGGGAATAATTTAGCACGAATTGCTTTTATTATTTGTATTATTTTTCATCTAGTATTTTCAGTAGGTTTTCATCTAGTATTTTTATAAAGTACTCACTCATTTTCTTTCACTATTTCTTCGTCACTTTTTTCATTAATAGATGCACTTTGTTCAATGTCCATATTTTAAATACTTTTATATACAAACGAATTTTACAAGTATAGAGATTTACGAGCCGTCATCAGCTGTCACCCCTCCGTCTTGGTCTAAGAGCTGGTGAAGATCGACCTTCACCGATCTGATAACTCGATGAGACATATTTTTTATTAAATATAATGTATAAACATACATGCGGATGCCTATGATAATTTGCCTATCGAAAAGTGTTCATAGCTATTTTTAATATAATTAATTTTAATAAATTTTCTTTCATCACCTCACTATTATCGTCATAACCGAATGAGTTTTATCTCAATTGATTAACAATATGCCTAGATACTATAATATATATATGGACTAACTGTTCACATCTACTTGCCAGGTAGCCATGCACGGAAATAAGTAGGCAAGCCTACCTAAGCAAATTCTGTGTGTTAAAAACTATCAATTGAGATAAAACTTATTCGGTTATCACGAGAGTGAAGGTGATATGAAACAAAATTGATTAAAATTAATTAAATTAAAAATAGCTATGAACACTTTTCGATATGCAAGTTATCAGGCATATATGCTTATAAATTACCTACTTATATTTGATAAAAAATATGTCTCATCGAGTTATCAAATCGGTGAAGGTCGATCTTCCACTTCTCCTCTACTGTCTTACGAATTTTCGATCAGGCCACGTGTCCTGACGCGATTTTAACATTTTTTACCCATCTCAAAAAAGTGCACAACGCCGCTAAAGAAGTTTTCACTTCAATAAACCAATTACTTACTTCCTATTCGCTCACCTTTACA
The DNA here is from genome assembly GCA_911387765.1 of Pyrgus malvae. Classification (NCBI taxonomy): domain Eukaryota; kingdom Metazoa; phylum Arthropoda; class Insecta; order Lepidoptera; family Hesperiidae; genus Pyrgus; species Pyrgus malvae. The sequence goes on from OU426962.1 coordinate 16,143,999, forward strand.
TACCTACTATCACAGACCAACCACCCCCGTTGGTGGTTGGTCTGTGCCTACTATCGATGCTTACCGTTTTTGATAGATACATAATTGTTGTAAAAACATCACGAAATTGTTATCGGAATAGGCTGCAATCCTTTCGCCCACTTTGCGTTCCACTACTTGTCATGAGTCTGTCTCTACTATTAGAGAGCCCTAGAGCTAGAGCTCATCTAGAGAATTGCATGACTGAGATCTTAATTTCAAAAAACTAGTGATTCGGGAAAACTTTGCTCTAGTGATTCGAGTTTATATGACTATACTAACTTATTTCAGAATAAAAACTATCCTATGTCCTTTCCCTGTGTACCAAAATTTTTTTCAGTGGTAGTAGACACACACACATAGAGTTACTTTCGAATTTATAATTACTTATGTTATATGGAATTATGAATATTGCCATAAACAACTTACCTACAAAAAGGATCCCACATCGTTGTTTCATGAAGGCGTTCGTTACCTTAAATTAATAGTTTTATGCAAATATCTAGTTTTAGAAGCTACGAAAGTTAACGAAACGGCCTAGCCACACATACTCACTGAGATGTGAATTTAATTTAGCAGCTTGACTACCACGAAAACTATTTCATTAAAAATGATGCTAGGACGAGTGCAGGCTTACTCTGTGAAAAAGATCAGATCTCATGTAGAGCCAAACTCCTGAATCTATATACCTACACATATAAAGTCTACTATGTAGCCCTATCTTCAACTACTTATACCTATCGGTCAAAACACAGAATACTACATGCAGTATGATGCAGTGCCGGATTTACAGTCTTGGCCGCCCTAGGCCGTGTAGTATAAGCCGCCCCTATTTCATAATGAATAAACAAGATACAATACAATTATGTACCGTCACTGTAAATATGTTGGTAAATAGGTTTCAAAAAACTATGTTTTAATTAAGTTCAGATTTATTGCTAATAAATTTTTAAATGATAATATGAGAAGAAAAATTTGTCCACGAGCGGGATTCAAACTCGTGACCTGCGACGTATCATATCGCTGCTCTTTACAAACTGAGCTATCGCGAATTGATCCCAAATAAATAGAATGAGAGGAAAAATTTCTAACTAAGCTGTTTATCTGCAATAGATCAGTTTGTAAAGACTCAAAGAGCGGCGACAGAACTCTCAGAAACGCACGAAAGTTACGTGCCCCGTCCGCCGTCGCCTTCATACGAGCCAGCATACGAGCGTTTATAACTTAAAATGGTGTATTTTTCGCCACGCATGACCGCCCTAGGCCCGGGCCTACTTGGTCTTAAGGTAAATCCGCCACTGCTACATGACTCGTCAACTAAGCTCGTCAAAGTCAAACCGTGTAGCTCCGCCGACGCTACGCCACTTGTCTCGGCGTTCGTTACTTTTGTGTCATGCAAATTTTGCATGTAAAGAAAATGCCACACATTTTAACTGACTACCGATATGTAAAGTTGGAGATGTAAAGGTAAGAAAGTTCTTCTTTCTAAAAAATCTTCTTTGTACTGTGCAAAAGGCGTGTGCATTGACACAATACATAGAGCGCCTCCCCTTGTGGCATTGATGAGCATGAGGTTATGAGGTTATGAAAATTTTAAAATGAAATATTTTTCATCTTCCCGCCTAACAACGCAAACACAGAGCGCAATCAATCATGATTCAATGTTTTTTTTTCTTGTTTTGCCGCTTATATATAGATTACTATATAAAATCGCCTGCGGCGACCAGCCTCAGCCGCTACGGCTCTCTTGGTGCCTGCGCTTTCCTACGGCGGGCGGGGAGTGTTCTCCCTCCGCGCCTCCGGCTTTTTATATACACTCTAGGGGTAGTACAGATAAGACCACGTGGATAGTGGGGTGCTCTGATTTGGTTTTGGGTATTTTTCAGACACAGAAGCAAAGGGCTTCGGAGACGCCATGGTAGTCAAACGTTGTGTGTAAACTTACAGGAGTACGTAAAACATGAAAAACATGAAATATGAAAAATTTGCTGTGCAGGCAGTATTTATGCTATGAATGTAGTATTTTTGTACAAAAATAAATTTAACTGTATTGCATTATGAGGAAAAAAGTAATATTGATGTAAAATTTCGAATTATCTGCAGTTTGAGTTTTGTTAAACATTTAGTTTATTTGTAGTGACGTAAGTTATTTGATGTAAAAAAGAATATAAATGATGAGTATGTATTGATAGGCGATTATTTATTTGATATGCAATTTATAATATCCCTTTAAAAAATATAACCTATAACAAAACTGTCTTTTAAACGTGGAACAAAACTTCCGTCACTACTGAATCAGCAAAAAATTGATGAATCAGAGCGGCCAACTTGTGATCGCGGAATTTGCGCCAGTACGATACAATATTTTTCACTGTTCCTGTTGAGTTATTTTCTTTCGTTTTTCGTTTTGTTATTATTGTTTTGTTAGGTTAAATCGCTAGTATTGTCAGTTAGGAAATGACAGGGATAGGATTTTACGGTGAAAAGACTATAATTACATAATGCTTGAATTGAGATCTTTCCCGATTTGAAAAATATTGTTGATGTAAATTACTATATATTTGTATGCCCAGAAGAGAACTCCATTACGCTTTCACGTTTTTAAGGTGCCATAAAGATCAAAAACCAGATTATGTATTTCAAAGTTCAACAGGATTAAAGACCTCACGTCATCTACATTCGTTAGAGTACAGAAACTCTCATATATAAAATCATAAAAGGTACAGAGGCGTTTCACTGCAGCCAAACCTAGAAAATCTACACATATTTCATCTCGCCATTGTTTTTTATGTTTAATGGGTCGCCGTAGGATAAAAAATAGCCTTTGTGCTATTCCAGGTTTCAAAGCTATATTAAAATCATAGGCGTTTAGCCAGTTGCTTCAACCGCGTTGACCCTATTACCCGATTTCACGTAGGAATGAAGCATTTTCCCGCGGTAAAATGTTGCCTATGTTACTCAGGGTGAATGTAGATTTCTAATGGTGAAAGAATTTTTGAAATCGGAACAGTAGTTTTTGAGTGTATTCATTACAAACATACAAAAATACAAATGTTTCCTCTTTATAATATTAGTATAGACTAGCGTAGTATATTATATTGTAGGTTGTATGATTGGACCTACAACATTCAAATAGAAAGTTTCAGGACAAGAAATATGGTCGTTTAAGTAAAAAGACCGTTCGGATCGTTTTAATATTTTTATGGTATTCCAAATTAGCTATATTTTTACCGGTAAAAACTACTTGCCGTTAATTAATAAATAAAACAGTGACATAACATAAGCATAAGGTCCGATTACATTGAACAACATGCAGGGTCCAATTTGGCATAAATTGCTGTTCTATCTTGAGTATTTTATTACAATGTACTTAGATAACCAGCAATGCCGTATGCCAAATCGGCCCCTGCATGTTGGCCAATGTAATCACGCCATAGCAATGGCAACGAACGGCACTGTACTCATATAACCAGCAATGTATGCCAAATCAGCCCCTGCAGGTTGGCAAATGTAATCGCCCTATTACCTATTAGCATAAGAATAAATAATACTACGTAGAACGGAAACTCCCGCTCCGAACGGGCTCAAGGTCACGATATTAGCCTACACGTTAATTTCGGCTAAACCGACTACTAAAGACGGGCTGTCTCGAACGGGCGCGTCAATTACAATAACGGCGCCAAGTTAATGTGGTGCGTTTGGTTGTACAAACAATTCTAAAACAATGCCAAACTTAAGTTTTTTTAGTTTGCCCAAAGATGATGCGAGATAAGTAATATTTTTTAAATATTATTCCTTTTCCATACCTAATTTATCAAAAGGATATGACCAGTTCTTTTTGTGTAGCCAATTGTTTCACTTTCACTCAATTATAAAAAAAAATGTTAGATAACTACAGCATTTTAACATGTCGCCAAAATATTTTTTAATAGCCCCCGCCATCGGTCATTGAACCTTTCTCGATTGTTTTGCCTCGCGATTGCGGCGCCGCGGCACTGGCGCACGCACGAATTACATATTAAGTATAATATGTAATTCGTTTATTTTAAACCTACATTACGTAAGTACTTACACCTATGTAGGTAAGTATAATACTTACTTAAATGGCTTCATTTGGTATGGTACTTATAACTTATTAAGTAATATTATTTATAAGTATTTATAGAGTAGGTAAGTATATCATTCTCATATTTTGTAATAGGTACTAAACTAAAATAATGATTTTTAAGTAAAGAAAAACTTATATTTTTGCGATATTATCTTTAGACATAAGCATTACTAACAGTTCACAGCCCTGGCAGCACGCCTGGGCGACAGAGGAGCGTAACGGGGTGAAGAGGGAAGTAGGTATATAAATTGCGGCATATCGATGGCGGTCAAAGGAGATTCCGTTCTATGTAGTATTATTTATTCTTATGCTATTAGTCTGCTCTCGAAATACGCCATGGCATGCAATGGCAACATCATAAGATTATAATTTATGGAATAAAATTATAATTATATCACGGAGAATATTATTCTATATAAATCAGTGAGTCGTCAGGTATCAGTCAGTCTAGTCAGTCAGATGTTCAAGTAAAGCGATGGCAATTGGCATGAATAAATAATAATTACATAGAACGGAATCTCCTTTGACCGCCATCGATACGCCGCAATTTATATACCTACTTCCCTCTTCACCTCGTTACGCCCCTCTGTCGCCCAGGCGTGTTGCCAGGGTTGTCAACTGTTAATAATTCTTATGTCTTATATGTTATAAGTTATAATATCGCTTAAAATATATAGGTTTTCCTTTTTTTACTTAAAAATCATTATTTTGGTTTAGTAGGAATTACAAAATATGAGAATTCTTAACACTATAAATACTTATAAATAATAAGTTATCATAAGTATCATACCAAATGAAGCCATTAAAGTAAGTATTACTTACCTAAAAATATTAAATAAAATACATACAAATTCACGTAAAACTATTAAATAAGTTTATTTAGCGTTGGGTGAGCTTTTGAATTTTCCTGTTCATAGAGTCAACTACCGAATCGGCTACACAAAAAGAACTGTTCATGTTCTTTTGATAAATTAGGTACGGAAACGGAATAATATTTAAAATATATTACTTACCTCGCATCATCTTGGGGCAAACTAAAAAAACTTAAGTGTGGCATTGTCTTGCATTGTTTGTACAACCAAACACACCACAATAACTATCCTTATCCTGGCCAAATTTCTGATCCTTTTAGGAATTTAGAATTGAATAATGATTTCCCCAACTTGTCATTGGCAAAGTGGTCAATAGACCGAGACGCCATTAAGGAAAAAAAAACTTGACGCCATTATTGTAATTGACGCGCCAGCCGAGACAGCCCGACTTATTACTATGTTTAACATGTAGGTAAATATCGTGACCTTGAGCCCGTCCGGAGCGGGAGTTTCCGTTCTACGTAGTATTATTTATTCTTATGCTATTGGCTACTTTACGAGAACATGACATGTCCGAAGGAGTTTTGGAGGCAAGCCGAAAAGACATGTTTTCGCACTGTTATTTTATTTCACAACACATGTCATTAACCTATATCGAAAAAAATGTCATCAACTTTATCCGATATAACTCAAAAATACACCAAGAAAATGAAAATAAAACAAGAACACAATTTGTCCCTTCAGAATTCCCGCCAAAACTCCGCAATTTAATTATTGCAACATCAACCAAATCAATGAATGACAATAATTTTATTGAAGTCTTTTTTTTAATTCATTTTACGGCATTGGATAAAATCCTTGCAGCCATTCAATATTTTCGGTTCATTATTAAATAATGGCATCGCACTCTGTGCAAATTGCCTTGCCAGTGTCAAGTAAAGGAGACTGGCGGTTTTCGGCCTGAAGCCCTACAAGAGTGTGTCATATGCGTAAAAATACGTAATTTTTTTCTAGTTTAGATTGTCTTATCAGCGTTTTTGTAGAACTAGTCCAACTAGAGAAAACATCTATTTTATATTTAACAAATCGATATTTATTGTGAATCGATTTGTCCCGGTTACATTTCACAATAAAATCACGGTATCTTTAACATAGGTACGTACAGATCGATTCACACTTTAAATACTCGATAAAATGACATATTTCCCCACTACTAACCAATCAAAATTCTTTTTTGACGTGATAACGTCTTTAAAATCGTTTTAGTCGGGTGACATGTTCAGAAACTTGTGTCACACCAAAACCTCACGAGCGCGATCGCAGGTATAACGAGAGAGAGACGGACCGATCTCCCGTCTCATCTCGAGCGCTGCCAGTCATTCCGTGAAACTTGTCACGCGGAATCCTCACGAGCGGAGGCTGGCATAGCGTTCGAGTGAGTGGACCGATCTTCCGTCTCTCTCACTCTAGCGGCATACAAACGAATGGAGATTTTCTCGTGCGGACGTTATCACGTAAACATCTCGATCGTAAACCTACTTTACAAACAATTTGCCGTTTTTTAGACGATGAGTGAATGAACAAATGATCGATCAATGAATCGATGCGTCGTGACAAAACTGACAAGCGAATCGAATCTGTCATTGTCATTTTTCATTTCATTCCGGTGTTCCATTTTTGCTTCTGCTGCTTAGTGAATATGTTATCGTGTTTTCCCGTGAATTCTTACTTTGACTTTTGAATTTCGGACTGTGGACCCTGCATAAACGTTGATCTGGCGAGTTTGAATGGACCTTGATATTCTTGACGATTTGGATTTTTCCATAATGGAACGGATGCGTTGTTGTCAAAAGTTAACTTCAACTACCTACTTATTTCAGATAAAAAGACAAGTTCTTTGAAGAAATTATAAGCATGTTTTAGTTCCTACTAAAATATCCTACGAGTAAACATGAAAAGTATCCATGTAGGTGACCGGGCCGAACTCTCATAGTAAAACCGCCAGCATAAGAATAAATAATAATTACATAGAACGGAATCTCCTTTGACCGCCATCGATACGCCGCAATTTATATACCTACTTCCCTCTTCACCTCATTACGCCCCTCTGTCGCCCAGGCGTGTTGCCAGGGTTGTCAACTGTTAATAATTCTTATGTCTTATATGTTATAAGTTATAATATCGCTTAAATATAGGTTTTCCTTTTTTTACTTAAAAATCATTATTTTGGTTTAGTAGGTATTACAAAATATGAGAATTATTAACACTATAAATACTTATGAATAATTTTCGGATTGACTTCAGGTACAGGTCTCGGGTCCAGGTAAATGAAACTCCACAATTAAACTCTTCAAAGCTAGTATGTATTTCTGATCGAACGTACAGTGGCACACGGGACAAAGGCGATTGAAATCAGAATGGTTACGTTGACATTTACTTAGCGTACTTAGCGCCTGTTGTAAAAATGATAGCAAATGCACATTCTGTTCAGTAACAATAATAAATTATAAGGAGCTATGTCTTTTATAACAAATTAATTAATAAAAAATAATCGACGTCTCCAACGTGCCCCCAGCCGTTGAAAGCTTGCCTTTCAACAAGTAAGAGGTCACAATAACGGGCAAATCTTCGTAAACGCTCGTCGTACCACGCCCGAGGATGTCTTTATGTCCGCTACTCTGCTTATTCCATCTGTTCCTGGATGAAGATATACCACGCGACCCAACTTCCATTTCAGAGGAGGTGAGTTCTCTTCTTTAATGAGGACTAGAGTGTCGAGCTTCAATGCATCCTTGCATGAGCGCCACTTGACTCGTTGCTGAAGCTCACTGATGTACTCTTTGCTCCATCTGGTCCAAAAATGTTGGCGAAGCCTTTCAATGAGTTGGTAACGGGTTACATATTGAGCAGAGTAGTCGCGATGGTCACTGACTGGTAGCGAAGTTAGCGGTCTTCCAATTAAAAAATGACCAGGAGTGAGTGGTGCCAAATCTTCCGGGTCCGACGACAGAGGTGTAAGAGGCCTTGAATTTAAAATCGCTTCTATCTGCGCTAAGGCAGTACTAAGTTCCTCATATGTGAGATTACAATTTCCCAACACTCGGACTAAATGATGTTTGGTCGACTTGACACCCGCTTCCCAAAGACCACCGAAATGCGGAGCATAGGCCGGTATAAAATGAAAGTTAATGCCTTCGTTTGCAAGATTTTCAGATAATGAACTGCAATTATGTTTTAAAAATTTTGAAATTTCATGATAGGCACCCACAAATGTTGTTCCATTGTCGGAATAAATATTAAGAGGTTTTCCTCTTCGCGACATGAACCTACGTAAAGCCTGCAAATAACTCTGACTAGTTAAGTCACCTACTAACTCCAAATGGATTGCTTTCGTCGTGAAACATACGAAAAGAGCAATGTATACCTTAACCAGTCTACATCCACGGCCTTGACGACTAGCTGAATTGATAGGACCAGCGTAATCAACGCCAACGTTCTGAAAGGGAAAAGCAGCTGGTGACAACCGATCGGAAGGTAAATTTCCCATTTGCGGGACGACGGTTTGACCCTTCATACGTCGACATCGAACACAGTTATGGTACGTGATCTTAGCTAGGTTACGACAACCTATCGGCCAGTAGGATTCTCTTATCGCAGCTAACAACATTTGAGGTCCAGCATGCATGAGTTCAATGTGCTTTAATCGAAATAAAAGTTTTGAAAAATGATGAGCGGACTGTATTAAAATAGGATGTTTTTTATCATATGGAAAATCTGAATTATGTAAGCGACCACCCACGCGCATGATTTTGTCCTCGTCTAGAAAAGGACTAAGTTTTAAAAGCGAATTTTTATTCGGTAAATTACGATTATTTAAAAATAAATTATATTCATGAAACGACTCCCGTTGTACCTGAATAATAATGAATTTTAAAGCGTTGTGTAACTCTTCAGTATTTAAATAACTTGAAGAAGCATAACGTTTCTTGCAAGCGTTAATAAAACGAAACATATATGCTACTGATCTTTGCAGTCTTGAAAAATTTGAAAAATGCTCAAAATTAATAACAATATTTTTATTTTGTGATTCATTACTAACCGAAGCGTGTAGTGAGACCTCTGGTTTAATTTCTGGCAACGCTGACTGTGCTTGTGGTAAAGTAGGCCAGGAATCTTTAGCCTGTTTTAAAAATGATGGACCAGACCACCAAAGATCTAGTGACTGCATAATATTTGCGTCCACGCCACGCGATATCAAGTCAGCAGGATTCTGATTGGTCGGGACGTGCCTCCAAATGGCTGCGTTGGTTGTTTCCAAAATTTCTGCAACACGGTTACGAACAAATGTGTTTAATCTTATCGGCAGCATTTTCAACCACCCCAATACGACCATGGAATCAGTCCACAATGTGACAGAAGATACTGAGGCTCGTATAGAACTGTTGACTTTCTCATAGAGGCGCGCTCCGACCAAGGCAGCACATAACTCAAGTCGTGGAATAGTAACTGGCTTTATTGGTGCCACACCTTTAGCAACCAGCAGCTGCACGGCAACGAAGCCTTGTTCATTTACACTGCGTAGATAAACACAAGCACCATATGCTTGTTCTGAGGCGTCAGTGAAAATGTGTAATTCCAACAGTCTATACGAGTCACACGTTACTCGACGCGGAATGTGTAAGTTATTAATTACTGGAAGTGATTTTATAATATTTTGCCAGGTTTTATGAACATTTTCTGGTAATTGGTCATCCCAGGACGGCTTTTCCAACCACAACCTTTGCATGAAATGTTTCATACGAATCACACATGGTGACAATAATCCTAACGGGTCAAAAATACTTGCTATGACTGCGAGTATGTCACGCTTTGTGCTTCCTACATTCTCTAATGTAGTTCTTGCTTATGGTAATGACTTTTAAAACTATTTTTGAAGTCGGGCCCTTAGTAAAATGTCCTGTCTTGGTAAATATAGTGTACCTTTCGTTCTGAATGGGCACCGACTCCAATATAGTTTTAACAGTCATTACCATAAGCAAGAAGAATTAGGTACTGTCCCACTGTCTGTACTGTCGGTGCCCTTTTAGAACGAATGGTACGACATTTTAGTAAGGGCCCGACTCCAAAAATAGTTTTAAAAGTCATTACCATAAGCAAGAAGAAGTAGGTACTGACAATTTTATTTTATACCGTTTGAAGTCGGTTCTATTTTTTTGTTAAAAACTTAATTTATTGTGTTATTATTTGACATTGTTTGTGTACGATTAGTGTTGTGAGATGTGTTTCGTGATAATTCTAAGGTTTCTAAAACATCTGCACGATTTTGTATAAACTGGATAAATTGGGTAAGTAATATTGGCTGATTTTTATCTAAATTACCTTTAAATTCCTCCCATTCACGGAACGTCTTTGTGTCTAATTTTCGACTGATAATATAAATTAATAATGTGTCCCAACTAGCCACAGGTTCGCCTAATGCACTTAGTGCTCTAATATTTTTGTTTACATGATCTACTATACGTTTTAAGTAGACTGACGATTCCCTATTTATTTGTTCCATGTTAAACAAGGCTGAAACATGGTTTTGAATGAGTAAACGTTTATTGTCAAACCTTTCACAAAGAAGTTTCCATGCCACTTCATAATTTTTAGCCGAAAACTCATAGGACTGTAACATGACAGCTGCGGACCCTTCTAATGAACACCTCAAATAGTGAAATTTGTTAATTTCGTCAATTTCATCATTATCGTGAACTAGACTGGTAAAGGTGTCACGGAACTCTAACCAATTGTCATATCATACGAAGACGAACCGCTAAATTTCGGAAGCTGAATTGTAGGTAACTTAACAGGCAGACTACTAGAATGACGATTTGAAACTGAAGGTTTTCCGGTTCCGGTCGTCGATCAGTCAATACGCACGTCACAGAGCTCCGCGGAAAATTAAAAATAAACAGTGTAAAAAAGTGCCAACAAAGTGTGTCTTACGAACAATTGACTTAAACAAAGAACAAAATACGTGATCAGCGAAAAAATTACAGAAAAAGTGTTAAATTGTGAAAACAAATCAATCGTACATTATAAACATTCTAACCTACAAAAATAATATCAAGTGTCAAATGTCATCTGACGCAAATTGCACATAGACTATAGAGTGTAAACTACAGTACCAACAAAACAGAAAAACAAGTGTTGCCATAGCAAAAGTATTGCCACAGGAAAACAAGTGTTGTCATAGCAAAACAAGTGTTACCAAATCAATAAAAAATAAAAATAAAAAACGAAAATGGAAAAAAGTATGGAAGTCCTATTAGCAAAACTAGACGAAAAGTTAGACCAACAAACTAAACTTATAACAACTTCAGTAACACAAAATGTCATGTCATGGCAGCACTAGACGAAAAGTTTAAAGCGATCACCGAAGAAAACGCCCAACTCAAAAATAAAATAAGCGAGTTAGAGCTAAAACTTAAATTTGTTGATAAGGATAAGCGCAAAAATAACCTTGTCTTTTATGGCATCGAGGAAGGAAAAGCATCAACAGAAACGGAGCTGGTAGATTACATAAAACATAAAAGACATTATAATAGAAATGGGAGTACATTTTGATGCCCTCGAAATTAATAATGTTTACAGAATCGGTAAAAAAGAGCTCGATAAAAATCGTCCTGTTGTAGTCTCACTCACAACTACATGGAAAAAACATTTGATCCTGCGAAATAGACCTAACCTGCAAGAAGGTGTAAATATTAAAGAGGATTACCCTAAAGAAATAATAGAAAAACGTAAACAACTGCAGCTGCAAGTTGAAGAGGAAAAGAAAAAAGGGAATATAGCGTTCATTAAATACGACAAACTAATAATAAAGAAAACGCATGAAAGCAAAAGAGAAAAGAGAAAAAGAGAGACTTCAGGATCACCAAAATCAACATCACAAAAGAAAGTCAATGCAGGTAATACCGAAAGTACTTTGACCAACCTGAAGAACACCCCCTCTAAAACTGTGACAGAAGAAATAATCAGACCAAGTATACTGAACTATGTAGAGCGCGCGAGATCAGCTTCTTTATCAAATCTCTCAAAAAACTAAAATGCGACAGCCGGATCCAAACAACATCCACAAAAACATTACTAAATACAACACTCATAAATTGCACCCCAAGCCGGCTTGTCACCGTTGGGGAAGAAGACAATCACCCTCCATCAAAATCAAAACATTACGTTTCAAAACACTCTCAAGCAAACCTTTCTAGAAAAAATATGCAAAAGAAAACAATACAGATAAAACAAGATAAAAAGACCACTGAACATATATATGTATGCACACTGAATACTCGGACTCTAAGAACAGAAGAGAGCCTAAAAGAACTAGAAATAGCCATATCCAACATAAAATGGGACATAATGGGCATCAGCGAGATGAGAAGGCCAGGAGAAGGGATAGAAGAGAGGACTGACTATATCATGTTTCACAAAGGAGAACATACTGGTCAAAAAGGAGTAGGCTTCCTCATTAAGTCTAAACTGAAGAAGAACATTATGGGATTTGAAGGAGTTTCTGACAGAATAGCGGTAGTTCATTTAAAATTTCCGGGTTACAAGAAAAACTGGACCATCTTTCAAATATACGCACCAACAGAACAAGCGGGGAAATCAGACACAGAATGTTTCTATGAGAGTATTTCAGAAGCAATAAAACCGCACTACAACAACAACATAATAATCATGGGCGACTTTAACGCACAGGTCGGAGAAAGGCAAATTGGAGAAGAATCCTCAATCGGGAAGTTTGGGCATGGCAGAAGAAGCCAAAATGGACAGAAATTAGTGGAATTCATGATGGAAAATAACCTAACTTTAATGAACTCACGTTTTTACAAAAAAATTAGAAGCAAATGGACGTGGTCCTCCCCAGGGGCAAAATTCAAAACTGAAATTGACTTTATTATAACCAACAAAGCAAGCGCGTTCACAGATACCAACATAGTCAAAAACCTCAACTTTAACACAGACCACCGTATGGTAAGAAGCTGCCTATGCCTAAACCAACCCAAAAGATCCAGGAAAAACCTAGTAAATAACAACAACCTGTATCAAATATCAGAACACAGTCATTCCACTAATTCTCGCACAACAGAATCACTCATTGAAATCATTACTTCCGATGCAGAAACCGGGGTTAAATACAGGAGATTACAAAACAAATTGAAAGAGATGCTAGTCAGCAAACCCAGAAGCAAAGAAAGCTATTTAAGCAAAGAGACACTAAAACTTAACGAAAGGAGAACACTAACGAAAGGAGAACACTAATATCAAATAAAGGGGATAAAGAAAGACGCCAAAAAATTGCAAACCTCAGTAAGGAAATGGAGAATATGAGGAAAGACCGTAAAGAGAAAAGAAATAGAGTTTTGGAAGAAAACATTAAAAAAACAGGAGGAACAAAAAAGGCTATGAAACAACTAAGCGAACATGGGAAAGAATGGATATCGAAACTAAAGCAACGCGAATCTCACTTAACTAATCGACTCTCAATACAGAAACTAGCTACGGACTATTACCGCCTATTGTACTCTGATAAGTTTGATTCAGAGTTGGCCACAATTCCGGAAGTAAACGAAGCAAAAGAAAAAAAAGATGACAAAGTAGATGAAGTGCCAGAAATCCTTGCCTCGGAGGTAATTAAGGCAATAAAATACCAAAAACTCGAGAAAGCCCCAGGGCCGGACAAGATACCTAATGAAATGCTTAAGGTAACCTTAGAGGAAATCAGTCCTGTGCTGGCAAAACTTTTCAACGAAATCTTACAAACAAGGCAAATTCCAGAAGAATGGACCGAGTGTCACATAATCCTACTACATAAAAAAGGCCCTAGAGACGAGATTGGGAACTATAGGCCAATTTCTCTAATATCAAACATATATAAAGTATTTGCTAAAGTGATCCAGGATAGAATATCATTAACACTAAACGAAAGTCAACCTGTAGAGCAGGCAGGATTCAGAAAAGATTTCAGCACAATAGATCACATTCACACAATAAAATGTCGTACATTGCAGGCATTAACAATGTGCCCAACACCATCATGGTCTCCTTTTAGCCTTTCGTCTGTAACTGAAGACATGGTTAAAAAGTCCATTCTGGCTATAACTTCCACTTCTACTGGTAACGATAAACTTTGCTCTAAAATGATAACTCTGTTACTTCCTTCTCTGCTTCCTATCTTAACACATATCTTTAATTTTTCTCTTTCTTCAGCTTCTTTCCCCTGTTCTTGGAAACAGGCACACGTCATACCTCTTCCTAAAGTCACTTCTCCTTCTATGCTGTCCCAATTCCGACCGATCTCTATTCTTCCATATTTGTCTAAAGTTCTAGAGCACATTGTTCACGGTCAGCTATCTTCCTTCCTTGTCTCAAATAATCTTCTGAATACATTCCAATCCGGATTCCGCCCCGGCCATAGCACGGCAACGGCTCTCCTAAAAGTAACAGAAGACATACGCTGGGCTGTTGAAAATAAACAGCTGACCCTTTTGGTGCTATTAGACTTTAGCAACGCCTTTTCCTCTGTTGACTTTGACATTCTTTTAGCGATCTTACACTCCATTAACATCTCGTCAACCGCATTATCATGGTTCGAATCCTATCTTCGGGGCCGCTCTCAACGTGTCCGCATTGAAACCTCTCTTTCTGATCATTGCGATTTAAGCGTGGGAGTGCCTCAAGGTGGCGTCCTCTCTCCTCTATTGTTTTCGGTTTTTATTAATTCCATCACATCCGTAATCACTTGCAATTATCACCTCTACGCGGACGACTTGCAGCTATATCTCCATTTTGCACCAGCTGATATTGACCTAGCCATAAACACTATGAACAATGTTATCGACAATATTAGCAAATGGTCTAACTCTTACGGTCTAGCGATTAATGCTCAAAAATCTCAAGCCATTATCGTGGGCAGTAGACACGCAAGGAACAAAATTAATTTTTCTAACATATCACCAGTAACTCTGAACGGAACTACTATACCTTTTTTCGAAACTGTAAAAGATCTGGGAATTACCATCGACTCCAACTTGACCTGGAATGCTCATGTCGCTGAAGTTAGTCGGAAGGTACACCACTCATTTCATTCTCTGAAGTGTCTTCAAAGTTTCTTGCCCTTAAAAACTAAAATTTCCTTAGCTCAAACCCTTATTCAACCTATCATAGACTACGCTGACGCCTGTTACTTGGATGCTACAGAGGAGCTCCTCAATAAACTTGAGCGCCTACAAAATCTCTGCATTCGGTTCATCTTCGGTGTCCGAAAGTATGATCATGTTTCCCATTTTCGCAAACAACTCAAGTGGCTACCTATTCGACTTCGCAGGAACACTAGGATACTCTGCTTATTATATAACATCCTTCATAACCCTACATCACCAACTTACCTCCGTGAGAGATTTTCCCTTGCCCGTCCATCCATTGCTCCCTGCAGAACCCACCTGAGAACTCTCCTCGATATTCCTCTACATAAAACTGCCTCCTATTCCCATTCCTTCACCGTTAATGCGGTAAGACTGTGGAACTCACTCCCGCCACAAATTCGTGACTCAAAATCTATTCTTGTGTTTAAGAAAAAAGTTAAAGAGCACTACTTATCCCTTGCACAATAAACGTCTGACATAGCGCTTTCCCTTGTCTTTACGTGTATGTTTATATAAGTTATATATATATATATATATATATATGTATGTATTTTTATGTTATAGGTATGTATGTATGTATATATATGTATATATAGGTATATAGGTATGTTATATTTTATGTATATATGTATGTATTTACGTAATTTTGTATTATCAAGTACACTTGTTTCTACCATTCGTAGCTCTTCTCCAGTCGCAGGTCTGCTGGAAGAGATTTCTTTAGAAATAAGCAGTACCTTTGTACAGACTTTTTCCTTAATATTAATTATCCTGTATTTTTCTAGTGTGTACATGAACAATAAAATAAATAAATAAATAAATAAAACAGTTGATACAGAAGTATAACGAATACAATAAACCAATTTACTTGGCGTTTGTAGATTATTCAAAGGCATTTGACAGCCTCAGGCACCAATACATATGGCGGAGTCTTGAACTACAAGGAGTCCAGAACAACTATATAGAAATAATTAAGAGTGTATACAAATCTAGCAAGGCCAGCATTAAACTAGAATCAACAAGAGAATCATTCCCTATCAAAAAGGGCGTACGTCAAGGCGATCCTCTCTCTGCCATGCTTTTTAATGCTGTACTTGAGCACATCTTTAGACAGCTAAACTGGGACCACTTAGGCCTGAACATTAATGGTGTTCGCCTAAACCACCTAAGATTTGCCGATGATCTGGTGCTTCTTGAAGAGAATCCAGCAGCAATAGAACAAATGATGCAGAACCTAGCAAACATAAGCAGAGAAGTTGGCCTGGAAATCAACGCCAGTAAAACGAAATTGATGTCAAACTCAAGGGAAATAGATGTTATGGTAGATGGCAACAAGATTGAATATGTCAAAGAATATATCTACTTAGGACAGATAATATCCCCTACAGATGTAATGACAAAGGAAATAAACAGGCGAATAGCCCAAGGATGGAGAAAATACTGGTCACTGAAGGAAATACTGAAAAACAAGGATCTAGGAAATCACATAAAAAAGAAAACATTTGAGACCTGTATTCTACCAGTTCTTACCTACGGCTGTGAAACCTGGTCGACAACACTGCGTCACAGAGACAGCCTAACAAAATGCCAACGTGCCATGGAAAGAAGCATGCTGGGGTTAAAAATCAAAGACAGAGTCAGGAATGTAGATGTGAGAACAAAAACAAAAGTCACAGACATTCTTACCCGGATAGACGTCCAAAAATGGAGATGGGCTGGACATATGCTACAGCACCCCATCAACAAATGGAGCAAGCAAGTCACCCTCTGGCAACCAAGAGACGGCAAAAGAGGTAGGGGTCGTCAAGTCAGGAGGTGGGAATACGACTTGAAACAGACAGCGGGACCATTATGGCTGAGAGTAGCAAGGGACAGGACTCATTGGAAGGAATTGGAGGAGGCCTATGCCAAAAGGCACACCGAACTTAGGGACCTCTTGTAACCCTATGTTTAGGAATAAAAGGCTATTATTATTATTATTATGTTAGTATTAAATTTTTATTCTCTCCGAAGAGGTTCTACGACTATCCCACGGGCCATGGCCAAGTGCGATAGCGATATTTATGTTGCGTTAAGGAATTTGCGCACTATCCTACATGTATTCAATATGGATGCTTTTTGTAAAATAACTGATAAATTGGAATTCATGTGTAATGTTTTTAAACTATTAAATAATGCATTTGGGATGACTCCTGTAGACGATATAACTATTGGAACAATATGTACGGTTTTGACTTCCCATTGCTTTTTAATTTCTATAGCAAGCTCTCTATATTTTGACGTCTTTTCGGTTATGGTGGACAACAAATTGTGGGTATTCGGAACGGCTATATCGATAAAATATACTGTGCTATTGGGTTTGTCGTGTAAGGTAATGTCAGGTCTATTGTAATGTATTGTTCTGTCAGTAAGAATTGTTCTGTCCCAATAGAGCTTGTGCGTTTTATTTTCCAAGACTACTTCAGGTTTGTATTTGTAGTATGGTTCTTTATTTCTTATGAATTTATATGCGTGCGCAAGATGTTGATGAATGATTGAGGCAATTTGGTCATGTCGGTGTTTGTAGTCAGTTTGTACTAGTGTTTTACAAGCTCCTGTTATGTGTTGTATTGTTTCTGAACTACTTTTACACTGTCTACAAAGGTCGCTTTGTAGCACGTTTTCTTTAATTATGTGTTTTTTGTAGTTTGCTGTATTGATGTTATTATTATTATTATTATAAACAAGGCTGAAACATGGTTTTGAATGAGTAAACGTTTATTGTCAAACCTTTCACAAAGAAGTTTCCATGCCACTTCATAATTTTTAGCCGAAAACTCATAGGACCGTAACATGACAGCTGCGGACCCTTCTAATGAACACCTCAAATAGTGAAATTTGTTAATTTCGTCAATTTCATCATTATCGTGAACTAGAGTGGTAAAGGTGTCACGGAACTCTAACCAATTGTCATACGAACCGCTAAATTTCGGTAGCTGAATTGTAGGTAACTTAACAGGCAGACTACTAGAATGACGATTTGAAACTGAAAGTTGATCGTTTGATTTCGAAAAGGTGTTTATTAAATGTTTTGCTTCGGCCATCAGTTGGTAATATTGTGACTCAATTTCTTCCCTTTCTGACATTTCACTTTCGGGGTCTTCGCTTAATAATTCTAATTGTAATTGTACCTGATCAAATTCTTCATTAAATAACTCCTCCAATTTAGCCACACGTAATTGCAGTTCTATCACCAGGACTGATGTCAGTTCTGAAAAATTCAAGAAACTTAAAAACTTAGCAAAAATTGTTAATCTTCCCTTGTAAATTCCTCGCTTTCTTTTGAGCTCCTTAACACATATAATGCCGTACTAACAAATGAACTAACTGTATTTTTTTTTTTTGTAAAATACGGTCATGGAATGTGAGGAATGTCTTAATTCACTATTTTCGTTACATTTTACATAATGTAATAGTGAAATAAATAAATAAATAATGGTGGCTGCCATATATGGCTGACGCGGCGCCACTGTAATAAAATTCTCAATGGGGCCGCGTCAGCCATTTTGTCAGCCATATGATTTCAAAAGCGCGCGAAACAAACGCGTCGCTCGCCGCCGCCGGCGCCATTTTGATTGTTTAGCAGCCTGTGTTTGCCCCCCGCGCGTCATTTGTCGCTGTGCATCGAAGGAGACTGCAGTAAATAGTTGTTCAGTTAGTGATTTAGCAAGTTATTAGTTACTGATTTGTGATTTTCAACAAAAAATGGAAGATTTTTATGATGATTTGGACTACGAACTATCGCAATTAGATTTAACAGTGTATAATCAAGAATGTAACACATTATCAAATAGTGATGCTACACAAGTATTTGACGTTGATCTCGATGATACAGTATCAATCGCACGGACCAAAAATCATCATCGACGCCAGATTTTATCCGACAGTGAAGATGATCAGATTCCCGTGTTACCAACCTCACGAAATACTGAAGTATGGTTCAATCCGTTGGGTAAGCAACCAAGTATTATTCCATATACTGAATGTCCTGGGCTTAAGCCATTTTCATTGCGATCCAGCATGAGTTCAGCTAAACCAGCAGAATTTTATTCATTGCTAGTACCTGACAGTATATTCGAGTACATAGCCGAAGAAACAAATCGCTTTGCTTTACAAACCTTGAACAAAAGTGCAACAAAATCATACCGAATGCAGAAATGGATGCCAACAAATTGCCATGAAATTAAACGGTTCTTTGGCATTTTAATTTGGATGGGGATAGTGAAACTACCTCAACTATCTTTGTACTGGAGCACTAACAAATGTTTTGAACAGAAATTTGTCAAGTCCATTATGAGCCGAAATCGATTTGAACTCATTTTGAGGATGTTGCACTTTGCCAATAATGAAATAAATCACAATAAGGAGGACCGATTGTTTAAAGTTAGACACTTATTAGATATGCTAAATGCTAATTTTAAATGTCATTATACACCTAATCAAGAAATGTGTGTTGACGAAAGTCTAATCCCATTTCGTGGCCGTGTTATTTTTAGGCAATACAATAAAAATAAGCGACACAAATATGGGATAAAACTTTTTAAGCTGTGCTCAAACCCAGGATACACTGTAAAAGTGCAAGTTTATGCTGGCAAAAATTATGAAAATGTCAATACTACTCCGACTAATGTTGTCCTTGCCTTGTGTGACGATTATCTAAATAAAGGACATACGGTTTGCACAGATAATTGGTATACCAGTTTGGATCTGGCACGAAAACTACAAGCGGGACAAACTCATCTCATAGGCACACTTAGAAAAAACAGACGAGGTTTACCTCAAACAGTTGTCCAAACAAAACTGAAGACAGGAGAATTCTCAGCTCAAGAAAATGACGACGGAATAACAATTATGAAATGGAAAGACAAGCGGGATGTACTGCTGCTGTCTACTAAGCACTCCGTAAGTTTCAGAAGAATAACTAAAAAAGGAAAAGAAAAAATTAAACCGAAGATTGTGGTAGATTATAATCATGCAAAATCAGCGGTTGATCTGTCAGACCAAATGTCCTCTTACACAACCCCTCTTCGGAAGACAACGAAATGGCCCAAAAGATTGGCGATGGAGTTATTATTGAATACAGCGATTGTAAATTCATATATTTTATATAAATTAACAACCAAGAAGAAGCTCTCTGTCGTCCAGTTTAGAACCGCGTTGGTTGACTACCTCGTGCATACAGGAGTCCCGGAAACTAGTGCCTCCTCTAGACCTAGGCGAGTAAAGCATGAATTGAAGAAAAGGCAAGGATTGGCCTCTGCCTGTCGTAAATATTGTGTTAGGTGTTATAAAGAAAACTGTGCCCAATTTGGAAGAGTTCATGCTCGAAATAAAACCAAAAGAGTGGTAACATACTGCGAAGACTGCCCGAATGAGCCACACTATTGTATCAGCTGTTTCAATATAAACCA
The DNA here is from genome assembly GCA_911387765.1 of Pyrgus malvae. Lineage (NCBI taxonomy): Eukaryota > Metazoa > Arthropoda > Insecta > Lepidoptera > Hesperiidae > Pyrgus > Pyrgus malvae. The sequence continues at coordinate 16,164,580 of OU426962.1, forward strand.
TAGATATGTTTGAGTTTAAACGTGTTTGAACATGATGATTGATGTAGAATTGATTTATTATTTTGCCAATGCCAACTTAAATATAAATAAAAGCAATTAAAACATTTACCTATAAATTTTATTTGCAAAAACCAACTATTTTTGTAATCACTCTTTTGTTTTCGAAACTTCCACTTACAAACTTGATATTTCTCAAAATGTAAGTAAAAGTGTCAATGCCATCATTACAGTTATAATTTACTAGGCCTTGTCAACCATACTACATATAGTTTAACATAAAAAACGTGGCTGACGACGAAAAATCGTGCTTTCAAAACAAGCATATTCCGTCAGCCACATATGGCTGACACGGCCCAATTGGTTTGGAAAATGTCAGCCATGTGTGGCTGACAAGGCATTATATGTGTTAAGGTCTGTAGTAGAGGTCATTTTTGGGAAACGAATGTAGTAGACCTGAAATTTATATAATTAAAACTTAAATTTACTATTTAATACACTATCTAAGCACTAATTACAAGTAGGGACTAAATTTTATTGTTTTTTTGTATTATTTGTAATTATTTGACTGATTTTGTAAATATTAATTCGATTTTGTACAGTATTAAATAATTTACTAGCTTATTAAGTTTTGTCCTAATTATCTACTATATATGGTGAATTGAACTATAACACACATATGAAGCAACAATGCAGCAAAGTAAAGGTTAATTTTACATTATAGTCAATATTAACGTAGATTTTAACTACAATACTATATAAAGTATTTATTAACTACTGTATTTTAATAACAAATTAACCTGATGCAAAGTTTTAATGTAGACAATTATAAAGTAAAAATAACGGTACTGACCTGTAATATTACAACAAATTGGATAAATAATACCTGAACTCGAATGTTGGGTGATAATTACTATGAAAAATAATAGATTTTACAGTTTTTCATCACTATCCGAAAGTAAAGGCACTCTTAAGAATCCACGCGGCAACGTAATTAACCTCTTCGCTGGTACGGTTATCCCGGTTATTTCTCTGTTAATCCTCTTCTTTTCCTTAATCCGTCTCGTTAAGGACCATGAATAATTTTCGGATTGACTTCAGGTACAGGTCTCGGGTCCAGGTAAATGAAACTCCACAATTAAACTCTTCAAAGCTAGTATGTATTTCTCTGATCGAACGTACAGTCATAGATTAATAGTGGTGGGCGATTATGAGATATACTAACAAAATCATTCGATTATGAAAATGTCTCGAGATATCTCGATTATAACAGTTAGTAGTTACTAATACTAAACAACTAATATGAAGTTATTAGTCAGTCGCGCACGCGCGGTCGCAAGTCGATTCTTTCTACTCTCACACTATTTACAGTTACAGCACAGTCGCCATAGATTAGTATGAATATATTACAGTCGCGTTGGGAGGGGACAAGGAAAACACGATGCGGTCTCTCGCTTGCATGGAAGTCGCTCGCCTCGTCTTGTATTATAATGTCGTATCTGACTTTTTTTTTATTACAAGCTAGTGGTGGGCGATTATGAGATATACTAACAAAATCATTCGATTATGAAAATGTCTCGAGATATCTCGATTATAACAGTTAGTAGTTACTAATACTAAACAACTAATATGAAGTTATTAGTCAGTCACGCACGCGCGGTCGCAAGTCGATTCTACTCTCACACTATTTACAGTTACAGCACAGTCGCCATAGATTAGTATGAATATATTACAGTCGCGTTGGGAGGGGACAAGGAAAACACGATGCGGTCTCTCGCTTGCATGGAAGTCGCTCGCCTCGTCTTGTATTATAATGTCGTATCTGACTTTTTTTTTATTACAAGCACATTTTAATTCTACTGCAATAAAGTCTAATAACAATAACACTAGGAATATTCAATATTGTTTTATTTGTTGTATTAGTTTGGGTTTGACTGAGATAATGGCACACGAATGAATTATAGAAATTACAAACAAATAATATATGTACTTTTTTAATGAAACAATATTTACTTAATATTTATAATACTAACAATCATAATTTGAGCCTTGTATTGAAAATTCGTAAATCTACTACGTATTTTTTGACGATGACCGACGACCTACTTATTTTTGGGTCGGGAGGCATTGTGGACCGGGACCGCGGCCCACAAGGCCTCCTCGCATTTTATTAACTGTTTTGAGGGACTGTGGTCCCCTAAGCCTTCCTCAAAACAGTTAATAAAATACAAGGCTTTGTGGACCGCGGTCCCGGTCGACAATGCCTCCCATCCCAATTTCCCAACGCGTATTTTTTTATTAGTAGTTCTAATTAGTAACATCATTCGATTATGAAAACATATTAGTTACTAATTCCATAATCGATTATCAAAATTAGTAATACGAAATAAATCGATTATGCCGATCACTCATAATCGCCCACCGCTATTACAAGCACATTTTAATTCTACTGCAATAAAGTCTAATAACAATAACACTAGGAATATTCAATATTGTTTTATTTGTTGTATTAGTTTGGGTTTGACTGAGATAATGGCACACGAATGAATTATAGAAATTACAAACAAATAATATATGTACTTTTTTAATGAAACAATATTTACTTAATATTTATAATACTAACAATCATAATTTGAGCCTTGTATTGAAAATTCGTAAATCTACTACGTATTTTTTGACGATGACCGACGACCTACTTATTTTTGGGTCGGGAGGCATTGTGGACCGGGACCGCGGCCCACAAGGCCTCCTCGCATTTTATTAACTGTTTTGAGGGACTGTGGTCCCCTAAGCCTTCCTCAAAACAGTTAATAAAATACAAGGCTTTGTGGACCGCGGTCCCGGTCGACAATGCCTCCCATCCCAATTTCCCAACGCGTATTTTTTTATTAGTAGTTCTAATTAGTAACATCATTCGATTATGAAAACATATTAGTTACTAATTCCATAATCGATTATCAAAATTAGTAATACGAAATAAATCGATTATGCCGATCACTCATAATCGCCCACCGCTATAGATTAATATTGTATAGGTACTACAGTGGCACACGGGACAAAGGAAAGGCGATTGAAATCAGAATGGTTACGTTGACGTTGACATTTACTAATGCCTGCCCTACACGTTGCGAGAAATCGTTCAGATTACTTCAGATTTCTCTGAAGAAACCTGTTTCTTCAGATTTCTCGCACTGTGTGGATGGAAATCGTTCCGATTCGTTTCAATTTCTCGTACGTCGTCGGCAGTATGTCGTATGAAATTTCATCAGAGAAATCGTTCGTCGGCGGTTCGGGCGGCTTCGGGATCGCTCGGCTGAACTCGGCTCGGCACTCGACAGTTCGCCGGCTTCTATAACGTAGTGTTTAATTTCTCTATGGGCTTCGTCTCGGACCCCGTTTGTTTTCGGACGTGCGTATCATGTAAAGCGTGCTTTATGCAATAATATGTATGCTCCTCGATTTTTTTTGTGCACTCTAAATCACAAATTATATGTATGTACATACATGCATCGAACCAAATTATCTTTGACATCTGGAAATAGTTTTATTATGACAATCATAATATACAACCAACTACCTGATAAATTGAAAAGTTACAATTATTTTAGACTTAAACAATAATTGTTTCAAAACATATATTTTTAACTTTTTAAAACGACTTATCAAACAGCCCTCGTATATTTTGTCGGACATTATTATAATAATAAATAATAAACATTTCACACTCACAAAGCCCCACAGTAAGACAGATTTACCCTGTGTCGTGGGTGCCATGGACACACACACAGACACAAACACAATATGTGGCTAATAGGATCACTTTCAAATCAAAAAGACACTTAAGGATTCATAAGCAAACTATTTATTTGAAACTTAAACATTTTAGACTTTACTTATTATTAAAACGTATTTTTTTATAAAATAGGAAAATTATGTCAGATAGCTATGCATGTTTCTTATTCAAAAGATTGTCACGGAATCAACAAATATGACATAATTCATTCAAACATTATACATAAACCAAACATATCAAAAGAGTATGTATACTCTGAGATTACCACACACAACAACACCCAGACTGAGGAGTCTGAGGACAGAAATTTTTAAACTCGTCATTCAAATTTCTGCTTCGCCGGGAATCGAACCCGGGACCCTCTGATCGGCAGACTGGCATGATAACTATTGCGCCACAGGGGTCGTCGTTATATAATAATATTATGATTCTATTATTGACATTTAATGATAAATATTAAGTTTCTCACATAATTACTGTTTTAATATTCTATTTTGTAAGTTTACAATATTATGATGTGTGATGCCTGAAAAGGTAGCATTTATTTGAACTCGTATTATGCATAAAGACCTGCAAATATTGTATTAAATGCCTCACACCAATGTTTAAATGAATAAATTAATAAATAACGCAAGAGCAACATCATCATTTTTCATCTTGATAACATGTTTATTGTGCGAACTTCTGCGGAAAACTGACGATCGAATCAGATATCGGTGACGTGTAGAGGCACTAGGGGCTTCCGATTTCTCTGTTCAGAGAAAAATCGGCCGATCTCTGAACGATTTCTCGCAACGTGTAGGGCAGGTATTAGCGCCTGTTGTAAAAATGATAGCAAATGCACATTCTGTTCAGTAACAATAATAAATTATAAGGAGCTATGTCTTTTATAACAAATTAATTAATAAAAAATAATCGACGTCTCCAACAACTTATAAATAATAAGTTATCATAAGTATCATACCAAATGAAGCCATTAAAGTAAGTATTACTTACCTAAAAATATGAAATAAAATACATACAAATTCACGTAAAACTATTAAATAAGTTTATTTAGCGTTGGGTGAGCTTTTGAATTTTCCTGTTCATAGAGTCAACTACCGAATCGGCTACACAAAAAGAACTGTTCATGTTCTTTTGATAAATTGGTACGGAAACGGAATAATATTTAAAATATATTACTTACCTCGCATCATCTTGGGGCAAACTAAAAAAACTTAAGTGTGGCATTGTTTTTGCATTGTTTGTACAACCAAACACACCACAATAACTATCCTTATCCTGGCCAAATTTCTGATCCTTTTAGGAATTTAGAATTGAATAATGATTTCCCCAACTTGTCGTTGGCAAAGTGGTCAAAAGACCGAGACGCCATTAAGGAAAAAAAAACTTGACGCCATTATTGTAATGCTGCGTACAGACCGGCCAAACGAACGCCAACGAACGGGTTTCGTTGACCTTCGTTGCTGCAATCTGGACGGCTTAGCGAATGCTAACGATCCTCGTTGGCGTGTGCCGGCGATCCGAAGCGTGGCGATAACATCAAAGAAATCGAGCTATTTGATCGAACTCTGTTTGGACGGTCGCCGAAGGCCAACGAACGAACGCTCAGTTGAAACAAGAGAGCGTAGCGTGTAGACGTCCAATTTGATAATTACTTGGATATATCCCGCCATTTAGATCATGGAGAAAAACAAAGAATGGAGTAACGACGATATGTTTTTATTAATAGATTTGTATAAAGAGAAGCCGTGTCTTTGGGATCCAACAAAATAATGAATATAAATTGAAAGCGAAGAGAAGTGACTGCTGGCTAGAAATTGCTAACATTCTTAATTGCCATGTCTCCATCGTCAAAAAGAAAATGGAGTCATTGTTGACTTCATTTCGACGATTTTGACGTAGATATGAGCGTCGATGGGTGGGAGGTCGGCGGCGGCGCGCCGACTTTTTGGAGTCGGCGGCGGCGGCGTTGTCGGCGGCGTGACCTCCAAAGGATTTTTTGATGTTGGCCGATAAAAAAAGCACGTAATTTATCGATAAAAATATTTACGTTTATTAAAACTTAAAAATAAACAAATTACGGTTCAGGAAAGTGAACATTTTGACACTTAGGAAAAAGAACAACGTAATTATACAATTTTGAATAACAATTCGCCGATATAGTAGGTCGGTGTATGACAGGATAGTTTTTTTTTATATAAATAAACCGTACAAAAAGGCAGACCGGCCGCGTGGTGTTAAGCGATCACCGTCGCCTATGGACACGGGTAACCCCATTAGAACTTTGCCGGCTTTGGAGAAGAGCTTTTTTACAGCTTTCTTGAAGAGCCCCATGTCATAATCCACTGAAAATGTCTCAGCTGGAAGGTTGTCCCATAACTTACACGTCCGTGGTAAGACAGAGCGTGCAAAGCGGACTGTGGAGGACCGCCACGAGTCCAGATGGTGTCGGTGAAACTTTATCCTTCGTCTGGTGGTATATTCATGAAATGGTGACGTAGGCATCATTTTAAAAAGTTCCTCGGTGCTCTCACCATAGTAAAGTCTATAGAATGCGCAGAGCGAGCCTCTTCGCAAGCTTAGCGGTTCTAGCCTGTCAGTCAAGCTTGGGTCGTTGATGATTCGGACTGCTTTGCTCGGTTTGCGTGTAGTGGTGTAGCTGGTATTTTGTGCTCCTGCCCAGAGATGAGAGCAGTACTCTATGTGAGGTCTTACCTGGGCCTTATACAGCGTTAGGAGGTGCCCCGCAGTGAAGTACTGCCTCGCCCTGTTGAGGACATCAAGGTTTTTGAATTCCAATTTGACATTGTTCTCCAGGTGACTCCGATACTGCACTTTACTCGTAATGTCAACTCCAAAGATACCGACACTTTCACCAATGGTGAGTGCGGTTCCCTGGAACTTGGGCGCTATAACAAATGGGGTTTTTTCAGCGGTAACTTGTGTCTTTGTAAGTTTAAACTCAACAAGGTTAAGTCGACCCTATTACGAGAACCGCTCCAGAGAGTTCTCGACTTCAGACACAAGTTTGATTCTGCTTTCCTCCACTTGTGACCGAGAGGCATTGGCTCGACAGGTGTATAGTGCGTCCACCGTACTATCATCTGCATAGCAATGATACCGCGTGATTGGTTGCAGCATGTCATTGATATGCAGAATGAATAGTGTAGGAGACAGCACTGAGCCTTGGGGAACACCGGCGTTAATGGGCTTCATATCTGAGCAGCATCCGTCAACAACGACCTTAATCTGCCGCTCAGACAGAAAGCTTGCCACCCAGTTGCATAACCTCAAGGGAAGACCGTAAGATGAAAGCTTCGCGAGAAGGACCCTGTGCATGACTCGGTCAAAGGCCTTTGCGATATCCAGGCATCTGCCAGATAGTTGATTTTTGGAAATTTGCATAAGGCCACAAATGCATTAAGAGGCTTTAGAGGATAGTTTTCGTTATTTTTTAGTTAAGGTGGTATATTAAACCCTTCTGAAAACCCTTCTGAAAAATAAAATAAAAATAGACATATAGCAATAAATAGCAGTCTTGCATTTCCTTTGCATTTCTTAAACATGCGTCACAAAACACTTGATCGTTGAGAACTGTTCTTTCTTTTTCATCTAAATTTACAATTAAGTTTTCAAAATAGTTCCAGCAGTAACTGTGCTTTGATTTCACTCGGGATAGCGTCGTCACTGTATTTTTTTTCTTTTTTCGTTTTATAAACGTACACATTTTCTAGAGCCAACGACGCAGCCATTTTTCATAGCTAACTGCACTGCACGCACTGCAAGCACTGGACCTATTCCACTGCAGCGCGGAGTACGACAAGGGGATGTCATATCCCCGAAGCTGTTTACCGCTGCACTGGAAGACGTGTTCAAGCTGATGGAGTGGAACGGGTTCGGTATTAACATCAATGGCGAACACCTCACACACCTTCGATTTGCCGATGATATAGTAATCTTGGCGGAGAACCTGGAAGAGCTCAGCACTATGCTAGGTGACCTCCATAGCGCCTTACAAAGGGTGGATCTTAAGATGAACATGGACAAGACCATGTCACACCTATACCGGTTCTTGTTGATGGCACTACTCTCGAAGTTGTCGACGAGTACATATACCTGCTATCCGTATGGGTAAGTCCGTATGGGCAGCGTTCGGGAAATTACAAAGTGTCTTCACGTCCAGAATACCTCAGTGCTTGAAGTTGATAGTTTTCGAGCAGTGTGTGTTGCCAGTGATGACCTACGCTGAGACTTACAGTTGGCCTTTTCCATAGGCTCAAGGTCGCACAGCGCACGATGGAGAGGGCTATGCTTGGTATTTCTCTACGCGATTAAATTCGTAACGATGAAATCCGTAGACGAACGAAATTTACCGACATAGCTCTCAAAATTTGCAAGCTGAAGTGGCAATGGGCAGGCCATATAGTTAGAAGACCCGACAACCGATGGGGAAGAAAGGTTCTCGAATGGCGACCACGTCTCGGCAAAAGGAGTACAGGCCGCCCTCCAACCAGGTGGACTGATGATCTAAAAAAGACAGCGGGAAACCGCTGGATTCAGAAGGCGCAGGACCGGGAGGAGTGGCGAACGTTAGGGGAGGCCTACGTCCAGCAGTGGTAGTGCACTGCTGGACGTAAAGGCTGAAAAGAAGAAGAAGAACTGCTTAACGCGGCCTACGATAACAACGAACACGTTCATACTATTTGACTAGTGACCGATTCAATTATCTCTCTCGCTCACTCGGCGCGCCGTTATTTTTTCGTGGCGGCGGCGGCGCGGCGAAATCTGCGGCGGCGGCGGCGCGCCGGCGCGGCGCTCATATCTATTTTGACGACATTTCTTGTTCTTGCTAACTCGTTTTGGTATATAAAACTAGCAATTATATTGATGTCGTCGTCGTCCATGATTAAATTGCGAATGAAAGAGAAAAGAACCGGAATCAAGTGCCAACGAACGTTCGTTCGAGCACTAAATGTATTTGGATGTATTAACGAACTCCAACGAGCGTGCGGAAGCCAACGCTAGCGAACGATAAATATCCATCGTTGGGCGTTCGTTGGGCCGGTCTGTACGCACCCCATAATTGACGCGCCGGCCGAGACAGCCCGACTTATTACTATGTTTAACATGTAGGTAAATATCGTGACCTTGAGCCCGTCCGGAGCAGGAGTTTCCGTTCTACGTAGTATTATTTATTCTTATGCCGCCAGTCTCCTTTCTGCATCGTAGAATAAATCAGTAAGTAGTCATATGTCGTGATGGAACCCCGATTCTGGGGTTTTTTACACGGCACTTAATACAACTTGGTCACAAGAATTAATTCCTTATTGAATTGACCACGTAGTTCAAGGACAACAAAAATATCTGAATTTTAAAAATAGGAAAAATTTGGTCACTCACTACCCTTCGGCGGCGGACACGCATCTGCTTGTGGATCTACATCCTGCATCGCTGGACATACATCCGGCCCGCTTCAGTCCACTGCGCTCCGCTTCGGTGTTCAGGCCAGTAAATTGATATATTATGTGTCTTTCTAAAACACAGTGTTGGGTGAAGAAGCTGTCTATGATCTTTGCTGAAATGTTAACCATATAAGGGCATAAACTCACCAAATCGTCCGTAGAGGAAGAATCTTGAATTGTTTACCTTTTCTTGACACAGAGGGCGCCTCACTACATGCATTCTCGGCGCGCTGTTATACGCCTGCCACACACTCGACGAGTGGCATGGGAAGTAACGAGAAAAGGAGGCAGAGACATAGTGTGGCAACATTACTCGTCATGCCACACGTCATGCTTTTCGTCCTGCCCACTGCTCCCTATTTTGCAATGAGGAACGAATCCCCCTTACGGATATTTTGTCGGTTTTTGAGCGCGAGTCAATGGACCGGCAATACGAGTGCGAGTGGCTGGCCACATAATCGCGCGGTCGCAGTCCGCCACGTAGTGTTTAATTTCTCTATGCAGTCCGCATATGTCGTCGCCAAGCGTGGAATTGTCAAATGAAAAAGTGTAGCGTTGGCGAGGACGACGACGACGATGTATATTTCTTTTTACTACATTAATGTGGGATTGTAAAGATTGTAACTGTATTATTTTATTTTAAATCTCAAAATGTAATGGTATGTCAGTGTGGAATTGCATGAAAGGGAACGTAAGACGAATGAATGTACATGAAGGAAAGAATGGTACGAGTGAATGGAAGGAATAGGAGGGAGTCGGTGTGAAGACGTAAGACGAGAAAGACGGACGATTAAATTAATTGCGATTTTTTAAAGTTAATAAAGCTAGTGACCATATCCGGAATTTCATTTTTAATCACCACAAATTTTGGGGGCTCGACCGGGATCGAAGCAGTCGAACGGGATCGAAGGAATCGAACTGGATCGAAGGAATCGGCAGGATTTACATACGACGGGCAGGTAACCAGCCGAACGTCTGTAACGGAAAATTTGAATTTTTCGAGACCAAATTCGAAACAATGTCGAAGTCTGAAGTCGCAGCAAGCTGTGGACAGCAGTGTGGTACGAAAGGCACGTTGCAGTTGTCGGAGGAGCTGGTAACGAAGTTCAGCGGCACCGATAAAACTTATCCGGTTACCAGATTTGTACAGGAGATCGAAGAGAACGCCGAAATTTTCGGGTGGTCAGCACTGCAGCAGCTCATAATAGCCAGGCGGGCGTTAGTGAGCACAGCAGCTTTATGGTTAAGGTCGGAGAAACCTTTTAAAAGCTGGGAAGACCTTAAAACAGCACTAATAAGAGAGTTTCCCGATACCTTGGATGTCAAGACAGTGCACGAGATGATGTCGTCGCGGAAGAAACAAAAGGGCGAATCTTTGTTAGACTACACGTTGGTAATGAAGGAGCTGGGTAAGCGCGGCAAAATGCCTGATTACGTTGCCATCAAATACATTGTGGACGGTATCGAAGATGACGAGAGCAATAAAATCATGCTGTATGGTGTTACGACGTACCAGGACCTAAAGGAGAAGCTTAAAATCTACGAACAGGTCAGTGAGAAAATTAAGCTGCAAAAAAGTGCAAGAATAGTTAAAACCTACAAGCCTGAAAAAAATCATGCATCAGTTTCATCATCATATAGTCGTCAAAAAAGATGTTACAACTGCGGTGAAATGAATCATATTTCTTCTGAGTGTCCTTACAAAGTTCAAGGGCAGGGTATGAAGTGTTTCCGATGCAACGGATTCGGTCATCATTCAACTCAATGCAAAGCCAATGAGAGACCAGTGACATCGACGTCATGGAAACCGGTGATTGGCGGCGGGACGAGTCATTCGGTCCGAGCCAATACAAATCGCGCGGGAAGTTCGAGCACGCAGCTACGTCACTCCGGCGAGACAAGGACGGCGATGTGCGTCGACGCAGAACCGGACACTACGCGGGAAAGAGACGGAAATATTTGCGCCGAGGGTGTCCGATCACAGCCGAATGGAACGACTCGAAGTGTGTACCAGCTGTCAGTGACCGATACTGCGAGGTCAGAGTTGTCAGACTTGTCAGAAACGTCAAAGTTAAATATGTCAAAGTCAAGTGTTAGTGTCTTGGAAAATAGTTAAAGGTTACCGGCAATTGATAACAAGCCGACAAAAACTGTTGTTATTAACGGGAAAAGTGTATTAGCGTTAGTGGACACGGGTAGTGACATTAACCTTTTGTCTGATGTTTGTTATAGTTCATTAATCGATGCGCCTGAGTTACAAAAGTGTAATTTAAACATGCGAGGTCTCGGAGGTAGTAATGTAACCTCGTCAGGGTATGTTACCATGCAGGTATTTATCGATAAAACATTGTATAATAACATTGTATTTTATGTCGTGCCAAAAACTTGTATGCCATATGATTTAATAGTTGGTCAAGAATTTTTAGCTAAAGTTGTAATGATAATGGATAGTAGCAGTGTGTGGTTATTGCCCCGTAACGAAAGTTGGTTGCGGAACATGTCGTGTTTTGTATCTAATTTAGATTTTTCTAATTTCATATGCACAGACGTCAGTATGGGTACCTATCGCGAAGTAAGACGTATGGTGGAGACGTATACACCAAACAAGACGAAAGAAGCGCCTATACAGCTGAGGATTATTTTGAAGGACGACATACCAGTGGCACAAAGGCCCCGACGTTTGGCGATTAAGGAGCAGCAGGTAGTGGACCAACAAGTAAAGGAGTGGCTAGATAATGGGATAATACGGGTGAGTTACTCTGAATATTCAAGTCCTTTAGTGATTGTGCGTAAAAAAAATGGTAGTCCTCGCGTATGTGTTGACTACAGATTAATTAATAAGAAGATGGTAAAGGATGAGTATCCTATGCCTATAATTCAGGATCACATCGATAAATTATCTAATGCTAGAGTGTTCAGCACCTTAGATTTGGAAAATGGATTCTTTCATTTGTCTGTACACGAGGATTCAATTAAATATACTGCATTTGTCACACATAACTCTCAATATGAATTTTTAAAAGCACCCTTTGGACTTGCAGTATGCCCGAAAGTGTTTACTCGCTTTATTAATATTATATTTAGAGATCTTGTAGCAAAAGGTATACTATTAATATTTATTGATGATTTAATAATTCCATCAGAGAGTGAGGAACAAGCTGTACAACATTTAGCAGAAGTTTTAAAGGTGGCCTCTGAGTATGGTCTAAAAATTAATTGGAAGAAAAGTCAGTTAGTATGTAAGAAGGTAGAGTACCTAGGTCATTTAATTGAGAATGGAGAAGTTAGGCCATCACCAGATAAGACAGGAGCTGTAGTTTCATATCCCATTCCGAAGACTACTAAGCAGTTGCATAGCTTTATAGGGTTAACATCATATTTTAGGAAGTTTATACCTAACTATGCAACAATTGCGCAACCTTTGACAGACTTGTTAAGAAAGGACATACCTTTTGAGTTTAATGATGAACAGTTAGCAGCATTTAATAGTTTGAAGATGAGTTTAGCTACCAATCCTGTGTTAAAAATTTATAATCCTGCGTTTGATACGGAGTTGCATACAGATGCCTCTAGGATAGCTTATTCCGCTATTTTACTACAGTGGAATAAGGATGATGGTTGCTTACATCCAGTACACTATATGAGTCGTAGAACTAGTGCAGCAGAGAAAAATTACTCTAGTTATGAGCTGGAGGCTTTGGCTATTATTGAGGGTGTTAAGAAGTTTAGATGTTATTTGTATGGAATAAAATTTAAAATAATTACAGATTGCAAGGCTTTTGAGATGACGCTGCGGAAAAAAGATCTGACAACAAGAGTTGCACGATGGGTATTGTTATTGGAGGACTATGATTTTGTTGTGGAACACCGTGCCGGAAATAAAATGAAACACACAGATGCACTCAGCCGAATACCATATGTTGCATTAAATGAAACAAGTTTGCATGAAAATATTAGAAGAGCTCAGGAACAGGACGATGGCATTAATGCTATCAAGAAAATATTACAGAGTAGTACCTATCAGGACTACTGGATCAGTAATGGTTTGTTAGTAAAAGGATTGGAGAAGAAATTAGTTATACCTAAAGGTTTGGAAAAACAAATTATTAGTAAAATTCATTCAAATGGTCATTTTTCAAAGAAGAAAATGATTGATTTAATTAGCAAAGACTACCACATAAAGAATTTGGGGCAGAAAATAGAGGATTTTATTGTGACTTGTATCCCATGTTTACTGGCAAGCCGTAAGGAAGGTAAATTAGAAGGATTTTTGAACCCTATAGAAAAAGAAGAAACAGCTTTACATACTTTGCATTTGGATCATATTGGCCCCATGACAACTACTAAGAAACAGTACAATTATATCCTAACAATGGTGGACGCTTTTACTAAGTTTACATGGCTTTTCCCTTGTAAGAGTACTACAAGCAAAGAAACTATAGACAAGCTTCGTATACATCAGCAATGCTTTGGGAACCCAACTCGGATAATAACCGATAGAGGCACAGCATTCACAAGTTTAGAATTTGAAGACTATTGTACTGAGGAGGGAATTAATCATATCCGGATTACTACAGGAGTTCCAAGGAGTAATGGGCAGGTTGAAAGAGTGAACCGAATTATAATCTCTGTCCTTACAAAATTATGCATTGAGGATCCTACCCAGTGGTACCGACATGTCAGTAAGGTGCAAAGGTCACTTAACAGTACATTTCAAAGAAGTATAAACACAAGTCCCTTTGAATTATTGATTGGAGCAAAAATGAGGCAAAAGGAAGACATTGAAATTCTCAACTTATTGGAACAGGAAGATAGAGACATTTTTGTTAACCATAGAGATGAACTAAGGGCTCAAGCTAAGGCACAAATTCTAAAAGTTCAGGATGAAAATAGGAAAAACTTTAATAAGAGGAGAAAGGAGAGTCGGAAGTACAAAGAAGGGGATAAGGTGGCAATAAAAAGAACACAGTTTGGTGTAGGAATGAAGCTTAAACCTAAGTACTATGGACCATACAGGATTGATAAAGTGAAGGGCAAAGATAGGTATGACGTTGTAAAAGATAGCAGCGATGTTGAAGGACCCAAAAAGACGTCTAGTGCTGCAGATTTCATGAAGCCATGGCCAAGTGATTCTGAGGACAGCGACTGTAGCATAAGTGGCTGAGGGAATTTGCAAGTCAGTATGCTTATTTCTTTTAATTTTTCTTTATTTGACTACCATGTTGCGGGTCACTAAAACTGCTGCTACTATGCCTATCTACTTAATACCTACTTATGTTAAGATGTTTGTTTGTGATTGTGTATTTATTGTATTATTGTTTAGCTTTAAGTAACGTAGCATTAAGATAGGGTTGGGGAGACTGAGGTCAGTCTCACTGTCAGGAATGGCCGATTGTGGGATTGTAAAGATTGTAACTGTATTATTTTATTTTAAATCTCAAAATGTAATGGTATGTCAGTGTGGAATTGCATGAAAGGGAACGTAAGACGAATGAATGTACATGAAGGAAAGAATGGTACGAGTGAATGGAAGGAATAGGAGGGAGTCGGTGTGAAGACGTAAGACGAGAAAGACGGACGATTATATTAATTGCGATTTTTTAAAGTTAATAAAGCTAGTGACCATATCCGGAATTTCATTTTTAATCACCACATTAATATAATTAGAGCAGCGATGGCCGAGTGGTAAAAAACCGCGGGCTTCGACGCGACCGATCCCAGGTTCAAATCCTCGGCTCGCACCTCTGACAAAGAAATTTATAATGTGCGAATTTATCGCTGCTCCACGGTGATGGAAAATATCTTGATATATCATTGATTACGATGTTCTCCATCGCCGTGCATGCCTGAGAGAAATTCATTATTTCTCGAAAGCATGACGTCCACCAATCCGCACTTGGCCAGCGTGGTGGACTATGGCCTAAATCCCTCTCAATTGTGTAAGAAGGAGACCTGTGCCCAGCAGTGGGACATAAAAAAAAGGTTGAAAAAAATAATATATAATTAGCTATACTAAAAATGCATAGCGCGCACGCTGCCACCGTTTCAACGTCCATTGTCTCACCAAGGCAAATGACAAGTGAGGAGCGTCGCGATTAATTGCGCGAGTAGAGCAGTGTGTGGGCAGAGAGGGCAACATCGCGGAAAATCACGGCAGCGCGAGGAGCATAGCGATGAGCAGCGCAAGGAGCATAGTCTGGCAGGGGCATTAGGCTTCATAGCGTTTGTGATTTTGCCGCGACAACATCTGTGAGGACTGGCTGGCCACAGCTTTGTTATTTTTATTAGTTGCGAACATAGCAACCAGTTGTTTATAATTTGACTTATGTTTTTCCCGTAGAGACGATTGTAATAGGTATTTCAGTTCAATATATTTTATCTTTATTTTACCAAAGTTGTTTTTAATATTTGGAGGATGCATACCACACTCACAAATTGGTAGCAGAGCGTGGTTCACTCCAATATATAAAAAATGGCGTCTACGAGCTTACGGAGTATAGAACCCTTAACCAAGTCCAATTACGATACTTGGTGCATGCAGGCCCAGGCGGTCCTAATCAAAAATGACTATTGGGATATAGTAAGTGGATTCAAAATACTTCCAGCAGATGCAGATACAGGTACGAAACTTGCGTATAAAAAGGAAGATGAAAAAGCGCGATCAGAAATTCTTTTGTTACTTTCGCCATCTCAGCTGAAACAAGTTAAATCTTGTATGTCATCTAAGGAAGTTTGGGATAAATTAAAAGCCACATACCAAAGCACCGGACCAGCCAGAAAAGCTACATTATTAAAACAGCTAGTAATAAAGCGAATGGCCGTAGAAGAAGATATCAATGATCACATAAATAATTTCATGGATATCGTAGACAAGCTCGCAGATATGGACATTAAAATACCTCCAGAACTCCTTAGCATAATGCTGCTCTACAGTTTACCAACAAATTTTGAAAACTTTCGCATTGCCATTGAGTCCAGAGACACATTACCAAAACCAGAAGACCTGAAAGTGAAAATTCTCGAAGAATATCAGGCTAGAAATGGTAATAAATGTCCTGAAAATTCAGAAGCATACCATATAAATAAAAGTAAGCGAAAGTTGTATTGCAAGAACTGCAAAAAGCGAGGTCATACAAAAGAAACATGTTGGAATAAAAACCAAACAACCAACACCAATGAAAAAGGAAACAAAAACAAAGCACATGCAGCACGCAATGTTTGTTTGACTACAGCAAATTCAGACACTACTGTAAATATCTGGTGTCTAGATAGCGGCTGTTCATCTCATATGTGTGGAGACTGGAGACAAATCCTTATTTCAAACAATGACCCATGAACAAGGCAGTCTACAGTTGGCATCAAACAAGTATACAAGTCAGATTCAAGGGAAAGGTAAAGTAACAGTCAACATACAGAAAAAAGACTGTGATATTATTGATACCCTGTATGTTCCCGATTTGTCAGTTAACCTTATGTCAGTAGCAAAATTAACGGACAAAGGAAATAAGGTTTTATTCAAAAAAGATAAAGCATATGTCATTAAGAAAAATGGCAATATATTACTGACAGCTCAGAGGAAAGACGGACTTTACTACGTTGAATATAAAAGAAAAGATATTGCAAACTTCACATCAAATTCAAAAAGTGACATAATGGAATGGCATCGAAAACTGGGTCACATAAATGAAAAGGATCTAATAAATATGGTAAAGGATGATCTTATGCATGGCTTGAATTTATCTAACGAAAAATTAGAAACTTGTGAGACATGTATTAAGGGCAAAATGTCAAGATTACCGTTTCAAAGGTATGATGATCGCTACACTACAGACAAACTGGAAATAGTTCATAGCGATGTCTGTGGTCCTTTTGAGTGTGAGACACCAGCAGGCTCAAGGTATTACGTTACTTTTATTGATGACCATACACGTTATTGCTACATATACTTTATAAAAAATAAGAGTGATGTGTTTAAAGTATTTAAAGAATATAAAAATGAAGTTGAAACCTTTCACAATAAAAAGATAAAATTCCTTCAGACGGATAATGGAAAAGAATACCGCAACAAGGAATTCGATGATTTCCTTAAATCGCATGGCATGCAAAGACGCTTGACGACAACATATACGCCACAGCAAAATGGAATTAGCGAAAGGAAAAATCGGTCATTAGTGGAAAAAGCCAGATGTCTATTAATTGAGGCCAAAGCACCAAAGAGGTTGTGGGCAGAGGCTGTTTCAACCGCCAATTATCTAATAAATCGCAGCCCCTCCAAAGCACTTCAAGGTGACACTCCATTCAGAAATTGGTTAGGCCGAACACCATGTGCACATCATCTTCATGTATTTGGTAGAAAAGTATTTGTTTTGAAAAAGAACAAAAGAGGAAAATTAACTCAGAATGCCAAAGAAGGTGTATTCGTGGGATACTCATCAACATCAAAAGCCTACAGAATATACATGCCAGAAAATGATGAAGTAGTAATAAGCAGGGACATCAAGGTTATAGACAAAATGTATTATGAGGAAGGTAGCCAAAATTATGAAAAGCTTATAAGTGAGTTTGAAGATGACAAACTAAAAACTGAAAAAGAAGCTAAAATTAAAAATACAAAGACTAAGAAGCCCAGTTTAGAACCTATTGAAATTGAAATCACACAAAATAAAAATGTAAGTACCATACAGACACTTAATAACATAGATGATGACGTTTCTTCAGTGGATGAAGTAGAATCCTACGATGACGCATCAGAAGTTTTAAGATCACCTGGAAATGGGAGGCCACCTAGAGAGAGTCATCCACCAGCTTGGACGAAAGATTTTGTGATGAATCAAACTGAAGAAAGCCACTTATTTTCAGAAACATCTTACCTATTCGATGAAGCCCAAAATGATGAATATTGGCACGATGCAATAAAAGCTGAAATAAAAGCACATGTCAAGAATGGAACATGGAAAATAGGAAGCAAAACTAAAAATATGAAAGAAGTGGACTATAAAATGCTTCTAAAAAATAAAATGGGTCCTGACAATAGCATAACAAGGAAAGCTAGACTTGTAGCACGGGGTTTCACGCAGCGACCAGGCGTTGACTATAACGAAACATATGCCCCTGTTGCTAAGCTAAGTTCGATAAGATCTGGTATTGGGATAGCTATAGAAGAAGGGTTAAAATGGACGTTACAACAGCGTATCTAAATGGTGAACTAGATGAAAACATAGTCATGAAATACCCAAACTTCTTAGAAGACTACCTGCAAGAAATTCTTATTGAAGAAAGCAAAGAAGAAGACTTAACGCCGTATAATAAAACTAAAAATATGCTAACAGATATAAAAAATAATCCTAGAGAGAAAGTTTGTCACTTAATAAAAGCTTTATATGGACTCAAACAGGCAGGGAGGCAATGGTATAAAAAGCTCGATACAGAATTGAAACGCATTGGTTTTAAAGCATCAGAAGCAGACCCATGCATATACTTATTAGAGAAAAGAGGAGTCAAAGTTATATTAGTAATCTATGTCGATGACTTATTGATTGCCTATTCGTGTCCAAGAAAGCTACAAGAAATAAAAAACCTGCTGAGCACTAAATTTGAAATAAAAGATTTAGGAATACCAAAAAGGCTAATTGGCATAGATATTACCTACAAGAAGGATGAAATAAAACTTAACCAAGAGAATTTCATAGATGATACTCTAAAAAGATTCAAGATGGAAGACTGCAAATCAGTATCTACTCCTATTGAACCAGGCCTAATTCTTGAAAAAGGTTTAAAGGATGAAAGAAAAGATCTCCCATACAAAAATTTAATTGGGACGCTTATGTACATAGCAGTTGCAACTCGTCCAGATATAATGTTTGCCATAAGCTATCTTTCCCAGTTTAATGATTGCTACGGGAAAGAACATTTTAAGCAATTAAAAAGAGTCCTGCGTTACCTAAAAGGTACGAAAAATATTGGTTTAATCTTCAAAAGGTGTGAAGAAGATTTATATGGCATGGCAGATGCAGATTGGGGTGCTTGCAAACTAGATAGAAAATCATTTTCTGGTTATTGCTTTAAATTTGCTGGGACGGCTATTAGCTGGATGGCTAAAAAGCAAAGAAGTGTTGCTTTATCGACAGCTGAAGCTGAATATGTCGCCTTAACCGAAGCTGCTAAAGAAGCCATACACTTAAAAAAACTATTCAAGGACTTAGGGGCTGACTATGATCGTTTAATTATATTAAACGACAATCAAGCTGCACTTAAACTAAGCCAAAATGAAATGGTAACGTCAAAGTCGAAGCATGCATTTTATAAGAAACTGTATACAAGAAGGTATTGTAGAAGTCAAATATCTGCGCACTGAAGATATGGAAGCAGACTTATTGACAAAAGCACTGACTGGCCCTCGTCTATCAAAACTGCGAAGCAGCTTAGGTCTCCTATAACCATGAGCAATAACATAGCCGTGAAGAGGAGATTGTGAGGACTGGCTGGCCACAGCTTTGTTATTTTTATTAGTTGCGAACATAGCAACCAGTTGTTTATAATTTGACATGTTTTTCCCGTAGAGACGATTGTAATAGGTATTTCAGTTCAATATATTTTATCTTTATTTTACCAAAGTTGTTTTTAATATTTGGAGGATGCATACCACAGTTTACCACACTCACAACATCAAAGTTTTTTCGATCATGTATCGAAAAGTGAAATTATGCGATAAAACCATATTGTTTAATTTCTCTATGAACCATATACTTATTCTACTCTTTCGCTTACCTAGGTTACTAGGTAGGTGAAGCGCGCATGGCCTGGCGGTTAGCGTAGAACGCAAACGATCTATGCAGCTGAGCCAAACGGGCGCGGTCGGGTGTGAGATGGGTGACCGCTAGTGGCAAAAAAAATTCATGCGCGTTTCCGTGCTTCGGAGGGCACGTTAAGCCGTCGGTCCCGGTTGTTGTCGATAGATAACAGTCGTTAAACCTAGTCGGAGGCCTTATGGGCGGTTTGAAAACATCCGACAGCGGGTTGGCCACTAACCCGCATCTTCACCAACCCGCATTGGAGCAGCGTGGTGGAGTAAGCTCCAGGCCTCCCCAATAATGGGGAGAGACCCGTGCCCAGCAGTGGGACGCAAAAAGGGTTGCAGCCAGGTACTGTTTTATTTGGTCTAGGTTCACCTAACCAGGAACAACCATGAACATAGCTTATAATATGCAGTGTTCAACAAACTGAAGTGTTTAGTGTTACTCAAAGAAATAGATAATACTAATTATAGGACATCTTAAGTATTCCTTCAATTTATGAATAGGTATTTGAAACTTCAGATTGTTTGCCAAATATTAAGGGGGAGGGAGAGCCCAGACATGGTAGGGTATTCCTACACATTTTACCAAAAGAATACAATATCTTCCTTCTCCCCCTGTTCATTGCAATATTACAATATCTTAATACTACTATGCATGTCAGTATTATTGGCAACAACAAGTGTGGTAAGAAAACTCTTAATATAACAATATTTGAGAACTAATGACTTGACAATAACCAAGCTTCTATTCCAGCAAGTCTGTTTAAGTAACTCATAACTGTCATAACTAGACAAGCAGGTAAGGCCAATTTTGGTCTGTTGATGACTCAACAAACATGCAGTAATATTATTACTAAATCTCTCAGTCTGATGTAGAACATTTTCTACAGGAGTGTTTAAAATTAAACACATTGATTTATAAAATATTTACTTACACTTAACATTGGTAAAAGCATACAGATGTTTTCTGCAAATAGTGTTCAAGTGAACCTCATAATACTAGTAAATAACAGATGTATCTGTTGCCTGATCTTCAACACTTCAGGATTTTTCCACAGTGTTCTGTTGGGTTGCGGAAACCCTCAGTTAAATACTACAGGGTGTTCGTCTACTTGGACAACTACCTACTAATAAAATAAAGGCATATAATACTAGTAAGCAACAGTTGTGTCATTTGGCCTATCTTAGGCACTGCAGGATTCTATTTCCTTGGCAGTGTCAAGTTGGGTTGCGGAAACCCTCTGAGCTATATACAATTGGGTGTTAGTCTAATTAGACCTATGAATCAATAAGAGGCATATAGTACTAGTAAATAACAGTCTTATCTGTTGGTTTATCTTCAGCACTGCAGGATTCCTTTTCCTCTGCAGTGCTAAGTTGGGTTGTGGAAACCTAAGGTGTGTATTTTAAGTTGTGAGTCCACTTAGGCAGTAGGACAACCACTTGCTTTACAATCAAAACCACATAATACATTGTAGTCAATTACAGCTCTGAGATTTGGCCCGCCTTCGGCACTGCAGGATTCTAATTCCTCGGCAGTGTCAAGTTGGGTTGCGGAAACCCTTTGAACTAAATGCATAATGATGTGTTGTACTTAGGCCACTATCTATTAGCCAATCAGAGCCACACAATACATATTTGTGAATACCAGCTCGGTCTGACATCCTATCTTCTGCACTGCAGGATTCTATTTCCTCAGCAGTGTCAAGTTGGGTTGCGGAAACCCTTTGAACTAAATAAGGATGTTGTTGTACTTAGGCAACTATCTACTAGCTAATCAGAGCCACACAATACATGTGTATACCAGCCTGGTCTGTTTTTCTATCTTCGGTACTGCAGGATTTCTTTTCCTCAGCAGTGTCAAGTTGGGTTGCGGAAATCCTGTAAGCTAAACAACATTTGAATGTTTTTCAACTAGTGAATCAAAGCCATATAATACTAGTAAGCAACTATGACCCCGGGCAGTGGCCCAACTACCCAAACTTAATTATAGAGCCTCATCCGCTCTAACCTAAAATATCTAGACATGGCTACAAAAACAGGCAAAAGCAGAAACAGTATGACTTAAACCCTGCGGGGGGTATAAAAAATAAGTCATCAATTTCTCTAATAAAAGGAACATATTATCTGAAGAACAATAGTTAATGCTTGAATACATACATATGTTCATTGTTGCAGAATGCAATCTTTTATAGATTGACAAGGCACACCTCTGTATAAAAATACTGTCCTTGTTCTGTTCAATGAGATCTTTTAGATCATAAATAAGACAATTTTGCCTTAGTTTGATGCCAATAAGCCATAAGACAGTTTTACTTCTAAACCACCAACACAGCGGAGGTTCAAGTCAGTCTGTCCAAAGTGCCACAACTTTGGACTGACTTATATCAGAAAATAAAGGGGAAGTTGCTCTAGGTCTCCTGAATTTGACTTCCAAGGACCTAGATTGATCATACAGCTCGAGATCACATCTCAGCGTGTTACTGATCAGGAAGGCTTAACAACTTCACTGTCCAATGAGTCACATGTGACTCACAAGGAACATTTGTAATAAGTTCAAGAGTCACGGGTGACTCATTTCCCGATACTTTTTGGCAATATTTTTCGTCATGAGCGTGGCTCAATAGCCTAATAAAAATTACGTGAACGTATAGCAAAAACCTAACCCTTCATATACAAAAATTTGTTTTCGCAAAAGCTTTTTATTTCTTTTGTTATGAACAAATAAAAACATGAGTAGTTATGGATAATTAGTATGAAATAAAACCAATTTAAAAACATAAAAAACATTTTATTGTGTTTTTATATAAACTAAAAAAAAATTAAATCTGAGGAATTTCCTGAAGACTGTGACTAGACGAAATTGAAGATCTTGAAGGCAGAGAGAGCGAAGGTCTTGGAGGCACGTTAGGTTCCGTAGTTGTTGCTGCTGGCCCGAGAAAATATCTAACTATTTGTTCTTGAACTTTTTATTATTATATTTTTTTATTATTATTTTAGTACCGTCCTGTAATCGAAATAAACACATTTCTACTGTCTATGGCTATGCGCACATATGACTCATTGAACTTACGAGAAAAAAAACATCACCCTACGCCCATGAGTCATTTATGAGCAAATAAATAAAAAATAAAATAAAATAAAAAATAGTATTTTTTTTCACAAATACATTTTTTTTATTAAAAAGTTACTATTATTGAGCCTAACCGAAGAAAAAAAAATATGGACGTGGAGAAATCGTAAATTGTATTGTATGGGGACAGTGAAGTTGTTAATAGAATTTCAGACCATCTATCAGAGGGAATAGAATGACTTCCTCAATGGCACATTGTCGCAGGCCACATAGCCATATATAAAGTCTGGGATGTTCCCAACATATCTGTTCAGTATCAAAGCTCAGAATAATGTTTTTGGTGAAAATCATGCACGTACACAATTTTTTGCTACATTTGGAGCCATCTGTACACCCGTCTGTTTGGATGGGTCTCATCCCCCACCTTGTACTCACAAGGTCTGACATGCTTACAAGAGAATGTTTCATTCTAATAGTTCCTCATTTTATTAATAAGAGGCTTTTTGGGTTCCTAAATTAGCTTAAAGTATGAATTGAATTGAAATGAATATAAGCGTAAAATAGCTTAAAGTACCCATTACCAAATGAGGGTCTGCGGAAGACCTTGGTAGACCAAATGTCAGACCAGTTGAAAAGGGGGGGGGGGGGTGAAATGGAACTGTATGTCCCATTGAGCCAGAATAAAAGGATTATCACTAAAGATGGATTACTGTAATGACTAATGTACCATCATTGCACCTTGACTACTGAATAGTATAGTGATGATGTAGCAAGGTGTCTGGCTAAACTATATTTTTAGAAGATGTAGTTTCCTACATTTTCTTTGCATAAGGCATCTAAACATCAATGAATGATGCTAAAGACTTATTTTATATTTATAGTGACCAAACTGCCACTTATACAACCAAGTTATGGTTCATACATTATTTCAGGTAAATAATTAGATTTTCATAAAAGGACTGAACATATCTCAAATTCCTATATATTCCTATAGCTTAATTCAATTATTATGCTATTGAATTGAAATTAAAACTGTACTAAATACTGTGACTTAATAGAAGATAATAATAATCTATTTTGTCCCTAACAAATTTCATGAATGTACAGAACCAGTAACCAAATGTATGAGCAAATAAAATACATACATTAGGCATAAGAATAAATAATACTACATAGAACGGAATCTCCTTTGACCGCCATCGATATGCCGCAATTTATATACCTACTTCCCTCTTCACCCCGTTACGCCCCTCTGTCGCCCAGGCGTGCTGCCAGGGCTGTGAACTGTTAGTAATGCTTATGTCTAAAGATAATATCGCAAAAATATAAGTTTTTTTTTACTTAAAAAATCATTATTTTAGTTTAGTATTACAAAATATGAGAATGATAAATACTTACCTACTCTATAAATACTTATAAATAATATTACTTAATAAGTTATAAGTACCATACCAAATGAAGCCATTTAAGTAAGTATTACTTACCTACATAGGTGTAAGTACTTACGTAGTGTAGGTTTAAAATAAACGAATTACATATTAAGTATAACGTGCGTGCGCCAGTGCCGCGGCGCCGCAATCGCGAGGCAAAACAATCGAGAAAGGTTCAATGACCGATGGCGGAGGCTATTAAAAATATTTTGGCGACATGTTAAAATGCTGTAGTTATCTAACATTTTTTTTTATAATTGAGTGAAAGTGAAACAATTGGCTACACAAAAAGAACGGTCTGGTCCTTTTGATAAATTAGGTACGGAAAAGGAATAATATTTAAAACATATTACTTATCTCGCATCATCTTTGGGCAAACTAAACAAACTTAAGTTTGGCATTGTTTTAGAATTGTTTGTACAACCAAACACACCACATTAACTTGGCGCCGTTATTGTAATTGACGCGCCCGTCCGAGACAGCCCGTCTTCAGTAGTCGGTTTAGCCGAAATTAACGTGTAGGCTAATATCGTGACCTTGAGCTCGTTCGGAGCGGGAGTTTCCGTTCTACGAAGTATTATTTATTCTTATGCATTAGGTTTGATTTTATTGTTTTTATTAATATATCAAATAGCGTTTGTGCTTGACAGGCCTGAGAATTGAAATGTTCTTGACACCAGCAGATAACAAACAGGTCTTCACCCAACACTGTGTTTTAGAAAGACACATAATGTAACTGTTTTGCATTACAACAAAACAATTATTATGTGTCGGATAAAACACAGTGTTGCAGCAAGGCCTTGCTGGTGTGGTGAAAGAGACTATGAATGAAGCCTAACAGCGCGCCGAGAATGCATGTAGTAAGGCGCCCTCTGTGTCAAGAAAAGGTAAACAATTCAAGATTCTTCCTCTACGGACGATTTGGTGAGTTTATGCCCTTATATGGTTAACATTTCAGCAAAGATCATAGACAGCTTCTTCACCCAACACTGTGTTTTATCCGACACATAATAATTGTTTTGTTGTAATGCAAAACAGTTACATTTTAAAGACCTCTTATGTAATTTGACTCGGAAGTACCCACGACCCTTACTTTTTTATATAATTGTTTTTTACTATTAAATTGTAATTAATTTAAATTAACCTCTGCCTACTTAGAGTGTTTCAAACTCAAAATGAAAATAAAACAAGAGCACAACTTGTCCCTTCAGACTTCCCGCCAAAACTCCGCAATGGCAACATCAATCAAATCAACGACAATAAATAATTTTATTGAAGTCTACCGTGCTAAGTTGGGATGGGACTCGAATCGAAAATGAATATTCGAATCAGTTCGAATAACCCGACGACGGAAATTCATGGGAAATTCGAACCATGATTCGAATAAACCCTTGATTCGAATCGATTGGTGCATTCGAGTCAATATGAATACGTAGATCATAATTATTCTTATGACGTAGATTAGAGTAGAGATTTCACCGTCGAATCATTCGAACGAACCAAAACATTCACATAAGAATAAATGAACCCACCATCTGATATGTCGCCTTTACGTCGTCATGTATGAGTTTAAACACTAAGGAAATGAATAAAATGTAATTATTATTTATTCCTATGCCATTCAATTCAAACCAAATGTGATTCGACTTCGAGACCTTCGATTCGAGTAGACCTATGTATAAATGTACTCTATGGCTATGGAGTCATAGATTAATATTATGGAGTAGACTAGTAGATGTTAGCCTACGTAGCCTAGTAGCATAGTACATTTATACATAGTGTCCATCAGGGTTGCCAGACGTACGATAATTATCGTACATGTACGATTTGACACCGGTACGATGTACGATACAATATGTATTATCGTACGCAAAAGTACGATAATATTCAACCCTTCTCCGAAGTGAGGTGAAAAGGCTAATACCGAAGGCCTAAAATCATCCAAAAATACAAAATTATGTCCATGATCGGAGATTTCCCGTCTAATCTATCAAAATACGGAACGAATGACAGTTCATACATTCTTTCCTTTTAATCAGAGTTTAGTTCGCTAGCCGAGTTTGATTTAGTATGGAATTGTTAAAAGTCCTATTTTCAACTTCTGTAAGTGACTAACTTTGTTTTTTACTTCGTTCGTTGCTTGTAGAAACGTTTGTTGGGTAACAATGTACACATCTTTCAATTTAAGGTATTTACTTAAACCTAAGTATTATTAGGGATCTCAGAAATAATAAGACCCAGTGACATAAGTCAAGTGACACTGATGACATGACAACAGTGAAGTTTTGGTTTATCAAACCTCCAAAAAGAAGAACACAGATAAATCAAAACATCGGCTTCAAAAATACAGAGAAGATTGGGAGAAAAACACGAAAGATTTTTGACCTGAAGAAGGTGGTAGAAGTGGATAGTGACTCTGATGACCCCACTCTTTTGTAAAATTAAAAAGTAAATTTTTTAATTTCGTTCACATTTTTAATTTCCTAAAATTCCTATATTATTTTAGTTTCGTGTGGCTCTGGCCGTTGTTGTACGATAATTTTTAATCTGGTACGATAATTTTTGAATATTGATACGATAATTCGCCCGCACTTGTCTGGCAACCCTGGTGTCCATCTCGTTAGACGTAGTGTTTAATTTCTCTATGTTCTGTGAGTTTTGGCGGGAAGTCTGAAGGGACAAGTTGTGCTCTTGTTTTATTTTCATTTTCTTGGTGTATTTTTGAGTTATATCGAATAAAGTTGATGGCATTTTGCTCGATATAGGTTAATGACAGTGCACGAGTGTTGTGAAATAAAATAACAGTGCGAAAACATGTTTTTTCGGCTTGCCTCCAAAATTCCATCGGGCATGTTCTGGTAAAGTAGCCATCACTTTACTTGAACATTTGACTGACTAGACTGACTGATGACTGACGACTAACTGACTTTTTTCTATGACTACAGTGATGCAAAAAGTTTACTTGACGCTGGCAATGCACAGAGTTTGCGACGCCATTATTAAAATTGAAAAGTAAATATTGAATGGCAGAAAGGATTTTTATCCAATGCCGTAAAACGAAATTTATAAAAAAAAAAAAAATCTATGTTCTGTGGTGTCCAATTGTCCATCACTAGTGCTGTGCTAGTGCTTTCAGTATAATATACAAATGTACTCTGTGACTAGTGCTAAGATGGCGTTCTCGTGTTAGAATTATGTTAATAGAACTTTCTCATTTAATGTAATTAACTTTAGATTTAAGCAGTGAAATATTAAAAGTCGTAAAATTGTGTACACGTATTAGTAAAAAGAAGCGATCGCACCTGTAAGTATCGCGTACTTATGATTTTATCATTATTGTGTGCGTCACTGTTGAACGGTTTGATAACGGCGACCGAAGCGATCTAAATTGCACAATTAAGCACTTAAATTTGGTTGCAGTCAAAAGGGCTGCTCCAGTATCAGTGAGTGTGCAATGTCCGAGGAGCCAGAGCGGCAGGGCGAGAGCGCGAGTGAGGGCGTCGCGGGTGGCGGCGTCACAAACGTGGCGCGCGTGTTGTTGACCTCGCACCAGATCGACTCCGCAACCGCGGAATCGCTCCGCGCCTCGTGGAGAAACCAGGACTTGTACATTGACCAACTTGAAACTTTGAACAAGCGACTGGAAGGTATTTACGACAAAGTTACATCGGCTTGGTAGTGGTCTCGATCCGCGCCTGATGGCCCGCGCTCTGTTGCCGTGCAAACATTACATAAAATTAGTATATTATATCGACAATGCTTTAACTAAAATTAGTGATACTGTTATGACAAAATGTTAAATGGAATTGTGAAATTTAGTTATACAAATATGTGGTACGGGGTGTATTTAGGTGTTCTTAGAGGTGAAAAAAGAAGAAAGGTGTTTAGCCGTGTGAGAGCAGTGCCAGTGGAGTGTTCAGTGGAAGTGTATTGCAAGGTTCCCGATCCAGTGAATCCTCTGGGTTATCTCAGAGATGTGTCTATGTTCAGTGCTCCATTAATGTCAGTGGGTGCAGAGGGTAATGATGCAGTTACTTCAAGTCTTTATCAACAACTAAAAGTAAATATGTTTGTCTCTTTATTATTATAACTAAGCTTAAGTTTATACCTTGTATAGCTAAGTGGTTCTTCAGAGTATTTTAATATTGTTCTCAGCAGTTAGCTGATAAAATTTGCCTGATTATAAATGCTCTGTAATATAATGATGTCAATAACCCTTGATAACACTAATTGAGGCTCTTCTTGTGATAAGGTTTAATATTATAATAACACAATAATAACTGTTTGTGTACTGAATTTATGTCGTAGAATTTGGTATGAACAATAATTGCAAAAGATCTACTGTAATGAATAATAATTTAATTTCATACATTACAACTTATTTACATTGGGAGCCCTGATTGGATCAAGCATCAAATAATCATACCACATCCACATTCAAAAAAAGTATTAATCCAAGGACAACATTATTTTCACTAAGATACAGTGGGGGTCAAATGATTAGAAATACTGTATAATATGACAGTTCCTAAACACTAATACATACAATATTGCATTTGTATACAATTATTGGTAAGTGTTACATCACTTGTACATACAACTTGCAATTTGTGATGCAAAAAATTAAAAAAACATAACAGTAATGACATTACTATACAAAATAAATCAATAGTGTATTAAAATCTATACCAAGATTTGAATTGAAAAATTATTTTTGTGATGGATAGTACATTTATTGGAAAGGCTTTAGGCCATATAACATCATGCTATCATTAATACTAAAGTCCATGTAGACAAAGTCGCAGGCGGCGGCTAGTGATTTCACGGGCTTCACGCCTGTTGCCCAATCAAATCGTTATTTAGTCCTGTGACAAGGAGTTCATTAGAGGGTACAACAATAGGGTCTTGGACACTATGCACAAAAAAATTCAAAAACCTTACATTAAAAAGGTTGCACTAAATCATGCTTAGAAAGCAATATAATTGTTAATTCTTTTTTATACATGATTTTTATTACCGATTAAATCAATAATAATTTATTCAATTGACTATATACGATAAGTGACGTCACTTATCATTGTCTCATACAAAATGTATGGGGATGTCACGTTTTGACAGCTCATTAAAAGTATCTCAATTGACTTGGTAGTCCAAGACCGGATTTGTGCCATGAATCCACGCCGATAATGTGGAACCGCCATTAGAAAACTGAATCAGACTTCAGTTATCATCAAAACATTTGTTACAATTTTTTTTATTCAAATACTAGGAAAATTGATATACCAGTACTATTTTGTGTTATTTGAGGTTCATTTATTCAAGTATCATAATAATATTTGATTTGGAAATTACCAATCAAGCTGTAGAGTACCATGAATTCCAAATGCTATCAGTTTTTCTCTTCAAGTTTGGCTATAATATGGTGACTGATATTTGTAGTAAATTATTCAAATAATACAAAGTAAGTCTGGGACTGGGAACTCTGGCACTGTGGAACTGGGACTCCTAAAAAAATTATAGTACAAATTGAAGCATAAATTAAATCATACTATTATCTAATTACCTGACCACCCCTATTTTTGTGTATATATATTTTTATAAGTTTAATAGTTATGCTGAGATTATAAAAAATTGAAATATTGAAAATGCTCTTGGACAATGATGATTGTGGTTGTTAACATACTACATATAGTATATATTATTATGTAGGTTGATTAACTTAACCTGGCATCAACATTTCAATCACACCATAGTATACATAATGTAAATTTTAAAATGTGATAAATTAATTTTACATGGTGTGGTCAAATTATATGAGGGACAGTATCCACTCAGATTTCTTCATTTTGAAGTTAATTGTGTTTAAGGTAGGTATGTAAAAAAGTTATACACACTTTTGCTCTTAATTTAATTAGCAGAAAATTGCATATTGTTGAACTAAACTCATTAACAAATAATATCTTTGCTATGAATATGTGTGGTGAGTATATTTACCTAAAGTTCAAAGAACAGAGATAAAAATCAGATACTTTCTTACATCTAATTTTTTTTACCATATCAGAAAAAAGTTGTTACCTACATAATGTTAAACCTCTCATTTATCTCTCTCTCATTCATAAACTAAAGTTTCTATGAGTTTAATGTTATTTTTAAATAATACTTTTAACAATTATTTACTTAATTTTCAATCAAATTCAAAGAAAGAGAAGATTTTCAATTTGACTACGTTTTTTCTGTTTTTACGGAATTTTGATGATTCTTTTCTATAACCTAAGTTCTATATTGTCTTAAAATTTAATAGGCAATTTGGATACGAGAAAACCTAAAAAATTCGCATATGTAAACAAATAAATATCCCAACAAGTCTGATTTGTCACCGGGCGCCATGCGCCACATAATATTATAAATATATAACATTTGTTATTTTATTTGTGTCTAAACATTTATTAGTAATTAATTTTAGTAATATTATCTCAATAATTTAATATCCGCAAACGTGTATTACATAAAGTTATGTAATACATTTTTATTTTAGTTATTTACCAGTAAAAAAATGTCCTAAAAATACTTAAAAACACAATAATATATTTTTTTACATTAAAGTATACAGAAATATAACATTAGTACTTAAAATTACTTTAGGTCACAGTCTGTTTCACATTGTCTCATATATTTTCTACAAAGTTCTTTAACTTATTTTAAAATTATTTCTCATAATTAAAATAGGAACAATAATATAATTGACAGTAATGATCTTATCACTTCGCCATTTTTTTTTTCTTTGTTTCTGTTACTCATCGATGATAGTGGACATAGACAAAAAGCTTTTTCATATTGTGTATGCATTACAATGTCAAAATAATGTGTCAGATACTGCATGCAGTCATCATGCAAATGTGTGCTTCGTGCCAGGTTAAGGTAATTAACCTACATATACTATTTCAAGCCTTATGTGAAACAAATCAATATAGAGTTGGCCCAAACTTATGCTATCAGTGTCATTCTATAGTTGTGAACTGCTACCAAATGTAGTGTTTATATTTACATAATCTTTCATTAAGGCCTCAAGTGAGAAATAATAGTGCTATTATTTTTCAAACAGAGAATAAGCAATAAATTTGAAATGGAACATTAAGTACATGTCAATAATTGTGTTTGAGGTATGTAAAAAGTTATACACACTTTTGCTCTTATATTGATTGAAGGTCCAGATATTTCAGAATGAACAAGTTGAATATTAATTAATTAGCAGAAAATTGCATATTTTTTAAATAAACTCATTAGCAAACAATATCTTTGCCATGAATGCAGCATAAAAAATGTCACTTAACTTTAAATTATAATCAATAAATTAAAAAAAAACGTTGTTCAGACTGGAATCGAAATTTGTGTTATTAACAATTTTTAAACAACAGTTTTTACGAAGGATGAGACCAGTATAAAGAGCAGATAATTATATCATTGGTGTATGATTGTATTTGACTTGAATTCTAAGTTTGAAATACACCTACACTTCCATGACAAATCTGCAGATGTAGAACAATGATTTGTAAAATGGTACTTTCATGGATACTTAAATGTAATTTTTATGTAAATTTATAAAACCTGTATAAAGGGGCAATCATATGAGAAATAAATAAGCCACAAATCAGGATGCAGTTACTTCACTGCACTGCTTGAGACTTGTAAATTTACTTAAACTTCTAAATTGTAATATAAGTTGATCCTATCCATAAAAGTATTACTAAGTATAACATAGTAGTTACACAAGACCTATTTTGCTTTTTCATGAAATTAGGTTAGATTGTTAGGTTGGATATTACTGTTGTTGTTGCTACAGATATAATTGTTTTGTTTTTTTAGTTAAGGTGTTGTCGATTGAAACATTGTTTAAATTGTATATAGTCCAAATTTAATTTATATTATCTTTCGTTCAAAATATGTCATAAGTAGAAAAAATAATCTTTTGATGCCAACGTATGATATCTCTTAATTGTCTCTAGTATATAAATTAGAATAAAGACAAAATTCTGATAAAGATCTACTGGAAGGTGATAAGACTGCCTATCAACCAGTAAACCTTACATGTTTTATTTTAGTTCACCACTGCATCTTCATGATTGATAAAATTTTAAGATGGCAATATATGAAATAAACTACATTACTTACTTAAGTAGTTACTGAGAGTGTAAAATCAATTCACTTAGGTAGGTACCTCATAATTAAACATAATGTCGAGACGAGCATTACAAAAGAGCTCTAGCACGGCCAATTAATATAAAAAATATTGCACATTGCTTTTTCTCACTTCATTTATTGAAAGCCCAATTTATTGGATTTCTTAAATTTGGAAATATTTTGAAAAATTAACATAATACTGAGATAACCTTACAAATCAAAATAAACAAGAAATTTCTAGGGATGCATTACACTGGTTTTCGTAATAAGGGTGCTTAAATGTTGAGTATGGTTGCATCACAATTCACACATGCAGAAACTTGTCATAGTTTTTATAGCTCTTAAGAGCCTTATTAACTTTTATAATCTTTGTGTTTGTATTTTTATCGTCTTGTGGGTTTTTTCATTAGATACAAAAACAAAAGTCTAAAAGATGTATTTTAGTTTTTAAGAGAACTCTAAAAATTAAAATATTTTTTAAATTCCTTTATTGTGGATCATACAGACATCATACAAATGTAAACAAGTCAGTATGTATGAACAGATGGCAGTGTAATTGGTGTTATGCAACCAGATTCAATATGTAGGGACAACAGTTATTCATGAAACCTTTGTAAAAAGGAGATATGCAAAACTTCTTTTTAATAGATTTTTTTTTGTATTATGTAAGATATGTAATTGACTATAAGAAAAAATACTTTAGTGTGGCTACTATGCTATTTATCAGTTAGTAGCTGCTACACCAATCAGTTATATATAGACAATAGTACAAAATTTCATTTATTCAGGAAGGGTGAAACAAAATATACTATAATATATTTAAATGTTAATAGCAAAATATTTTCTGCCTAAAAGTCACTGTTTTATTGTAATCAATATTTATACTATTGTGTTGGCTTTTACAGGAAGTTTGGAGAAGGCGAAAGAGATAGAAGACAGAATAAAACAGCAATATGCTGAATCACAACATAGAGAAAAAGTACTGGTTAGGAGGCTTGCAGCTAAAGAACAAGAAATACAGGATTATGTAGTAAGATACCTTTCATGGCCTGTCTTAATAATAATATAAGCATTATTAACTTGAAATATATATTAACTCATGGTATATTACTCAAATTTCAGAGTCAAATAAGTGAGTTAAAATCTTCTCATGCGAGCCTAAATGGACGACCTTCTCTCTTAGACCCAGCAGTAAATGTACTAATTCTAAGGTTAAAGCAGGAGTTGACATCAACTAAAGCTAGACTA
The DNA here is from genome assembly GCA_911387765.1 of Pyrgus malvae. NCBI lineage: Eukaryota > Metazoa > Arthropoda > Insecta > Lepidoptera > Hesperiidae > Pyrgus > Pyrgus malvae. The sequence continues at coordinate 16,198,559 of OU426962.1, forward strand.
GAGGAGACACAGAATGAACTTTCAGCTTGGAAATTCACACCAGATTCAAATACAGGGAAAAAACTTATGGCGAAGTGTAGGCTATTGCATCAGGAAAACGAGGACCTTGGGCGCATGACATCAAGTGGACGAATAGCCAAGTTAGAGGGTGACTTAGCGTTACAAAAAAGTTTTAGTGAAGAAGTTAAAAAATCACAATCAGGTTTGTACTTCTACAGTATTTTACACTTTAAAAGCTTAGAACTTATTAAAATTACAGCAGTGTACATTATTAAACCTTCACCTTACAGTCATGAGCTGCAGTTTACCTGGATTAGTAGCCAACCTGCAGGCAATAGGCATTAAGCTCGCCTTTTGTTCAAATTTGTGAAATTTGGCCAATAAAGAGTAAATAAATAAATAAATAAATAAATAAATAAACAATAGGCATATAGGGATTGGATGGACCAATATGCCGCTCATGTTCTTCCAGATTCTAAAAACCTTCTAGAAATGAAAAAAGAATATGTTATTATATTGCTAAGACATACTCAACATATTGTATTAATAATGGCTGCAATCCTTTTTGCGTCCCACTGCTGGGCACAGGACTCCGCCTTATTTGTATGGTCTGGAGCTTATCTTCCCCACACTTATTCCTCTACTAAATAATCTTATAATAAATCTTACTCTATTGAATAATATAATTAATGATGTTGGAATACAATTATGTTAATGGTATGATATGCAGTCAAAATGTAACAGTGACAAAAATATTTAATATGTTTGCTCATACATCATTCCAGAGTTGGACGAGTTCCTCCAAGAGCTGGACGAAGACGTGGAGGGCATGCAGAGCACGGTGCTGTTCCTTCAGCAGGAGCTGCGCGCGACGCACGCGACGGTGAATGGCGCCCGCGCCAGTACGCCAGCCGACAAGCGCACGTACTCGGGCAGCGACTGCAGCGACACGCCGCTGGGCAAGCGCCGCCGCGCCTCCGTCCTCTCGCTCGACTACAACGAGGACGAGGAGCCGCTCACCGTCACCAACGGGGACGCCGACTAGCACAGGAACCCGGTGTTCGCGTTCCGGGCACGATTCAATGAACTAGTGAAAATGTGAGCTCAATCCATCCATTAACTCAAAATTTATACGTTGTGAGCGATCATTGTGCCGTCATCTAGGCATAGGTTCTATCGCTCCTCGCATGTGGAATGCTTCCATATTAGCATAATTATATCGAAGTGTATTCCATAAATCTATGTACTTTATTAGAAGACAAAATTTATATAGACATGTGTCATTTCCGTTGACAATGAATTGGTGATGATTGTGTCAAATGTGAAAATGAGTAAACATTTGGTAAAACTATAGTTTGCGTTTTAAGCACAACAGTGGACCATGTGATCAGATTTGAATAGTGAATGTTTTGACATTGTTTTATACTATTGAAGATTACCGAGACAGACGCTCAGATGACAATTTTATAATTTATTTATGTAAAGTGCATAATTGTGATATCTAGAGAAATCCAATAATATATGAGCGATAACGAATGACTGTTGCGAATTACGTTATTTTATGGCATTTGTTTTATTTATACCTGCCAAGAGTTAATGAACTAGAGTCCATTATTATTTTAGTAATTATGTCAACACCAAGCCTAATTATTTAATGAATGCCTCGTTTTTATTGAATTTATGTGAATTTCCAAGTGAAATGTTTCTATTTTTAATTACGATAAATGTATATAGAGCTATGTTAATAAACATATTACTGGCATCAATATTGTAGTTTTTACATATATTACCTTACTATTAAACAATACAAAAAGATTCATCGTCCTTAGGCCATTTGATACATCTTGGAATCACAAAGCGGATATTTCAAATTAAATGTTACCAAGTTAAATAAAAATATTGAATGTATGTGAATGCCATTAGCAGTTAGTCTAATTGCATTCCAAATCAATTTCTAACAAGAATCCATGTTGATGATGAAAAAGTTTTCTTTGATTACCACCACTTATAAATAACATACACCACCACATAATATTTTTAAATCAATAATTTCTAGTTTAAAGCTTTAATTAACTCTATTAAGAAAAACTTTTTTACCATCGCTACTCCTACTTTTGCTGGTAATAAAAATTACCTGAATGGTAATATCTGGTAAATATCTACATAGAATCTTACATGATACATTGTACAGGAGAAAAAAGAATTTGGTAGGTACATACTTTGCGATTTGTTTCAAACAGCTGAACAAATAAGAAAATAACAATACATAATCTTACTGATCAGTTAGACCTATGACTCGGCTTTAACTGCTATGCCAGTTTGGTTTGGAAGCCTTAGTACCTAGCTTTTTATCATAAGTCGTAGTTTTGTTGTACCTACAGGTATACCATAGTAATACTTACGTATGTACATATTATTATGTAAACGGTACTGATACAACGGCTACGCGCATACACAGGTATCACGAGTAAGGCGCCATACCATTAGGAATAATTTAAACCGGTTGCTAACAATGTGAGTGAACTTAGCGGAGCAAATATCGTTAGAATTCATACAGAATTAGATAGTATAAACACACTGAAACTAATTAAAATCTCTAAGAGCTATGTAGTTGTTTTTTTTTTTTATTAAAACGAAAAAGCAGACGAGCATGCAGGGCAGGGCACATGTTGTGCAATGCAGCACACGGACATGTACTTTCACAAAATAAACAAGCCAGGTCTTATGCTAATATGTCGGGCCGACAGCCGCACCGCACATTACCACCGAAGCCTATGTTCCTAATGAAATGTGAAAATTAATAAAAACATGAAACTGAATAAAAAGACAAAATGCCACAGATGTTTAAAACACTCGCGTATTAATACATTTTATAAAATATATAAATAAATAACGCTCAGCCCCACACTAGGATTCCCTAACCACGGTCCATTTCACACTCACAAAGACAGAAACACCAAAACCCAGACCGAGAACAGACTCAGTAGCAGCATGGTGACCATGGCGCCACACAGGTCTACCATATAGTCCATATACCTATAACTGTTACAAGCCTACAAATAGCTCAATTATTTTTCAGATATATAGGATAAACATGATGGCATTATGTTTCATGTTTAGTGATTTCTTTTTTGATTATTAAAGAGATCTCGTGTTTTTATTTTTTGAACATGTACCCTTTTTTTGGTATCCAGGGGGGGGGGGGACCTTCAAAAGGTACCCGGCACCTTAGGAGACGTGTTACCGGGTTATGTGGGATTTGTTATCGCACTAAAATCCTCTCGGTGGCCTACCTCTGCGCTTGGAGAGGTCTCCGAGATCTCCAGTGCAACGCACCGGTGTACTCCGCGTGCGGCGCCCCAGAACGGGCCTATCCTCTGGGAGGAGATGTGCTCTCCTGCAGCCTCCGATGCTTATAGCGGCATGAGGCCAGGCACACTCCGCCGTCCTTCCCGGGGCCGCTGGCTGAACGGATCGAGCTCCCACTCTCACCGCCCACAACCCCGGAAGCCCCCATTTAGTCACCTCTTACGATCAGGCATACGATACCGTAGCTCTATTCTTAATCCCGAAGCTACAGGGACGGGTTAATTTATATAACGCAAAAGAAAACTTATTTAATCGTTAACCATTTAAAAATGTCAACGGGATACATATACCAAGTTTAACCGTAAGTAAATTCACCTAAAATATTCAATGAAGTGAGTTTTAAGGCTTAAATAAAACAAAAAGAAATAGAAACATTGAATTTATTTCAAAATATGAAGGCACCACATTTACGTCACAAATATCGGTGGACTAAGCTAAATAAGTAACTACATCTACTGATGTAAATCTTATGAAAATATGACTAGACTTATCTTACACTAGGAACACTTAGAATTTTCCGTATACTCAAAATTGTCCTTGCGTAAGCTTCAAAAGTTGGTATTTTGGTATGCACGGATCTTAGGGCCCTCGTGAAAACTCTGTTATCCCCCGAAGACCGCTCTGACCCCACTTTTCTCTTTAAATAGCCAATTTTACAAACAACGGTAAGTTATAAAGCAGCACCTACTCTAAGTCCGAAGTATCGTGTATTTTTGAGGGATTATAAAAGTTATTATATCCAAAATAGCTCCATATTTTCGTTAACTTTACTATACCGAATGTTTATAGATTCATGTATCCACAAGGGTCAACAATGTGCTAAAAATTATGCGAATCTTCGTACTTCGGCGCTTAGAGTAAAGCCCCAGAAGGTCAGAGAGGAGGAGCATTTGTCTATGATCAGTTTTGGAGCGAGGGAGAGAGCCAGAATCATAATACTATATTTAACTACGAAAAAAATATCTGCGTTTTAATAAGAACAACGAATGTGTTTGTTACTAATATTAATGCCACTTTAAAATAAAATCTTTAATTAGCATCACAGTTACAATATTTGTAACAAACCACGACAATTCACTCATCCATCACTTCACAAATGTTGACAACTGCCCCATTGGATTTGAATATTTATTTTAGCATGTTAGTGCTAAACCTTAGTCAACAAATGGTCCCACTTTCTTACTTTCTACACGAGCCCCTTATGACTAAATACTATATAGATAAAAATATAGTATTGGACATTATTCACAAAAAAGTTTTTTAAATTGGAAGGAGGATGAACGACGAAGACTAGCTGTGCCCAGCAGTATCACAGGTGTTGATGAAGTGAATATTCTCAATAGGTTTACCTACTGACTTTACTAACTCGTTACTATTGCTTACTAACATAAAAAGTAATTATTGTGACATACCTATAACAATTAGACATACCTATTATAATAACGCGGTTTTTTTAGGAATTGATATCGTTTTTAAAACTGTGGTAGGTACACATCACTTTGCTCTATTATAAATAAGTTCCGCAGGGTACGGGTTTATATATATTTTTATTATTATCTCAGGTATAAGATATTTTTAAAAAACGAACAATTTTTAAAAATATCTTATAGCCTAAGTATGTTCATCACGGACAATTTATTATTCTAATGGTGAAAGAATTTTTCAAATCGGTACAGTAACTTCGGAGCCTATTCAATGGAAACAAACAATCAATCAAGTCTTTCCTCTTTATAATGTCAGTATACTGGCTGTGCCCCGCGGTTTTACCCGCGAGTAAGGATTAGCATGAAGTAAATATACTCCGCAGATTTCATGTGTCCCAATTGAAACTTATATTTTTTTCATTATCTTTGCCTACGCAGATCATTTTTATTTGTAATCCCCTTTATACCAATTTTAATACGGCTGGCTAGAAATGAGAAAATAAGACAAAATTCACCACCCCATTTTACACCTTTAGAGGGGGATTTTGTTCATTTACTACACAAATGATTTTTAATTGCAATCGAGAAGTTACTCGTATATACCTATTTTCATACTTCGAAGTTAATAAATGAGAAAATCCATATAAACTTCACCTTTATTTCACCCTCTTAAGTATCAATCCCTATAAAAATCCTTTCTGCTCACTAACATCATGAAAGGAACCTTCAACCTTTGTACCAAATTTCAAGTTTCTAGGTCAGTCAGTGAGGTTTGCCTTTTTTATTGTCTTTTAAACTAATAATAATTAATTCAGTCAATTAACTTTAAAATTTGGTGCGGTCTCAAATCATTTTCTAAATATGTATGAGGACGTCACGTTTTAACAGCTCATTAAAAGTGTCTCATCTCAATTGATTTGGTAGTCCAATACGCCATTGTTTTATATAATTAATTCTTCAAGTAAGGATCAAACTATAAAATACCACGAACAGGCTATGTATTTGTCATTTAAAAACAAAGTGTTACATTGTGGACTTCACAAAAGCTTTCGGTTTATAATCGTGATCTGCATTTCATTACATTTTGCTTTCACTCAAAACTACAAACATAGGGAAACAAATAAAACAAAGACTAATTTACAATCGTACTTGCAACATAATAAATAGTAGTATGTATATAATTGTTAGTTACAATATTTACTGTATACAAAGAATATAATAACTATTTCCATATCAATTCGTACTGACTTCAAAGTCTTCTAATGCTACGTAACAAAAAATAATTTCAATGTTAAGTGTCATGTACAAATTTATAATAGAATACTTTTAACCTTTTTTTTGGTATCGGGGGGAAACCTTCAAAAGGTACCCAGCACCTTGGGAGAGGATACCGGGTTATGTGGGATTTGTACCGCACTAAAACCCCCTCGGTTGCCTGCCTCTGCGCTTGGAGAGGACTCCGGGATCTCCAGTGGAATGCACCAGTGTCCTCCCCGCACGGCGCCCCAGAGCGGGTCCATCTTCGGGAAAGCAGATGCGCTCTCCTGCACCCTCACGGCACGCGGCCACGCACATACCGCCGTCCTTCCCGGGCTGCTGGCTAGACGGGTCGAACTCCCACTCTCACCGTCTGCACCCCGGAAGCCCCCTTTTAGTCGCCTCTTACGATCAGGCAGGGGATACCGTAGCTCTATTCTTAATCCCGAATACAGGCACTAGAATACTAAACTTTTAGACTACACCTATTATAAATATTATTATAACTTAATAGTGTCTTTATAATAATAATAAAGCTTCAATTTTCAAAATGCCTCTACAAAAACTTAGCCTCATAAAAATTTGTCCGTAATTTCCAGTATTTATAAAAATATCTTCTCTGTTATACCATCAGGTATGCATGCTCATAGCCCACTAGGATTTCTGTGACAAAAAAAAAAACAAACAAAAAGACTCACAGACCGAGCGAAATTAATATTTCTGCCTTAAGGCGAATCGAACTCACCATTAGGACAGCAGCCCGCCATGGTAGCCATTGTGTCATGCGAGTGGTTAATTTCTTAGTTTAACGTTCATTATCAGTTTATCCGACCACACTTAGAACCCATGTCACCACCAGCCCGAATATCAACCTCTTTGAAGCCCATCTGATATTTCACAAGATTATCATCGGCGGCTCTCACACGTTCTTGAAGGATTTCCACCGTCCGATTCAACAGCTTTATTTCTTCTTGCAAAGGATACAGCTGCATATTCATCTGCATAAGCTCTTTTTCGTGTGCCAATTGCAGAGTATGAAGCTAAAAAGAAAAATAACATTTGAACCCAATGTATTAACATATAAAAATATTTTGTTCTACTTACTCTTTGTTATTTTATTTTATAAGAAAATAGTTTTGAAAAGTAATGTTCCGTGAATTATTATTCAAAATAAGATAGAAAAAAAAAAGTGTATCCAATATCCATATCAACACGATACGAGTTTATTAAGTACTCTTGTGCTATTCCTACATATATACGTATATATAAAAAAATATTCAATACTTACATCTTGAATTCTTTTCTTTTTAAGAAGTATAAAGTCCTCATTTGTGCGTTTTAAAGAGTCAAGTAATCCTGCTTTTTCGTGCATAAGAACTTCTTGTTGCTTTCGAGCTTCGGCAAGTTCTGACTCCATTTCCGTGTTCAATCTGGCTAAGATATTTTCAGTTGATTTTGCCTGTTTCCCGCCTGTTTTCTTTTGTGGATTTAGATTTAGAAGCACTGAAAGAAAAATAGTTTTAAACGCATATAAATAGCAATAAGTAATCAAATCTAATATAGAGAAAATGTAACTGTACCTTCTTTTTCTTTTTGTAGATTGCGCAAATTTTTTCTAAGCTCTTCGGTCTCTCTGTTAATCTTAGAAATAGTACGTTGCTTAACTGTAAGTTCTGACTGTAATCCTTTAATAGTAGCTATTAAATAACTATCTTCTTTCAATTTATTTAATAATAAGGCAGAATTTTGAGACAGTCTACTCGTGGCAGAGGCGGCTCTATCTGGTTTAAAAAAAGTCTGAGTTCCGATAGAGTTCTGATGCCTAGGAACTGTCTGGACGGCAGTGTCACTTAAATTTTCCCTGTTTATTTTATTTTTAAGAACGTCATTCATTTTGCGATCTTCCATCAGTTGCCGCTCAACGTCGATTATGTGATTCTCATATTTTTTCTTCATATCACCAAATTTCTCTTGAAGTGTTAATAATATGCCCTGAAAATGTGTTTCTTTGTCTTTTAATTCTTGTTCTAATCTAGCGATGCGATCTTCCAGTAATTTCTTCTTATTATCTTCAACCGACGATGATTTGGCAGCCACTTGAAAGAAAAATGAATCATTTAATAAAACATTTTACTCTTCTACACTTTTCTTCATTAACGCTAAAATGTAAATACTTCTTTAAAAACTTTGACTTACCTATTAAAGCCGACACCGAATCAGGATGTTTTCTTCTTAATATCATTTCCATTTCTTTTACCTGCCTTTGGAGATCTAGAATAACAAGACCATCCTTTTCGTGTTGTATCGACAAGTTTTTCCTTTCATTTCTCTCTTTATGCAATTCAGCAATGACTGCATTTTCATTTTGTTTTAAATTTTTCAACTCTGTATTTCGATTCTCATATTCCTTTGCAAGTCTACTGATGAATTTTTCACACTCTGTCAACTTTAATTCAGTGACGTGTTTCTGTTCACTGAGTTCATCTAATTTCTTACGCATAATTTTACTGTCATCCGTAAGTTGAACGTTTAATAATTCAAGGCCTTTGACTCTCTCATTAGTATCTTTTAACTCCTCAATTAAAGTGTCGTGTTTACAATTATTTATTTTCTTAGGCGAATTCGTTATAGACTTTGCTACTTTCGCGGCCTCTCTTTTCTTGGAATCAATGACACCAGCAGAAAAGGGTCTTGATTTTGGTTTTCGACGAAACTCGTTGTTTTCTCTAGAAGCTTGTTTTTGCTGTTGATTGAGCTATAACAAGCAATGTATATGAGCAGTAAGTGGGATTTTATAACGTAAATTTATGGCGATATGTACGTCGCTCGAATGTTCCGGGGTTTAAAATCAGAATACGATACATAAAACATAAAAAAATTATCATCTAAAACATTAAAGCTCCATTATATAATCTTTCCCTAGGTCAATGACTCGGGATTATTATCGGCTAAATGTCCATTGAAACTTAACTGTACGCCATCGTTCGAAGTCGAAGCAAACGGCTTCTGAGTGGTCCTAAGCAAGGCAGAACTTGTTTACCGTAAACAGTTTAGAGTTGTTATTAAATAACTGCAATACGATGGCAATGACCGGGCATGGAACCTCAGCAAAACCAGTAAGGTTGTCATTCTGGTTCCAAAACAAACAGAACGCAGTGACACCGGGTTTAGTAAACGTTTTTGGATTATTTTCTTCATTTTCATTTAAAACGTTGACATTTACTGTTAATCAAAGTCCAAAACTGTATTTTATGGCGTTGGCAAAAAATGTATGTATTTATAAATTAGGCTAACACGAAACATTATTTTTTGTCAACCGATTTTTATACGTTTTCACCGTAAGGTGACTATTAAAGAACTACTACTATCATATTCATAAAATATTACTATCCAGCAATTCGCATATTTGTGATGACGAGATTTTTCAATGTTGTTAAATAATTGTGTTGCGAAAATTAATTAGAGGATTGGTTTTCTAACAAAACGAGGAATAAAAGATTGTATGGAAAAATGGTTTATGCTGTTTTCTATGCTTGTTTATAATCATTTGTGGATGGTGAGCCAGGTTTAAAAGTATCTAATTTTATATTTGCTTAGCTTTGTAAACATTAAAGTTAATGGCGAAAATTGCCGCAAGTACTAATTGGCGGTACGCAATCACCATTATCACTGAACACCAAACAACAAGCTTTGATCAATAAAACATGATAATGATCCCATCAGTACACGACGGATCACCAGGGTGAATCACGGCTATAAAAAAGTGCGCAGATCGTCGAGTGCACCGATGCGTTTTCCTTGGCGTTCGTCGTCTGCCACCATCAGTAGCCATGGGGCCGTGGCCGCGCTTGATCGTGCTTCTGGCGGTGACCGCCACCGTCCTCTGCACGCCGCTCATCAATGATCCCGAACCCGGCAAAGGTAAACTATTTTCAATATTTGTTATTTTTTAGTTTTTATGTTTAAAAACGTGGTATTTAAATACGCCAAGCACCAACATTTTGTGAGGACATGTATTTCTGCTTTACCGTAACAGTAAGTTTGAAAAGGAGGCCACTGGGTTGAGATTTAATGCTTGCAAAGATTTCGGCTTTTATCCTGCAAAATGGCATAAAGATAAATGACTTCTGAAAGAGCCTGTGCAATACCTAGTGAAACATTATATTATTATATCGATGCCGAAAAATAGTTTATATCGACAATTAACATTAATTTTACTTAATTTCATCTCCTCCAATTAACTGTATAGATTAAACCAGGTCTCTTAAAAGGTCTTCAATAGTTAACAATATTAAAGGATAGGTTCATAAAGGTAAAATGGGAATATTTCATTTGACTGACACTAAGCAAAGTGCATTTAATAATGATATATTTTTCTTAATTAAACTCAATATTTAAGAAAAAATTAACAGTGTCAACAAAAATCTAGTTAAGTTTTAAAAATTTTATACTTTTATACTGTATTCACAACTATTTTTATAAATCTAAGAGCATATTTATCTTTATATTTAGAAACCAACTTGAAATTTATAAGTTATTAGTGGCCGCCCGCGACTTCGTCCGCGTGGACTTTGGTATTAGTCATAGCATGATGTTATATAGCCTAAAGCCCTCGGGTGGCTTCCCTGGGGTTGCCCGTGTCCATAGGCGACGATGATCGCTTAACCCGTCTGCCTTTAAAAAAAAGCCTTCCCTGATAAATGGACTATCCAACACAAAAATATTTTTTCAATTGAACCAGTAGTTCCTGAGATTAGTGGGTTCAAACAAACATACAAACGAACAAACTCTTCAGCTTTATATAGTATAATAATATATTAAAGTATTGATTAACGGGCTAATATAAAAAACATGAATAAGCCAAAGACATACTATACTTTATTAATCTACTAGCTGTGCCCGCGACGTCGTCCGCGTGTATAAAGACTGAAATGAAATAAGAAACATAATTTTTTGCTTTTCATTTAATGTTGAATGGCTAAAAGGATTTTTATACAATGCTGTAAAACGAATTAAAAAAAATAAGAAACATAAAAGACAGACATGACAATTTTGATAGCTGCATCAAAATGTAAATATACAAACACAGAAAGTAAATAATTTTGTAAAGAAATAATAAAGGAAAAGCAAAGTATAAGAATAAAATAAAAGGATATAAGTTATAAAATATGATAATGGACGTGAATGAAGTAAGTAATAACATGTAGTGTATTTATAACACTACACGGCGCATTCTATTCATTTCATTTGCTTCCCGTGGGAATGAGATATTTTCCCGCGGTAAAAAGTAGCCTATGTCCTTTCTCAACGTCCTTTCTATGTTTATGCCAAATTTCATCAAAATCGGTTCAGTGGTTTAAGCGTGAAAGAGTAGCAGACAGACAGACAGACAGAGTTACTTTCAAATTTATAATATTAAGTATGGATTATTTGTAAATCAATAAATCAAATGAAAATAAAAACCGGAACAACTAATTTAGGATTCCAGGCATAGAGTTGCCTTGATAGTAGGTACGTGACGTGAGTAAAATGAACTATCGGAAATTGAGGAAACAAACTTAGAGCGAAGAAATAAGGGAAGGAAAGGATGCATAAAATATAAATAATATATGAGACTAATTAATTTAAACCCTATATACAATGCACGGATTAAAATGAGCAAATATGTAACATTATGTTTAGTATATCAAAAAATTATATATAATCTTGTATCAATATTAAGCTATATAATATTGAAGATAAATATTATTGCGAAAATCTCGATACACATGAAAGTGGCAGATATTTAAAAAAAATATAGAATATTAAACAAATAAGTATAATTATCAACTACGTACAGTTTACTCGCAGTCTCTATATCCATATTATAAAATCTATAATTAGGATATTACTAACTAAATTAGTAGTTAGTTAAAAAGCAAACGGGATATTTTTATTTAAAAAATGGAAATATTGCTATATATCTGATGTAGGATAATGTCGACCATGCGTTAGATTTTACGTCGTAAATTTTATTCGTAAAGTCATGTAGATTGCCCTATAACTTTAAAGTCCCCGAGATTTACCCTGGCATCGACGCTATCGCTGAGGCTATTTACCTGGACCCACAGACCGAATATTCTATCGCATATAAAAAATATATATTGAATTTAAGAATTAGGTGTTTTATTCTAGTAATAAGGAAAATAACAAAACTTTTAAAGCTTGCTTACATCGAGTGGAGTCGAATGTGTAAATTCTCCTTAAACCGTTAACCGGCAAAGATCAGGCAAGTTGCGAATGGAAATCAAGCCGTGGCCAGAGAAAGTCATTAAACATGTCGCATGGGAAACGAACGACGCATTTTAATAGTTTCTTTCTATTATCAATTGGTTATGTCTTCGACTTCGCCATTCATTGTTACACACGCCATAAGGCAATAAATTAATGTGCTTTCTTTACAATATTTTGGTGCACACGTAGTCATTATGTAATTGAGTACACAAGTAGAATAATAAAAATTCTAAATAGGTAAATCATATTTTAATCTGCCAAGTAAGTAGGTACAGTTGACGCATAAAATTAGGATCAGATATTAAAACAAAAGGATCTAACAATACGTAGATAATATCAAACAGGCTCATTATACTAAACTCAAATGGCATCCTGCTACGACTCCCTCTAAGAGCGATTGTTATGTATCTTTTGATAGCTAGTTATTTAATTGTAAGTACAAATAAGGATGATGTTTACAGATAATTGTTCTCGTTGGAATTGCACTTTAGTAGTTTTTAATGTAAATCATTTAAGATTCCTTCTATAAAACAACAAAGTTTTCCTTTTAGAATGGCCAGGACGTCAATCGGTGAAACAACCATCAGACCCTGAAAACAACTCAGAAAAATTACAAAATGAAACAGAGAAAGTGCCAGTTACTACATCCTCCGTGACTGAACAATTTGAGGTCCCCGAAGAAGCACAAACACTCGGAAAGACAGCTTTTGACGAAAAAGTGGACTACACAGGCGCTCAAGTTTGGAAAGTAGCAAATGATAAAAACAACATTCGAGCAACTCTGGGCAGATTAAGACGAAGAAACTGTATGTATACAAATGGAAAACACATAACAGTAATGCTGAAATAAGAGACACAATCACAGTTTACTAATGACTTTTTTATTATTTCAGTGATACAAACCTGGGGAGGCAATCACTCTCACGTCGATGTATTCATTAAATCGAATGCTATTGAAAACGTTACACGTATTTTTCAACGTGAGAGGATCCCCTACGAAGTGGTTATTGATGATCTCCAGCGAAGAATTAACGAAGAGAATCCTCCGCTAGATGAGAACGATCTTGAACTACAAGATAGACAAGGTTTGTTAATTTCTCTTATTAAAGATTCGAATGGGATAACATAAACCATATTCCAGGGGACTATGTCGTTCTGTTGCAGCGAGAGCTTACAATTTTTGGCGTTACAGGGCTTCCAATCGCCGTCTAAGTATAGTAGGTGCCTACATGGGCTACAATTCCCTAGACTTGCCCATGGAGTACTGGCCAAACGCGAATTGGGGTTCGTTGTTTAGTTCAACATCGGCTCTTAGTTTTTGCACTATTTGTGATCTAACTCTTTGGAACCGTTGTTATACTCGTAATTCATTGGCCACAATAATAATGGTCTAATGATAAAATGGGAATTGTTGCATGATTTTGTTTGTTCTGATTTAAATTTTGTGTTCACTTTTGTTCGTAACTAATAAATAGGTTAAAGACCCGTATAATAAACTAAAAAGCCATGCACACGTTAAATAAAATTGTGTTTAACTCTGAGCACAAGGTTTAGTGTGCAAAATTTTATGTTTAGTGAATAAATTCGTACAGGCGTACTACATAGTGCAAGCTGCGGGAAATGGTGAAAAATGTGGCGTAAAATTCTAATCTGAAAAAAGTGTACAACGCTATTCTAACCTTTTTTTAACGAAATAAAACGACATAGTTTTCTTACAGGCCATCGGATGACATGGAAGCAATACCATAGGCTAGCGGACATTCATGGGTTTATGGATTACTTGGCAAAAACGTATCCCTCGATTATCAGTGTAAACAGCATAGGAAAGTCCTATGAAGGACGGGACTTAAAAGTAAGTATTTTACGAATTGCAAATCTTAGTACAAATAAGTTGATTTCGTTTCGAATCAAATAAGTTCAGAAAGTTAATTATGTAATATACCTGTAGATGTCATTAAGGCTATTTTGTTCTTGTTCAAAATTTTGGGACCATTATAGCTATAATAATATTCATTGCAATTAACAGGTTTTAAGAATATCTGACGGTAAAAAGGGCAACAAAGCCGTTTTCATAGACGGAGGAATCCACGCTCGCGAGTGGATCAGTCCAGCGACCGTTACGTATTTCATCAACCAATTTGCCGAAAATTTTGATGTTGAATCGGACGATATTAAGAATATCGACTGGTATGTATTTTTTATTCAGATTTTTTCATTACAGTCACATCCGTCCTAGAACTTGTTCTGGTTCGGATAGACATGGAACTGAGGCCGCTTTTTACGATTATCATAGTTTTGTCTTTTCTTTCAAATTAAAATGTCCGCGCCTGTTTCTGAACAACGGGATTGCCAGCAAATATGATGAAATTGGTTAGTTATTCTATTTTAAGTAAATCGTAGATTTTCTGATTCAAAAAATAGATACGAAATGTATGAATTCTAACGATCATTACATACAAAACTAATTATCACCATGGTTTTCCTCAATACCCTACAGAAAACACGAATTGTTTTAAGTAAGTAATATTACATTAATATTTGTTCAATAACTTTGAGGCAAAAAACGAAGATCTTATAAATCTAATCCATATTATATATTAAGAAACATTATACATTCGAAAGTAACTCTGTATGGTCTGTCTGTTACGCTTTCCCGCATAAGCTATTGGGCCAATTTTAATGAAATTTGAAACACAGATAGGTCCATCTAATGAAAGGACATGGGATGGGTTTTATCATGGTTTTATCCTACGGGAACCTATAAAACGGTTCAAGTAACAGGTAATCAATATTATGAAGCACTTATTCCTTAAAGTTTTTAAGGAAACATACAACATGTTTGTATTAAAATGTCTTAAGATACTTACCTAAGGCTGTTATCTGTTATTAGTATTTAAGTCTTAGGCTAAGTTTGATAATTTGCATTCAAAGCAACTAATTTTTTAAGGTATTTCCTACCTGTTGTGAACCCTGACGGCTACGAGTACACCCACGTTGGTGATCGTCTTTGGAGGAAGAACAGAAAACCTACTGTTGGAGGAAGAGCCTGTATAGGAGCGGATCTTAACAGGAACTTTGGGTACCTATGAACGCGTTTTCTATAACTTTCCGAATTTTTAATAAATATTTTTATTTTAGTTTCTTTTAATATTTAAAGCGACTTAAAAATTGTATCTAGTACTCGAGTATGTGACATCTGGATCTAAGCCACAAATTATGTGAGAAGCAAAGCATTTATGATTTCAATTCAAAGCAATATTTGATACAGTCGGGAATGTATGGCTATTGCGCGTTTCCGTGCTACGATGGACACATTGAATATTATCTGTTTTAATCAATATAGTTTAGTCGATGACCTTAAGTGCAGTTTGAAACGTCCGACATCAAGTTGGCTAAATAAGCCTTTTGAACAATATAATAGGGTCTTGAACACTATGCACAAAAATATTCAAAATGTGGTATGCATTTTGAAGGTTGCACAATACCACGCTTGGAGAGCAGAATGATTGTTAATTCATTTTTATACATGATTTTACATAATGTCACAAAATAAGGATGTTACGTTTAGGCTCATTAAAAGTAAATCTTGGTGGTCCAAGATCGGATTTCCATTTCTCCATACAAAGAATGCCGTACGTACCCCGCAGTGGAATGCATTTAGGAAAATATATCGAAGCCTTAAATAAAAATTTCCACAGATATCGTTGGGGCGGAAAAGGTGCTTCAAGCAATCCATGCAGCGACATCTATCGCGGCAGCAGAGCTTTCTCTGAACCTGAATCACGAGCAGTGTCTGTAAGTTTGCCAAAATTTTTTTTGGCACATATGAAATTAGGGTTTCTCAATGTGTTAACACCCCATAGTTGGCACTTGGCACTAAAAATACAAAAGGAGCTTTAAAAGTCTAGAAAAATGTTAGCGGCATTAAAGTGACTTAGGAAGCGATGGCTAATTACTTAGTTTGTTTCACACTAAAGTCAACAGTAAAGTCTTACACAATTTACTGACAAATTCATGAAGACTCTTGTTAGTGATAATATTAGTATCTAATTTAAAAAGTAAAGGATTGTTAGGGTGCGTTATTTCTTTTTTAAATCTTAAATAAATATATAAAAGGCTATATATTTCATTAATTTCTAGATTTCGCTGCTACAGAAAATAATGAGAAGTTATGTGGAAGTAGGGTTGCCATCCGTCCGTCCGGGTTTCCCCGGATTTGTCCTAGTTTAGGAGGCGTCCGGGGAGCGTCCGGGCCGGACTTCATTTGTAGTCCGGGTTAAAAAAAAGTGAAATGAAAAATAAATGCCAGCGACACACGCACTGTGCCCGCACATCGCGATCAACTGACGAACCGACATGGTAAATTCATCCCCCCCCCCGCGCTTTTGAAATGTCCGGGTTTTGGGCTCTAAAATCCGGGGTTTTAACGCGTCTTGTCCTGGTTTACAAATTTCAGAGATGGCAACCCTATGTGGAAGAGACATTGAGTGAATACGATGTTTCACTGTATTGGGGTTATTTGTTTAGGAATGGGTTATTATGAACTTAAACCCAATTTAGTAGTGGCATAATTAGCAAAGGGACATTTTGCAATTGAAACTTTTTGCAGCTCGAATAGGCTCCAGTTTCTATCTCATCAGCCAGCTTCCATCTCCTATATGAGATATTTTGCAAACAAAATGAAGACTTTATTACAAACAAACCAAGCACACAAGATTCGCTGCAACCCTTTTTGTTACTTACTGACTACCCAATGTTACAAACATTAAGTAATACTTTATACTGCTGCTACTGTACAGCATGCAGGATTTAAGATACAATCAACTGTATCTTAATCCATTGTATCACATAGAAAATTGTTGGATTATCTATTTACTATTTATAGCGCTGCCCAAAACCTGTTGAAGGGGAACATTTCTTAACTACAGACTAATCATAAAAGCTATTTTGTATGAAATATTCTTCACATAAAATAGAAGTTCAAATTTCACTTTTTGGATACATTTAAATAAAATTTATTCCCCGACAGGACTTTATCAAAAACAGTGCAGCAAACTTCTCTGCATACCTGACATACCACAGCTATGGACAGTACCTTCTATATCCATGGGGCTATGACAACGCAGTGCCACCAGACCACAAGGAATTAGATGTTGTTGGAAAGAACATAGCTCAGGTAAAGTATTAAAAACATTTAAAAATTTTGCCCCTCATATCAATGTAGATTTAGAAGCTCAATAGCCATGTTACATCTTTTATACTTTGGTTTATGGCGCTTTATCACACATACTTAAATGGATCTAAAAGTGTGTTTGAATTGTGTTTTGAGTGGTTAAAATTCAATTCAAGAAAACATACAGTGGGAATAAATAGATCATAAAATACAAAAGAAAAAGATAAAACTGATAAAATACAGAAAAAAGATTCCGAACCCTTCATTTTAGCCATCAACTCAAACAGATCAACAAAATGCAGATAATAAAATATATTTTTAATTTTAGGCAATAAGAGATGCAGGCGGTTCTTCATACCAAGTTGGGTCATCCAGTGGCCTACTCTACCCAGCAGCAGGGGGATCAGACGACTGGGCGAAGGGACAAGGAATTAAATACACATACACTGTAGAATTGAGTGACACTGGTCGTTACGGCTTTGTGCTACCCACATCTTACATTGTACCTGTTGCCAAAGAGTCATTGGCTGGCTTGAGAGTCCTTGCAAAACAATTGCATGCTCATTAAATTCTTAATCACTGAAGTACTAAGACATGCATTTAAATAAGTATTTATTTAATTAGTTGTGATATGACTGATAACTGAACACTTTATGTGTCAAAAATATTAGGTAAGATATATCATGAATAAATTATTTTCGAATTTTTCCTGTTTTATTTCTTTTGTAGAAGACTTATACATCTAAATATAAATCTTACTGACCTATATACTATACTAGCGGCCGCCCGCGACTTCGTCTGTGTGGACTATGGTATTAGGCATAGCATGATGATATATAGCCTTTCCCAATAAATGAACTATTAACACAATAATTTTTCAATTCGAACCAGTACTTCCTGAATTACCGTGTTCAAACAAACAAACACTCTTCAGATATATATATTAGTAAAGATACTAATCGTCAAGCTTATGATAGGGAAAACTTACCTTATTTCCTGTATATTTTTGTTCTATTTTAGAAGGCTCTTCTTCACAGGCCTTTGTAACTTTTATCTGAGGTATACTATTTACTACATTTTTAACACTTTTGGGAGCTGCTGACACCGGGCTACTCTTCAATAAATTTTCAGTCTCCTGTGCGATATCCTCAGCCTTTTTTAAAATCAAATCAACATCTTCAATACCCGCCATTTCATTATCCTTTTCGGTCGCATTCGAGAGTTTTTTAATCTCACTAAATATCATTTTAATTTCTTCATCGCTGTCCTTGTAAGCTTCGCAAGATTTTTCGAGAAGTAAGAACTCCTTGCTGCTAGTGCCTATGCTGGGTAGGAGGTCAGGAGTATTTGTTTCAGCCATTTTATAACTCTACAAGCTTAAAATTAATTCTTGAAAGCGAGTTAACAAACCACTTCAAATATTGTTGATCTCCTATAATTGAATAAAATTCGATAGGTAAACTTTTTAGCATTTGGCAACCAACTGAAAACATTTGGTTGCTAGGTAACGAACGGGGCAGTGACATGACAGTGACTTTGACAATTAATTTATATTTTTTTATTTTTCTTTCCGTGCGTAATGACATCCTATCTATGTGTATATTTTCCAATGAGGAACGAACAAAGAATACTATACTCCACGGGGAGGGAACGAATCCCCCTTACGGAAGGAGTTGAAATACCTACAAGAAAAACGTACTGCCATACCTACACTCGACGGTAATTACAAATGGCGGATTCGACTAGAGCTGTTTCTGTTCAATCGATAGACATTATCGATAGTTCCATTCTTGTTACAAATAGGTACACTGGAAGTGATCATCTATCCTAGGGCTTGAATATCGGTTTGTAGGTAAATTAACAAATTATAATAATATAAAATAAAATATAAAAGTTATACTTCCATTCAAACCATCAGTAACTCCGAGGTGTGATTAAAACGATGGGCTAACACGTTAAACGTAGTTAAAATTAAACTAATGCCACGTAATACTAACGTCAGAGTTTATAATATTATGCAAAAAATCACGAATGATTCTCTCGCTCACAATTGCGAATTGATGATCTTGTACGGTCTGATGTTTTGTATGTCTGCTGGTATGGTATGTCCTTTTTTATCAAGGTTGTGTTAGTACACAAAATAAAATATCCAAGATATTGATAATCACATTTATTTTACTTTATTGAACATTACCTTTATTTTTAAAAACAAATATGTACCTAAAAGATAATAAAACATAATAGGGAGGTATAGTTGCGTAAGCTTAAGGTACCTATTATAAATTATCTGGACTCCTGAAGACCTCTGGTCATTAACAATTTGTATAAAGGTAGGGACCATACAAGGGACTAAGACGAATGTCCTTAAAAAGAAAGCATAAATTTTACTCAAATATCTACCTGAAATAAAAATGGACAGTTTCTGCATTTTTACTGACAAGCAGAATGACACATAATAATTGTTGGGGATGGCTTATATAGAGTTGACTCTCTCCTTATTAGCTACGGCTTGGCTAGGTTGCAGGGAGACGTCAGTATGGCATGGTGGCAAGGCTCCGATTGGCTAGCTGGCTGACGCGTTCGGTACATTCGGCCATCCTGGAATAATTGCTCCTGTAATGGGAACAGACCGTAATGGTTAGCATCTGGAACAACAGATCATTATGGCTCTTAACTTAAGGCTGGCTGACTCATGACTGGCTGAATAATGGCTGGCTGACTAATGGCTGGCTATTAATATAAAAGCCTGTTTTAAAATTTTATCTTTATATTTCCGTTCAAGATATATACCTACATTTTAAATATAATAAGATGTCTGTAATAACTATACAAACAGGGCGCTATCCAAGTACCCTAACTCGCACTGGACCAGCTCGGTAAACTATATGGCATGTACCTTCTCTAGTCAGGAGAGACCAGTACCCAACAGTATAACATTTAAGCATAGTAGGTATATGAGTAGATTGATTTATATCGACTATGTATAGCTACCCTAAGTAGGCGGCGTGGTGTTAAGCGATTACCGTCGCGTCCATATGCGACGGTAATCGCTCGCGAGCAACCCCAGCTCGCTCGCTTAACACAACGCCTATACATATACACGCACACACACATAACAATAATAATATATAACAACAATCATATATATGTGAACAATAAATTGTTAAGTAATTAAAAGAGCACACATCTTTCTTACCAATAAAGTTTGTGATGGTAGGCCATCATCACGTAGTACTATATTATTCATTGTTCTGTTGAAACATGAATCATCAAATTGAAGGGACAAAAATATACATGTTTTCTTGTAGTGTTTATATTTTCAGACTCTTCAATCACTGGTGACCTAAAACAAAATACACATAATGTTAGTTATGAGAGGAATGTCCAGCAGTGGAACATTAACAGAAGTTTAAATTTTAATTTGCTGATACAACTAATTTTTCCAGTTATACAATTGTGAAAAAAACATATTTCATAAGCCCGATATTCTTTACCCTTTATCTTATGTATGATAATTTTATCGATATGGGAGCAATCAATACCGCAACACTATTTTTCATACAAAATGTTTTTATAAAATTGTATAGTGAAATAATCGTAAATATAAATGAAAATGAAAGGAAACGTGATCCAATATCTTTACTTAAGACTTTTAGCAAACATTTCATTTGTAAATTTGTAGAAATCAGGGGTATTTCGATGAAATATGCAGTACGTACCGGCGTAATGTACATGATGCTGTTTTTTCCCTCTTCTGCCGCCGCACCCAATAAAACTGCACTTTGGCATCTTCTTTTACACTACTTCACCTTTCTCAATATAGGATTTGCTAAAAAACACCACAAATAACGAAGAAATTCTAAAAAAAACTATCACTGTTTCAGATCCATAGCTGGTATCATTATCAAAGATATTTTCATTCAATATACGGATTCGTTCCTCATTGTTCAATATCAAGAAAACGCTTGGAGGTTGAAAAACAGTCTTTGTGTTGTGGTTTCCGTTTCCGCATTATTATTTTATTCTTATTCTTAGAGCACAATGAGTAACGAATCCCCCTCACATTCACAGGTACTGACAGGTATGATGCCTGACGGGTGAGTCAGTACCTTTACTTTACCTTTGCCATAAGAATAAATAGTAATAATATTTATTCTTATGCCTTTGCTTTGATGCTTTAAGATTTTAATTCACAACAAGCGTGGACGACTGGACGAGTGGGGTTTTTGGCGGGATGTCGAAAAAGACATATTGTGCTCTTGTTTTCACTTTCTTGGTGTATTTTTGAGTTATATCGGAAAAATTTGATGGCATTTTGTTCGATATAGGTTAATTTTAGTTTTGTGAATTAAAATATCAATGCGAAAATATGTTTTTTTAGCTTGCCTCCAAAATTCCATTGGTAACTTCCTGGTAATGGCATAAGAATAAATAATAGTAATGGTAAAGAAGCCATCGCTTTACTTGAATGTCTGACTGACTTGACTGACTGATTACTGACGACTTACTGACTTTACCTATTATTACTCGTCCAGTTTTACTGAAACTGGCAAAAACGTGATGCAAAAATTATACTTGACGCTGGCAATATGCAGAGTTTGCGATGTCATAATTGAAGAAAAAAAACAGAAAACCGAAATTTGAAAAATACACCAAGTAAATAAAAATAAAAGGAGGAAAATGCGCGACAAGAAAGCGAGCGGCTACGAGGCGAGAGGCGAGCATGCAAAAGTCAACTCTAGGGGGTGTTCTTCTACAAGCCTAGCATTATTCAAGCTTTATTCACATTTAGTTTCTCTGACTGCGACATTAATAGGAAACGCGGGTTCAGCCGAATTTGAAAAATAGGTATTTTGGAATAACTATTGGTATCGCGCTGCGCCCTGCGCTATCCGCCATGTGCGATAGGGACAGATGCAGCTCAGACCGATTATACCTACAAACTTTCTAACTAAATCGAGGTTTCGTATTTTCCTGATTCCTCCTTCAAAATTGAGTTTAATAAAAAAAATGTTTTCACAAATATCAAGAAATAGAATAAGTCTATGCCTCTATGTTTTTATTTGGTTGTAAAAACCTTTCAAATTTGTTTTGCAGTGGTTGGATTAGGGCTGTATAAAAGAGGCATTTTCTACGATTTTTGAAGAGTCATATTTTCTGATCTAATTAGTTGATTAAAAAAAACATAGAGGCATAGCTTTAGCAGACTTAGATATTGTCACAAAAAATCATTCCTCTAGAAGCATTATCCAGGGAGAAAATAGGAGAATACATTTGTATGGGATTACGGCGCTAGCGTTTCCTTTTAACCCTCTCCGCTGCTCTTCATCACACTCTCGTGGAAACAATTCCTGTAATGCTTTTAAGACGCGGCTCTGCACTGCTCACCTTGACTTGCCAAGTGAAATGCGGACTGTAATATGTATGTACTACAAAGTACAACTACTACATAGCCATCGCTTTACTTATTAGACATCTGTCTGACAGACTTAACTGGCTGTTCACTGTTGACTTACTGATTCTATCTATTACTACTCGTTCTATCCTATCTATCTATTTTAACTATTACTAATCAATAATCATTTAGTTTTAATGAAACTGGCAAAAAATGATGCAAAATTTTTACTTAATGCTGGCAATATACATAAAACTTGCAATGCCATTTAAAAAAAACATGACTTTTTACTGTCAACTGTCACTCACTGTTATTTATCTGTTATGTCAAATCAATCGCCGTAGAGAGATTCGTCAATGTCATTTTGCTTTCAATAATTCAATTTGTTGTTCGAAAATAAATGCTTTACAGTACAGCTGTTCAAGTGTTGTTGTTTTTCGATTGCTTAGTTATTCTTTCTTAAATATTTTAACATTTCGTTACTGATACAATGTCGGTGCCACCGCAGGCATTTGTGAATAAAAATAAAAAGCATTTTCTTGGTATTCCCGCGCCCCTAGGTTATGTAGCTGGTGTTGGTCGAGGGTTTGTATTACTACTTCATTAAATTAATACGTACTCTCATGGGCGTACCCAGGTTCTTGGTCAGGAGGGTACAATTTTGTTTAAGTTGGGTACCGCCGTAAAGCCTTCCACGATACACGCAGACACGCACACAAAATATTAAATATACATAGGAAACAGCAGGAGGTAGCATATCTAGCTTATTCTTTATTCGTTTGGGATATTTCTTTTTTCGTTTGGGAGGTCTTTTAAGATTCTTGAATATGTACCTAGATCTAGGGGGAGCAGCTGCTCCCCTTGCCCCCCTCCCCTCGGTACGCCCATGTATATTCATAGATGTATCAGTATAATGTTATTTAAATCAAGTTATTAACTTTCAATTAATTTCAGTGCCACTGGATTCACTACTCGATCTGATATCGGTCCTGCAAGAGATGCAAATGATGTTTCGTAAGTACACAGCAATTCTGATTTGTTTTGTACACTTATAAAACTGAAGAAGTAAAATAATTGATGTTAAAATTAATATCATTTTAAACAGTAGTACGAAATTCACTGTGTAACTAAACTATATCTATGCTATTGTTATTTTCTCTATACTGTACCTTTTCTTTTTAGGGATGATCGCCATGCCCCTCCAGCTGCCAAACGTAAGAAAACAGAAGAGGAAGATGATGATGAAGATTTGAATGACTCAAATTATGATGAGTTTTCTGGATACAGTGGCTCGCTGTTCTCAAAGGTTACATTACAATCACTATCACAATTATTAATAAAGCTTTATCCTATCTTTTTCTAACTAAATATAGTACATTACAATCTTAGGCAACTAAATCAATTGAGACACTTTTGATGAGCTGTCAAAATGTGACATACTCATACATTTTGTATGAGAAAATTATTTGTGATGTCACAAAATTGTATAGTCAATTGCCTAAATTTTTATTGATTTAAAAGGCTATAAAAACTATGTATATAAATTGCTATTATTATTATTATTTAGATTTTTTTATAGTGTCCAAGATTTAAGTGATAATCAAATAAGTATATGTCGAAAGCACATCTTATTTTAGTTATCACAGTATAGGTACTCAAATTTTAAATAGGTAAGATAAGCTGAGACTCTACCAAACTTCTAAGATGAACCCTTGTCCTAATTTTTAGGACCCATATGATAAAGATGATGCTGAGGCAGATGCAATATATGAGTCAATTGATAAGAGGATGGATGAAAAGAGAAAGGAATACAGAGAAAAGAGATTGAAAGAAGACTTGGAGAGATACAGACAGGAAAGGTAAGATTGTTTGAGATGATTTTTACTTCATTACCATTGCATAATTGACTAAATTTTTTATTAGTTCTATTAACAATAAGAAAGAACAATATTTTTAAAATTTTTGCTTACTTACTTTTTTAATAATAATAGTAATATAATTATTTATTTCGTTCTAACAATAAGGTCTAAAAACTATTTTACATAGCAACAGAGGTAATGTAATAGTATAAATCTAAAACCGTTTACAGTGTGATAAATTTTTAAAATTAGACACTACATCAATACTAATATTAAGATAAATAAAATTAAATCTAAATTCTAATCTAAAATAAATTTATACAATAAGGACCTACAATATCAAAAATTAAAATATTTAAAAGCTAATTTATATAAAAAGCACCATTCAGATTGCTGCCATGAGGATGAGTGCCCAGAACTGGCAGCATTACCTCATTGAATTGCTAAGCTTATTCTCTGGTCGAGGTAAGTGCCAGCCCTCTGGTCACCCGTAATCTGGATCAATCGCTTGGACAGATGCTTGAAAAAAGGCTTAGCATTATATTAGTCAAACTACAGTTATGATATCAAATTACATTTTCATAATAATTTGTCAACAGGCCAAAGATTCAACAGCAGTTTTCTGATCTGAAAAGAGAATTGAAGCAAGTTTCCGAAGATGAGTGGGCAGCTATTCCGGAAGTGGGTGATGCTCGTAACAGAAAGCAAAGGAACCCTAGAGCAGAGAAGTTCACTCCATTGCCTGATAGTGTGCTGTCGCGAAATCTAGGTGGAGAATCTTCTTCATCAATAGATCCTGGCTCAGGATTGGCTTCTATGATGCCTGGTGTTATGACACCTGGAATGTTGACACCCTCAGGTAAATTTTTATCCATTTAATATGTTTTCATTTCTATGTGGTACACAAAGTACCTTCCAATAGCCCATAGTAGGGATTTTGTTAACTATAATATATATTTTTCAGGTGACTTGGATCTCAGGAAGATCGGCCAAGCCAGAAACACTTTGATGACAGTGAAATTATCTCAAGTGTCAGATTCTGTGACTGGACAAACAGTGGTGGATCCCAAGGGCTACCTAACAGATCTGCAGTCAATGATACCTACATATGGTGGGGATATCAATGACATAAAGAAAGCCAGGTTGCTGCTGAAGTCTGTACGTGAGACCAATCCAAATCATCCACCTGCTTGGATTGCTAGTGCCAGATTAGAAGAAGTTACAGGTAATTATATAGTTATTAATGAGGTATTTGCAGTTTAGCTTGGAATAAATTTGTCCAGAACATCTAGCGCATTACAGTGCCCCCACCAATATAGCAAGCAAAGCACTAGGGCACTACATTCCTTATCCCTATAGGAAAGTTGTTCAGCGTGCTTGTATGGTACTGGAAGGATATGCATATGCATTTTGCAACATAATAATATTGCTACACACTAGCATCGTGGAAGAAGAACCATACTCTTCTACTATATATTAAAATATTGTGTCATGATGTATGTCGTAGTGTAATGTAGCCACAGCAACACAAGGCTGGATCATCTGGTATTCATTTTATCTTGTCCCCTTTATTACTGTAACGAATTCCGTTTCTTCCTCCAGGAAAGGTCCAGTCAGCCCGCAACCTGATAATGAAGGGTTGTGAGGTGAACCCGAGCAGTGAGGAGCTGTGGTTGGAAGCGGCTCGTCTCCAGCCGCGGGACACAGCGCGCGCGGTCATCGCGCACGCTGCTCGGAACCTGCCCCACAGTGTGCGCGTGTGGGTCAAGGCGGCCGACCTGGAGCAGGAGACCAAGGTAATTGGGGAAGAAAGATGAGGTACCCCTCCACAAAATGCGTTTGCGGATCAGAGCCGCCTCTTACCCCATTTTGTACCACCCCAACTTTTTGTGTCTCTGATATCTAATGTTCTCGGTTATCTTCTTTAGGTCAACAGTTTCACTGTCTAAAAGTAGCATAATATTCTTTTTTATATAATATATATATATATATATATAAATATATATAATGCATGCATAATTTTATTCATTATTGCTGGGCACAGGTTTTCTCTCGTCTTAGGTCGTAGTTCACCACGCCACTTGTCACGTCAATGTCCACCAATGGGCATCATATGCCTTTGAGAGATTATGAGTAACTCACGCATGCATGGTGGTGGAAAACGTCTTAACTAAAAATCACTTGTTTTACCTCTCAATGGCGCGCTATAAATACGCACATTGCACGTTTATTTGTCAGAGATGCGCGCCGGGGTTTTGATTCGGTATCATTGTGATGAAGACAGTGGTGCTTATAATTTAGAATGACTCAAATTATGATGAGTTTTCTGGATACAGTGGCTCGCTGTTCTCAAAGGTTACAGATGTCAAAGACCGCGGTTCTTATCGACAATCGCCAAATGCCGCCAATGAATGCTGCCGAAGACAATTTAAGTCATACACAATCATTCAATAATTCCCGTAATACAGCAATACTTTTTTTAATTAACAGGCCAAACGCCGGGTATTCCGCAAAGCGTTGGAACACATACCAAACTCAGTGCGCCTTTGGAAAGCGGCTGTGGAACTGGAAAACCCAGAAGACGCCCGCATCCTTCTATCGAGAGCCGTAGAATGCTGTCCTACAAGTGTCGAGCTGTGGTTGGCACTGGCGAGGCTGGAAACGTATGAGAATGCACGGAAAGTACTGAATAAGGCCCGTGAGAATATCCCGACTGACAGACAGATCTGGGTTACAGCTGCTAAGCTTGAAGAGGCTCAGGGTAAGGTTTTTTTTGAACTATTACGCTTAGGCCGGCCGTTTACATCGGTACTTCATATTTTTGAAGTGAAAACTTCTTTAGCGGCGTTGAGCACTTTTTGTGGGATGGGTAAAAACTATGAAACTCGCGCGAGGTCACGTGTGCTGATCGCAAAATTTCGTAAGATAGTAGAGGAGACGAGGAAGATCGACCTTCACCGATCTGGTAATTCGATGAGACATATTGTTTACCAAATATAATTTATAAACATATATGCCTATGATAACTTGACTATCGAAAAGTGTTCATAGCTATTTTTAATTTAATTAATTTTAATCAATTTTCTTTCATATCACCTGCACTCTTGTAACAACCGAACGAATGAATATCTTCACCGGCTCTTAGACCAAGACGGAGGGGTGACAGCTGATGACGGCTGTCTATACTTTTTTTCTTCAATTATGGAATCGCAAACTCTGCATATTGCCAGCGTCAAGTATAATTTTATCTTCAAATTCGTTTATATCAAGTATTTAAAATATGGACATTGAACAAAGTGCATCTATTAATGAAAAAAGTGACGAAGAAATAGTGAAAGAAAATGAGAGAGTACTTTGTAAAAATACTAGATACAAATTAATAGGTACTGATAATTCAAGCAATTCGTGCGGAATTATTCCCTAACGATTCCAAGACATCTAAAATGCACAACGTTAATGTTTTCACTTCTGCCGGCACTCCCGGAGTGCAACCCATTGTTTTTTTAAGTACATAATTGCTAATTGATAAGATAAATCTTTAGTAAAGTGAGGTCACCACCCCGCCACCTACCCGCATTGGAGCAGCGTGGTGGAGTAAGCTCCAGGCCTCCCCAATAAGGGGGAGAGACCTGTGCCCAGCAGTGGGACGCAAAAAGGGTTGCAGCCAAAGTGAGGTCTTACGTAGCTAATAAAACTGATGAGAATACTAATGCGCACGTGGTCCGGCGACTGGCGTAGAACTCAAGCAAACTACACAGCTAAGCGAAATGAGTGCGGTCAGCTGTAAGATGAGTGACGAT
The DNA here is from genome assembly GCA_911387765.1 of Pyrgus malvae. NCBI lineage: Eukaryota > Metazoa > Arthropoda > Insecta > Lepidoptera > Hesperiidae > Pyrgus > Pyrgus malvae. Next base: position 16,227,109 of record OU426962.1, read on the forward strand.
AGTAGCAAAATCTTTGCCCGTTTCTGTATTTCAGAGGGCACTTTAAGCAATCTGTATCTGTTGCTATCGGTAAATTGAACTCATTTAACCTGTTCGGAGGCCTTATGTGAGTTTTGAAAACATCTGACAGCGGGCTGGTCATGGACCATTAAACCGCATTAGAGCAACGTAGTGGAGTAAGCTCCAGCACTCTATAATAATAACGAAACACCTGTTCTAACCATTAGACGTTAAAAGTGTAGCAGCCTAAAAGATTTTTTTTGCAGGCAACACTCACATGGTGGAGAAGATCATAGATCGTGCGATCACGTCTCTCAGCGCGAACGGCGTGGAAATCAACCGCGAGCATTGGTTCAAGGAGGCCATGGAGGCAGAGAAGTCTGGAGGCGTTCATACTTGTCAGGTATAATTTGTTATATTGTTTCTATTTACAATTCTAAAAAAACGAATACCCTGGGGGAACCCGTAACACAGGTTTTCCAACTTAGTACTACCCTTTTGAAAAGAAATAAACGATTTTTTGATTTCAAAAAAAACAATTCAACAAACGATTAGACTTTGATTAAGCTTTATAAGTTCCGATCGCGCGATTGGTGCGTCAGTAGAGCCCTGCCTCCCGCACTGCGTCCACGTTCCGTTCGCTCCAATCAATGACAAGCAAAGAAGTGACCATTTTGTTGTCGTTGTTGTTGTGTACTTTGCGTGAACTTACCCCCACTACGCCGAAACGTGGCCAAGTTACATGCCGGCGACGTTAAAATAAACACAGTAATAAGGTGAATCCTCGTGTGAATCTTCTACCACCATGTTCACGTTCTACCACTAAAATCATTATTACAATTCTAGCATCTATTGATCAATATTATAGTTATGCTGGTTAAATAGTATGGTGTATCGGCGTACTATGCTATAAATGCAATGTGTTAATTCATTCCAGGCAATTATTCGAGCTGTAATTGGGCACGGCATCGAACCAGAAGACCAGAAACACACTTGGATGGAGGATGCAGAAGCTGTAAGATATTTTAATATTATTTTTTTCTAAAGAAATTTTTTTGTCAATAAAACATTATTTTCGAAATTTTGTGAATGTTTGTTTGATCCATTCGCAATTTATCGCAACAATATCTTTGTAAAAGTTGTATGTCAAACTAATAATTGCAGCTCATATTGCTAACAAATGTCTTTTATATACATACATTCTACATAGATTTTTGTAAAGTTTTTTTAGCACTCACTGACACATAGTGTCGCATACGATCAGCTGTCACGTGTGCCCATTATCGACCCATAGTCACTCTGTTATCTCAAATAATAATGTACTTTATTTTAAAAGCTGGGAGTTTTTTTCCGCCGCCTTTTTTCTCTCAGCTCAACATCTAGCCCAATCTGGGAAAAAATGACATTCATTAAGCGAATATTTTGTATTCCTAATATGAAATTAATATTTTTTCTTTCCTTCTTTCTTTTTAATGTATTTCACAGTTCACTTAATCACCCGTGCGAAGCTGGGCCGGTCGCTAGTATTGTTTATAATATACCTCAGTCCTTAACAACACACAATACTAATTCGCAACATTTATTTCCAGTGCGCAAATGAAGGCGCATACGAATGCGCCCGTGCAGTATACGGGTACGCCCTGTCGGTGTTTCCTTCCAAGAAGTCGATCTGGTTACGCGCTGCCTACTTGGAGAAGCAACACGGCACACGTACGAGCTTGGAGACGTTACTGCAAAGAGCTGTCGCACATTGTCCCAAGTCGGAAGTGTTGTGGCTCATGGGCGCCAAGAGTAAATGGCTGGCAGGTAAGATAAAAAACGACGCTTTCTCTAACTCAAAGCCCAATACTAGGATTGCCTGTGTCGTAGGTCCCATGGACACACACAAAGGACATAATGATATGTACCTATTGTGAAAAAAAAGAAATAATATATATTTTTTTAACTGCAATGTATTATGTATTATAATTTAGTGACACAACACTTGCATCCCATGCTGCATTAATGCTGATCTAATAATAAATATTACTTACATACATCTTTTACGGCGAAGCGCGCATGGCTCAGCGGCTAGCCTAGAACGCAAGCGGTCTATGCAGCTAAGCCAAACGGGCGTGGTCGGGTGTGAGATGGGTGACCGCTAGTGGCAATAAATTTCATGCGCGTTTCCGTGCTTCGGAGGGCACATTAAGCCGTCGGTCCCGGTTGTTGTCGATAGCAGTCGCTAAACCTTGTCAGAGGCCTAATGGGCGGTTTGAAACATCCGACAGCGGGTTGGCCACTAACTCGCATCTCCACCAGCCCGTATTGGAGCAGCATGTTGGGGTAAGCAGACCTGAAGGCCAGGAGACACGTGCCCAGCAATGGGACGCAAAAGGGGTTGCAGCCAAATCTTTTACAAAAATAGTATGATTTGACATATCGCACCTACGGTGCAAAAACGTCACTTCTGCAATTTTTGTCAAAATTGATCTGAGTATGCGAAAAAATAGCTATTATGCCTCTTTATTGGGTGCGTAAATGTCGCATGTGTAGTGTATCATACTTTCCGAGAGAGGGCAGTTGTGTCGTTAGGTTTTGGCGCGAATCTAGCCGTCACTGGGAGAATCAACGTTTTATTGGTCAGTTGCGCGCGGTCCCCTGCAAAACTAACAGTTTTCTGGAGCTATAACGTTAAAAATGTAATTGTGACAATTTATTTTTATGTTTTTGGAGCAATAACGTCACTTAAGTTAGTTGTGACATTTGTTTCTTGAAATAACTCAGTCACTTGTGTAAGTAATGAGTTACATACACAAGTGATGGAGTGAGAGTAAGAGTAAATTCTGTGTAGAAATATAAAATATTGATACACTTATTTGCTACTTTAATTAATAAAACTCATAAAAAGTATAATTTCGGGTGTTTTTTTTCATATGACACAATTGCCCAGTTAATTGTTTTCTAGCGCCATAACGTCACTTCTGGGAGGGTTGTAAATTTTAAACGTTCATAATTATTTATTACAAAATTATAAGATGTTTGTTTTTACTTTGGCATGAAGTTTAATATTATAGTTTAAATATAACCAGTCTATTTCTTTAATCAATATTACCTATACATTATAATAAGATGTCGAATTTTCAAACGTTTCTCCTGAAAAATTACATCATTTGCATAAGTGACGGTGTTGCACCGTAGGTGCGATATATTATGACAAAATAGTATGGTTATCTGTCTTACAGGGGATGTACCAGCGGCTAGAGGCATCTTATCACTAGCTTTCCAGGCTAATCCGAACTCGGAAGAGATCTGGTTGGCCGCCGTCAAGCTAGAAAGTGAGAACAAAGAGTACGACAGAGCGAGACGGCTGCTGGCTAAAGCCCGAGCTTCTGCGCCAACTCCCAGGGTAAGTAAAATTCAATAAATTTGGGCGTGCGGAGCTTTGTAACATGGTTTGGAGTTTGTTCCAGAGAAGAAGCTTGAAAGTGCCAACAAGGTCCTCTTTTTTTCTCCACTTACTGAACTAATGCTTTGTTCTTATACGATATGCCTGTAGGGACACTCAAAATTATGAATCTACTAAGTAATCTATATAAAAGCTTTGATTAGCAAAAATAATATTTTGAAGGTGTTAATCAATAACACTGTCTCACTATTTCTCTAGCGTAAGCTGATTGTCCTCAGTATTATTAACCAACCAGTCTTATGCCTGGGTAAGCTATTCTTATATCTCAGTAGACCAGTCTTTTATTTAGGTAGACTTTTCCTATACCTCAGTAGACCAGTCTTATACCTCGGTATACTAGACCTTATAATTTTTACAATTTTCAGGTTATGATAAAATCAGCCAAGTTAGAATGGTCGCTAAACAATATGGAAGAAGCCCTCAAACTGTTAGATGAAGCCATTAAGGTGTTCAGTGACTACGCCAAGCTGCACATGATGAAGGGACAGATCGAAGAACAGATGGGCAAAGATGATGACGCACATAATACTTATACACAAGGAGTAAGTAGAAGCATGCATCATCCCCAAGGGCGGAACCAGCCCCTAATTTTTTTAGGGTTTGGTTACCTGAAAGAAGGGTGCCAACGGGACCCTATTATTAAGCCTCTGCTGTCTGTCCGCCTGTCTGTCATCAGACTGCATCTCATGAACTGTGATGGCTAGACATTAGAAATTTTCACACATGATGTATTTCTGTTGCCGTTATAACAACAAATACAAAAATAGAATAAATCGATATTTAAGGGGGCTCCCATACACGTGATTTGTTTATAGATAATGGTACGGAACTATCGTGCGTGAGTTTGACTCGCACTTTGCCGGTTTTTTTCATTTGAATGTAGTGGCATGTTGGCCACATGGTGTCAAATGTTCACTGCGGCACATGGACATCTAGACACAACCTCGTTCAAGCTTATTCTATCTTGTCTGTGGTTGAATGCAGTGCTGCTACTCCAAAGGCTGATGGTCGATTTGTGTGTTTAAGTTGAGCCGGCAACTGCACCTTTCCACCGAACCACTCTGCTTCACAGCAGAAATGGGTGCAGTGGTGGTACTTCCCTGGTCGGAGGTCTTACACTTACTCTCAACAAATGTTATCATCTTCACCACCTTCTCAGTAATAATATAATATAAAAGTTGCAGCTTGGAATGATTTTGCATGGTTTATTTTTTACAGCACTCATGGTGTTTGCAGACCCGTAAAATCCTTTATTGTCATGAAGTTTATAACATGGATTCACAATTATTGATTATTCCATGTCTTTCTTCTGTTCTAAAAATGTCAGAATCAATTACAACTATTTTGAAAATTCGGTGATTTTTTCACAGCTCAAGAAATGTGCAACTTGTGTACCCATGTGGATACTACTATCACGATTAGAAGAGAAATTAAAACATATTACAAAAGCGAGATCAGTTTTAGAGAAAGCCAGATTGAGGAATCCTAAAAACGCGGAACTATGGTAAGTTGCATTTTGTAAAATCTGTTTAGCTTTAATGGGGATGACCACTCTTATTTTCGTGAACAGACAACCTTGTATAAGTAACTAAAAAAGTATTTATTATTTATTATGTACTATTTCATGTATAAATCTACTATTTATTCTTTATAAATATAATAATGTTGAACAAAATCATAATGACATGAATTTTTTAACTATAAATAAATGGAAACTATACAGCTAACACATAATATATTTTGCTTTATAAGTTATAAGTGTAGTTGGGGAGGCCTGGAGCTTACTCCTCCATGCTGCTCCAATGCGGGTTGGTGGAGATAAGTTAGTGTAAACTAAGATGCGCGCTTGGCCCGGCGGCGAGGCGGTTAGCATAGAACGCAAACGATCTATGCAACTAAGCCAAACGGGCGCGGTCGGGTGTAAGATGGGTGACGTTAGTGGCAAAAAATATCATGCGCGTATTCGTGCTTCGGAGGGCACGTTAAGCCGTCCCGGTTGTTGTCGATAGATAACAGTTGTTAAACCTTGTCGGAGGCCTCATGGGCGCTTTGAAAACATCCGACAGCGGGTTGGCTACTAACTCGCATCTCCACTAACCCGCACTGGAGCAGCGTGGTGGAGTAAGCTCCAGGCCTCCCCAATAATGGGGAGAGACCAGTGCCCAGCAGTAGGACACAAATCCACATAAGTGGTGGATAAGTTGTTTCTCAATTTAACATGAATAAATGCAATGTAAATGCTATAAATAAAGGGACAAGTTAGTAAAATTCTAATAACTGGATATTTACTAAATACATTTATTATCTAGGACTAGATACAGGTCTTCTATGTCAAGACAAGATTCCGATTGTGGTTGTCAGTAGTTGTCCATGAGCTGCAGGGCCATTTAATCTCAGATGACCTGCACGTTCATCTGTTATTTCATTCAAATCATTAAAAAAAGCGAGGATTAAGTAAAGAGCAGCGATGGCCGAATGATAAGGACCGTGGTCTCCGACGCAGGAGATGCCAGGTTCAAATCTTCGGTGCACACAAAAATATACATATGTATTTATTAAATAAATAATAAAGAAAATATTGTGATATTTAACTGATGTTTTTCATTACCGTGCATGCCTGTGGGAAACTAATAATTCCTTGAAGGTATGATCCACCAATCCACGCTAGGCAAGTGTGGATAACTATGGTATGGCCTAAATCCCTCTCACTTGTCAGAGCATGCACAGCCCAGTAGGTCATAAAAAGGTTAGAAAAAATATTTAAAAAAAATGTAAATCCATGCAGGCTGGAAAGTGTTAGGTTGGAGAGGCGGAACGGCAGCGCGGAGATCGCGAGCGCGGTGATGGCCAAGGCGCTGCAGGAGTGCCCCGCCGCCGGCCGCCTGTGGGCCGAGGCCATCTTCATGGAGTCGCGTCCGCAGAGGAAGACTAAGAGCGTATGTGTATTCCGTTTTATTTCAACAATATCCTGTAAGATATGGTTAATAAAAACAATGTTGGTGTTACTTTTTATTGATAATAGATTTTTTTAATACGGTAAACCCAATGAGTTACTAAACAATTGGGCTTTATTTTTTTTTTCCTTACTTGCATGATTTTTAAATAATAGATTTAAAAAGACATAAATTTCATAATGACAATAGATATTTTTAAATACGGTGAACCTTGGCGTTTTGCCTTACTTTCATGATTTTTAAATAATAAATAGAAAAAGACATATATTTCATAAAAAAAACGGAGCTTTTCTTTTAATTTACAAACATGAAAGAATAATGAATTTTATATAACAGCAATGTTAGTTTTATTTACTTTTAAATTGTTTCTTTCAGGTGGATGCGCTAAAGAAATGTGAGCACGACGCCAACGTACTGCTCGCTGTATCACAGCTCTTTTGGACCGAACGGAAGCTCAATAAGTGTCGCGAATGGTTCAACCGGACGGTAAGTTTCATAGCGAAAACATACAACGAATTTATAAGTTTTATTAAGTTTTATTTAATCTCGCAAATGGCATTTTCACTAATGCTGTTGTATTATTTGCAAGTGTGCACAGTGTGCGTTAGTTACGACATAGACAATAAGTTCGTCGTGTGCAAGCGGCCTGTCAGGGTACTATAGTCTGATTAACTTTAGTACTTAACTGATGACAAATACAATTACAATTATTATATCTTATTTCTTCACTAATAACTTGAAAAGGTTAATATGTATATTATTAGCTAATTTTATTCTAATCAATTGCGGTTACATCTATTATTAAAGAATACGCATGGGAGTCGCGACGCAATCTGATGTTTCTCTTTTTTAACTTTTTAAATTCACAGTATGGTCACGCCTATTCTTTCTTCACAACTGCTGAAACACTATGTACAATGATCCAGAAACCCTTTTATCGTCTCTTTTTGTTATAAATATTGATGACCCGTGGCGCAATGGTTACCACGCCGGACTCCCAATCGGAGGGTCCGCGGGTTTGATTCCCGGCTAAGCAGGAAATTTTAATGATGCGTTTAAAATTTCTGTTTTCAGCTTAGGTGTTTGTGTTTCTGTCTTTGTATGTGTCCATGGTACTCACAACACAAGGTATATAATAACCTAACCTAACCTACCCCCTGTGTGTGAAACGTCTGAAATATAATACTGAAATCACGCTATAACTCACAGGTGAAAATCGACCCCGACCTCGGCGACGCGTGGGCATACTTCTACAAGTTCGAGTTGCTGCACGGCACGGAGCAGCAGCAGGAGGACGTGAAGGCGCGCTGCAAGGCAGCGGAGCCGCACCACGGGGAACACTGGTGCAAGGTGTCCAAGGACATCGCCAACTGGTGCTTCAGCATTGAGCAGATACTGCTTCTAGTAGCCAAAAACTTGCCGGTACCTACGTAAGGTGACGTACAGTGGGTATCGATCCCGGAATAATGGTGGATGCCTGTGTGCACTTCAATTTATTTGTGGGTAATTCGAGTGCTTCAGTATTGAGCAGATACTGCTGCTAGTGACTAAGAACATGCCAATACCTACACAGAATGTTATAGTGGATATTCATCTTGGAATAATAGAAAGTGCTAACTTTTCTAACTTGTGTCATCAAGACTTCAATATCTTTGTGGCAAAGCGTGCCTCACTGTTTAAACAGAATTATTGCTATCGAAAAATATGGCGTATTTGCGCAGAAAAGCGTTGCAAAGTTCACAGTATGAAGCTACATAACAATTAGCTTTTTTGTACAGAATTATTGAACTATTACTTTGTAAGCTCATTCCGTATATCATTTCGTTAGTGATTGGTGTATATAAAATACATAGAAAAATAAACGTGAATGTGATGAAGTGATGACGTGACTAAAGTGAAATTGAAGTGACATCAAGGTGATGAACTACACTTGGATTTTTTTTTTCTTTGGTTTTGTTAGAATTTATACACTATATGCGTGTTATAATATTTAATTTTATCTATTCCTAGTTACATAATTATTATTTAGGTATACTTTCTCAGATACATAAAGTAATGACAAGACAATGGACAGTTTTTTTTTAATAATTAAACTGTACAAAAAGGCAGACTGGCAGCGTGATGTTAAGCGATCACCGTTGCCTATGGACACGGGCAACCCCAGGGGAGCCACCTGAGCATTGCCGGCTTTGGAGGAGAGCTTTTTTTACAGTCTTCTTGAAGAACCCCATGTTATAGACCACTGGGAATGCCTTAGCTGGAAGGTTGTCCCATAACCTACACATCCGTGGTAAAAACGAGCGTGCAAAACGGACTGTGGAGAACCGCCACGAGTCCAGATGGTGCCATAATCATGGAATGGTTGATGTAGGTATCAATTTGAAAAGTTCCTCGGAGCACTCACCATAGTAAAGTCGGTAGAACACGCAGAGCGAGCCTATGTCTCTGTGCAAGCTAAGCGCTTCTAGCCAATAAAAATTTACAAATAATAGTCATTTTTACTTTTTATGACTAAACATTAATGTTAGGATCTAGTTACAAAACGTATTTCGTTATTACGTTCTTAGGTATTTAAACCAATATTATTTTGATATGTTGTTACATACTTATAAGAAAATATCAATATATACTTACTTACTTTTAAAATATCTTTATATATACATAAAATTATTACAACAGTTTTAAACATAATCAGTTAAACTGTCATATGATTGATGACATTACATAGGCTGAATAGGCTAGGTATGCTATAATTAGTCCCTGTAGCTTCGGGATTCAGAATAGAGCTACGGTATCCCCTGCCTGATCTTAAGAGGCGACTAAAAGGGGGCTTCCGGGGATGCGGACGGAGAGAGTGGGAGCTTGACCCGTCCAGCTAGCAGCCCCGGGAGGGACGGCGGTGTATGCGTGGCCGCATGCCGCCGTGAACACCTGAAGGTGCAGGAGAGCACATCTGCTCTCCCGAAGATGGGCCCGTTGTAGGGCGCCGCGCGTGGAGGACACCGGTGCGTTCCTATGGAGATCCCGGAGTCCTCACAAACGCATAGGCAGGCCACCGAGGGGGTTTTAGTGCGGTCAAATCCCACATAACCCGGTATCCTGGGGTCGGTGTCGGGTACCTTTTGAAGGTTTCCCCCCCATACCAAAAAAAAGGTATGCTATAATTAAAGTTTATTCAAATACATGTAGATTTTGCTGTAGTAATAGGATATTACATCAATTTTTTGAAAGTGTTTCAGCTCCATTGTAAATGCTAATATAACACATTAAAATTACGAATTTTTTATCAAATCAATAAGTGACATAAAATTGCAATTATATTTTATACAGCGGCCGCCCGCGACTACGTCCGCGTGGATTTTAAATTTTAGAATTTTTCCATACTAAAATTAGCCTAAGTTACTCCTTATTACATCAGCTACCTGCCAGTGAAAATCGGTCCAGCCGTTTCAAAAATTAGCCGGAACAGACAGACAGCAAAATTTAAAAAAAATTTTGGTATATGTGCCGTATATATGTATATACATTCATATGAATTTAGTAAAAATCTGTTATTTGAAACAACCAGATACTCCAATTTTATTTATTTGTTGCTGTATATACTTAATTTTTGCTTTGTGGTGATATAAATTGGTCATGTAAACAAGTGCACTGCTATTGGTTTTTATATTGACTTCGCAGCTATAACCTTCTTGTTTTTATAGTTGTACTGAAACACTAGTCTCCTCGATATGACGTCTCATATCGAGGAGACTAGTGTTTCACTTAAAAAAAAGTGAAAATCTTATGTAATTTGAAAATTAATTTTGTTGTTAAAAGAACTAAAACTAACATTATCCGACTGTTTATTGCCCTAGCTATTAGATATTAGCAAGTATCTGTATATTTTTAGATTTTTTCATATTGAGTAAAATTTCCCATGTTAAGATTTTATCCCAAAATGATACGAAAGAAACATTATGTTTGATAAAAGTTAACATGCTAAATAACCAAAATGAAAAATATTGAACACTGTAAAAGTGGTCAATAAACTCTATTTATATTTGACAATAAAATATTTGTTTACTTATTTCTCACTATTTCCGTTTGTAAATTTGGCAAATCCAAAAATTTGCTCATTCCTTCAATGTAGTCACTTACACTGGCAATAAATTTTCTTCTGATTAATGTGCAACAGGATAATTTATTATTACAAGTTGCAGTCAAATTCTTTGCAATTTCGTACCACATGAAAATTAAGAGCCAGACATAAAATTCTTAATTTTTTTTTTTTACATTTAAACAATGCTTGCTCTTTTAGTACCTATAACAAGAACGTTATAATAATTTCGTGATACATATTTTGTTTTTTGTACGTCCATAGTGAAATTAATATTTTTCTTTCGAACCATTCCAGAAAAGAAAATATATTGGAACAAGGCACCTATAATCATAAGTATTAGTATTTTATTGAATTTTAGTTATTGACCTTTTCAGAACCTAGAAACAGGGCCGCGCCGCCCCTATATGCGAAGTATGCGGCGCACACAGGCGCCAAAACAATATAGAGGCGCCGCTATCGAAATTTTATTTTTCGCGGTAATTGGCAAGCGTAAAAAACAAACTGAATTTATCCAATTATATAAAACTAGAGAAAATTTATTTCGGTCAAAATTAACAAATAAGAAATAAAAATAAGTTGAAACATAAAGATTCTGAAAAAAGAGGCTCTTCATAGGTTTCGCACACAGGCGCTGTTGGGGGTCGGCGCGACCCTGCCTAGAAATAGGTAGTTTCACTAATAACCATTTGAATAATTGGGAAACACTACCTACTAAACTTATATAAACATTCATAGAAGTAATAAAATGTCAAGATTTTTAATAGCTTCCACTGGCGTGTTATTTTAAGAAAACAGAGTAACGCAATATCATATTCGCTATACACGCGTGACTTTACACTGCGCATTTTACGAGTATAAAAGAAATTAAGCTACAACCACTGTTGTGTACACGGTTCAAGCCGTAAACACCTTTATCCATTAATAATGTTCTATAAATAATGGCCGAGTTTGTGTGAGTTTGAATAATAAACTTGCGCTGGCGCGCTGCCAACCGCGGGCTGCGCGTGCGCGCTGAATAGCTCCACGAATTTTTCACTTCTTTCTCCTCCAAAATTGAAAGTGGCTGTACCGGAATCAGTAATGCTCAATTATAGTTTCACATAGTGGTAGTGGTGAATACAGTGAAAGTGCTCATTTATTTATCGTAGAACAATAATACTGTGATAATGTCGCCGAGATGTCCAGTGCCACCCTTACAAGAAATCTCTCTATCGCTAGTAGCTAGGCAATTGATACACACGCTGTCGCGAGTGACATCCGAGGAAGATGTGGCGCTACCGTTCGCGATGGTCTCCTCGTACTACGAGATCATGGGCGCCACCAACGATATATTCCAAGATCTCATTAATTTAATATTAAGCTCAGAATATCTCGACCCCTCTATAAGGTACTTCGCCATGAGACTGCTGTTAAAAGAAAACGTGAAAAGCTTAGCGACGGGCATCTTCCCTTGCCCGTATTATAGAAAAGTCCTTGAACTGATTATAGAGCAAGGGCGCCACCTGACGTCTCTCAATCTGAAAGGAGTGTGGGTTAAAGACGAGCATTTATCGCTAATGTACGACTTACTTAAGAATCTTAAGAATTTAACCGTATTAAATATACCCTACATCGCCAATGACGAGGTGCTCAAGTTCATTGGTGAACACAATAAAGTATTAAAACTCCTGGATGTTTCTGGAGAAACGGATATAACGGAGATAGGCATAGATGCTATGCTATCTGGAAATCCGCAACTGGCTCAGAGTCTTACGGTTATTAATATTGGAATGTACGGCGAGGAGAACATTGACCACACGGACGTTGCACTTTTGATTCGACACCTACCAAATTTAACTAACCTGGGTAGTTATTCCTTTGTTGGCAAAGCCATACATCATATCTACAATAATGACTGCCCAGCAGGGTTTACAACAAAACTACAGTATGTTCACGATATTCGTACAAATTTAAGGACGATGAAAGCAATAGTTGCGTTATGTCCGATGATTGAAACGATTTACCTGGAAGAGCCTGACCAAGGTGTTCTGCAACTAGTTAAGGACCTGCCCACTATCAATAAGATTAAGCTAAATAAGTTTCAGTGTCACGAACTTCATCAGTTGTTAGACAAAATCGGATACAAAATTGTGACTTTGATGCTTTCTGGTTCCCTTGGGTCCTTTAACTTTACAAGAATAGCAGAAACATGTAGAAACTTAGAAAGTCTAGAATTCTACCAGATTCAGACAGCCACACACGAGGAGGAAGTGCCGTTTAATAAATTGGAGCACATTGAAATAATCCAGGGAAATCTGACAGGGTCCTGCCTGAAATATCTGATGACCTCCAGCCCAAAATTAAAAAAACTTATTATCGGTGATGAAATCAAATTAGACGACAATGATATGGCTCGGTAAGTTTAAGTATTAAATTCAAAATTTTCAATCAGCTTAGGCCATACATCTAATACCTACGAGCAATACTTGTAAATACCTAAATATATTTTTTGAATCTCGGAAACGGATCCAACGATTTTGATGAAATTTAATTTACCCTGGTTTTGGGGGTGATAAATCGATCCAGCTTGGTTTTATTTTTAGAACATCTAAATTATTAAAAAATATTTTAGCAATAATCAACTTAAATATAAACTGAAAAATACGACACTTCCCGACATCTATTGTACCTAGAGTATTAATAATATTGTGGCGTAGAACGCCGTCAAACGCCACCCAAAAATCCGATGTCCAAAGAAATAACAATGTCGATTTGAAAGAGCTCTATAAAATTTCCTTGGCCGAATGGTTACGTGGACTGGCTGCAGAACTAGAGACCCGGGTTCAAACCTCAATCAAAACCATATTGCGTTTATTTTCATTTTTTGTTTTTTTATTGGGAGCTATTTCAGATGGCGTTGTTAAGTTATTTACACTAAGCAAATTAGTGTTTGTTTGAAATTAAACCAAGAAAATAAATTGTTTTTATCCAAGCTACGCTCAGTCGTCCAGGTGTTTATGTGATAAAAGTCTATAAATCTATATAATTATAATAAATTGATAAATAATAATTCACATTCAATTTATTTGACTCCTGTAGATGAAAAAGAAGTAAACATTATTATAAAGTCACTTAATAATACTAACTCTGTAGGATATGATGGCATAAGTACAAAAATTGTCAAGCAGTGTGGAAAATATTTAAGTAAGCCGTTGTGTGACATAATCAATGCATCTTTTGTGCAAGGTGATTTCCCTAGTGCGCTCAAGCTATCTGTTATCAAACCGCTGTATAAAAAAAATGATCCAAAAGATATATCTAATTATAGACCGATTGCACTTATACCTATATTATCCAAAATTCTGGAAAAAGCAATGCTTACGCGACTTTATAACTTCGCGGTTCAATACAAAATAATAAAACAAGAGCAATTCGGATTTCTAAAACATAAGTCTACCACACATGCTTGTTTCAACTTAGTTAAAGAAGTTGTAGACGCATTAAATGACAAAGCTCTTGTAGTGGCTATATTTTTGGACATGACCAGGGCGTTTGATTTTGTTCCCCCTTATAAACTATTAGAGAAGTTAGAGCGGTATGGTATTCGGGGCTCCCCATTAGAATGGATAAAAAGTTATCTTACTAATAGAAAGCAATATACCGAAATCTCCAAAATTATAAACGGTAAAAAAGTTATATGTAAATCCCAGTACAAGTTTAATAACTTCGGGGTGCCTCAAGGTAGCATTTTGGGACCGTTTCTATTCTTATTATACATTAATGACCTACCTAATGTTATAAAACACAAATCCATACTTTACGCTGACGATACTACCATAATTTTAAAATGCGATGACAGAACAAAATTACAGCAGACGATAAACCAAACCATGACGAGCGTGAATGACTGGCTAAGACACAATAATCTACAATTAAATATTTCAAAAACTAAAATTATTCATTTCTCTGTAGGAAGATCTGCACAATATCTTGACAATGTAATATTCGATCGACAAATTATAGAATTAGTAAAGAATATCAAATATTTAGGAATTGTCTTTGATGAAAATTTGAACTGGAAAGATCATATTTCAGCCATTTGCGACAAACTAGCTAGTTTTATCTATGCTATTAGGCGCCTAGGTTTAACAGTTTCACAGAACGCAGCACTTAGCGCATATCACGGCTATGTTTCTTCTGTTTTGTCCTACGGTCTTATTTTATGGGGTAACTCTGTTGAAGCAAACAGAGCTTTTATAATACAAAAAAAAGCTATCCGTGCTGTATGTGGTGCAGGACCGTTAGATAGTTGTCGTCCTTTATTTAAAAAATTTAAGGTGCTGCCATTGCCTTGTATGTTTATAAAAGCATCATGTGTTTTTGTAAGGGAAAATCCCGAATATTTTTCATTTAAAGCTGAACCACTGTCCGATAGACTCAAACGTCATGTAGATAAGCATAAATTGTGTATTCCAAGATGCCGTTTAAAATCTTTAAGTAACAATGTACAGTATACTGCTGCAAAAATATATAATAATTTACCAGTAACGCTGAAAGAGGCTACTTATACTAAATTTAAAAATAAATTACATTACTGGCTATTGGACAATAACTTTTACAGTCTAAAAGACTTTTATAATCATAAAGAATGACTAATACAGATACATTATACTAATATACCTAATGTTATCCTGTGACATGTTTTTATGACTTTTGTATTATTATTATTTACTGATTTTAAAATTTAAATAATGACTATTAATAATAATCAACAATAACATTTAAATTATTATAAATAAATTTATCTCAATAATAATTGTAAAATTATAAATTTGCACACCTTTGTGAGGTAGGACACATTGGATTAAAATGTATGTAACACCTTATCGATGTAAGTACTGTGTTCTTGCAAATAAATAAATTGAATTGAATTGAATTGAATTGAATTGAATAGTAGGTCTATAATTACCCTTTTACCTCACGAATATTGGTTCGCCAAGGTTCTGGTGTAAGCATGTGGATGTTGAAGAAGTTGTCAATCAGCTATTATTTACCACAGTTATCGGCGGGTTACTTAAGATACCAGCAGTTACAATTATGTCTGCAACCCTTTTTACGTCCCACTGCTGGGCACGGGTCTCTCCCCATTATTGGGGAGGCCTGGAGCTTACTCCACCACGCTGCTCCAATGTGGGTTGGTGGAGATGCGGGGTTAGTGGCCAACCCGCTGTCGGATGTTTTCAAACCGCCCATAAGGCACCCGACAAGGTTTAACGAATGTTATCTAACGACAGCAACTGGGACCGACGGCTTAACGTGCCCTCCGAAGCACTAGCGGTCACCCATCTCACACCCGACTGCGCCCGTTTGGCTTAATCGTATAGATTGCTTGCGTGCTACGCTAACGCTACGCTTTTCGTTACCATCATGACATATAAGAATTAAACGAAACGTGTTTTACCATTCTTTTGATGCAATAATTTAAACACCAATAAAACATTTTTAAATAACATGAAAACATCCACTTACTGAAAAATAACAACCCGTACACATTAATTCATACGAGTATCGATACTTAAAGACTACCTAATCAGACTTTCTAAGCCGACAAAAGAGCAGGGCGTTTCATTTCTGCAAGATTTACAAGCTTGACAATTTTACATTTCAGGATGGTTCGCCGTTACAAGTTCGAAAATCTCGAGGGTATTTGGTTCCCTAACGCACCTCGGTTAACGCGAGACACAGTGGAACTTCTCATGGAGTGTTGTCCAAAACTGCAGAGTCTGGGACAACTGAGTGGTTGGCAGTTTACTCCCGATGATATGATGTTGATGAGAGCAATCATTGCCAGCACTAATACCGACCTGGTGCTGTCTCCTTTAGGAATATTCCAGCAAGGAACATAATATTAGCAGCAATCTAACATTATTGTGATTCAAACGAAAGTCATTGAATTTTTTAATGCTTTTACATGTTTTATGTAAAGTGTATTTAAAGCTCATTAAACTAAAACGCTAAAATTATAACATAAGTTTATTTTATTCCAATTAGCTTGTATGTAAATTCTTGTAATGCAACAAAATTATTTATTAAATATTTAAAAATTACACTTTTTAAAGGGACCTTAAATCAATAATCATAAACCTACAGAAATTCACACAAAATGTTAAAAAATATTTTAATTTAAATCAAGCATATTAATCGAGAGAATATTATTATGAATCACGAGCAACTATATCAAAATCAAAAACCTGAGTATTATTTTAGGCACTGATTAAAAATTGGCTTCGGTCATTCTTTAGTTAAAACATTCATATCTCCATTATTGAAAACTAAGAAGCTAGTTGCCGCTAATACTATAATCAAAGAAAACAAATTTTATCATCCACAAGTCGGCGCAAAGTCTTTAGCATAATTTTATTTATCATGAACTCTTTATATATAAATCGTACTAAAGACACTGAATATTAACTATAAATTAGTAGGTATAAGTTTTTCTATACAATATCATTACTTTCGACCCTCTTCTGTTTTTGGCTGTGTGTTTTCGTCGTTTTTCGAAGATTTGGTTTTGCTCTTTAATCTCGTCTTAAACATTTTACATTCGTCTGCACATTTCGTCGTAATAATACTCCTGAAATTAAATAAAAAAACAAAATACATATGTATTTATGTATATTATTATGTAGATCATTCTTAGTAAAATATGTAATAATAAACATATTTTTATTATTACATATTTTACTAAGAATGATCGACATTAACCGTTCTATCTCTTATTGAAATTTCTATGGGATGGATTCAAACTTAAACAAAATTTCCTTAATTTTACTGTTCCTACCTTACTAAATTCTCCTTTACTTTGAACCTCGATGTTATTTCCAAAATTATATCCGATACGATTTTGGGGTCCAAACACATTTTCGCTGGTTTATTGCGAAATGCCGGAGAACGTTTACCAGTCAAGGAATGGGTGGCAAGAATTCTGGAAGCACATAAACATTAATTACCTACTTATGTAAATCTTGAAAGTAATACCTTCTGAAATTTTCAAATAGATAAAAGTGTACCGTCTTGGAAATGCCGCCAGGAGCAATGTGCGTGTAGCTATCGTATAAGATCTCCAATTTACTTTTCTGAATTTATCCTTGTGAATCATTGTTTTTCCACTTCCAATTGCTACCTGAGGATAAGAAAAATAAACGTTATACATGCCATATAGTATAACTTTATACAGAAAATTAAATTATTTATTAGTATGCCTTTGTCATAAAAAGCTCCTAACTTGTTGTAGGTAATTGTGTACCTGTGATGCAACTCTGGGAGCATGTATAATAAAATTCCAGTAGGCTACACTTATTAATTACATAATCAGCTCTGATGTGAACAGTAATATTACCGCATGCCCCCTCGGCTTTCTCTACCGCAGGTGGCAGCGAATACCACTTCGATCTGAATATGCCTTAATATGTGAAATATGATCTAATTAAAAATATTTGTGGGATTTGACAGACCATGTTTTTCTATTGTCATCGAATTAAACAGCAAATTTTTTTAATTTAAAAACAATATTTGTAAATAAGTACATACATAATAACAGCTCAAAATTATTAGGAACTCAATAAATTGTGCTGCTTTTAATAAATCCCACAAATATTATTAATTCGATCATATTTCACGTACTAAGGTCTATTGAGATCTAAGTGGTATTCGCTGCCGCCTGCGGTAGAGGATGCCGAGGGGGCATGCGGTAATATTGCTGTTCACATCAGAGCTGATTTCGCTATCTAATATGAGTAAAATTGAGTAAAATATTGTAGAGTATTGCATTCCATGTATATTGTGTATATTTATTTATATATATTAGTATTTAGTAATATATGATAATAATTGCCTTCCGCCAGCGTATTTAGTAATATATGATAATAATTGCCTTCCGCCAGCGGCTTCGCCCGTTAAATTCCTTAGCGAAACCCGCGAATACCGCTTAGGTTTATTCTGAATAAATAAATTAGCGAGTACGTACCCATTCCTCGTCAGTCTCATGCTTATTCTTTTGCGGTGTTAACTCCGGAGCAATCCTGTGATATTTATTACTGATCAAAACATTGTCGTCCGAGCGATCAGATACTTCACTTTCACTTCGATCACTGTGTTCATAATATTCTTCTTGGCTGTTTATAGTGTTCATCGTGTTGTTGGTTTTATGCACTGGTAGGGTCAACTCCGCAATAGATTCCATTAGAAAATTGTTTGGCTGCGGCTTTAGCTCATTTAACATTCTGAATAGCTCTTGAAATCCAGCCTTTATTTCTTGTATTTCTTGAGAATTGGTATCTACTCTTTTTAGTGTTTCTGTAGGCGGTGTATGGTTTCGTTTTGTGGAATCAGCTGAATATTTCTTCACAGGTTTGGTAATGGTATCTTTGTGTTTTCTTTTACGGCTTAAATTGTTGTTTTTGTTACCATTTAATAGGCGTGCTCTTAATATATTTGCAATGACTGGATTCGGTCTGTGTACTGGTTTGGGGCCAGATCTTTTGTGACTTTTATTGGAGTACTGTTTTGTAAAACTATTCTTGCCTGATTTCTAAAAACATAACATAATTATAGGAATCATCATTAAATTGGAAATTTTAGGAGTTTGTCTTGTGAAACATGTGTGAAACAATAATTTATTTCATACCATAGAGTGTTCAGAAGGTGAATCTGAAGAGCTATCGTCATCGCTAGGCTCCCATGAAGAGGCACTGGGAGAATAATCTCGGTCCTCATTTTTTGCTTCGCTCACGCCAGCCTCGTTTTCTATCGCTTTATATGCTCTCTGTCCGTCAAATGCATTACCGGCACCGCCATCTGTATTTCATACAATTTTTAGAGAGCACAAAGGGTACATTACGAAATTAAAAATATTTAAATTCATATTGATAGGTAGCTAGATACTTTTCAGTCAATCTATCTGTACAGGCATTGTGCATAATATATTACTTATACCTTAATACCTAAAATTAGTTAATCTACCTACTACTTTTGAGACACATATAACCGTTATATGTACCTAAATCTCAAAATCAAACATTTTTAAGGGTATTTTACTCAATTTAAAAATTATACATATTATATGATTTTGATCTTTACGTGCGAAATTTTAATAAGCACAATCGTAATTTGCCCACTTGCCTGCCGTTCTGTATTTTAATGACTCATATAAGAAAATCTAAAAATTATAAACTGTTTAAATCTCCTTAAGTTAGATATTATGTACTACTGAAAGAAGATAAACCAGCCACGCAACATCAGAATGGAAGAAGACATTTTAAAAATCAAAAAGTACACTTGACCACTCACCGGAAGTCCTATCCGCTTTGGCGGTCTCTGCTCGATGACTAGTTTCCGTAATAGGAACATTCACCTCCTCTGTAACTCTTATCATAGAGCTAGATTTCATCAGTCTACCTCCATTCCAATCTGCCAATAGCCACCTCTCAATTTTACCCTTAGCTGACATTTATAATATAACAGAAAAGACACACCCGTTGAAACTGCACACTGTATAAGTAATAGAATACAACTAAAGAAAAGACTGTTCAAAACCGGCGCATGAGCAGGTAAAAGTTTCATTACGCACCCTTACTGCAGTCATTACATCCCCCGCCCTACCCCTGTCGGAACAATACGGTTTTCGCCAACGGCCCAAAGCCGACAAAAAATGCGACCTTTTTGCAACCGATTTCTTGAAGTTTCGAAGAAAAGATTTATATCCTTTTGTACGATACGCCGAACCCTCGTTAGATCTAAGTATGTAAAAGAAGTCGTAAAATCTTTGAAACAATTGCTATTTTCTGATGTATTAGATTGTTTAAGGTAGGTACAAAGGTTTATAGTAAGTACTTATGTCACCTTCCTTATGCTTTGAACTTTTATTTCCAAAAAAACGCCAAAAAATGACAATTAGAACATTTTTTATTGCGTACCAAATACCAACGACGTATTACGACGGCGCAATGTTTATAATACCGGACTGCCAATCGGAGGGTCCCGGGTTCGATTCCCGGCGAAACAGAAATTTCAATGATGAGTTTAAATTTCTGTTCTCGGTCTGGGTGTTTGTGTTTCTGTCTTTGTATGTGTGCATGGTACCCACGACACAGGGTATATCTGCCCTACTTTGGGGCTTGGGGCTATGAGTGTGAAACGTTTAATATTATTTGTAGCTCTCACGAAGTTTGCCGATTTCGCTGATTTACGTTATTTAACACGTGAGATTTTGCAGTTAAAATACAGTATTTCCATAAGTTTCATTGCACAATATAACAGATCTTTTCATTAATAATCGAATACATTAATTAGTCACTTTTTTAGCTTAGTCAAAAATTATAATGCGAGATTTAGGTAAGGCACTTTAAAAGATTTTTAATGCCAAATTTTCATTAATTTGATGTGTTTTTTGTTGTGTGATCAAGGTCCAGATTCAGGGATTCAAAAATCGATATTTTGAAAATGGTAAAAAGTGAAAAAAAATTATAGTAAGATGAAACCTATTGGAAAAGGTAGAGAATATAACAAAAATGAAAGGAAAAAAATTACGAAACACGAAGAATAAAATATAACATAAAATCTTATGTTTTTCGAGTAATTTAATTATACATTTTAATCCATCCATCCATCCATCAGCCTTTTAGAGTCCACAGCTGGACATAGGCCTCCCCTAATGTTCGCAACTCCGTCCGGTCCTGCGCCCTCTGAATCCAGCGGTTTCCCGCTATCTTCTTCAGGTCGTCGGTCCACCTGGTTGGAGGGCGGCCTGTGCTCCTTTTGCCGAGACGTGGTCGCCATTCGAGGACCTTTCTTCCCCACCGGTTGTCAGTCCTACTAACTATGTGGCCTGCGCATTGCCACTTCAGCTTGCAGATTTTGATAGCTATGTCAGTAACCTTCGTTCGTCTTCGGATTTCATCGTTACGGATTCTGTCGCGTAGAAAAATACCAAGCATAGCCCTCTCCATCGCTCGCTGAGCAACCTTGAGCCTGTGGAAAAGGCTAACTGTAAAAGACCACGTCTCAGCGCCGTAGGTCATCACTGTTTTGTAAGTTTTCGAGCAGTGTGTGTTGCCAGTGATGACCTACGGAAATTTTAATAAATTGCCCAAAATTGTATGATTCAAAAGAAATTCGGATTCGAGTCTTCATTATTTGTATTTTCTGAGAACATTAACTGTAGTATTGTATATTATTATTAAAAAATTAAAAATAAATAATGCACTTTAAAAAACAGAAAAAACACGCTTTTTGAAAATACGAACTAAAAAGTAAAAAATATGAAGAAAATGTATTTTACTGTAAAAAAAGCGTGGGGTGGTTTTTAAGATGCTATGGGCACCATGCTCCCATTTATGGGCACCATTATTTTTAATTTTTTAGTTGGATTATTTTTTCATATTATTGCATTGTCATCAGCCCTTGACCCCTGCAAATTTTCAAGTTAATCAGATGTTTAGAAGTAGGTGAAAATGAAGTTAAAAGATTCCGTTACATACATACATACAGGTCAAGCTAATATAAGCGTGTTAAAAATATAAAACTTTATGTTTGTTTCATTAAGTACCTGGCCGCGAACTTATCAGCCGCCCCTCGTATATTTTTTTATCCTGATGATCCTAGTTAGGGCTTTTACATAAAGTTATGAGATTATTGTATTGACATCGGCCCTTGAACCCTGTGCAAATTTTTAAGTTAATCAGACTCCTAGAAGTAAGTGAAAATGAAGTTAAAAGATTCCGTTACATACATTGTATACATACATACAGGTCCAGCTAATAAAAGCGTGTTAAAAAAGCAGATAATTTGACGGTTTTACGGTTTATACGCGCGGTACCCAGCTTGAAAAAAATGACCCCCCCCCTGACTAAGAACCTAACCCCCCCCACAACTAAATTTTTACCCCTTCCTGGCCAAGACTTAGCCCCTCCCTGGCCAAAATTTTGCCCCCCCCTGGCCAAGAACCTGGGTACGCCCATGCATAAAGGTGTCTAAAAGGGAAGACGCTGGATGCACTGAAGACAATATTGAAGAAGCCTTGTCATGCAGTGGTTTTCTAAAGGTTGATAAATGGCTGTGATAACTGTAATATCTTTCAAGCTGTGAAAGTTATTTTTTCCAAATGGAAACCAGGATTTTTTCTATGACTAGTATGACTACTAAGTGATGCAAAAATTATATATGACGCTGGCAATATACACAGAGTTTGCGATGCCATTATTAAAAAATGAAAAAAAAACCAACGGTCAGTCAGCTGACATTTGACAAATGACATGTGGTGGTGATTTAGTAATTTAGTATGGATTTTGTTAGTATGAGAGCATACGAGAGTTTATATTTATAAAATAAAACATGTTTTCTTCTTGAAAACCTATTATGTTTTTGATTTGGTTCTTCATTTATAATAAGTTTAGTGAAATATAAAATACCCAAATATGTAGCGATGGTATCTAATTGATGAACGGTGAACCAATCATTTATTTTTAACATTTTTTTGAAAACGAGACCAGGTTAGCTTTTCAAGTTTTATTTTACTAAAACATAAAAAATAGGATCATGGAAGCAAATACTTTAAAATCTAAGAAACAAATTAAAAAAGGCAAACTCAAGAAAAATATCAAGAATGTTATCTGCAGACCTGACCCAATATTCTGGTAATTTGATGTATTTACTTTATTTAAATTTATTTAACTCCGAAAAATATTACTAGTAAGTACCTTTTTAATAATTTGGATTTAATTCAGGCCACAAACATCTGAAAATGAGAGGACAATACTGGAAGATGTATTGAATAAGTACAAAGTGGAAATACCAGAATTTAAGAAGCCGTACTGGAAGGAATTGAATCAGATTCCAAAACATCTGCGACCTAAACCTCCACCTGTTCAGTGAGTTACTCAGTCATAAAAATAAAACTTCCTGATTTTTATTCACTTTTTTATATAATTGATCTGTGTGGTGCAATAGTAACCCAGCTGGACTGCCGATTGGATGGTCCCGGATTTTGATTCCTGGCGAGGCAGAAATTTGAATGATGAGTTTTAATTTCTGTTCTCAGTCTGGGTGTTTGCGTCTGTGTGTCCATGGTACCCACAACACAGGGAATCCTAGTGTGGGGCTATGAATGTGTAGTGTTATTTATTTAATTTTGTCATCACTGCTTGGTGTAGCTCTCCTCTCAAAATTGAGAAAGATTTAAGATTTAGTCCACTACATTGGCTAAGAGCTGTTGGTAGGGTAGAAATTTATTTATGTAGCACACAGAAATAAAGTATGAAACTCAGCCAGACATACCAGGATTTGAGCCCAGTCTTGAAGTGGAAGTCCTTTCAATTGTCTTTATAGATTAGCATTACAGACTATAGAAATTATTTACAGTATGTTAGTAATAAATACAAGACCCTAAAACTAGTGCTTTTAATTTTTTGTTTATACACTGGATCATGTAACCAACTTTCTTCACATCCAAGGTATAAATACACACATGGTACAATATTTATAGTATTTGTATAGTATTTATATTATTTATCATCATACTATTTTACTTCCTGCTGTAATTTGCGTTTTTGATGTTCTAAATGCAATTATTGCTTGTTGCAGAAAAGTAGAAGGATTAATATTTGGTGTGATGGCTTGTCAAAAAGCAATTGACAGTAAAGAATGCACAGGTTTACTGATTGAAGCAGCAGTTAATCCAAAAACAATTGTACAACCACTGTTGGAATCTTGTACAGAAAAATCTATTCCAATACTTTGCTTGCAAGATTTGAAAGTAATCACGAAAAGAAACTTTGGTATTCCTACTACTGCATTAGGTGTGAAGACTGATTGTTTACAAGACTTAAAAAATATACTTCAAGAGATATTCAAGCAGCACATGCCTCCAAAGCAAGAGTCCATAGAAGTTCATTTAGAAAAAGAATTGTGTACAGATATTGATAAAAATGAGACCTTGAGGGACAATGATACAAAAACCCTAGTGTGTCCATATTTATACAGAACTGATAAAAAATCCAGAGTATTTACACCTTGTGCTGACAATGCACCAATATCATCAAGCAAATTTGTTGGACAAGACTTTATTAAGTTATCTAAAATTATACCTCAAGAAAGATTGGACAGAAAGCAATACATGAAAATGATTGTCAAGAAAATATCAAATAATCCTAATAGAAGAAAACTTGCAAAAGCAGATTAGGTTTATAATTGTTAAATAAATAAAAATAAAAAACAAGGCTTACTATTTATAATATTTATTCCTAATTTTATGATGTCAAAAAAGACATATTCTGTACATTCCTTGAGGAATGTGTGCTAACAGTACTCAAAAATAGTATCATTATAAATACGTTTGATTTATTTCTGAGCACTGATTGTCAAACTTCACCAACATTAAATTTAAAAATCCATCTTATTTCTTATGTGGTTAAATTGGTAAAATTTGATATTCTTAATAAAACTAAAATGCAATACTCCATAAATGTTTAAAATAAAAATATTGTATGGAGTACAGCATAAAAATAGATAACATATATCTTACGCTTTCAATTCATGCATTGCATTTAAGGTTTAAAAGTTCAATTTAATACAAATCAAACAACAAATTGTCTCAAGTGTTATAACTACAATAATAATAATGACTTACTCCAAAATCTGGCCCAACTTAAAAACGTTTACAAATATACTATTATTATATTGAAATCATGTAATATATTTGAATTTTGTTCAAATCCTAATTTAATAATAACATAGTATATTTGTAAACTTAACATACAGTAAAACGCCAACATCGTGTAGTGTATATATATAAAATACAATAAAGTTTGTATTATTGCTCTGCTTAGCTTTCCACTATACATATAGGTATGTCTCATAAAATCTAGCTATTGTTTTAAAACTCATTAACAAGCATGATATAATAAACACTTTACCTTGGTACATAGTACCAATGATTTATACCATCACATATTAGAGTTATTGCTATGTTACTTCCTTTAACTATTTTAGTTCAAGTAACATTTAAGTCAACAAGGAGCCAATTGAAAAAATATCGAAAGATATAAAATAGTTAATAGGTAAATGTTAATAACAGCATAAAATTCGCTCTTATTTATATGGAAGGGAAAAATATAGTCACTGGAAATTTGAAAAGAAAAATAATAAAGGAATAAAATTATTATAAACTTTAAACATACAAAAAATAAAATTGACAGTATGGAATTTGTACATAATTACAAACTAACTTAGTTAAATATTGTTAAATTATTGACACACACTTCTTAGAAGCGTCTGTCTTAAACTGAGAATGTACAAGGGTGCCACCATAATCAAATCAAAATGATTGTGAACAGCACATTAACAGTTATTTATTCCGTATTTTCGTCAAATACATAATAACAATAATAATGTTGCTTGTTTTAAAGCATTTATAAGGCATACTTCTAAAAAGCCAACTTCCTACCATCTCTATTATTGATTCTGTTTAGATAGATGCAGATATAATAACAAATTACCAATTATATATTTTGACTTTTGATTAAATGAATGAAGACTTAATTTCTTTAAGAAATTGAGCATATTCAAACATCATAATTGTTTTAGAGGTATACATAAGTATTTAGAATTCTGCTAGGAAAAAACATTCTAAGCTATGTAACCTCAGATAATGTCAACTACATGCATGTAGATGAAATAAATAATTCGCAAACGGAACGAATGTAATGGTCGTTAAATGTGAGGCGGTGGAGGCAGCGGGGCCTCGCTAGGTCGGTATCGGTCGAGAATGATCGCGCACATCTTCTTTGCATCGGTTTCGTCCGGGTACGTGGCCATGGCCTCGGCGACTTGCGCCTCGGGGAATATTCCCGCCAAGTGGAAATGCATGTGCCGCCGGGCCTCCCAGTGCTGGATGGCTCCCTCGGAGGCGCAGGGGGACAGGGAGATCCCGGGCGGGTGGCCCATCATGGCCGCGGCGGCTCCGACCGGGGCCGACGACACCCTTGCGGCCGCGGCGTGCAACCTCGGGTCGCAGGCAGGGTTGAGAGTGAGCTGGCGAGCCAGCTTTCGATGAGGGTTAGCGTCGGGAATCGGCTGCGAGGGTCCCGGCAGCTGCACTTGGGCGCGATCGAAGTGAGTCGTTAGGGTGACGTCTGCGAGTCGCGGGGTGGCGGAGTGCGCGCGAGCTAACGGCTTCTTGGAGTCGACGGGCCGCCCTCCCGTGGGCGGGAGACTCAGGGTCTGCAGGTCCCCGCGGGCCTTCCGCGCGGCCCTTTCCGACAGTTTCTCCGCTACCGATTTGTGTGGACGACCTGCCCGCTCCGGGTGGTGAAACTTGCATTTATTTCCGTACGTGCACTTCCTTCCATAGGGACATGCGGGAGGAGGATCCGTGCGCGAGGGGGGTGCACGTAGGAACGCATCTAGTGTGGGTCCGGAGCGACCCAGCGGGTCATCCGGAGGCATAAACCTGTCATTTACGAATGAGAACATAAGCAGCCGCTCCTGGACTACCTTGCGAAAATCGGGGCTCTCTGCGGCGAGGTCCCGGTAATTATCGTTCGAAACCACGATCCCGTCTGTTTCCGCAGCCAAACGGAGAATGTACCTGTCGTCGTAGCAAATGAGACGTTTCCCGCCAAGTAATCTGCTCGGAGTGTATACGAGAATTCTGTCCTTCTCCAGTCGTTCTAAAACATCTCGGTCTGCAACTGGGTTGTCGGGCCTGGATGCTTCCTTCCTCCATTTAGGTACAAATACGGTTATTTCCTTGTGTCCTCGAGCTCGAAACCAGTCCACGCAAATCTCGATTCCGCGACAGGAGAACAATTCCTTGTTGCCATGACTGAAAAGAAATACAATAGTTTTAAAGACAACAGTGACATTTTTATATTGGTACCCAATCCTATAAATATTTATTTTGGACTGATATTGAATGCTTAATTTTTCAGATGGTACTTAATTCCAAAAAAACTAATAAACAAGCGTACCTCATTGCTACATTACTGCCATCTATAACGATGTGTCGTAGCGGGGCTCTGTCGGGCTGCGGGTCGGGTTCGGTAGACGGCGGCGGAGATGGTGCTCTGGGAGGCCTTTTCGCCGCTAACTTGATTAGCTCTGCCAGTAGCTCATTCCGAGGTGGATCCGGCCCCAACCTCTGTAGTGCCGTCCGCGCAAGACGTTCCGAGTAGCCTAGCTTGACAGCAAATTCGATTTTGGCCTGTGGAAAAGATATTGAGTTAATGAGTAAATAAATGAAACAATGAGAAATTGGGTTAGAGTTATAAAACCGTTAGGGGTGTCCATAAAATACGTGAGACGATTTTAGAGACAACATTCTGTCAATTCTATTGCATTGACCATTGATTCTTGATTGATTGGTTCTATTTCCATTGACGACCCGCGTGGCGCAATGGTTACCATGCCAGAGTGCCTATCGAGGGGTCCCGGGTTCGATTCTCGGCGAAGCAGAAATTTGAATGGAGTTTGAGTTTCTGTTCTCGGTCTGGGTATTTGTGTTCCTGTCTTTGTATGTGTCCATGGAACCTACGACACAGGGTATTAATTACCTTACTGTGGGTCTATCTGGTAATATTTTTAAGATTTTGCTCAACCTCCTCCCGTATTTATCAATCTCAAGATAGATTTTCAAAATGTGCGTAAACTCGTCGTATTTATTCTAAAAAAAGTTGAATTGATTATTAAGTATGTAAGGTTAAGTATGTAATAATGTATTCGACTATGAAGTTTATTCAAGTTTGATAGTCTCGCCTTGCTTAAACATGCCTATACATATTTTCGCGAGTTGAGTCGATTTAATTCTACTCATTTGGCCTGCAATTCAGGATGTGGGCATTATTGATCTAAAATGATTCTTAATAGAAATAAAAATAAAGCACAAATTAGATTAACAAAATAATTTAAAACTTAGCGCAATCACAAGAGTAAGATGGCGTAACAATATGCCGGCGTAGTTAGTGAGAATTACATAATTGAGCGACTCTCACTGCCGATACGACAAGTGTCACAATATCTACTCCAGTATTTTGTATGCAATGTTGCAAGAACGGCTAGAACCATTTCGCGTACCTACTCAATTAGGTCTCTGACTTAGTGATAGGAACTTAATTCGTGTATCGTAATAATTATAATACGAATAATTCCATAAATTTATCAGGTTTAAAAGAAACTAATTTTTTCTCGGCGCGAAAGATTCAGAAACCCAATTTCCATACAAAGTTGGGCCTGATGTTACAGCGCTAGAATTTTGCCTTTAATTCCAGTATGAAGACAGGGTTTTTTTCCCCATTTTTTGGGAAAATCTGCAATGGCCAAGTTAGTAAAATAGGTCAATGTTATATTTTAGGTAGTAGTAAACTTTTTATCTTAGTATACATAAACAACCGGTTATCCAACGATCATCATAGCTATGGCCAACAGTAGTAGCCAATGTTCAAGCAGAGTTCAGCCGGAATACTTTTGTATTCACATATTCTAGCAAAGGTCATAAAGTAATATAACAAATAACAATAATACGAAAAGTGTATAAAATTAATTATATAATATTTCATTTATATGACATTGACAGAATAAAATAAAGGCCGCCTACCGCCTATTAGGATAATGTGCAAGTTAATCAGAACAATTACATTTTTTTAGTTAATTATTGCAATTACATATTTGATTTATTATTATTTACATTTACATTTTATACAGAAATATCTTAAATAATGAAATACTAAGTATCCGGTATAAACAGCACAAAAATATTATATCTTTAAATCATTTTTAACACTTAACTCTAAAATCGAAATTTACAATTTTCTTACACTTTGCCATTGCCAATGAGGCCAAGCTTAAAATCGAATATACAATATGTAACACCATATAATTTTTTGATACATCCCTGTAACTCACAGACCCAAAACTGGGTTTCTCCTTTGTGACATTTTAGCAAATAATTATTATTAAGATATCTGCGAAAGTTGGACAGAATCTTAATTGTTTTACCATACATGAAGTTATGAAACAAAATAAGGGTAGAATCATAGAAATCGAAAAACAAGGAGAAGTGGCAAGGGCAATGGCAAGGACTGTGTCTGCGCGATATGAACACCACACGGGTTTTCTACATATTGAAGCGTGCATGGCCCGACGGTTAGCGTAGAACGCAAGCGATCTATGCAACTAAGCCATACGGGCGCGGTCGGGTGTGAGATGGGTGACCGCTAGTGGCAAAAAAATTCATGCACGTTTCCGTGCTTCGGAGGGCACGTTAAGCCGTCGGTCCCGGTTGTTGTCGATAGATAACAGTCGTTAAACCTTGTCGGAGGCCTTATGGGCGGTTTGAAAACATCCGACAGCGGGTTGGCCACTAATCCGCATCTCCACCAACCCGCATTGGAGCAGCGTGGTGGAGTAAGCTCCAGGCCTCCCCAATAATGAGGAGAGACCCGTGCCCAGCAGTGGGACGTAAAAAGGGTTGCAGCCAACTACATATTTAGATTTAACAACCTATAGTATTTTTTTTAAATGTAAAAACAAAAATAGTCCTTATTTTATTACGTAATCTTAATTTTCGTATGATAACGACTGTTCTATTTGCACATAATACATTACATCTCGAGCTTGACTTACAGATGATGTTACCGAGAAGAACGAGCCACGTATTATTTATTGCAATGTGCAAGGTTTTTGAAAATATGTGTGTTTGGCGACAATGGTTCTGGTAAAAATAGCAGGTTATGGAATCTCTCTTGTTTTTTCTTTGCTGTGTGGATCGACTACTGATATAAGTAATTAATATTTTTGAAGGTTTTAATTCTTAGAGATTATAACTTAATTTAGAAACTTCTGTTATAGATGGTGGGTTGCGATCGAAGTTTGCCAATAGAAAACTCATATTATTATCATATGCCTTAATCGTTTACGCCAAGAAAAAATATTTTTACTGAATAATCTCAATGACGTACATTACTTCTCTCATAGAATGCAAGCACGTGTTTTTGTAAGTATGTATAAAATTTGGAATTTATTTTTATTGTCTTGGCAAATAATTAAAAAAGAAAAATACCTAATAGTAAATACCAAGAAATCAAGAGCCAGCTTCGAATAACCAGTGTGACCTAATCTCATTAAATAGAATTAATGACGTTTAAACAATGAGACAACAAAACTACAAAGAATTGGTAAAGAACCTTGTGTTCTTAACACGAAGGCAATTACAATTTAATTAACGTTGTGACCACGCTTTAATGAGATCTATTCAATCCAGCAGCGATACCAAGATCGACGAACAAATTGCACCGGATTTGACAAGCACGATTGTTTGATTACGATAAATGAACCGTTTATTCAGTGTATATTTTTGGAAGCTATATTATACCTACTTATCAATTTCGTGATTAATATTAATTAACACCATTACAACCGGCATGTACTTTTCATATAGAATATATTGAAGACTAGCTGTGCCCGCGACGTCGTCCGCGTGAATAAAGACTTGTAAGTATAAAAGGGATTGATTAAAGATTATTTATTTGCATTGAATAAGTAGTAGGTAGATTATTCTTACATAATATAGGGAAATCAAATGAATTGCTGTTCGTTAGTCTCGCTAAGACCCAAGAACGTCTGAACCGATGTGGCTAATTTTGGTCTTGAAATATTAGTAGAAGTCCAGGGAAGGTTTAAACTGTGAGAAAATTTGGGAGCATTGCGAAATAATAGTAAAATAACTTATTTTATTTTCCTTTATAAACAGTTAGTAACATTAATTGTCAAACATTGGTTCTTCGCGCCATCGTCCAAAAGTTTGACATAGTCTGAATAACGGTTCATCTGTCACTATTCGTTTTTAATTTTTTATTTGACAGTAACATAAAAACCCTTTGAGATGATAAAGAAGCTAATCCTCTTACAAAACTTTTAAGGCAGGACAACGTCTGCGGGATCCACTAGTAGGTAATAAAATGTTCATATGTCCAGAAGACACCTTATTTATTTTATCTAAATCCTTCAAACCTAAAACAGTAAGAACTGCTTACTGTACTCAAATCTTACTATCCAGTTTTCGCATGCTTCGCTTTTCTCGCGCAATCAGATTCTCTTTACAAATACGTAGGTCGTTTATTAAAATTAAGAGATACGTAGTACTGCTGTGCCCGTGGCTTCATCTATGTTAAAAATAAATAGTATCTTAAGTAAATTGAGTGAATTTATACTGCAAAGAATGCATAGGATACATAGCTTTAACCTACTGCAGAAAAGACGTGCACTATACAACTACTTGTAGTTGGGAGACAAAATTTCTAAACATACACGTGCTTAGGATTAAACAGTCGGAAAAATTATAAGGCCAATTAATAGACTAAAGATTTAAAACTTGCGGACAGCAGTTTGGTCATAAGTCATAACTCATATAACATTGTGAAAACTAAAGCAGAAGGCAGGGTCTCTAAACAGTGTGCTATCTGTATTTGAAAATAAAGAATATTTAATATCTCCATCAACCAACGTGTGTGGATGAGCCCGTACGCAATAAAGAGATGCAAAAAATTAGTTAAGTTATCATTGGTCCAATTAACCATGTTCAGCATCATACGTATACCCAGCGACGGGACAACCCGCGTGGCGCAATGTTCACCATGCCGGACTGCAAATCGAAGGGTCCCGGGTTCGAATCCCGGCGAATTAGAAATTTAATGATGAGTTTAAATTTCTTTTCTCGGTCTGGGTGGTTGTGTTTCTGTCACTGTGTGTGTTCATGGCACCCACGACACAGGGTATATCTACCCTACTGTGAGGCTTTAAGTGTGAAACGTTATTTTTTACACTATGTACTACTTACTTTTATTAGACTTTAGGCTTTTATTTGAAATTATCTCCATCGATTCACTTTGTAGAAGAAATGAATATTGCTCAATAACGCCATCTACCGTAGGGCATGTAAACTTTGTGGTTAATAAATCAAATGTCAAATTACCAAATAGGTAGATATTGAGATTAACAATTGGTTCAGTAAAAGTTTAACTATTCGTCACCTAGATGTCTGCAGTAGTCTCGTTTTGTTAAGGCTTTTTACATTCTGTATGAAGGTTTAGAGCATTGATGTTGTAAGATTTGGATTTCGGTTAGTCGGAGTTCGAGGCCTCCTCAATATTAGGAGAGCTCCATGCCCAGTAATGGAACGCTAAAAAGGTTGCAGCCTGATATAATGTAGCGAAAACAGTCGGTTCAGCTGCAGCCTGTTCATAATCTTCCACCCCAAATGAAGACTAATAAGCTGATCAACTTACTAAATGGAGCCTGTGATGGAAGATTTGGCGGCGGTGGGGCTCGCGATGCGCTCTTTAGGTACCTATAGCTTAGCCATACACGGCCAACGAAAGAAAATACAGTAAGCTGATCTAAGTATATTTAATATGGTCGACCATATTAATGATACTTCAAAATATTTTTACTTAAATTCAAACTTTTATTTATGGTTTTGAAAGGGCTGTTAACGAATCTTTCATCCAAATTCCCCAAAGTGTCTTTTAAGTTAATGTTGCGTATTGTTTAAATGAACATAACGTTTTTGTTTATGACCCGATTGATATGAAATACACACTAATATTATGGAAATAAATTCAACAATATACCAGTAAACACACCATTCAAAGAAAGGAAAAGAATTTGAGAATGAAATATTAAGTTAAGGTTAATTATTGTACGCTTGAGATACCAACTTTAGAATTCATTTTATTTGCTATTGAGGAGTAGTTTTGAAAAAAGCTTAAATATGTTTCTTACTATGTTAATAAATATTACAAATACAAAATTATAAGTAAAATACTCTGCACAAAAACATTCTGTACATCAAGTCTCGACACTCAATTTTCAAAGAGTTTCAAAGAAAATTGACATTTAAAGAGTGAATTTCGAGAAATGCTGAAATACGTATTTTTTTATTTTGGTTAGAAAATATTTATACCAAATTTCAAGAAAATCTATTGAAAAAAACCAAGTTTTCCATACAAATTTTCATCCCTCATTTCACACCCTTTAAGGGCGATTTTTAAAATTAGCTATAGCCTAAATGTTAGCGAGGACCAATATATTTAAAACAAAAAAAGTTTCATCAAAATCCGTCCAGTAGTTTTTGCGTGAAAAGCTAACAACAGACAGACAGACAGACAGACAGACAGACAGACAGACAGACAAAAATTTCAAAACTTATATTTTTAGCTTCTGTTACTTATAAAAAGACGCCTAGAAGTATTTTTTTAAATTTCTATGCAATGTACAGAATTGACCCTGCTTACAGTTTTATTATATGTATAGAAATATAAAAATAATCTGGAACTATTTAGAAGGTACCTATTTGATAATGAAAATTTAAATCAATGGCCAACACAGACAGTAAAATTAGCGATAAAATTAAAAGTAAAAAAAAACTTTAAAAAAAGCTTTATGTAAAATTCAAAATGTTATGTAAGCAAATCTATAGCTGATTATTGTAAAAAGTATTGATGAATTAGAACGCAGAATGCTTATATACGACGTCGAAACAGAAAATGAAGTTAGGTACGAAATATTTTTTAAGGTAAATTGCTTTTTCTATGGTTTATTTCAAATAGCCTTTTATTAGAACACTGGCAAGTTTATAATTCTTTTGCGCATTAATATAAAATGAAAAAAGAAATTTGACCGTAAAAGTTTTTCTCAATCAATTTGTAGAATTTCTATTAAATAA
Organism: Pyrgus malvae; assembly: GCA_911387765.1. NCBI lineage: Eukaryota > Metazoa > Arthropoda > Insecta > Lepidoptera > Hesperiidae > Pyrgus > Pyrgus malvae. The sequence goes on from OU426962.1 coordinate 16,261,365, forward strand.
ACAGACCTCGAATTCGACAATTTTATTACTAATCGACGTTAGACGACGTGTAATCGTACTTAATAGTTTCCTTATCACAACCGAATATTGGCAGGACGAGTTTTCCAATTTTTTTTTAATCGCATTTAGGCTGCCCTGTCTTATGGCGGTTCTACATGCTTGGCAAACAAACGCCTAACAGCAAAAACAAACAAAAATCACATACATACGAGTACATATTATTATATCACCATATTATAATTAAAGCAAAATTGATAAAACATCGCAATAAAAAACGCAAAATATGGGTAAAAATAAAATCAACGATGCCTTCAATTATAATAAATTTAGTTTTAAATAATTTTAGTTATACTGCTAGCATTAAATTAACGTTTTAATTCTGTCCTCCTTTGCATAACTCGCTGAGGTAAATACGGCGAACTAATAAATGTACATAAAACAACTTTTGTAATACCCATATTTGTGCAAATAAATTATTTTCATTTCATTTTCATTTATGTGTAGAAGGGAATAATGTCTCTACGCAAGTATGCACAATTCAACGAATGTCAACTATTTCTGGTGTAGGTAATTAAAATAGGTATCCAAACGCTTGGTAGCGATCATTTAATTTAATTTTGTCAAGTGTTGGGTGTTTGCAAAAAATACCAGGAGCCACTATTAGTTTTAAAAATGTCAGTATTGGGTGTTTGCAGAAAACACCATGAGCCACTATTTGTTTTAAAAATGTCAGTGTTGGGTGTTTGCAGAAAATACCAGGAGCTACTATAAGTTTATTCGTTTTAAAAATGTCAGTGTTGGGTGTTTGCAGAAAACACCAGGAGCCACTATTCGTTTTAAAAATGTCAGTATTGGGTTTTTCAGAAAACGCCAGGAGCCACTATTAGTTTTAAAAATGTCAAATAAGTACCTGATTTGGTTGCTGTTGCGGCGGCGTAAGTGTGACGTACTCCGCAAACTCTGCCGCAAGGGTATCCGACGGCGTCCTGGACGCAGTACGGTGCCCGCCATCGTCCTCGCACTCCGAGTCGTAGCTAGAGTCTTCTCCCCGTTCTCCCGCCCAGCCCAGCGATGATTCCACATATTTCTGGAACAAAACAAATGGAAATTAATATCATTATTACTATAACTAGGGTCGCGCTTTTATTTCCGTCTAAGTATGTAATATTCTTTTGAATTTCGATTTTTTTAAAACAGATTTCATGACTAAATTATCAATTTCAGGAAAATTTTATGATTTACGATAAGAATATTTGCTCTTTTCCTAAGAATAACAGCTAATTAATTTGAACGCCACAGTAAATGTCAAGTCGTTTATAATTGATAAAGTAATTAAAATTGTGGGTACGCGACCTCATATTGGAATCACATAAGAAAATTTAATAACATGGCATTTGTGCATCGGGGTACATGATAATTTATACTCACTAGTTCATCTACTGGGAATCTAAATATTAATGTATGCGAACAATAATCAATAAGCAAAAATTATTTTATACTGTAAAACCGGCGCCTGCGCAGGACAGGGTCACGAGGGCGTCGAAGCGGATCTACAGATGATCATTGACCTTTAGCGTGTGCGCAACTCTTCAACGTACCGGTTATAATTCATTATTCACCAAATTGACAAAATAATTCTCTCACGGACTGTGGTGCACTTTAAAACATTCACAAAATTAACGGTCGTGTCGCTGTCAACTTTTCCAACGCTTAGATAAAACCAGTTATCGATTTTACTTGGACCAAACTAAATTTACTTCTTAGTCATGGCAACATCCGCCTCGGGACTGGCGTTCACTCAACTTCACTGGGATTCTAAGATCGAAATCTGACTACAAGTACACTTTTACCGAGAAAACACTAAGTGGAACGACATTTTAGAACAACCAATAAAAGATTAATACGTTTTTAATTACAACTGTGAAAATCAACACCTTAGGAATGTCAAAAAGTGTATTTTTAGCCAAGCGATTAGTACTCCATTAAGAGAAACAATAAATCATTTAAAAAAGATGAAAAACGGAGCTGACAAATTGTAATCTGAGGCCCCTAGTTTTACAAACGATGAAAAACTGCCCATTTGGCGAATCTAGTCTCCGTTAATTAAATCAGGTCTAGCTAGAAAGCAGGTTTTTATAACAGGTTGCATTTACATAAATTCTCATCGACTAGAGTAAAGTACCTATACATTAATGGCTTTTCTTTAAAATTTGTGCTTTAACATTATCTATGAGAAGAATTTTTCACTTTTTGAAATTAAGATTGGAAAGTTGAAGTAATTCAGCTCAACGAGGAACATGGGGTTTTACACATATACAGTGTCCCTGTTTCGGGGCCCACATCCGGATGGTACACGGAAGCGCATCGCCTAGCAGAACCGGATGCTACTTTCTAAAAAATATGGTGCGCGCAAGCAACCGTCTACCTCTCTGCGTCGGTACGTGGATAAACGTTGTATGGTCAAATTTTACCAGCAAATTTGAAAAGTGAAGTGATAATTTAAGGTCAGAGATACCAAATCTAATATTAATATTTATGAGATATGTGGAAGTCATTGGACCGTCTTATAATACCATTGATACAAATAATAATACTGGAACATATGGACAGGTAAACTTACAGAAGATTATCGTCTAATTCGATAAAACAGAACCTAATTAAAGTTTTGATGAAGATGCAGTTCAAAAATAGACAAGGTTAAATATATTGAAAACAGTTATTTTGTTGAAACAAACAGTTTTGAACGAAGCAAGATTAAAACATTCAGTTATATCCCGCATCAGAAAACTAATAATAATGGTCTCAAAAAACAATGATTGGTTTCAAGCATTAATTGGTTCCGAAGACAAAACAAAAAGACAACATCCTCGTATCTAACAAGTGATTGAAATCCAAAAAAAAACCCGCTGGATTCTCCCACCTAAGCCGCGATCGTTTACGCTCGACGCTCATTTGTTTACGTTTTTTTCCTGGTTGGACTTTGCACCTACGTAATCAAAACAAGAGCAGACCAATAAAACTATTTATATTGCAATCCTACTTATATTATATCGATGATTGCAATGCAAAATTTTGCATATCTATGATGCTGAAATTCGCGTATCACAAGTACCGGGTTGAAAACCATTTTTGCGGTCTCATAAATTTTGATATTGCTCTCTATAGCAACAAATAAGCCTCCGAAGTATTTAATTCATGTTTCTATAAAAATTGCACGAATGATAAAAAATCGATTACTATTCTTGTAGTAGACAATTCCCTACAGTAACCATTTAATATGTTTAAAGCATGAGGGAAAATATTGTTTAGACAGAAACTAAACTGATTTTGAATCTTACCTACTTTAAAATTATGTTAATTATGCTTATGTGAAAACTTAAAAAAAAAAAAAAAAACATTAGAAAAATATTGTTTGAACAGCAACTGAAAGCGTTTTGAAGCTTACAATATAATCATGTCACTCATTTAACATTAAAATCACAAAACAAGCTGTATAGTATAGTCATACAAAATTGACCAAAGAGAAGTCATGATTTGAATCTGCGTTTTGATCATGATAAAGTTTCCAGGCCCACATTCTTATATTGATACATGAAACAGACGATGACAATCTTAAATATGTAACTGCATTAAATAGACAAAATGTTTGCCAAATCCTCGTGCAGTTGTATTCAACCTTCTAGGTAAAAAAACGAAGGCGAAACATTGCATCAGCTGTTGTCGTACGTAGGACGTAGTTGAAGTTCCGCTATCTGATACATTTTGGCATATTTGAATAGGTCACACACAATGCTAAATGTGGCAACAAGAAATGTTAATAAATAACTTAAAAAATACGATTTTGCGAATTAGGTATTACATAAGTAAATGGTCCGTAAATGTATAGTTTGGGTATGGATGGATATTAATGCTTTTGTATGCAAGCGGCTTAAACTTAAAAGGATAATGGTACTCGAAAGAAATTCACAAAATACAACTGATTGTACGATAGATGCTTAGATGATTAGCGATAACTGAATTTCAACAGACCGTTGAAAGGATTACTACGAGTACAAGGTCGCAAGTTCAAATCCTGTTCGCTTCATATTTAAAGTGTCAATGCCAAGTTTTCTTTGAATTTATACAAATGGTTGAATAAACTGTCTTAGTTGTTGATAAACGGGCTAACAACCAACTGATTGAATGGATATCAATCATGTAGTTGTTAGAAGTCTATGAAAAGAAAACAATGAAGCATAATATGATATTTGAAATAAGTAAAAGTTTAAAATACGTTCTATAAAGTCAAGGAATGCCATTTTACTGAAAAACACGATAGTTTCATTATTAAAACTGCAAAATGATATCAAAGACAAATGTGTAGGATTACGTAGGCACCTTATACGAGTTCACGGAACTTTGGATCAGCGAGAAATAAACAAGCCGATGACGTTTTCGTGTTAAGTAACAACGCACTTGTGGTTACTGCTTTTTAGTATCCATGAAAATATTTATGATTATTTTGACAATATTTGCTCTATTTTTAAACAACCTTGTACCGTGCTCACTTATTTTACTTTTTTCTTCTTTTACACAGAATACAAGGAATTGTTGTTATAATAATGAAATTACGAATATTGACAATACCTTCACTATTAGCTACTTAATCATAATATTAACCACGACCTACCCTAGTAAAGTAATAAATAATGATATCTACTTACATCACTTTTACTCGCATCTTTCTTGATTCTCAATATAAGTAAAGCGATTCATCTTAAGTGATTTTGCTTAATCGTCTCAAATTTTAATTATAGTTGTAAGATACTAATTAACTTTAATGAAATCCATCGGCACATAAGTATATCAGTATTGGCCATACCGAGCTAAAGCTTTCATATCAGGTTATATTTCATAAGCAAATTCTATTTCACGTGTTGTTATATTACTGAGCACATATGAAAACAATTATTAATAACTTAATTATTTACATTAATTAATAATCTAATTACATAAGTTATAGTTACTTTATCTATATTTCTACGTCACTCGTTGCCTCTGACGTCTGTTGTGTTTACGTGAGTTATATGTTATTATTTCGCTTTTATCTATCGATGGAATATCTAGTTGAATCTACTGATGATACTTACAAAAAACTGGTATAATTAACTTAAGTTTACAACTTCGCAGTACTTTGTTTCAACAGTCGTTATGTAATTTCCCATTATATTATGAAGATAAGTCTAAAAATATTATATTATAAAAAATTGTAGTTTATTATTTTAAATTACATCTGTATGAAGGTAATTACTATCTATTTTTATTTTATATACCTATCTAAGAAAGCATACTTTAATGGTTATAATAAAAATAATTGCAATTCGAATTTGTTCGAAACACATTATATTTTACTAGATACCTTTAAATGAGCAATTCTTGTATATATCTAAATATATTTTTTGAATCTCGGAAACGGCTCCAAAGATTTTGATGAAATTTAGTACCCTGGTTTCGGGGATGATAAATCGATCCAGCAAATTTTTATTGATAGAAATTGTCGTTTTATTTAATGTTTATGCCGTTAAATATAAAATTACTCTTACTGACATCTATTGGAGAATGTCAATAATATTGTGGCGTAGAAAGGCCGTCAATCCGCGCTTCAAACAAATGACAATGTCGATATGAAATACCTCTATAAAAATTTCGTCAATGGAATAAAAGCTTTCTTGGTCGAATGGTTATGAAAGCTGATTACGGAGCTAGAGTCCCGGGTTCTAATCTCAAGTAGGAAAGTTGCGTTTTTTATTTTTTGTGACATTTTTTTTTAAATTGGGAGCTAGGTATTTCAAAAGTTTTTGTTAAGTAACACTATGTCAGTGAATGTTTTGCTTAAAAATAAACCAAGAAAATCAATTGTTTTTATCCGAGCAACGCTCGGGCGTCCAGGTACTTTTACTAGATACATAACGAGTTAGCAACAAACCAGCTAGTAAAGTCACGATAAAAGGCTTTCCACCGACATTCTCTACGTATGAATAAAACAACTCATTTTAGGAAACGATAATGTATTTAAGAAGCTGAAAGGTTTTAAGGAGCACTCTGGCGTTAAAGAAAGAAAGCCATTGATAACGGAAAAGGGCAAATTGGGACCAGCCATTTATAGAGATGGAAAGGGCTGCAGTGACCCAACTTAAACAAGAAGTACTGGGTGCGCATATAAAACGGCCATACACTGACACAACAAACAAGGGAGAGATAAGGTAGTACGTCAAGTACGTGAATCAACAAATCGATTACATATCGGATACAATTAGTTCCGTTTGCTGTAGGAGAAATTCTATCACGCGTTCGTGAGAGATAACAGCAGCCAATGGTATAGGAGTATACGGCTCGTGCGATGTGTCGTCACCAGCGAACAGGATGCGAGCCAGCGACACACTTTGCGTGATACTCGTGCGGTGGGCGCGGATATGAAAACGATACGGACCGATGAGGGATGAACTTGAAAATGGAATTGAAGGTTGAATCGAAGTCAGATTTAAATTTGATGTGAAAGCAATTTCCATTGCTCGGAAACCATAACTTTCTTTGACACAGCATTGTCAAGCGTCAAGCACTGCAGACATTCGAAGTTTCGTTTATAAAAAAACATACAGAAACAATAGGTAACATTAAATTTATTTTTATTTAGGGGTTCGATGAACTGTGGATTGAGACGTCGAAGTGATTATGGAGCAGAAAAGAAGCTTCTTACAAAATAGCCATGGATTTTAATATCTTCAATTATTTTCAGCTTCCGCTCAAACAGTGCAAATAAGTATCGGGATTTAGTATACTTTGTCTACCTACGTAAATTAAAGCATAATGACGTCTACGATCCCTCGATTAGTACGAAAATAAATTTATTTCATAGTTTTCGAGATTTCATGCAAATTTAGCAAGCACATAGCGCTCAATTTTTCTCCATCATTTTCACGCGTGCAATAGATGTGATTATATAGTGTGATATATATATGTTATTGTATATATCAGGGTGATATTATAACACAAAAGAATGTACACTAATAGCACACAAGTTGCAGGGGCCACGGGCCTCATGCTCTTTGTTTTGATACCGTATCGCTATGTAGATTGCATCCGCATATAAAATACTCATTGTCTGGCCTTAGTCGGCGCGTCTAAGTCTATACATTAAATCATTGCGTCAATGACATTACAATTATCAGATTTCAAGATTAAAATTAAATGTTAGAACTTTTGTACTAAAGTAAAATCCAAACCTTGTTTTTTTGATTTTATTGGATTGCTAGGATTACTAGAATTAGTCCATGTAGCGTCGGGATTAAGAATAGAGCTACTGTATCCCCTGCCTGATCGTAAGAGGCGTCTAAAAGGGGGCTTCCAGGGTTGCGGGCGGTGAGAGTGGGAGCTCGACCCATCCAGCCAGCAGCCCCGGGAAGGACGGTGGTGTATGCGTGGTCGCATGCCGCTGTAAGCATCGGAAGGTGCAGGAGAGCACATCTGCTCTCCCAAAGATGGGCCCGTTCCAGGGCGCCGCGTGTGCAGGACAAATCCCACATAACCCGGTATGAAACGGCCATACCCAAGGTGCTGGGTACCTTTGGAAGACTCCCCCCCCCCCATACAAAAAAAGGATTACTAGAATTAAGAGGCCGTATATACGTAATTTTGCCGATTTCGCTGATTTTACACATGAAATTTTGCAGTCAAAATACAGTATTTCCATAAGTTTTATTGTACAATATAACGGATCATTTCAATAATAAACTATTAAAAAGCCACTTTTCGATTTTTATTTCGTTATTTTGCTTAATAGAGCTGAAGACGGTGATGGTTTTGTGAATTTTACTGTGATAGGTATAGAATGTTACATATTTCCGGATCATTTTAAAATCTAAACAGATCGAAAAAAAATGCTAGGTATTGCTGTAAAAATCACAAACATAGTAAATGAGCCACTTTTTGTCAGTCTCATACAAAAAATATTAGTAAAAACCTTGAACTTAGTCAATTTTGAGAGAAAATGGGCCAGAAATTGCATTTGATTTCGGCAAATTGGAATAATCTAAAATTCACTTGACATAAATACGTTACAGTTCATAATCAATCCGTTTTCTGAAAAATACATCAAATTAATGAAAATTTGGCATTAAAAATCTTTTAAAGTAACCTAAATCTCGCATTATCATTCTTGACGCAAGCTAAAAAAGTGGCTAATGTATTAGATTATTTCTGAAATGATCAGTTATATTGTGCTATTAAACTTATGGAAATACCGTATTTTAACTGCAAAATCTCATGTGTTAAATCAGGTAAATAAGCAAAATCAACAAAATTTCGTATACGGCCCCTTAAATCAAGTGGAAGTTATAAATTATGGCGGTAAAATAAGGTTTCTGTTTCTACGCATGATCTACGACGAAGAAAAACATTTTGTTACGAAGATCTCAGGCTTCGCGGTTATCTCTTTCTTTTTTGCAGTTATAGGTAAATGCCGTGTATGCCGGCATGTGTTATATGTGTTATATGTATGCCGGCCCTAATTTTGTAGATACAACATATGTTTTACTATATACATGATTATCTATTAAGTATTTTTAAACAACGAGGGATTAAACTTATCTGTGACACAAGTTAAATATTTCGCTGAATGTTATAATGATATACCTAGTGTAATGTCATTGTCTGTTCCATTTACAAACTTAAAATTGTAATCGTGATAAATTGGTGACAATTTTAACATTTCCATAATCAAATTCATAATTAGCATATGCTGCAGCTATTAGGTATCATTTAAATACAGACTTGATTAATTAAGCTCCAAAAAGGATGTCCTATTTTAAAACCAGTATGCAAAATCTATATTTTGCAATTACATCTGCGTTGCATTTGCCAATTCACTCACAAGGTAGGTACATAGTTGCAGTTTTTCTGTATCTTACTTCAACTACGTTATTTTAATTTTTTACAAGCTCTTATTTACCTTGCCGCCTTGGTTCCGTAGTTAGTTTAGAAATCCATGTTCGTTTTGATGGGATTAATGGCATATTTACAGAATTCCCTATTGAAGGAAAACAGAATCTTCTGTCACTAAAATATTTCTTAGGAACAAGTGGATTGTAGTTATAGTCACAAACCCTTTTAATTCTACCTGTATCAAGTCACCTCATGTTACCAAATCAGTAAAGATCACGAACAGCTTATGAATGATTGCATCTGGGCGCTCTTCTCAGCTCAGACATTAAAATCGAAACATGCAAGCAAGTAAGTCAAGGTTGTGTCATTTACATTTTATTTCCTAAAAATACTCATATTAAGCTCGTATTAACTGTTATACACACTATAAATATTTTAAGGTATTTTACCAACTTGTTAATTTCAAAGCTACCACACTATTACTACAATAACTACAAAGAGCGCTATTACAGTCAGCAATCAAACTGGACTGACGACAGCTTATAAAACTTTACTTTATTTGACAAGTGATAATAATTTGAAAGTAGAATGAAACACTTTTTAGATCATAGCAATGGAATAAAGCACATCTACATTTTTAAAAAAAGGCTGATGTAATATTGATACTGGTAAATAACTGAATTAAAGAGCCAACTATGACTGCATGACACGATTCGTAATATAGGGAAGGTACATTGATTTTATCTCATCAGAAAACTGGAAATTTTAATCATTTGTTTGTGATTTTAAAACATGAGAAATATGATCACCAATGTACTTAAATACTTTCAAGTTTATTAACATCTTCATCAACAACCTTAATAGGGAAGGTACATTGATTTTATCTCATCAGAAAACTGGAAATTTTAATCATTTGTTTGTGATTTTAAAACATGAGAAATATGATCACCAATGTACTTAAATACTTTCAAGTTTATTAACATCTTCATCAACAACCTTATCAATGCTGAGCCCAGGTCTCCTTTCAAATAAAAAAAGGACGATTATGAATTTTGAAATATTATAATCAAAACAAAGAAAATAGGATTTTTAGAATCCTTGAGAGGAATAAAGGAAGAAAAGGAATTAAGTTTAAAAATAGAGAGACAACCCTATTTGATTACCACTATAATGGCGTTTTATATAAAACTTATAGATTGCAACACTAAGATAAAAATAAACATAAATGTACAGAGTACTTAGAATATGATGTACTTAGAGACAATCTCAATCAAAGGCTAACAAATGAGAACGGGACTTTTAATGACGAACAAGATTATAAATAAAGCGTATTTACGTCAATCACAATGGTCTATTCAACGTCACAAGGATATGTTTGTGAGTTTGTGACAAATTAAGTGACTTTTAGTATTCTAGTGTTAGAAACTGTCTAATATTATTAATTAAATATTTGGTTTATTATTAGGTATTAAAGTATTGCATTGATCAAAGTTAAAACTTATTGTAAACAAATATGTCCGACGTTATGTAGTAGAACTTCCGGTAAAAATAGGCTTGTAATGACATATTTGACACACGGTTTTATGGAAGTCTAGTCTAGTAGATACCTTGAGGGTAACAGTTTGTAAATCTAAAAGAGAAATAAATCCTTGAAATAGTTAAAAGGTGTATTATTCCTAACAACAGTTTGTGAATCAAAAAGAGAAATAAATCCCTGAAATAGTGAAAAGTCGTATTATTGCTAACAGATCAGCAGCGGGATAGTATCGAGGATTTTTTTTTCTCGATATCAGAACTCGGCGCCCAGTGAATTTGAAGTGATATAATGGGAAACAATCAATTATCCAAATCTTGGTGTCGTCCAATAGTGACGCAATAGACGAAAAGGGTCCGAAAGCGGTGCAGCGCGTCGAGGCGAGAATGGCCCAGCATGTCGAGCAAGAGCGGTATAGCTCGCGCACGCAAATGCGTCGAGGCAGACGAACGAATTGCAGCGCACCTCAGTGCAGATTTACGGGCTGACAGTCTTGTGCTTAATCGGACGTCTGCGAGTTGGCTCTGTACTAGTACGTTTGGGATAATGTACTAGTACGTCTTATTAGTACATTTAGTACTAATAGTACAGTTATCCTTATCAAACAGCGACCAGCGTAATAACCGGTCGAACCCAATTTGATTTTCTTTCAAGCTTTAACAGACCCAGGACTATCATTCTAAGTATTGAAATGAGTAGGTATGATTACCTAATTACTAATAATTAAAATTGTAGATAATATTAAGTTCTAGTTAGATACGGTATAATGAGTTAGAATGGCGTATTCGAAAATTAAATCTATTTAGGTACATAATTTTATATTTATAAACCAACAATCCTCATTTAAATATAATAATGCCAGAAACAACGAACTGTCGATATATTATTAAAATACAACTTATATGGATTACAGATTTACAAACAATTTATTCACGCGCAGCAAAGTTGACTGTGACATAACAACATCAACAATCATTCATTGTACCTACCGCGCATGAGTACCGGCGCGGTGTAATTATATCAAAATGTCATTCTTGTAGCTTAAGCATTTGTTCGGTTCGGGATTTCTTAAGCGGACAGTCGGACATTTGCGCTACATGCATGTTAAAGTGAGACGCGCTTAGTGTTGTCCGAAATGTCCGATTAGGAATTTCTATTTGGTAACGTTACTTGTAGTACAGTGCTGCGTAACATCACCTAATAGTACATCGTACGCGTACTACACAAGACTAGCTGAAGAGCAAGTACCGTATTTTTCTGAAGCGAAGTTATTAGATACATTGAAAGACTTAATTAGTTCAATTAGATCTGATGGCCATATTGATCGTTTTTCTGCTTTAATTGTTATAAGTGTAGTGAAGAAGGCCTTCCGCATTTCAAGTGCAAACTTCCAACAAAGAAATGCGATAGGTATGTACTTGTCATAAAATAGGTATTCAAAATTGACGAGTACCCTCAATATTTTTTATGATGCAAATTCTTTATATAACCTTTCTCCCTATTTATTTATTTTTTCGTAAAGATTAGTTATAAATATTTTCTTATTCCACCCCTGTTATGCGGGGATAGTAGCAGTGAAAACTTGTTTGCCTGTAAGGCCGGTTTACGGACGGTAGTTTTACGTGATAACGTTAAGTATAAAGAAACATTGAAGAAAGATTGCATACTTTTATGAATTGAATTGAATATTATCACAAAATTATTATTTAGTATAACATTTACAAAGAAGAGTCAAATTTACATTTTATATTTTTCGGTAAAAGACGTTATCTCGTCAATATAGACAGCATGAAAATCATTTCAGGCGTAGTTTTACTATATGCATATATGTATTAGAATCAATGCACGTTTATTTTGGTTATAATGAGACAACCTTACTCTACTCGTTTTAGCGGCATAATATTTGAAGGAACTAGTATCACTAAGAGACCTAATCGACAATTTGAAATCAGGTATCCAAAGCATTGTACACATGCATAGTGATCATAAGCAGTTGATAATTAAAAGCGCTATAACCCAGGTCCATACAAATACGTCAAAATTGGTATTGCTTTTCTATGTCGCAATCCTGTAAATGTTTGTCTTATTGACTCCACCTGAATTTCTACAGTACAACACAGCAATTTAGAACTACAAAGAATTATAAGTTTATTACATTATAAAAATAATTTTGTAGTTAAACGAGGGCCTTTGTATAGGAAAACTGTATGGAGATTGCTTGGTTATAGAAAGGGGAATTTGTTGGCAAACATTGGAAGCCAATCATGATGATACATTATAAAAAAATAATTTTGTAGTTAAACGAGGGCTTTTGTATAGGAAAACTGTATGGAGATTGCTTGGTTATACAATGGGGATTAGTAATACAGTAAATAAATCAATTGGTAAATCACCAGCCGAAGCTTATTCGGAACTAGAGACCGGCCGCGATTTCGTCCGCGTGGACGTTAGTTTTCCTTATTACCCCAGCTACCCACCAGTGAGCCAGAATAGTCCGACACACACATAAAATGAAAAAAAATGCTATTTTAGTATAATGTACCGCATATACATTCATATGCAAGTTGTAAAAAGCGGTTATTCTAATGTTACAATCAGGCACTCCAATTTTATTTATTTGTATAAGATTAAGACCATTAGTTGCTGTTGCTGTAGGATGATTCAGATACTAATGATACATAAACACAAAAAATTTACCTTGTCTCGCCAAATGTCTCGGCAAATTGAAACAAATCAGATTCATCAAAAGAAAATTTAACAGGAGTAGGAAAATCTTAAAATTCAATTTTGGCGACTTACACGTATAAGGGTAGAAAGAGATTCCTTCAACTGGAAAGAGCAAAAATTAGTTTCTAAAATTCTTGATCCATATTATTATCTCATTAGTAAAATACTAGAAAATAATAGATCTCGCAAGGGTAGACCCTTCAGTGGCATATTTACAGTTGATAATAAAATTAATCCTTGGCTGGTTTACAATCGCAGCTGTGAATCAGATTTTGACAGTTCAAGCTGTGAAGGTCAATCTAGTTGTCTAGATGTCTTATTTTGCTAGACAACTAGCTGAATTGAATTTTATTATGAAAAAAAAATGTAATTAAGTAACTCTTGATTAGACCAAAAATGAAATAAATAAAATTAAATGCATTATTTCATCTGTGAAGGTACATGTCAATTTGAGAC